>CAWUFW010010645.1:0-677911 GCA_963921515.1 Calotriton arnoldi | reverse complement strand
GAATCGGCCCCTAAGACGCTTTGCCTCTTCTTACCTCTGATTTTTGTCTTCGAATATGGCTAAAGCCCCGGCCAAGGGGAGGGTGTCACGTGGCCCATAGGGACATTGTTGTTTTTCATTAAGTTAGCATTCGCACGTCGCAGCTTGCCTGCTGCTTTTGCGCTCGTTACTACACGTCTTTATTTTTGCAATATTTTAATGCCTGCTTTCACATGAGAACTCACTCTCTGCATGTTCCTGGAATTTTGACTGAACATTATGTGCAAGGTCGAACAACAATGCCCCTTGTTATTTTGTTCTGGCTTGTTCTGGCCAGGCCTTAGCCCTTAGACAAAATATACCAATGCAGCTGTTGTTTGGACAAACGCACTCTGGTTTTATTTGAATACATGAATAGGTAGCACACACTTGGAGAGGGACCTTTCAAGGGAGAAGATAATGTAGATTTACCATCTATAGGCTAAGGTATAGGTTCTGCTAACAAAGCCCAGAGATTTTCTATTATATAATAATACTTCTTCTTAGCAAGGGGAGGGAGGTTAGGCGCTATAGTCTTTTCGCCATTGTCTTTCTATGATGACATCTCCCTTCATGATATATGGACTGGCTGCAATGCTGACCATATTTGTGCTATGCATTTTCCTGCTTGTCATGGTACGTATACTGCATGTTAGGGCACGTTAGTTAAAATAAATATTTTAAACTGTTTCGTGTCTCTGTCAGATCTTACTGTGGACAAGTACAAGAGTGTGAGCGAAAGGGTGTGTCTTGTTACCATGATTCCTGAGAGATCTGGGAGTGTTATGTTCTGGGGTGTCTGATCATTTGTTCCTCCATGAGTGAGTAGGAGAGCAAGTGAGACAATATAGGTAGTCGGTCCTGGACTCGTGGGTACTAAGGTGGTAGGAAAACTCAGTTCCTATACACCAAGGTCCATATTCCTTCGCATAGTTCTGTATTTGTGCAGAATCCCTGCAACATAGGGACAAATCAGTAGAGAAACTAACACACCCAGGCATATAGTAATGCAGACAATGACACAGTTAGAGATATTCCAATGCAGACACGGATACACCCATGCACATACTGATGCATACACTGACACTTCCAGGCACAGACTGATCCATACACTGACACACCCATGCCCATACTGATCCATACACTGCATCCCAATACATATACTGATCCATACACTAGCGTGCACATACTCATCCATAGACTGGCACATACTGATGCATACACTGAAACGCCCTTGCACATACTGATGCATACTCTGACTCACCCAGACAAACACTGATGCAAACACTGAGACAGTCATACATACACTGGTATACTCAATAACACATTCACACACTCACTTATACAAACACCGTGACACTCTGAGGCTCACTAATACATACACTGAGGCACTCAGAGATACATTGATGCACTCTCAAACACATTCACCCATTCACTCATACAAACACTACAACAGTCTGAGACTCACCCATACATACGCCAACACACCCATAGACACAGTAATCCATTCACTAACACATTCACACACTCACTTATATATACCCTGGTACAGCCTAGCAGTATAAGATACATAGACTGACTCATCATGCACACACTGATGCACTCACTGACATACTCATCCACTCACTAACACACTCACTCATTCTGGTTCTCACTGATACAAGCATTGACACAGCCATTAAAACACAGATGCACTCACTAACACACTCACACACTTACTCATAAAAACAGTGCAACACTCTCAGACTCACTGATGCATACACTGACACACTCATTCATACACTGACAAACTCACTAACACATTTACCTACTCACTCATACAAACATTACAACAGTCTGGGACTCACTCATAGATATGCTAACCCACCCATGGGCACACCAAAGAATTCACTAATACATTCACACAATCATTTATACACAACCTGACACACCCTAGCGGTAACTGACACACCCATGCATACACTGATGCATTCACTGACATCACTCATATACTCACTAATACAGACACTCACACACTCTGGTTCTCTCTGATACATACACTGACACAGCCATGAAGACACTGATGCACTCACTAACACACTCACATGATCACTCATACAAACAGTGCAACATGTGGGACTCAGTGATACATACACTGACATATGCATTCTCACATTGACACACTCACTAACACATTCACCCACTCATATAGACACTGCAACAGGTAAACAGACATAATATCGAATTTTTAATATCGAATTGCCAAAATATCGAGTTTTTAATATAGAATGGACAGAATATCGAATTGCCAAAATATAGTGGTTAAGAATATCGAAATTTAGGTAAGGAGACTGCGTATTTATTCTTTTTTTAAATCGCTGACAACTTGGAACAATGCAGGAACTTGGCCACCAAGTTTTATTGTACGGCAGGTCCTGTGAACAATTTACCTAAGCATTTACAAAACTGTAAAAATTCACAGAAAAAAATAAATGTTATGGGAACATTACAGCTTTTAAATAGAATTTTTAAAAAACCTTACAAATACACTGGATAAACCAAAGTTAAAGGGATGTTATAGTTAGGAAATAGAATTTTTTTTAAATGTAGAAATTCTCTGGAAAAACCAAAGGTTACAGGGACGTTATAGTAAGGAAATAAAAATAAAGGGGCCCATTACGATGGCGGGCGGAAGCACAACCGCCGTGCTGGCGGATGCAAAAACCACCAGTTACCGCCGGCACGCAGCAGTCCACACGCCCGCCCAATTACGATGCGAAAAGCAGGCCAAACACCGCCGGCAAGCCAGCAACACCGTCCGCCATCAAAGTGCGCCCGCACACGTAGCAGCGCAGCCCAACTGACACACACCGTCCGACGAAACACGTCCCGCCCGGCGCATAAATTACGATGCCGCAAATAAACGGCTCCCACGGCCAAGAGACACCGCACGTGAAAGAGAGGCGGAAACACGGACGCAGAGCACGGACAACGAAGAAGCGGCACCCCGGGCATGAATCCAGCACTGCAGGCCCTTCCCATGCTTCTGCTGATGCACCACCAAGGACGCAACGTACCGCGGAGACGCAGGTAGGCACACACACAACAAGTGCACGCAAACAGCGCACACAGTGCAAGGGCGGAAAAAGCGGACAACCCCCACCAGCGCGTGCACACTACACATCCACCATTGCATCCACATATGACACACAGGCCAAATCCTAACATCGCAGAACACATGTGTACACACCACCTGGGACTAGGAACCAACCACCCCGTCACGGCCCCAAAGCGCCGATGACGCCGCCACACATGCGCACAACGCAGAGGCCAACCGCAGCGCCATGCATGCGTCGCACACAGACACAGGGACACAACCAAGCAGCACACACACCAGCCCCACCCCGAACGCACATGACACGTGACAGGCCGGCCACAGACATGTCCCCAACGCCCAATTCACGGACAACACCCAACGCCACACAACCGACGCACACATGTCAGTGAAGTCACGCAACAGCAGGACACACCCCAGTGTAACAAACATGGCGAAGCACACAGCGGCGGCAACACCAACTAGGAGAAGCAGGGCCCCTTCGGGAAGAGGAACGCCAGTACCACACTGAAAAACCCATACCACCCTGCACATATGAACAAGACACATGAAACGGAACACCAAAGAGCCCGGTGACCGACAACAGGTGGCCCAAGAATTACATCCACACACAAGGCCCAACGCAGAGCGGAAAGGCAGCCTGCCGCCCACACAAGGGAGAGCAGACAGCACTGAATGACCTTCCATTCCAACACCGAAACCACAGCCCTACGACAGAAGCCGGTGAATACAGCCATTGTCCAAGAATAGACCAACACAGGCATGCCGAGGAGACCGACCACAGGGCAGATAGCGCATATCACAGAAGCACACAACGGACGGGGAAGAAAGAAGAAAACACTCCCCCATGTCGGCCACATGCAAGTTAATTGGAAGGAGTCACACAGCACCGACCTTGAACTGTCTGAGAAGCATGTGGGAAGAGGGCCCGTGTCCTCCAAACAAGCCAACAGAACACAAGTCCTGTCTCCCCACGACTACACAGAGCTCACAGCAACCCCGGAGCGTGCACATTGCAGACTGCACACACAGCCGGAGCACGCCACCTCTACGAACCGCTGCGAAATGGCAACCGCAACACACCTACCCAACTACGCCGAAGAGCTCAAGCTGTACCAAACCAACACGATACATACATTGGGATGCGATCTCCTGTCCCTGCTGAACGTAAGTTACCGACTGACTTACCGCATCACATTGTTCAGCTGCGTCATGCCCGTCTTCTACTGTCGGAGGTGTCCCTACCAGCATCCCGTCGAGATATGCCTCTCCAACCCGGCATGTCTGAAGGCGGACCTGCTACCACTACTCCTCCCTCTGGACGCACACGACAGGGCCTGCTCTGCCTATGGGGGCATGGCGTATGTGGCCAACATCGCACGCGCACTGAAATGGAACCACTGTGCCTCCACACGACGGATCATCGAGAACAGCTACATCGAATGTCACCCAGCATGCCCCATCATGGTCCTCCAAGGGACAACCTACGAACAACACCTTGACAGCCACCATCCGCTTCATTGGCTGGCAAACATGTACACCACCAATGACATGGAAGCCCTGCTGGACGGCATCGCATACCTGACAACCTGTAAATACGTCGGACCACAACGCAGGTTCCCCGAGTGACCTATGAAGTCCAACCCCGCACCCATGCTCAGCTTCCGCACGGACTGGCCAGTCACCACCACAACAGCCATACCAAACGACCGGCAACTGTAACCACACCATCAACGACATCGCCATGACATCGGATATGACCGGGACATGCACACTGTTCCCCATCACATCCAGGAACACCGCATGCATCGTGGGAGGCAGTGGCATGGGCTCTGTGCATCGCACCCACATGGACGGAACTGCACGAACAACCAGGACACGACATGGATCCAGCGCACATGGACACACACACCGCTCAGTGGACATGAATAGGTCGCCTGGAGTCTGTGGGTGCTGCACCCTCCCACCCCCGCCCCGGGAATCCCATACCAGGACCTTTGCATGGACGACAAGTGCATACAACAACAACACGACCCCAGTGACTGTGACATGTCCAGTAACCACCACAGTGCAACAACAAGTGGCACGCCGCTGCATGCACGCAAGCACATGCCCTGATGTCATCTCACATGCACGCGTGCATGAGGAACAACCGCAGCAAACCTGTCACATGGAACTGAGATGGACTGTGCCCATGATGCCGAGCGGTCTGGTAGGCTACATGTATACCGTCTGTGTCAAAGTCCGCAGCTCCGCAGCTATACGTAAATGTACATTAGCACAGCCTTGGCCAAGCAGATGTAACCCCACACCCTATCCCATTTGTAATCATGCTCAGTATATCCTCAACATGTATTCCGCTGCCAGTAGTGTCCACTATACTGCATCACAGAGGACAGAAGACTCAATATAATGTCTGAAACCAGAACTGTCTCCGCTGACTCATTTCACAAGTACGAATGAGAGAGGATGAGAGTATGTGAAGTACACGGCAGTCGTGACATGACCATGTAGTCCACTGGTATTGGATGTCAACGCAAATGAGTAGCACTACTGTGGAAGACACACATGTGTCGTGTGAAGTCGTATGGACGCAGTGCTCAGGTGGGTGGGTGCGACGGGTAGATGCGCACATGCCAAGTTGGAGCACGCCGTGTTGGGAGGGGTCATGAACAGTACACCACCGCTTCCCTGGGCATTGTGAGAGGACACCTGTCGGGGGGAGTGAACACGTGTGTGCACAGCAGCCGGGCACACGTACAAAGCGGTACCAGGCGCACCTCAGCCCACCCTCTGTGGACAAGCTGGATCCTGTTGTGCGCCCGCCATGCCCCTTGACAAGGCACACACAGCCCCAGTCGACCAGGTGTAACCCCAACATAGTCAATCCGCACAGGCGATACAGGGCACGGGATGGCAGTGGAGCATGGTGTGTGAGAGGTCTCCTCGCGCTCCTCCTGGTCATATCACGCAGGCAATAGAACCTCAACGTCTAGCATGGCACAAGTCAAATGGAAGTGTAGGGGACGCACCACAGCACGAGCAGCACTGACGTCACGGGAGGTGGCTCGCACCATCCCATCCATTGCCCATCATACCAACCACGCCACATGCCATTGCGACTAAGTGCAAGCGCGTGCGCCACCACCCCCGAGCCCTCCCCAGAGAGGCCAAAGAGTGAATGTGTGGGCCATCAGCCACAGACGGACGCGGCCTGGCCGCAAGGGCAGCCACAGCCACTGGGTGTCGCAGGTGGCGGATCCGGAAGGCGAAGACTGTGATGCATAGTCCATGCAGGCCGGGTCTCCATTTGGGGCACCACGCAGGTGGACGGCGTCCCGCCACACATCATACCCTGAGACAGCCCACTCGTGCAACTGGACCCACACATACACTCCTTGCCCTCTCTGGTGCGAGCTTGGGGCTGCCTGTGCAAGCGCTAGCCTCGCAGGTGAGCATGCATATTGGGGGGCGAGGGGAGGACATGAGGGCTGGGGCGAAGATGACTGTATCACTGTCAGTTAGTACAAGGGATGACCCAGATGTGGAAAGGAAGAGACGTGTCCCGTGTGTACTGCAACTAGTCGCCAATCCAACTACCCCCATGTCCGGAATGTAAGCCCGCACCTAGGCCCGCCCATCCGCCACATCGAACATACCACCAGCACGACAACCTTCCCATTCGAAACACTGACTGGGGGTGGCGACCAGTGAACAATCATGTGTAGCCTACCCACGCGTACATGTGGGCCCTCCATGATCCATGTCACCTGCGGCAAAGACATGACATGCGCAATGAGGGAAGTGAGGAGAGCTGTCCGCCCCACGCGCAGAAGGTGCATCAGCTCCACAGACCCAGCAGCGAGTCCAGCAGGGGTCACATGTGCAGGGGCAGCTGTGCCTGGTGTGAAGGCACATGCATATAGACAGCACATCGACCAATGTGTAGTCTGCCCACATCCACAGTCCATCATCATGCGGACATAGGAATTGAACACAGGGCAACACATCTTAGTTGGTGCACCCACCGTGACCAACAATGCGCAATCATCGACGTACCCGCCCTGTGCATGGCCCCCCACCCAACGGAGGCACATCCAGTGCCACCATCCCACACACACAAGCCTTCCACGGAACATGCTGTGTCCAATGGTCAGTACAGAGTCAGCGCCCATCTGGTGGATCCTGAACAGGAGACACATGCACACACATGCCAGCTCCCACTATGTACGTCTGCCACCTGGCACGTGCAATGTAACCTCTCACCTGTGACGTGTGACTGCAAGCACACAGCCGTCTTGGCATGGGGCTGTCAATGTGGACACCAGTCAATGTTTCGGGAGCTGTGATCCGTACAGTGCTGTACATAGGGTGCAGTGCTGACACCTACTACTGTCTCATATCCCCTCGTGCCACAGGTCCCACTTGTATTGGCCGCTCAGCCCGTGCCCACATCGTCGTCGTCGTGTGCCATACTCATCCAGCCTCGGAAGCAGTTCCATGCTCAGCAGACACTCATGTTGCCGTGGCGTTGCCGCTTGACGAATATGCAGTCAGTCCCCATCAGCACGCCCACAAGTCATTGGGGCCTAGATCCCCATGTGCATGCACATGGCAGTGGTATGTCTCACTTGCCATTGCCATTGTTGGGAGACCTGTGTAAGTGTATTGTGGCCGTGCCGTCCCAGCTTGACAGCTGGGCTGTGGCTCATGTGCTTGCTCAGTCATGTCAGTGATGTGTATGCGAAATTGCTATGTGCCGTGTTGCTTTGACATGTGTCCTCTGCCATTTAACCCAGGCGGAGACCGAACATTGACCGCCCATACCAATTGCTGGCGGACATGGACGATACAGAGGTAATCAGGAAGTTTCGGCTGGACAGGCCAACTCTGCATCGACTGTGTGCCATGTTAGAGCCCCATCTCCGTCCCCGCAGGGTGTATCCGACTGCTGTCACCCCCACGGCTAAGGTGATGGCCGCCATGCATTTCTTCGCCACTGGGTCATTCCAGCACACAGTGGGCAGTGGAGGAGGGATGTCCCAGCCCATGTTCAGCAAGGTGCTGAGGGATGTACTGGCAGCCATGATGCTGTACCGGAACAGGTACATCAGATTCCCCAGGGCTCGTGAATTGGCGGCAGTGAAGGGTGCATTCTATGCCCTTGGCAGAATCCCACACGTCGTGGGAGCCATTGACTGCACTCATGTTGGCCTTGTTCCACCACAGGCCACTGAGCACCTGTACCGCAACAGGAAGCACACGCACTCCCTGAATGTGCAAGTGGTGTGCCTTGCGGACATGGTGATCACCCACGTGTGTGCCAAGTTTCCAGGCTCGGCCCATGACGCACACATAATGCGCAACAGCATCTTGCCACGACTGATGGCCAATCTGCAACAGGATCGTGGCTGTATTGTCGGTGAGTATGTGGAGTGGTGTAGCGTGCTGGTTGTGCGATGCTGTCCCCTGTCCAGTTGGAATAGCAACGGTTCTCTGTGTCCCTCACACCCAGGTGACTCTGCGTATCCGAATGGGGCATGGCTGCTCAGTCCATTGAGGAATCCTCGCACCCCAGCAGACGATCGATACAATGAGGCACATGGGAGGACCAGACGTGTGGTCGAGCGTACCTTTGGCCTCCTCAAGTCCAGGTTCAGGTGCCTGGACCGCACCGGGGTGCACTGGCGTACTCCCCACAGAAGGTGTGCCAGATAGTGGTGGCGTGCTGCATGCTGCACAATCTGGCCATTCGGAAGCAGATCCCCCTCATTGTGGATGACGGAGATCAACCAGGGCCCCAGCCCGCAGACCAGGACAGCTCGAGTGAGGTGGACAGCGGAGAGGAGGAAGCTGGGAATGTGCGCCAGCAGCTCATCGCCCGCTACTTCACTTGACGGTGAGTGTCCATGTACGACGGATGATGTGTCTGTATCTATGCAGGTGTGTGTGTGCTGTGTCAGGGTGGCCGTATGTTCACTGCGTGCAGTGTGTCAACGCTCCATGGCCAGGGTAGTATGCCACTGTTGGTGACTGTGGCATTGTGCCCTATTGCTCTGTGCGATGTGTGTACATTGCTTGTAGTTGTTGACATGTACTGTGTGATGGGTGTGTGACACACTCATTGAATGTGCTCCTGTTCTGTCTCCCACCCCTAGGTCCCTACAGGCCCTCCGGATTCCATTGCCATGCCACGCATCAGGTGCCTTTCCGCCCAAGGTGGCCGTTGTATTCCGTACAAATAAAACACAGGGCACAAACAGCAGTTAGTGAAAAAGGTGCATTTATTACAAACTGTGACATGTGATTGTGTGTAAGGTGATGACAAAAGTGGTGCGTGCAGTGACAATGAGCTGTCGGTCATGGCTGCGTGATGATCAGGGTGTACCCACTGGTTCTATGTCCATAGTCCAACACACACATGCCATCCAGCTGGCTGTGTGGAGTGGGATCGTAGAGCAAGTCAATGCAGTGGCTGGTCAAGGAAGGCTGGCGGAAGGCTGGCTGGCTGCCTCACTTGCGACTGGAGCGTGCGAAGTCCTCCCGGGAGATCTGTTTCCTCTTCGGACGGCCCCTTCCACGTTTGGGAGGGGGTGTGTGGTGGCGACCTGCTGGTGGTGGGTGAGGTGTGCTCACTGGCTGTGGACGCAGGGGAAGTGGACACTGCTGGCCGACCCTGCGCCCTAGCAGGTGGTGGCGGAGGTGGTGTTGCTGGCCTTGCCTGTGACCCCACCGCCACCACCAGCTGGCCCATGAGGTCCACGAGTTGGTCCATACGGGACACGAATTGGCCCATATGGGCGTCCATGGACCTCAGCACCCCCAGCACCTCCCGCGTGTCAGTAGCAGACCTGGCCCATTGTCCTTGGGCCTCTTCATAGGCCCCAAGGACTCTGGCCATTTGAGGCAGGGCATGGCTCCCAGGGGAGGCTGGCGTTTCCCTGACCCTGCTCCTCCTACCAGTCCTGCTGCCACCGGCCTGCCCACTAGCCACATTGCTCACCACGGTCCTCGCTGTGGCTCCCAGGGTGGATCCAGTCGGCCGGGCCACCACCTGCGCTGGGGCTGGTGCCAGCGAAGACGTGGTGGTGGTGGAGGCGGTGGTGGTCGGTGCGGCGATGGTGGCGGTTGCGGCAGTGGTAGTGGCCGCAATGACCGTGGGTGTGGCCGCAACGACAGTGGCAGCAGGGGACTGGGACTGTTCAGCATCCCTGGATGATGGGTTGGTGGGTAGGAGGGGTCCTGGGGAGCGGCTGGGCCCTGCCACGCCAGATGGGCCAGCTTGGTGGTCCGTGTCCGAAGAGGTGGACAGATCCTCCAGATCCGTGTGTCCTCGTTGGGGGCTTGTGGGCTGGCTGTGCTGGCTGCTGTCTCCATCCCCAGCGTCCAGCAGTTCGTCACCTGTGGAGAGAATGAGATTTGTTATTGTGTTGCACCTGGCGAAGTATGTATTAGTCGTCTGACATTGGCAGTTCGTGCAATCTCGTACATGGGTTTCCCGGAGGCGAGTGTGTGGCTGTGGCATCTGTAGTTGTGTGTGCTAGGCAATGGGACTGTGTGCTGTGCACATGTGGCATGGGACGGATTGGCCATGCCGATGGGTGTGTTGCTTTGCCCCTACTCATTGTGACTCTGGTGTATGCGGGCTCCTGGCCCATCCTGGGTCTGGTTTGTACTTTGCTTTTGGAGTTCAAATGGAACGCTTAGGAACGCATATGGCAACATGGGGGCCATGCCCCAGATTCGCATTTGGGATGGAATATGCTTTTGGGGTTCAAATGGAACGCTTAGGAACGCATATGGCAACATGGGGGCCATGCCCCAGATTCGCATTTGGGAGGGGATATGCTTTTGGGGTTCAAATGGAACGCTTAGGAACGCATATGGCAACATGGGGGCCATGCCCCAGATTCGCATTTGGGAGGGGATATGCTTTTGGGGTACATGCTGTGAGCCATGGGTGCCGAACGTGACATGTGTTGTGGCAGCATGACAGTGCATGGTCTGAGGTGTGTGCATGCCTGACATGCCCTGCATATTTGCTGTCTGTTGTGGTTACTGGACATGGCATTGGACGCATCGTTATGAGTGAGTGATAGTTGTGTGCCAGCCAACGTATTGCAGTTGTCCCATCTCCTTGGTGTGCGTGCTGCCCTGTGCCATGTGCATCACTGCAGTGCTCGGGGGGTGTGGCCCATGTTGTGTGTTGTTGCTCACAGTGTGTCGTGCGCTTAATTGACTTCTGGCACATGGTTGGTCATGGGCATGTGTCTTAGCGTGACTGCTGTATGTGTGGCAGCTGTGCGGATGACATGCCTTTCATGAGACTGGGGCTGACGGATGGGATGGATGGTATGTTGTATGTGCATGGTGTGTCTGTGTGTTTGATGGGTTCAGTGGTGTTCGTGTGCATTTCTGTTGTTCCGCTCTGTTGCGTCTAGTGTTGTTTGTCTTACATAGGCGTAGTTGTGGGGTGTGGGGTTGACAGGCAGTGGGGGCTACATGGACAGGACTTCAATGGTGTTTCGGTTGTGTGTGATGAGTTGCACAGTGGCTGCCGTGTGGGACTATATTCAGTGTGGCTTGTGCATGCAGACGTGGCTCCTTGGGTGTTGCTATGTCTGTGATGGGTCATGTGGGGTGTGAGTCTGCTGTTCATGTCCGTGTGCACATTGTTCACTTGTTCGTGACGGTGGGCGGTGCTGCGTGTCCGTGTGCTACGTGACATGTCCCATGTGTTGGTGGTGTTATGGTCCTCATGCCTCCAGTAATCCAGCCCTGTCCAGTTTCCCACCTGCAAGTTGTTCGTGCGTGCACTGTACTGGATGCCACATGGCTCTAAGCGGGGGGTGCTCCATGTTGCAGGTCTGTGGGGGTGGGGGGTGTAGTGGGTCGTGGGGGTGGCTGTACACCCACTGACACCGATTGCTGTGGACCGTGATGTCTGCCTTTCGGCTGTCGTTGTGCACTGCGGTGGCTGACACGTGGCTGTGGGGTGTGGGGGATGCTCCTCCTTGCTGTGCTGTGGGACTGGGGCCTGGTGTGTGTTGTACTTGGGCTGTCCACCGTCCCACCCACTGCACTTTGTGTTCCTGCCACTTACCTGTTACTTGTCGGTTAGTGCAGCTGTGGCGGACACATGGGTGTGGTGGGTGCTCGTTGTGGCGCTTCTGGCATATTTGGGGACCTGTTGGTGGTTACGTGGCTGGCTTAGTGTACACATGTCCCCACGCATCTTACAGTTGTTCGGTTTGGGCTGTGTGTGGTAGTGTCTGTTGCATGTGTGTGTGATGTGTTGTGTATTGTGTGCTGGACATGGGGGTGTTTGTCCCTGGGAGCTGTGGCATGGTAGTTGCGCATGTGAGTACATAGCGGTGTGCTGGTATACATTAGTTTGTACTTACCAGCCTCCACTCCCCCTGCTAATCCGGCGAGGATCTCCGGATGGATTACGACTCGCACCTTCTCCTCCCACGCTTTGAAGGTCTTAAAGAGCGCGGGATTCCCTCCGCCAGTGACGGCAGCCAGCTCTCTGTTTTTGCCCTCCTTCTTCTTGACCAGGCTCTTTACGTCATTCCAACGTTTGTTTATCTCGGTTCTGTTCCTGGGCAGGGTCCCGACTGCATTGACCTGGTCTACGATCCGGGTCCACATTCTGTTTCTGGTGGCTAGTGGTGTGTGCTGGACCATGTTCCCATAGATTTGTGGGTACACCTTGATGATCTCGTCGACCATGACCGTCAGCTCCATGGGCGTGAACTTGGGCATCCTTTGTGGTGCCATGGTGTTTGTGGTGCTGGTGCGGTGTGTGTTGTGTAATGTGCAGGGGGTTTGTGGTGCCGGTGTTTGGTGGTGGTGGTGGTGGTGGTGGTGGTAGTGATGTGTGCGTTTCTGTGGTGTGCTGCTGTCCTTGCTGTGTCACTGTGTCCTCTCCTCTCCTCTCTGGTTTGCAATGTAGCAAGGGGTTGTGGTCTGTGGGAGTGCTGCTTTTGTACTCACCTATGTGGGTGTGTCCTCATGGTCTGTTGTTTTCAGGTGTGTTGTGTCTGGGGTTCTGGCCTTTGTATTTTTTGTTTGTCCGGGGGTGTTTTCGGGATGTGTACTGTGCTTGTGTATTTGTGTGTGCCTTGCTGTGTGGACTTGTTGGCCATGTTGTGTGCTATTGGTTTTGTGTGCGGATGGTTTCTGTGCAGGTACGTGGGCGCCATGGCTTCTGCCGTGTCGATTCTCATCGGCGTTGTTTGCGCTGGCGGGCGGTATATTTGTTGTTTTTCCGCGCTCATGGCGGTGCGATCGTAATTTCACGTGCGGTGTGTCGGCCGTGTGGGCGGGCGGTTTTGTGTTGTCGTGCGTGTTTCCGTCCGTGGCGGGCGGTTTGACTCCGACTCGGACGATGGCGGGCGGTATTTTGTGTGATTTTTCCGCCGATGGCGGTTTTCGGTTTGTGTACTCATAATGGCGTGGTCGGTGTTCAGGCGGTGTGTGCGGGCGGATTTTTGCCGCTTCCATGCCTGGCGGATTTTTTTACGCCGGGTATCGTAATGAGCCCCAAAATCTTTAGAAATTCACTGAAAAAAACAAATGTTACAGGGACATTATAGTTAGGAAATAGAATTTTAAAAATATAGAAATTCACTGAAAAAACCAAAGGTTATAGGGAAGTTATAGTTAGGCTCACATTTCACTCATATATATATATAATAATGAACTAAAAATAATAGGAATAATTAAAGAACAAATCTATAAAGATATAACAAAATAAATTAAATTTATTTAACTCTACCTTATATATTCTGTACATATACACAAAGTTGCATGCACACATATATGTTTGTGCATAGATATATCGTTATGGGTATGTCCATATATGGAGATATTTAGGTCTGTACTTTGTGCAAGGATTGCATTGTTCTCTATATACGTATGAGATCAAATGCATACATAGGTCTGAATTTTTCTCTGTTTGTATATATTTATGAACAAATACCCATTTTTTTAACAATTAAACCTTCCAAAACAAATCGACTCAGCTCCTTCCTGCGAAGGTTTGGGTGGTCCATCAAGCATTGACAGAGAAAAATGGGGTGTCCCAAAATTTAATATTGCCATGCAGTTTCCACAGAGAATTTTGAACACTGATACAGCCCAACTGGTTGAACAGAATCACAGCAAATTTGGCAGATCTTTATTCAGAAAGTGTGTTTATTGTGATGTGGTATAATTCTGTTTAGTAGTTTTTGAGAAATTAAGGGGTCGATTACGATGGCGGTCGGAAAAACATACCGACCGCCATGGTAGCGGCAAAATACCGCCCGCATGGCCACCGGGAAAAACGCCGCACACATTACGATGAACCGCCACAATAATCCGTCCGCGGCGGCGGGAGACAACGAAAAACCGCCCGCACACGCCGGACCAGCTCAAAATCCGACCGCAACGGCCGGATACTCAGCGGAAAAGCCAAGAACCGCCGCCATGCACACGGAGTAACCGCCCGTGACATTATGACATCCCCGCTACCACCATGGTACCCACCTATGAATCCGACCGCATCGTGCGCGAACAGTGACGAATCCGATAGGCGGCGGAAGGGCCGCAGCATAGCCACCGCTGCCGAGGAACCGCTGCGGAGGAACCGCAAAAAAATGGCGGACGTTGAAAAAAAAAGAAAAAAAACAAACAATGCACACACTGAAGTAGACCTGTCCCAACACAAACCAAAAGTGCCCAATGACAACAGCCCCAGAAATTCAAAATAACCAATCACAGGACAACACACACAACACACCTGACAGCAACATACCAGCTTGCCACACCCCCATAGCCGAGCATAAAACCAGCCCCTCCCTGACCACAATCCTTTGCTACACTCCACAACTGAAGGTCCCAACCCCAGAGAACAAAGGAGAGGCAAACCTGCACACAGCACCACCACAACACACACACCACCTACACCACCCACAACAACCACAACACCCACACAACTGCACCACAGAACATCTGCACAGCACACACCATGGCACCACACAAAATGCCAAAATTCACTGATGCAGAGCTTGCAGTCATGGTAGATGAGATAATAAGAGTTGAACCACAACTCTATGGCAACATGGTCCAACACACCCCATTAGCCACAAGAACCCAAATGTGGGTGAGGATAGTCAATAAGGTCAATGCAGTAGGGACCACCCCCCGCAACAAGCAGGAAATACAGAAGCGGTGGCATGACCTGAAGACCGTGGTGAAGAGGAAGAGGGCCAAGAACCGTCAGCTGGCTGACGGGACTGGTGGAGGCACTCCCATCCCACCCAAACCATACAGTCCGTGGGAGGAGAAGGTCCTTGGAATCCTACATCCAGAGAGTCTTGAAGGAATCCGCGGGGGACTGGAAGCTGGTAAGTACAAACCAATGTATAACATCACATTGCCATGTACCGTCTTGCACAAATTCAAACCTATAACCCCTAGGCCAAAGGACATTCGTCTGACCCACAATACCCAAAACAGGTCACACAGATGTAAGCACCACTCAACCTGAAAAAGCACAAAGCTAAACAAAACCAACTGGGATGCATGTGTACAGACAAAAAGCACTACAACACACACACAGGCCCCCATCTCCCACCCCTCAGCAGGATGGAGCACCCCACCCAGAAGCATGTGTCAGCCATTGAACGCTCCCCACCACCTAACAGGTAGGTAGCCATCTTCACAGGGATGGGGAATGTGTATCTGGAGGCAGCACTACAACTCCCAACAGGCCCCCTCTCACACCCCTCAGCAGGATGGAGCACCCCACCCAGAAGCATGTGTCAGCCATTGAACGCTCCCCCACACCTAACAGGTAGGTAGCCATCTTAACAGGGATGGGGAATGTGTATCTGGAGGCAGCACTACAACTCCCAACAGGCCCCCCTCCCCCACCCCTCAGCAGGATGGAGCACCCCACCCAGAAGCATGTGTCAGCCATTGAACGCTCCCCCCCACCTAACAGGTAGGTAGCCATCTTAACAGGGATGGGGAATGTGTATCTGGAGGCAGCACTACAACTCCCAACAGGCCCCCCTCCCCCACCCCTCAGCAGGATGGAGCACCCCACCCAGAAGCATGTGTCAGCCATTGAACGCTCCCCCCACCTAACAGGTAGGTAGCCATCTTCACAGGGATGGGGAATGTGTATCTGGAGGCAGCACTACAACTCCCAACAGGCCCCCTCTCCCACCCCTCAGCAGGATGGAGCACCCCACCCAGAAGCATGTGTCAGCCATTGAACGCTCCCCCACCACCTAACAGGTAGGTAGCCATCTTCACAGGGTTGGGGAATGTGTATCTGGAGGCAGCACTACAACTCCCAACAGGCCCCCTCCCCACCCCTCAGCAGGATGGAGCACCCCACCCAGAAGCATGTGTCAGCCATTGAACGCTCCCCCCACCTAACAGGTAGGTAGCCATCTTCACAGGGATGGGGAATGTGTATCTGGAGGCAGCACTACAACTCCCAACAGGCCCCCTCCCCCACCCCTCAGCAGGATGGAGCACCCCACCCAGAAGCATGTGTCAGCCATTGAACGCTCCCCCCACCTAACAGGTAGGTAGCCATCTTCACAGGGATGGGGAATGTGTATCTGGAGGCAGCACTACAACTCCCAACAGGCCCCCTCTCCCACCCCTCAGCAGGATGGAGCACCCCACCCAGAAGCATGTGTCAGCCATTGAACGCTCCCCCACCACCTAACAGGTAGGTAGCCATCTTCACAGGGTTGGGGAATGTGTATCTGGAGGCAGCACTACAACTCCCAACAGGCCCCCTCCCCCACCCCTCAGCAGGATGGAGCACCCCACCCAGAAGCATGTGTCAGCCATTGAACGCTCCCCCCACCTAACAGGTAGGTAGCCATCTTCACAGGGATGGGGAATGTGTATCTGGAGGCAGCACTACAACTCCCAACAGGCCCCCTCTCCCACCCCTCAGCAGGATGGAGCACCCCACCCAGAAGCATGTGTCAGCCATTGAACGCTCCCCCACCACCTAACAGGTAGGTAGCCATCTTCACAGGGATGGGGAATGTGTATCTGGAGGCAGCACTACAACTCCCAACAGGCCCCCTCCCCCACCCCTCAGCAGGATGGAGCACCCCACCCAGAAGCATGTGTCAGCCATTGAACGCTCCCCCCCACCTAACAGGTAGGTAGCCATCTTCACAGGGATGGGGAATGTGTATCTGGAGGCAGCACTACAACTCCCAACAGGCCCCCTCTCCCACCCCTCAGCAGGATGGAGCACCCCACCCAGAAGCATGTGTCAGCCATTGAACGCTCCCCCACCACCTAACAGGTAGGTAGCCATCTTCACAGGGATGGGGAATGTGTATCTGGAGGCAGCACTACAACTCCCAACAGGCCCCCTCCCCCACCCCTCAGCAGGATGGAGCACCCCACCCAGAAGCATGTGTCAGCCATTGAACGCTCCCCCCACCTAACAGGTAGGTAGCCATCTTCACAGGGATGGGGAATGTGTATCTGGAGGCAGCACTACAACTCCCAACAGGCCCCCTCCCCCACCCCTCAGCAGGATGGAGCACCCCACCCAGAAGCATGTGTCAGCCATTGAACGCTCCCCCACCACCTAACAGGTAGGTAGCCATCTTCACAGGGTTGGGGAATGTGTATCTGGAGGCAGCACTACAACTCCCAACAGGCCCCCTCTCCCACCCCTCAGCAGGTTGGGGCACCCCACCCAGAAGCATGTGTCTGTAAGTAAAAACCAAAGTGACACTGCACAGGTAATCAGACAGTGCATGCACACCACCATCACTCAACAAAAGCATTGGGAGACATGACAACATGAGGCTCTACTTCACCCAAAAATAGAAAAGTAAAGCACAGCCATTGACAGGATGCAGACAGCTCAGCGTACGTAACTGTGACAGAAACAGAACTGTGACTCCCAACAAATATGTCCAAGAAAACGGGCCTCTGACATGCATCACCCAGACTTCCCTCTGTAGCGTACATGGGTGCTGATCATGAAGGACCATGGGAAAACCAAACTAGCATGGTCTGCTGTATCAAGAAATACAAGCACAGGACATGTCAATGGTATGCATGTGATGACAATGGCTAGTCCATGCACACAGGTAATGTCTGCCAGGCAGAGTGATCAGCAAAGATGCTGAACATCAACTTGTAGTCATGCCAGTTGTCAGATGACAACCTCACATTGAAATCACCAATACTAGACGTGTGGCATGCTAACCAATCACAGGTCACACCATTGTGAAATGATGAATGTAACTCCACTTCATGGCATGAGGCACATCACTGTGCAGACATACAATGTGTGAAAAAGGCAACTGTGTGTAGCATAACATGTAAATAAGAGACATCAAACACAGCAACCCTGAGGTGTGTAAGGCAATTACCATCTACTTCCTGTCCCACAGGTGACCAACAACTGACTGCAGAGGACGACAACCTCAACCAGCACAGCCAGTCACCAGCTCCCGAACATCTCCCCTCGGATGCAGACTCCCTGGATAATGAGGAGGAGGAGGACCAACCCGGACCATCTGGTGTGGCAGGGCGGAATGTGTCCCAGGACCCCACAGCCCCACAACCCTCAGCAACAACATCAACGCAGAGCCCTGCTGCAACGACCTGTGCCACCACCACCACCTCCACCACCACTACCACTACCACTGCTGCCTGCAGCACTCGCCCTGCTCCACAGGCCAACCAGATCACAACAACTGCGGAGGCACGGGAGAGTAGGCCGGTGCCCACAGGAGGGAGGCAACAGGGCCGTGACAGCAGGCCAGGTGTGAGGACAAGGCTGACCCAAAGGGAAGAAGACCCTGCCACAGAATCACTGGCACACATTCACAGAGTTGTGGGGGCCTATGAACACGCCCAGGGACAGTTGAGGCAGGCTCAGCAGGATGCCCGTGAGCAACAACAGATGCTGCGCTCAATTGACAACCGCATGAGCCAACTCGTGGCCTGCATGGGCCAAATCAGGGACCTCCTGGGCCAGCTAGTGGAGGTCCTCAGGGACAGGCATGCGGCACCGCCAACACCGACAGCTCCCTCCGTTGTGCCGCAGGATGACAGACCCCCACCCTCCCCTGCGTCCAGCGAGCATGGGGACTCATCAGACACCACTGGCCATGCACCTGTGTCCCCCCTGCCAAAAGAGCAAGGGGCCGCCCGAAAAATCATTGGGAGCATCCCGTGGCAAAGCACCTGGCAAAAGCCAGTCAAGTAGCCAGCCATGATGGCACCCCTCTTCACCCTGCTGTGTACCCTGCAGACTGTCCCCACACACAATGGCGTGGGAATGGCAAATGACTGTTGGACTGTGTTGCCATACTGATCTAGTGTATACTCTATTGTCTCATCTACCATCACTGACAAATCTGTTATTCACCATTCACAAATCTGTCAATATCCACATCTACATCACATGTATCCACTGTAAATAAACACTAATAACGCACCAATTTAGTTGTCACTGTTCCATGTTCATCACAGTATGTTAACTCACACCCATGATTACAATGTCACAGGAGCAGGGATACTCCGCAGGCAAGTAGAGGCTGAAGGGACCTAGGAAAACACAACAGAACATCAGTTGCTACTCAGGTGGTGGACTAACAACCATCACACAACACAGCACATCAAGGTACGACAATCTGCACATGTCCCAAGGAGCAACTGTACCAACATAGACATCAAGTAGCTGTGTCAGAAGATCCCTTGCCATACACACCTGCAGCCAGCACTGACTCAGCAACATGCTGTAGTCACAAAACTCACATACACATATTCACCAAGCACAACATCATCAGACAACAGCCAGTATTGACATTGCCACTGACCATCAAGTGAAGTAGTTGTTGATGAGCTGCTGACGCTGTCCAACACCTTCCTCCTCTCCACTATCCTCGTCACTTGACGTTTGGGTGTTTGCAGGTGGGGGCTGTGGCTGGTCATCATCATCCTGGATTAAGGGGATCCCCTTCCGCACGGCCAGGTTGTGTAGCATGCAGCATGCTACCACTATCTGACACACCTTGACGGGTGAGTACTGCAGAGCCCCTCCGGTCTTGTCGAGGCATCGAAAACGCGATTTCAGGAGTCCAAATGTTCGCTCAATGACCCGACGTGTCCTCCCATGGGCATTGTTGTAGCGCACTTCAGCTGGTGTCCTGGGATTGCGAAGTGGACTCAGCAACCAAGGTCCGTTGGGATATGCAGAGTCACCTATGTGTGAAAGACACATACAGATTGAGTGTCTGACATGTGTCCGAGGACAGCATGGCACACAAACAGCACACGACTCGACCCTTTGTACTCACCCACAATCCATGCCCGCTCCGGCGCCAGATTGGCCATCAGCTGTGGTAAAATGCTGTTGCGCATTATGTGTGAATCGTGGGCTGAACCTGGAAACTTTGCACAGACGTGTGAGATGACCATATCTGCCTGGCACACCACCTGCACATTGATGGAATGATAATGTTTCCTATTTCGGTAAATATGCTCCCGTGCTTGGGGTGGAATCAGGGAAACATGTGTGCCATCTATTGCACCAACTACATTAGGAACGTGTCCAAGTGCATAAAATTCGCCCTTCACATCCGCCAACTCATGCCGCCTGGGGAAATGTATGAATTGGTCCCTGTGTTGCATCATAGCCAACAGGACATCACGTAGCACCATGCTGAATGTTGGTTGGGACATCCCCCCTGCAATGCCCACAGTTTGCTGGAAGGATCCCGTAGCCACGAAATGTAGGAATGCCATCACCTTTGCCGTTGGCGTGAGTGCTGTTGGGTATGTCCTGCGTGGAAGCAGGTGTGGCTCCAATAGTGCACAAAGTTCCAGGAGGTTTGTCCGATCCAGACGGAATCGCCTTATGATGTCGGTATCCTCCATGTTAGCCAGCAGGGTGTAGGTACGAAACACATTAGGTCGCCTCCTAGGTGAGATGAAAGGGGACACGTCATAGCAACATAAATTAGGATGTGCACAAATTCATAAAGTCTGTCCTGTCACGGCGCTAACATTGACTGTCATCCCTGAAAGCACACAGTGCAATTCAGTGTTGTCCCAACATGAGACAGATTAATTGTACAACTGTCATGGATGTGCACAGTCAGTAGACACAATACGAACACTGTCTATGTGAATGCCAAGAGTCACATATCGAGCTGAGGTGGACTCAGCCTTGGGTGTACATGACACAGGACATGTGTGAAGCAGAGACAATGCTGGCTTCCACGTTGATGCTGTACCTGCCACACCTCCTTGGCCAATAATTGCAGGGGACACATCAACAACACAATGTGGATAGATCATTGGGATTGTCTTTGTACTCAGTGCCACTTCGAACACACTCAAATTCAATGACATTCACATCACAAACCCATACATGTGCCAATGTCATCAGTACACAGGCCATAGCTGCTGCTGACTTGAATACAAAGTCGGACAGTGACAGATGATGTCACGCCTGTGCAGAGTATGTGTACCACTGTAACAGGCCACCATTACCCCACTGCCCAATACTCACTACAAGCACACAGATAGCCAATGTGGCACACATTAACAATAGATGAGGGACGTGATCAGCAGGGCCTGTATGCACCCTTAATCTTCCCCCATTTTGGACATTTACATGTAGCATCAAGGAGGGACTGCCCAAGGACACATGTGCACCACAACACATACCATGGTGATACACATCCAGCTGTTTCAAGACACAACAGTGCCACAACACATACATACAACACTACATGGACAATGCCAAGCCAGTATGCCAACAAGTCTATGCATGAACAGACTGTATGCATTACATATGGACAACTGGCTCAGACACCTGACAACAGTGGATGTAATTTTACACCACATGTCCCAAGGGACATGCATCCTGACCCTCATTCCACACAGGCTGTCAGGCCCAACACAGCATACAATCAATATCACACATCTAACAAACATGCTGGCTGTGCATGAGTAGTGGGACACTGGTACCTCACATTGACCAAATGTCGGAGTTGGATGAGTGTCACAGGCACAACAGTCAAGGTACATCTCACCTGTCTTGGGTGCCCACACTATCATGATACACCAGCAGATGTGATCCACCCACACAGTGCTGGAATAGATGGTGAGCAAGGATGGCTAGCACCCCATAGCATGCACATACACTAGTGTTGGTGGCAACACACTGCACACGTGTGCCACTTGTGCTGACCATCCAACATTGCAGACAATTCCCGCTAATCAGTGCACACACATTGCACGGGCAAAACTGGACACCCATAGCCTGTGGACAAATGTCGCATACTATATTCCATACAGTTAGCACAATCCACAACCGTGCATGCAGTCCATCTGCCAACGCAACATTCCTGATGTGAACAATGGACATGCACTGGTGGCAGGTGAGTAGCACCGGAACACAGCACAACACTCAAAAACATAGTGTAGCTAAGCACCATTGTTGAAATGTACATGTCACTGATTCACATACAACAGTCCAAACAACATGAGCACAGACCTGACACTACCACATAGGTCCCTGTGGTTACAGGTGGCAGACATGTAGCAAAGACATCTGCTCTGGCCGTCTACCCAAGTGACAAACAATAATAATGCAACGGATGCCAGGTGTGGTGCTGAAGTACTCGTCATCCTTTAGCAGGTCGAGCCCCCCTGTACATGTGGACATACACTGCAGGAGTTGCCAGTGTGTACAAAGACATAACATGCGGCATGTAATTGGTCTTAGCAATAACACAACAGGGTGACATCTGTTTCCAATGATGACAGTCATGCTGAATGAATGAGTTCATCTGGGTTTTCAGTGTAACACATGGGCTCAGGTGTGAGATAGTGGTCAGCATGGGTGGCAGATACGACATTGTGTGTAAATATTGATCGACATAATGGAGTACAGTGTTCCATTTGGTGTGAGATGTTACACAGTGGCTGACATTTGTGACAGGAGACCATATCAATGTTATCCAGTGCCATGTGCCACTGTACGTATCCACTGTGTGTAGCACAGTAATGACCATTGATCCACACACAACAAGAACTGTCCGTAGGTGCCTTAAACGTGCCCCATAAACACAATGACGCACAGAGTGTACGATGTGGTGCTGCATATTCCCCATGGCGGACGCACATACTGTCCGTGAATTGGGTGGCGGAGCATGCCAACCACCATTTGTACCTGTGTCGATGCCCACCACTGACGCAAGTGTGTCATTTGCTGCACATGACACATTGGTGTTAGTGATGGCCCTCCACATAGCTGCAGATGGCGTTTGTCATGCTCCACCAGCCACATCCCGGTCACCCATGTCACCCTATGGCAATCAAACAGCGGTAGCGCCGGCCAGGACCCCGCGGTGTGTCACCGCCATGAACCATGCCCTTGCAGCCAATGGGGACCGCTATCGCGGTGGCATGATGCAGATTCAAAAATCGCGGTAGGCGTGCTCCGCCCCCAGCGGATGCGGAGATAGGATGCATTTGTAAGATGCACCACTGCGGTAGCGCCGGCCAGGACCCCGCGGTGTGTCACCGCCATGAACCATGCCCTTGCAGCCAATGGGGACCGCTATCGCGGTGGCATGATGCAGATTCAAAAATCGCGGTAGGCGTGCTCCGCCCCCAGCGGATGCGGAGATAGGATGCATTTGTAAGATGCACCACCGCGGTAGCGCCGGCCAGGACCCCGCGGTGTGTCACCGCCATGAACCATGCCCTTGCAGCCAATGGGGACCGCTATCGCGGTGGCATGATGCAGATTCAAAAATCGCGGTAGGCGTGCTCCGCCCCCAGCGGATGCGGAGATAGGATGCATTTGAAAGATGCACCACCGCGGTAGCGCCGGCCAGGACCCCGCGGTGTGTCACCGCCATGAACCATGCCCTTGCAGCCAATGGGGACCGCTATCGCGGTGGCATGATGCAGATTAAAAAATCGCGGTAGGCGTGCTCCGCCCCCAGCGGATGCGGAGATAGGATGCATTTGTAAGATGCACCACCGCGGTAGCGCCGGCCAGGACCCCGCGGTGTGTCACCGCCATGAACCATGCCCTTGCAGCCAATGGGGACCGCTATCGCGGTGGCATGATGCAGATTCAAAAATCGCGGTAGGCGTGCTCCGCCCCGCGGAGGCGGTCATTGGATGCTGTTGAAGAAGGCTGACCTGGAACACCAATGGCAGAAGACTATGACCACTGAAACGAGTCCAGGGCCCTATATATGTGTGGAAGGGAGCACCACATTTCCACTGCTCACAGAGCCTGCTGCCTGGGACCCCTCACCTGCTGCTGCCTCCAGGGACTGCTGCCTGAGACCCCTCACCTGCTGCTGCCTCCAGGGACTGCTGCCTGAGACCCCTCACCTGCTGCTGCCTCCAGGGACTGCTGCCTGAGACCCCTCACCTGCTGCTGCCTCCAGGGACTGCTGCCTGAGACCCCTCACCTGCTACTGCCTCCAGGGACTGCTGCCTGGGACCCCTCACCTGCTGCTGCCTCCAGGGACTGCTGCCTGAGACCCCTCACCTGCTACTGCCTCCAGGGACTGCTGCCTGGGACCCCTCACCTGCTGCTGCCTCCAGGGACTGCTGCCTGAGACCCCTCACCTGCTACTGCCTCCAGGGACTGCTGCCTGGGACCCCTCACCTGCTGCTGCCTCCAGGGACTGCTGCCTGGGACCCCTCACCGCCCACTGCCGCCGCTGACGTCTCATGTCCACAGTGATGGCTAGGACGGAGAAGATCCGTGCCAGTCCATTTACAAGCGAGGAGCTGGATGTCCTGGTGGACGAGGTGCTGACACAGTACCCACGGCTATATGGTGGCCCAAATGTTGTGGTAAGTCTCCAACAGTGGGGGTGTGAGTGCAAGGGGGCACACATGTAGTCGATCAGATGGTGTATGTGCCTGACAGTGTGGGGTTGTGTAATGCACTGGCTGACATGCTGTTTCCTAGTTGTTAAGGGGTGTATGCAACCCACACATTCAATGCATGGACATGAAGGGTGGATGGACATGTGTTGTGTACACCTCCATATGGTGTGACAGCTATCTGGTGATGCATGTTTCTGGACAGTTATTGTTCATGTGACTGTTTGTGTGGGTCCTCGTTGTCCATCTCTGTGTGATTCTACCTGGCATGGACTGTCCACGCCCAATGTGACAAGGACACATCACTGACTGTACAGAGTGTGATAGGTGTGTGGTTCGCAAGAGTGTACATCAATGACCCATATCTGCCGTGTGGAGATGAGTCCGTGTCATGCCACTGTTCAGAGAGAGAGGTTTTACCATGAGAGTGTGTCACTGATGTTTTCCCCCTCTTGTCTCCCACACCTGCAGCTCAAGGTACACCAGCGTAAGGCCGTGTGGAGGTCCATTGCAAGCAAGGTGCGGGCTCTGGGAGTGTCGAACCGCCGGCGCACCCACTGCCAGAAGAGGTGGGACGACATATCACGACTGGCAAAGAACGTTGCCGAGATGACACTGGGGATACTCCCTCGCAGTGGCAGGTTGTCACGACGCAGCTTGACACCACTGATGTGCCGCATCTTGGCTGTGACACAGCCTGAGCTGGACACACGTTTGAAGGAGCATCAACAGCAAGCTAGGGGTGAGTATTCTGTGAAGGTTGATTTTGTCTGTGAGTGGCTGCATGTGTACCATGCCTGTACCTGCGCTGGTGTACGTGATGTGGTTACTGTGATGCAGTGGGTTGTAAGTGGCCCCTGTGCTGGGTGTGGCAGTCACGGATATTACATACATGCACTTACTGATGTTTTTCCAATCCTGGGAATTTCAATGGCATTGTGGGTGGTGTGCTGCAGGCCTGGTCCATTGGTGTTAGTGTTTGTACGCCCCAACATGCATGATGTTGTGCTGTCTGCCCATCACATGGCTCAGCTGTGCCGTGTTTAGATGTTTGTACGCACTGTTTGAGGTAGTGATGTGTGTCTGCATGGTGAGATTGCACGGGGTGGCCTGCAACATGTAGACTTTGTCATCCTCAGTGTTGCTTTGCTTGAATATGTTTGTCCTGTTGCTGTCACTTTGCTGACCCTACATGTCTCTCTGTTATGCAGCATCTCCCGTGGGCACGGAGGGACAGGGGACGGACACCAGTGGTGGTGAAACAAGCACAACAGCTGCACAGGATCCCAGTGACACAGATGTGACCAGCGCCTCGGAGGGGATAGGAGTATGCTGGAGGAATCACAGCCCGAGACGCAAAGTTCAACATCATCTGATGACGGCGGTGGTGCAGACATCTTGGAGGACACAGGGAACGGAGAGTCTGCTACATCTCCCAGCACACAGCGTGCAGTGCCCACCCTCCCAGCCACTTCCTCTGTTGCTGCCCGTGTTCGCACCACAAAGAGGGGAAGGGTGTCCTTCATTCCAGGCACCGCTGCCCCTGCCCCTGTGCCCCCTGCTGCCATCAGTGCAGAGTGTGTGGACCTTATGCGCCAGCTGTGTGTGGGGCAGACAGGGCTCCTCAATGCATTGTCAGACCACGACCGCAAATTGGCACAGGTGTTAGCTTTCATGGAGGGCATCCATTCAGACGTGGGTGGGCTGCACCGCACTGTCCAGACAATGTCCTCCACAATGGCGGCTGCACTTCAACTGGCTCAATCTCGTAGTCCAATTCCAGTCCCTTTGTCCACCCCCATGCCAGTGGCGACGTCTGACGACGGTGACCACGCTTCACACACCTCAACCTCACGATACTGCACACGTAGCACACAGCAGCAGCAGCCCAAGCGGTCAAGGTCACAGACACCTTCCCCTACAAAGAGAAAAACAACCCCAGAGCGCAAAGGGAAGAGCCCGTCAGGCGTTGCAAAGGCACATGATTCAAGGAGGAAGTACTCAGGGTCACAAGCCTCAGAGCAATCCCCGGCCACAGACTCTGTGGTCCCAAAAACGTCTCGCAAAGGCATGCAGACACTCTCCATGCCCACTGTGAAGGTGGGGCCTGGCAAGGCTACACATAGTAAGGTATCCAAGGCTGTTTCACCAACTACCTCTACTCCCATTCCAAGTCCAGTGAAGCAGGGACAGGAGGGCACTGTAGGGGGCACACATGGTAAAGAGGGGATGGAGGGGCAGAGGCAATGCCAGGCTAAGCGTCCTTCTGGATCCAGCACATCCCCAAAGGGAGGTCCAGCGTGTGCACCTGCGGCAGCCTTGGTGCTGAGTGTGCCGTTTGTGTCCACACCACTTCCCATTGATACGAAGACAGGCAAGCCATTTAGAATCCCCAAGAAGTGGAAAGGCACCCCTCCACTGTCTCCCTCCCACACTGTGTCCCACGTCGGCCTGAGTCCACCTCCACGTGCCACTACACCACCTGGTCCAAGCAGCCCTCCAGCGTCCAAGGCCACTGATAGCTCTTCCTCAGCTGGGCGTCTCACTCCCCAGTCAAGTGGTCCAACTGTGCCCGACACACAGTCAGCTCCCAGTCAGACTGACAGCCAGCTCTGAATGTTGATCAATGTCACAGACCTGTCTCTCCCACACCGGTACCTGTGCTGCCCATCGTGTCACACCAGACTGTGTTGCTGACCATGGCGGAGTTTGGTGACACACATTCCCTGTGCAGCTTCTCATTGACTCTGTCAGCACCTTGGACTGGCCACTGGCCTTGCAGTTTGCCCCCTGCCTGTGCAGCTTCTCATTGTCTCTGTCTGCACCTTGGACTGGCCACTGGCCTTGCAGTTTGCCCCCTGCCTGTGCAGCTTCTCATTGTCTCTGTCTGCACCTTGGACTGGCCACTGGCCTTGCAGTTTGCCCCCTGCCTGTGCAGCTTCTCATTGTCTCTGTCTGCACCTTGGACTGGCCACTGGCCTTGCAGTTTGCCCCCTGCCTGTGCAGCTTCTCATTGGCTCTGTCAGCACCTTGGACTGGCCACTGGCCTTGCAGTTTGCCCCCTGCCTGTGCAGCTTCTCATTGACTCTGTCAGCACCTTGGACTGGCCACTGGCCTTGCAGTTTGCCCCCTGCCTGTGCAGCTTCTCATTGTCTCTGTCTGCACCTTGGACTGGCCACTGGCCTTGCAGTTTGCCCCCTGCCTGTGCAGCTTCTCATTGTCTCTGTCTGCACCTTGGACTGGCCACTGGCCTTGCAGTTTGCCCCCTGCCTGTGCAGCTTCTCATTGTCTCTGTCAGCACCTTGGACTGGCCACTGGCCTTGCAGTTTGCCCCCTGCCTGTGCAGCTTCTCATTGTCTCTGTCTGCACCTTGGACTGGCCACTGGCCTTGCAGTTTGCCCCCTGCCTGTGCAGCTTCTCATGTTCAGGCTCTGCATCTTGTGCCTTGGTCCTGTCTGATATTGTTTCCTATCAGTGCTATTTGTGAATAAAAACAGTTGCTCATGTTGTCAGTTGTGTCATTGTCCTTACTGAATAAGGCTTTTCCTGTATGTCTCACATTTACTGTGCCACATGCTCTGTGTGCCACTTCAACTGTGCCACTGGCTTGTTTGACTTATGATTTATTTTACAGGGGTGACGGGGACTTCAGTTCTTCATGACTCGGATACTTGTGGGCTCATTGATGTTGTTTTCGGTGACATACCAGACTCATGTTCCTTCCTTGTTGCTGTTGGCTATGTGTTACTGCATCCTGGTATGTGGGCACTGCAAACACATAGAGGGGTCATATACACGGGATTGCAAGCAGGCTGACCAGGCTCAACATGTATGTGCGTTCTTGCTTTCATGTATGCCTAGCAGTGTAGATGTGTAGTCATGTTGTGATGGGCAGTCATCCTAGTCACAACAGTTACTTACATGGTGTGCATTTGGGTGGTCAAGGGTTGTACGGTGTGTTGGTTGTGGCTTTGTCGTGTGTGTTACTGGCATGTGACTCATGGCTGTGTGGGACTGTTGTGTGTTTGTGTGCACACACTGCTTGTTGTGCATTCAGTGCTGTGGGTGTATGTTGCCTTGTGCTGTCCTAGTGTACATCCCCTGATGTACTGCTGTGTTTGCTATGTGTTTTGTGGTGTTGTGCATCTGTTGTGTGTTTGATGTGTCTGTGTTGTTCTGTGATGGTGCACTTCTTGTCTGTGTTGTGGTATGTAGCCCATGCATTTTTCCTGCCTGATGAGGTGGTGCACTCCTGTTGTGTGTGTGTTCCCATTGCCTTCCCCTAGTTTGGCTGCACAGGTGCTGTGTGTTATTTTTGTGGTTCTGTATGTGTTTCTGTTTTGAATTGTGTTTGCCATTTTTGTTTTGGTGCAGACGTTGGTACTGAAATCCCTGTGTGTGTGTGATGTTTGTGGATGCCCCCAGGGGGTTTGATTGTTTGTCTGTGTCTTGTCTGGACATTATGTAGGCCCTTCTGTGTGTCTGGCATTGGGATTGTGTGCTGCAGATATGAGGGGGTATGTTTGGGGACTCCTACTTGTGTTTGGCAGTCATTGAGTGTGCCAATGTGCCCTGTGTGATACTCATGTGTACTTGCTGTTCACTGTTTGACTTGAGGTCCTTCCTTTCATCCCTGGCCCTATACATGGGTTACCTTGCTGTCTCCCTGAGTTGTTGCACTGAGGTGACTGTTGTTTGACTTCACTCACTGTGCCAGCCATGTGCTTGGATGGGGTATGGATGTTGTTCTGGGTTCCTTGTCCTGCATGTGTCTGTTCACCTGGTTGTTGGTTGTCTCCTTGCCCTCCCATTTGTGTGCACATCATTTTTGCTTTCCTCTATGTTGTGCTCCATTGCTAGTGGCATGTAGTCTGTGTATGTGGCTGTGTGTCGGTGTGGGGTATGTCTGTGTGAGTTGGCAGGGTGTGTGTCCAGTAGTCTGTATGTTCATTTTGTGCTTGTATTCTGCTTTCTTGCCATGTATGTGGTGGTGTGGTGTGTGTGTGTGTTGCCCTGGGCCTGTGCCTCTGTGCTGTGTGTTGATCTACACCAAATGCTGCTGTGTCTGTCTCCCTAGGTGTTAGTTGTGTGCTGCTGGGTGTGGATTTAGCTCGCTTGGTGTTGGACATGGGGGTGCACAGGGGGGATTGGCATGTTTCTTGCTGTGTGCGGCGGAGCTGTGGGTGGTGGGTGGTGGTGGTGGCCTGTGGTCTTTCTGGCCTGTCCGTTGCTGTACATGCATTCTGCTTTGTGCGATGGATTTCCCGCATGCTCACCGCTGCGGTGTCGTCAGCAACACATTACATTATGTTCGCGGTACTTTTGGTGGGCTTGATGTAGGGTGTGAATTGGTGCCAGCTGAGACATGTGTGGGTACACTGATGGATGTGTTCCTGTCCACACCAGTGTGTCTGGTGTGGCCAGGTGCCCTGTTTCGGCCCGTGGAATTTGTGTTCTGTTTTGTGTTGTATTGTGTTTTGTTTACGTACCTGCGGCGGCGTCCGCGGCGGGCGATGTTGGCCTGGTGATGTATCACGTACAGCACCGGGAGGACGTGTAGTGCTGGATCCATGGCGTTCGGCTCCGGGTGGAGGGCTCAGAAGTCTCGTTTCACGCTCCGCTGTCGAGATTCCGCCGTGTCTGGAAGGGCGGTTTCTCCCCTGCGGTTCGACGGGTTGTTTGGCGCATCGTAATTTGTTGAGCGGACGGGACGTCATTCCGCACGGCGGTGAGTCTCCATTGGCTCCCACCGGCGCGGTGGCGGGCGCAATTTCATGGCGGTCGGCGTTGCACCGCGGAGGTCGGGAAATGGGGCATATTTGCCCTTCATAATATGGCGGCCGTGAGGACCGCTGCTGGCGGGCGGTAAAAGGCATTTTTCCGCACCGCCGGCACCGCGGTACTAACACCGCCCGCCATCGTAATCAGCCCCTTAGTTTCAAAATATACACATATATGGTCTGTTGGGCTGAAATTCAAAAATTGAATCCTTCTGATTGCCTGAGGGCCTCATTTATTATACACTGCTCACAGCTAGGAACACCCCATAATGCCTTTAATGGATTGATTTGAATACTTTCTCCCATTTTTTGGTGCCCCAATCTGGGCAGAGGCATCACCTACATGTTACAAAAGTGTTGTATCATGTAGGTGATGCCTCTGATAGCATTCCCTCAGAAATCATTTTTAAAAGTATCCCTATGTCTCCTGCCTTGTATTCAATGTGACCCAGAGAAAGGTGATGGCATTTTTAATCATTTGCAGAGCTGGAGCTTTTGCAGCTCAGTTGAGGGTTCCATGGCCCTATTGTGGTTTGTGTTATGACTGCATTGTGTGACATGAGAAGTGAATCTAATGTGTTTTATAGTTTGACAAAACCAATGTGCTAGTCTCCATATATTGATGTGGTGACCCTTGGACAAAGCCAAAAGGCTTCTGTTTTACAATAATGTGGTCACCCTTTGACAAATTTATATAACAAGAGTATGCAGTTCCCTCCAGAAAAATGGAGAGAATATGAGGTCAGTCAGACACTAGGGGAGCGGAAGGGGTTTGCTCCCTTAGGAAGAAAGCCCCTCACACACCCAAATAAGTGTCATGCTTCATCATAGGGCATGGTCATCATCTGGCCAGCACTGCAATGCCCAAAAGGAACCCACAGGGGGACTTTTTATTGGAGATCTTTTTTCCCAATGACGTACTGGCTTTCATTGTAGTGCACTTTGTATCTAGGATACCTTTGGGTAAACTAGGGTAGTGCAGATCTTTCTCTGTTGCGATAATCTCTACTCGACCGGTTGAAGGCTCCTAACACAAATATCCCTGTCTACAAGTTTTCCAAATAATCCACAAGCTTCAATAATGAATTTACATTATAGAGGGGGGCCTCTTGCATCCCTATATCATGAGTGCAGCCAGTGGCTCTTCACACCTAGGGATGCCCTTGTCAGTTGACCTTCATATCCTAGGCATCCTCTTGGGCAGATTTCTCCTAGTTGGAAAGCCAGCAATGGTCTATCAGATCTGCAAAAAGTGTGCAATAGAGTCGAGTTTGCTCATGACATGTGGTCCCACCACCATCACCCTGTGCACAAATTCCCTCGCCAGGCTTGGCACCTCTAAGTTTCCAGCCATGTCCAGACTAGAGAAAATAATGTAGACCAAACAAATTGAATAAATGGTGCTAGTGAATCCAAGCCCAATGAGCGAACTTTATTCAATACGATAACAGCATGCTGACACAGAGCTCTGTAACTAACACAAAGTTGTCAGCTTCTGGGAGGTTGGACAAGGTATGTCCCTGTGGACACTGAGGAACACATACTTCAAGGTGATTACATCAGTGTTTTTGCTGCCTTGATTCAGAGGAAACCATATGATGAGGATTAAAGGTGTTTGGACAGAATATTGAAAAAATATCATGATACAACAATATTGGGCCTCATTAGGATGGCGGTCGGACTTTCGTCTGACCGCCATCCATTCAGAAAAGGGACCGCCCGACTACAAATTGGTAGGCCTGCAGTCTGAATAAGGATGTGACTGACACCACGGCGGGCGCAATGTCAGTGCATAAAATATGCCTGAAACATATCCCTGCACTAAGTGGCAGGCACCATGCGGTGCCTGCCTCATGCTGCAGGGATATGTTGGGGAGCACCATAGAAGCCTCCAAAACACAAAACTAAGGCCCAGAGGGGTAAGGAAGGCCCGCTACGGGCCCCCAATGTCCCTTTCTGACTGCCTTTTCATGGTGGGTTCACCGCCATGAAAGGGCCGGGGGACAGGAACATCATAATGCCTACGGCAGTGCCTGGCAGGCACCGCCACCATTGTAGGCATTACTCTGCCTCCATGGATCCGTGGCGGTCGGTCTTTCTGACCGGCACACATCCGTCCGAAATCCAAATGTGACGGGCTGAAAAAATTATTGCGATGGTGGTCCCACCATCATTGTAATCGGGCCCTAAGTGTCAAGAATATCAGGACATCAAAATATCACCGACAGGAATATCAAAGGTAAAAAATAGCATTTTTAGTGTTGCTTTTAATATCATTGTAAAAAAATATCGATGTTGAAAATATCATTTATTGTAATATTGTTAGTCAGTGTTAATCAGCATGTAATGTATTGTAGTGTATTTGATTGTATGTTTTTAATATTTTTTAGTAATGTAGTATTTTTTATGGAAATGTTGAAGTTGGTGTTTTTAGTAGTAGTAATGTATAATAATTAGATTGTTTTTCTTTTTTTTAGTAGCTTTGGGTTTCTTGGGGATAAGGATCCAGAGAATTTTAAAGAATCTATATTTAAATTTTAATATACAAAGTAAATATGTTTATGATATGTAGATGAATAATTTAAAATGTTTACATTTATTTTAACATATGCATATTGTAATATATTTTAATTTGGTGTTAGGATATATGCTAATGGTACGATATAGATATTTAAAAAACATAAATATTATTAAATAATAAATACATATATACATATAAAATTAGCAGAATATTTAGAAATGTTTGTATATTAAACACATTCATTCATAAAAAATAACAGTATGCAATTTTTAAACTTTTTAAAAATAAAAATACATTTTATCATGTGTTATTTTTTATTATAAATGTTAAAAAATATGAAATGCATACATATTCAAAATTTAATATTGTTAATTTTGTATTTTTTTTAAAGTTCATGAGTATTAATAAATATATATATTTTTTAAATATTTGTTAATAGTAATTAAAATAGTTCTTTTATAATTTAAAATACAACTATGAATATCAAGGTTTGTAGTTCATTTAGTGTGCTTTTACATGATATTTTACCAAATATTTTGTAATATGTCTATTTTGTAATATGTTATGTAAAAAGTTTTATTTTGATGTGGATATTGTATATTGAAACTATTTAGGGCCTGATTACGATAGTGGCGGTCGGACCGCCAACAGGCCGTTGGTGGCAGTCTGACTGCTGACAACCCTTTGGTTCGACCTCATCATAACGACGCTGGCGGTCAAACTCACAGCTGTCAGACGCAAGACTGCCGCCTCTGCCAGGATCAGAAATCCCAACGGGGTGGCTTTTGGAGCAGTGTCCTTGAATGGTGACGGTGCCGAGGCATGCACTGTTGTTGGGGTTACAATATCCCTTTCCTACAGCCTTTTCTTGGTGGGAACACCGCCATGAAAAAGTTGTCAGAAAGGGATTGGGGGGCCCCAAACAGGGCCCCTGGCCGTCGTAGGCTAGGGAAAGTGCCCCTGGGGGAACATGCAGTGCCCTCACTGACCTCCGACCACCATGTACCATGCACAACATGGTGCATGGCATGCGGTGCATGAACATGCAGGAGGTGCTGCACGGCACAGGCATGTGCTGCACACCTTTTCCATGTCCGCAGCATGCCCACGGCATCGTACCTCCAACCTCTCGCATTCTTGTCGGTGGTCTCCTGATTCCTGCAATAGTGGTTGGCAGTCCCACTGCCTGGCATCATAATGATGTCCTTAGTGTCCAGCACTTTCTGCAATATGTTTTAGATTGGAATGGTAATAGTAAATGCCACCCCTTTAGTGTCCAACACCTTCCCAAAATTAGTTTAGATTGGAGTGACAATAGTAAATGTATCTGATTTAGTATCCAACACCTTCCTCATTATGGGTTAGATTGAAGTGGGAATAGTGAATATCACCCCTTTAGTGTCCAACATCTTCCCCAATATGGATTAGATTGGAGTAGGAATAGTAAATATTGACCGTTTAGTGCACAACTCCTTCCTTGAGTTGGTTTAGATTGGAGTGTGAATAGTAAATGTAACCCCTTTTAGTGTCCAACACTTTCCTCAAATTTGTTTATAATGTAGTGGGAATAGTAAATGGTATCCCTTTAGTGTCCAAAACCGTCCCAATATAGTTTAGATTGAAGTGGGAATAGTAAATGTTACCCCTTCAATGTCCAACACCTACCCCGATATGTTTAGATTGGAGTGGGAATAGTAAATATCACCCCTTTAGTGTCCAACACCTTCCTCAAATTGGTTTATATTGGAGTTGGAATAGTAAATGTTGCCCCTTTAGTGTCAAACACCTTCCTTGAATTGGTTTAGATTGTAGTGGGAATACTGAATGTAATCCTTTTAGTATCCAACACCTTCCGCAAATTGACTAAGAATAGAGTGGGAATAGTAAATGTTTCCACTTTAGTGTCCACCAATTTCCCCAATATGGCTAGATTGGAGTGGGAATAGTAAATGTCACTCCTTTAGTGTCCAACACTTTCTTCAAATTGGTTTAGATTGGATTGGGAATAGTAATTGTTGCCTCTTTATTGTCCAATGCCTTCCTTGAATTGGTTTAGATTGGAGTGGGAATACTAAATGTAGCCCCTTTAGTGTCAAACACCTTCCCCAAATTGGTGTAGCTTGGAGTAGGATTATTAAATGTCACCCCTTTAGTGTCCAACACCTTCTTCAAATTAGTTTAGATTGAAGTGGGAATAGTAAATGTTGCTACTTATGGTCCTACACCTTCCTTGAAATGGTTTAGATTGGAGTTGGAATAGAAAATGTAACATCTTTAGTGTCCAACACCTTCCCCAATATGGTTAGATTGGAGTGGGAATAGTAAATGTTACCCCTTTAATGTCCAGCAAATTTCTCCAATATGGCTAGACTGGAGTGGGAATAGTAAATGTTAATGCTTTAGTGTCCAACCCCTTTCACAAATTTTGTATAATAAAATCATTTTTCAGTTTTTATATGTTTCCAATTTTGTATTACTGTATAGTTTTACAATTTGCATCATATATACTTCAAGTAAAACAATAAAAAATATAATTAAACATTTTTTTCAGTATTTTTTAGTTATAAAAAATCAGGTAAATCATATTTTTATACATTTGTATGTTATACATTTTCAACGTTTATTTTTTATTGTTAACAATATTTTACATATATATTTTCAACATTATTTTTACATGTTTTATTAGTATATATTAAATAATTGTATATATTAATTGCTATTATTTAATTTATACTTTACACATTTTTCCAAATGTTTTAAAACATTGATTGATATGTTTTATATGATTAGGAATTTCTTTTACATTTATTTTAAATCTCATAAATTTTTATATATATATTTTCAACCTTATTTTCACCTATGTTTTATTAGTATATATTAAATACTATATATATTTAATACTATTAATTTATACTTTACAGTTGTTTAATATTTGTTTATAACATTGTTTGATATGTTTTACATCTGTAGTAATTTGTATCAATTTTTAAACCTTTATTCAACATTTTTACAGTATTTCCCATTCATGTCTATGGGAGCTAGATTTTAGTTTTTTTTGTCAGTTGACAGCCATTTAGTTTTACCTCTATCTTCTATTTTGTAATCTGTTTGTGTTACTTTTAGTTTAGTTTCCCGGGATGGGTTTGCTGTAAGGTGTTGCTGTCTATCGGAACAGTTAAGTTCTCTTTTAAGTATTTTTTCAAGGGTTTTGATGGTAGGGCGGCATAGTAGGGAAGTTTAAAAGTTAGTTATAGTGTTGTTTTTGTCTGAGTTCTCATGAACTCAATTGAGAACTCCTCAGAATCCGGGTGATGCAAAAAGATGTCCACCTCTTGACACCCCCAACTCTGATAAGAACTCAGAGAGTATTAGGACGATCAAGCGAGGGAAGGGAATGAGGAAGGAACAGCTGGGAGTAGGAGACCTGTAGAAGAGAGAGAACACAATGAGAATCACATGTAAGCACTCCTACTATCATATGTTCTCGCTACAACTGAGTCATACCTGAACCACACAGTAGTCAACTCAGATCATGCCTCTGACCGTGAATCGAACTATCAAGCCTCCTGGCATACTCCTATAATATCAAAAGAAAAGGTTACATATGCTCTCTTCTCTTAGTCAACAATAAACTTTGTGAGGACCAAACATCACTCATACATACCAAATTCCAATTATAGAACAAAAATAAGAGCCAATCAAAAACAAATGTTAAAAAATGGAGAGCTTAAGAATTATACGGCAAGCCTTCTTCAATCCATAAGCCTGGTCTGAGACAAGGGTCTTTTCATTCCTTACTGAACAAGGATTCCTATTATAGTCACATATTCCATTGGATAAGATGTTCAATCAAAGAAAACAAAATAGCTGCTCTTTAAGGAATAGTCTTTTCCTTGTATAATCACTGACCTAGTAGTATTTAGAGTAGAAGCACTCACAGTTCCTTTAAGTAAAAAATAACACCCAAAACTTCCTACCTGGAAGTAGAAATGCCCAGAATGTTCGAAAAAAGGAAAATAAAGAAAAAACGGGGGCGGTACAATCCTTCCTCCTGCTGCCCGAACTCTCCTTGAATCAAAAGTCACCGGCTTCTCATACGGCACCTCTTCGCCGCTGCATTACTGAGGAATTCCCCGTGCAACGCGCGGTAAAACAATCCAGCTACCGCGTGGCATCTGCCAACTGGATTCCAAGCGGCAGCCCCACGGAGCTGAAAAACGGCAAGTAAATGTCCAAAACAAAAGAGCGTGTTGACGGAATGTCAACCGCGAAGTTGTCCAAATGTTGCTCTCTGACATAGAGAGCGGAAATAAGCAGCCCTGGTGCTGCTAACAGGTTCCTTTCCCCTGAACCACAGGATACAGAAAGGTGTCGTCTGACGGGGAAGCGAAATCTCCTGGAAACAGACCCGTTCAGACGAACGAGTCCACGGCAGAAAGTTTAGATGAATTATGCACACCGAAAGTGGAATAAATACCTGGCTCGTCCCCCTCATTTCAGCATGCCTTCTGGGACTTGTAGTTTCTAACAGGCATCTAAAGGTCAGGAAGGTGCTAAGGGGCCCGGACCATGACAGTTTGTTGGTTTTTGGTATGTTTAGATCTGTGGCTGTTGCTAGTTTACACTAGTTTGCCGTTTGTGTTTTGTATACTGTTTTAACAATGTTTTACCTTGTTACGTTAAATTGTGTAGTGTTAGTTATATTTTGATTATTAACTATTATGTATATGTACTTTTGGGAATGTAATGTGATTTGGAATGGGTTTTGTCAATTTCTTTTATAGGTTTTGTGAACAAATGCCTTCCTTGGTAATTTGGAGTTGCTGTTTTTTATTTTTAAAGGAAATCAGTTTGGTTTATAATAAACCAATGATCTTTACTTTGATTTTCTTTTTTTAGGGTTTCCTGGAGCAGTGCTTTTTTTAAAACTGTTTTCGGTTTTATATGGGACCTTGATATTCTGGATTACTTTGAGGGATTTCGATTGGAATCGTTATATTTTTGCATCTTTTGGGGGATTTTTTAATTTATGTCACGTATTTATGGTCAGAGAAAGATCTGCAGCTACAGAACAGTAAGTTTTAATTATTTAATTTATTTCTGCTGGGAAATGTGATATTACATTGTTTATATTAAATATATGTGATTGTTATGGGGAATTGTTTTGATTATGTGTTGTTATTATTTTAAGTGATGGATTGAGTTTTATTTTTTTATATTTTGGTTGGTGTCACTTTTTAAAAATTAATTTATATATATTTTTATAAAATCAGTCCTAATTAATAATAATATTTTAAACAGTTGTTTGACTGTTCTGATAAAATATATTTATTATTTAAAAGAAATAGATATGGTATGTTAGTTTACAGTACTTTTTGAGGACTTTGGTAGATTAAGATTTATTTTATAGCATGCTTTTGCCTATCATTTCTAAGTAATGTAGTCCTTTGTTAATTATGAAGAGTTTAACTTTAAATTGTAGCAGGTTGTACATTCTTTTGGTTTGCTTGCTAAGTTTAGGGCCAATTTGACTAACAGATTGCTCCATTCTTAGGTCTTGGTAGCTTTGCTCATTTGTAATGCTTCTATAAATTTGTATAGTGTAGGCTGCCTAGTGTGGATTGGAAGGCATCGTGCCATCCTTCCACTGCTTTGTTTGTTTTGGCTTCAAGTGCCAAGGTGCTGTCATAGACCACCATGGTATTTGGAATTTGGGTTGTTGTCTGTGTCTGGAGCGATGCAGTCTGCCAACCCAAGTGTCTTTCAACTAGTCCATTAGGGGACTAAGTTTGTTTTCATTTTATTGGTAGAGAGGGTTTTCTATTAAAAGATTGTAGTTGTTGGCTAGCTCTGTGACAGGGACATAGACTAGGGCTATCATTTTGTTTTATTCCAAAGGAAAATTAGCTTTTTGTGTAATATTCTACACTTAGGGGCCGATTCCGATCTCGGTCGGAGGCGTACCCAACACCATTCGGTCGGGAAAAAAGCCATGCGAAAGCCTGTTTCCCAACCGATCCGTACAGCACACCGAACGAGTAAGTACGATGCGCACAACAGCAAAGAATCCGGCCGAGCCGTACTCACCCAAACCAGGTCCTGTTCCCCGACCGAGGCGAATCCGGAAACGCTGAATCGAGTCGCACGGAAGGGAAAATGCAGCTCCGTCCGGCCGAACGAGTACGATGCGCATTCCGTACGCGCCGAACCCGTCGCTACGCACGGCACGTCAAAGCATCCGGGAGAGGCGCACATAAGCTCCGATTCGCGCCACAACACGATCCACGGCTCCGAGACGAACACGGCAGCGACGAGGATGACGCGAAGCGGCGAGGACGAGGCGAAGCGACGAGGACGACGCGAAGCAACGAGAAGGACGAACGACACGAACCAACCATGAATCCCTTCGTCCCGATCATACCAATATTCTACATTTACTACCGGAACAGGCACGGACGCGTACGGCGCAGAAGGTAAGCCAGACACCAACCACAAAACACATACAACACGTACACGACACATCACACACACACAGAGGGATGCAGAATATACTTACACCAGCAACAGCAGCACCATAGGGGCGGGATGCCCATCACCAATGTCACATATCAACACAGGGCCTGAATGCGCACCACCACCCCTACCCAGGGGGGGCTGGATGCCTACCACTACTACCATCCTTACCCAGGGGGGGCAGGATGCCTACCACTACTACCACCCTTAGCCAGGGGGGGCAGGATGCCTACCACTACTACCACCCTCACCCAGGGGGGGCTGGATGCCTACCACCACTACCACCCTCACCCAGGGGGGGCAGGATGCCTACCACTACTACCACCCTCACCCAGGGGGGGCAGGATGCCTACCACCACTACCACCCTCACCCAGGGGGGGCAGGATGCCTACCACTACTACCACCCTCACCCAGGGGGGGCAGGATGCCTACCACTACTACCACCCTTACCCAGGGGGGCAGGATGCCTACCACTACTACCACCCTTACCCAGGGGGGCAGGATGCCTACCACTACTACCACCCTTAGCCAGGGGGGCAGGATGCCTACCACTACTACCACCCTTACCCAGGGGGGCAGGATGCCTACCACTACTACCACCCTTAGCCAGGGGGGCAGGATGCCCTACCACTACTACCACCCTCACCCAGGGGGGCTGAATGCCTACCACCACTACCACCCTCACCCAGGGGGGCAGGGTGCCTACCACTACTACCACCCTCACCCAGGGGGGCAGGATGCCTACCACTACTACCACCCTCACCCAGGGGGGCTGGATGCCTACCACCACCCTTAGCCAGGGGGGCAGGATGCCTACCACTACTACCACCCTCACCCAGGGGGGCTGGATGCCTACCACTACTACCACCCTTAGCCAGGGGGCTGGATGCCTACCACTACTACCACCCTCACCCAGGGGGGCTGGATGCCTACCACTACTACCACCCTTGCCCAGGGGGGCAGGATGCCTACCACTACTACCACCCTTAGCCAGGGGGGGCAGGATGCCTACCACTACTACCACCCTCACCCAGGGGGGGCTGGATGCCTACCACCACCCTTAGCCAGGGGGGGCAGGATGCCTACCACCACTACCACCCTCACCCAGGGGGGGCAGGATGCCTACCACCACTACCACCCTCACCCAGGGGGGGCTGGATGCCTACCACCACCCTTAGCCAGGGGGGCAGGATGCCTACCACCACTACCACCCTCACCCAGGGGGGGCAGGATGCCCACCACTACTACCACCCTCACCCAGGGGGGCTGGATGCCTACCACTACTACCACCCTTAGCCAGGGGGGCTGGATGCCTACCACTACTACCACCCTCACCCAGGGGGGGCTGGATGCCTACCACCACCCTTAGCCAGGGGGGGCAGGATGCCTACCACCACTACCACCCTCACCCAGGGGGGGCTGGATGCCTACCACTACTACCACCCTCACCCAGGGGGGGCTGGATGCCTACCACTACTACCACCCCCACTCATAGGATGGACAATGCATGACACAACCAGCACACCACAACCTAGGGAATGCAAGAAGAAGACATCCCCCCAACACCATGACAAGCGTGTGTAGACTGTGTCAAATGCCTACAACACCGAACATGACTTTGAACATACAATGTGACCCCCTAGCACATGTGCCACACATATATGTGTGTGGCACCCACAATGCAAGCAGGCCATGACCATTTTGGCAATGGGGTCCAAACCCCCATCATCACAGTGACCAAAATGTAAGTGTGGGGTCCATAGCTGAAGCACACTTTGAACAATGTGGCAATGGGGTCCAAACCCCCATCATCACAGTGACCAAAATGTAAGTGTGGGGTCCATAGCTGAAGCACACTTTGAACAATGTGTCAATGGGGTCCAAACCCCCATCATCACAGTGACCAAAAGGTAAGTGTGGGGTCCATAGCAGAAGCACATTTTGAACATTGTGGCAATGGGGTCCAAACCCCCATCATCACAGTGACCAAAAGGTAAGTGTGGGGTCCATAGCTGAAGCACATTTTGAACATTGTGGCAATGGGGTCCAAACCCCCATCATCACAGTGACCAAAAGGTAAGTGTGGGGTCCATAGCTGAAGCACATTTTGAACATTGTGGCAATGGGGTCCAAACCCCCATCATCACAGTGACCAAAAGGTAAGTGTGGGGTCCATAGCTGAAGCACATTTTGAACATTGTGGCAATGGGGTCCAAACCCCCATCATCACAGTGACCAAAAGGTAAGTGTGGGGTCCATAGCTGAAGCACATTTTGAACATTGTGGCAATGGGGTCCAAACCCCCATCATCACAGTGACCAAAATGTAAGTGTGGGGTCCATAGCTGAAGCACATTTCGAACATTGTGGCAATGGGGTCCAAACCCCCATCATCACAGTGACCAAAAGGTAAGTGTTGACAAAGAAAGAGGTGCAACTGCCAAACTGCATGGATGATTCCTGGTCACAGAACAACAAACACATCAGTGGCAAAGTAGTGTATGTGTCCCATTGCAACATAAATTGGGGGAGCCAAATCCTGCAGTGCAAATAAGACATACCTTTGGCCATGTGCAGACAAACAACACCCATGGGGGCTGACACCGTCAACAATCATCAATGACACAATGACAGAAGTGACCATCAGAATGCAGACCCACATATTTGCACCAATGGGCACACACATGCAGATACCCTGTGGAGACTGCAGATGTGAGGTGAACAGATACCATACCATGGCAGCAATGGGACACACAAACCATGATCATTGTGCTGACCGATGACCTAGGAGTCCCAGGGACAGCAGGGGAAACCCACCAAACTACATACAGCCAATGGCACACCCAAGATATGCCAATGCAGTGGTGCAGATGCACAAACACAAACAGGCAGACCCACACTGCACATCATACACAACAGGTGAGGGGGGTGCCAGTGTCCCCAGGCAACCACACAACACATGAGGAGACCTGAATACCAATCATACAGATGTGCATACAGTGCCACACAAAGGTAACTCATGGATCCAAATCCCCTATGTGGGCAAGCAGGCATTGTCAGATGAGAGGGAGCACAAATCACACATGTCACACAGGCACGTAGGGACAGCAACTGACACAGCAAGACACAGACACACCACAGCACCACCCCCAGGGCCCCCACAATGTGGTGACCCTGGGCTGCATTACAATCCCACTGTGATGACAAAGCTAAATGTGGTTCACACTGTGAACCACAGTCATGTGTACTGAGCAACTAACTACCATCACACCTACACAAGCACAAATCAAACAGCATGGCCAGTAAGCCAAGGCCAACATGGAGGCAGGGGCCTAGCCGGGCAACAACTCTCATCTGCACACACTCAACACCACACCCCTCGACCTCCAACAATGTGCAGCAGTGAAGCACACATGCACTGGTGACATTGCACATGCACCCATGACTATTCCAGGGTGGTGGGTGGGAACCAAGGTGCAGAAACACATCACACATGGACACTCAACAAGACTCCTGAATGTCTGACACACTGCACACTACGCTGTACATGGACATGACGGCAATACCACACCAACCAATGGGATCACAGCCACAGTCACACACCAATGAAGAAGCCAAGGTCACCCACAAAGAACACACATAGACAACAACCAACATTGCAGCCCGGACCCTGAGGAGTGCCAGCAGTCACACACACAACGTGTCACAATCACTGAAAGATAACACAAACTGGAAATCACATGACAGGGGCAAACAACAAGTGCCAAGGGGAAACCTGACTGTGACCCATCTGCGTCTGCACACAAACTCAGCCCTGACAGCAAGCACACCTATGGGTGACACCCTGATGACCAGTAATGTGCCATGCACCCACATCACAGAGAACCCAGGGAGAAGACTTTGGGGGAACATAGCTCAACTCAGCTAGCATCACAAACAGGTACAACACTAGGGATCACAGCATGCACAGCTAAACGGAAGTGAACACACAGACATGCACATACAACACACACCTTGGGCGCAGGCAATGTCACAGGAGTACACACTGCCATGAGGGGACTCCACTCCTGTGTGAGGAAAGCTGTGCCATATGTTGCCTCAGTAGGGCCCCACCATGTCAGCTGAGCACTTGGTCACACAATCAACAATTAGCACCAAATGAGGGCTCCCGTCACAACAGCCTGGTCATGGAAGTGCCAACGGAATCATCAGCACAGATCCAACACACTTGTATAGCAATGTTGCACTGACAACACAGATGAGTCCTTCCCCATTGATGCCCAAACCTGCATGTCCACTGGAGATGGCCACACGGTCAGGGAAGTAGACGAATTGAACAATGGCAGGCACAACAGATGTGCAGGGGTGGAAGCCACAGATGTGAAATAGCCAATCTAAGTTGGAAATCCCATTGCCAAATACTGAACACATGACACCCTCAGATGCTGCTATGGATGACATGGATACACCACAGGATAGGACACATTCCCCCTGGACCACATGGGTTCCTGCACAGTAACACTTCATTATCATGAGACCAAATATCACCATCACTGCAGCAAGGGCATGGTTAGCATCATCAACATCATGTACATCAGAAGCAAAAGCACTAGAGAACAGAAAGTTGCTTTATTCAGCATATGTGGCATTAAAAGTAGAAGTCCGGTAGAACATAAACAAAGGCCAATGGCCAGTCCATCAACAAAGTCACAAGTGGGTGACAGTGGCAGATGCCACCCTACACATGCCTGCACAAAACCAGGGACAATCCACTAGGAGGGGCAACCGGGGGGTAGGCCAGGCACCGCAGGGACAGGATCAGGGCTCACCAGGAGGAAGCAGGGAAGGGGTGGTGGGTGCTGGAGAGCCACTGACAACTGCAGTGGAGGTGTCTGACATGGTGTGTGCCGGCACAACTGGGGGGCATGGCTCAGATGTTGTGGGTGCCGGCACGACTGCAGTGGACCCTGCAGATGGAGTGGACAGGTCCGCCACTGCAGTGCCCAAGTCAGACAGGGTGGTAGTGGACTCCACTGCAGTGCCTACCACCAGGGGAGGAGAATGGGGAACAGGCAAGGTGGGCTGGACAGAGGGGGAGGACACCCTCACCACATCAGTGGCACAGACAAGCGCAGCGGGGGTGTGGTTCCGGGAGAGCAAGTGGCAGGGGGAGAAGGCCGGAGCCTCTTGGGGATGGTATATCTGTGGGTGGGGGAACCTGGGGCAGGGTGTGGTGGGGGCACCTGTGGAGTGGGGGCCTGAGGGATGGAGGAAGGAGACCTGGTGCTTGAGCTGCAGGGCGGCGGTGGGGTCTTGCTCTTAGCACTCCGGGGGGACTTGCGGGTGGGGGCCTCAGTCTGTCTGCACCTGGGGGAGGGTGTCCGGGGGCGAGGCGCACTCTGCTCCGTGTGGGGGCTTCCTCTTCCCCCTGGATGCTGGGGCAGCTGGATCGGAGGGGAAGAGGCCGAGGTCACTGAGGAAGAGGCGCTGGGTCTTTGGGGTTGCAGGTGAGGCAAGGGAGGGTGCTTTGGAGGGAGAGGCAACTGAGGACTGCGCAGTGCCCGTGGATGCGTGTGTGTGTACCAGGGCCCCATCCCCTGTGAGTCTGGTTTCAGTCCCCTGACTGTGCGTGCGTGTGCGTTTTGTTTGTGGCGTGTGTGTCTGTGTGCTGGACGTGTGTGTGCTGGTGTGTGCCTGTGCCGGTGTGTGTGTGCTTGGGACGGGTAAGGTGCTGGGGAGTGTGGATGGAGCAGAGGCAGGAGGGGTGAGGGACTGTCTGAGGAGGGACACTGCTGCCGTCAGGGAGGAGTCCATGGACCTGTTGCCCCTCTGTAGGTCAGACATGCCCGATGAGATGCCCTCCATGAACGACACCAGCTGAGTCAACAGTGCGGTGTGCGCATGGAGGACACTCAGCATGGCTGTCTGCCCTACATGGAGCTGGCGAAGGAGGTACACAGACTCCTCACTCAGGGCAGCAGGGGACACAGGGGCAGGGGGTGCGGTGCCTGGCCCAAAGGAGACACGCTCCCGAACATGGGAGCCTCCACGGACCTGGGGAATGGGAGCCGATGGGAGGGCGGTGGTGGTGCTGGTGGTGGCGGGGACAGCAACACTAGCTGGGGTGTGGTGGCTGCTGACACCCGCCTCCACAAGGGAGTCATCCTCCGAGTTGCTCTGGTCCTCAGCTGAGGTGGATGGTGCTGAGGACTCCTCGGTGTGGCTCCCCTCGCCCTCCGTGCCACTGGGTCCCTCCGACCACTCCTCGGCTGCTGACCCAGTCTGGCTCTCTGGCTCCTCCTGGTCCGTGGAGCTGTCCCCTTCCGTGGCCGTGGATGTATCTGCAAACAATGGGGAAACAGACAGACATCAGTCACCTGCACCAAACGCACACACCACTGTGAGCATAGCACATTACAGAGCAAGCCCTGGCATCATTAGTTGTACATTGCTAAAAGTGCCCTAACTGAACAGGAGAAGCCAATTGTCAGTCTGATGCCAAGCATGGCACTCACATCCCACATGGCCTTGCACCCATCTGTCTGGTGTCTGTTGGATTGCAACACCCCAGTGTGGACACATGCACCAAGTACACAGTAGTTGGACAGTGCAGAGGACACGGTGTGGCATGTGGACATGCACACATCACAGCTCTTGCCACTGAGTCAGTACAGGTTTCCGGATGAAAGGGATGCCCAGAGTCAAATAGGAAATGCATGTGATGCATACCAGCGACAGACACCATGATGCACCCATGTCCTGATAGCCATCGCCACAATGGTGTGCATGTTGCACATGTCACTCCCCTGCAGGACCACCAATAAGTTGACACATGCCATGGCAGAGGCATGACTGCTAAGTCATACATCACTGTCTCAGTGATGTATGACTTGGCAGCCAGACAACAACACTATGCACTGTGTCACAATAGTAGGTCATGGGGAATGCAAGTCCTGGAGCTGCACAAGTGCACATGTACATCCCCCACACAACACATCATCTTAACCCTCATCTGTCCAGGTCATACCTATTGGACATATGGGAGACCTGTGACACTACCCTCTGAACCTGAGCCCCTCACAATTTGCTGTGAATGGGGAACAGCTGCCTGAACTTCACATTCGCATACCCCAGTCTGCACGCGCAGCTGATCAAACACCTATGTGACACACAAGTATCGTCTCCTATGGTCACATCTCCAGGGGCATGCTGAGCCCCTACCAAGAAACACCCCAGCAGTCCTGGCAACTAATCCACAGCACACTGACACAGAGGCAGACACCTGAGGGGTCAAATCACTGTGCACAATGTGTCAGCTGATACACGGGAGTGGGAGTACAGAGTGCATTGCATGGCCTGGAGTAGGCATGACTGTCCTGCTCCACATGAATGAGGGATGTGCCCTGGACAGTGGATAGCTGGCTATGTATGTGTGACACACGTAATCTGCACACTCCTGGGGCCCAAACATTGTTCCCACCCGCTGCATGGGCGTGTGCCACATACCCCAGGCACATGTGGTGGCTCAGCTCAGCAAGTGGACCGCATATCAAAGCAACACGCAGATCACATGTCCAAACACAGGCGTTGTGTGAACAATGGACCCACCCATGATGCCCACAACAGAGTTAGGGAAACAGATGCTGTCCCCCACCTTTAGTGAAGCAAACTGCAAGGACACAGTCCCAAGTGACACAATTCCCTGACTGTAAGGGCCACACCTGGGTATCAGATGAGCAGTGGGCAGTGCACAATAGAGGGACATGGCTCCTGGACAACATGACTGCTGCACTGTGGCAGTTGAACCAGGCCAGAGGAGGGCACAAAGCATGTAATACAGAGTTCACAGTGCAGTCTTTGACTCACCCCCTCCTTGCTGCTGTCTGGCCTTCAGCTGCCCATCCAGGTCTGGAAACACCACCGCCAGGATCTGGAGCATGTGGGGGGTCAGGGTCCGTGTTCCGCCCCTCCTGCGAGGAGGCGACAGCTTCAGCTGGACCCGTGCAATCCTCCGGGTCCAGCCCCGAAGGTCCTGCCACCTCTTCTGGCAGTTGCGGATCCGGCGCTTGTAGACCCCCACGGACCGGACGGCCCGGACGATGTCCTTCCAGATCTCCTGCTTCCGATGGGCATTAACCTGTCAGGATGACAAAGTGAAAAGGCCATTACCACACATGCAACATATCCGTGCATGACACAGTTGTATATACATGTCTCAATCACAGGGGCACATGATGTACACAGGCAGTGCAAAGCTGCCCATGGACAGTTTGCCAGACGTCACTACATGGTATCATTGCATGGGAAGTAAAACCATGTTCAAATGCACTGTCACTGCACCATACCTGTCCAGTGCAAGTCACTACACACTATGGGGGGTGACAACTACTCAGTGAGCCTGCTAGCCAGTGGCGTGCAGACTTTCAGCCTTGCTAGTCACACAAAATGCACATTCAGAAAGGCAGTGCACAGAACACTCACCTGCTCCCCTGGTGTCCCATACAGCTTGCTGTACTGTGGAAGTAGGCTGTCCAGCAGGGCCTGGTTCTCTTCAAGGCTGAAGGCTGGGGCTCTCTCCACAGTACGTGCCATTGCAGGGTCCAGAGGGGCAGAGACAGCAGCAGTGCAGTGGCAGATGTCGTCCTGGAGCATGTAGTGCAGGCAAGTGAGCTCTCAGGGGAACAGCCAGCAATATATATGTGCTGGAGAGGCAGATACTGTCCCTTGTGTCCAAAGTGATAGGTCCAAGTCGTTTGCATCTTCTGAATCTGGCCAATCCATGGAATAGCAGCACCAAAACACGCCCACAGCATCCTTCAAATCTTCAACTTCATGACATACATGATTTTGCAACATTGTTGTGGGTGACCAACTGATTTTCCAGCAACCGACTCGTTCGAAATTCGAAAACGCGTCCGTTGCCAGGCAAGCCCATTGTCAATGGGTGCGCACCGATCGGTCCATTGCAGTACAACGCGCACAGGGGTACAACGCGTACCCGCACACATTGAATGCAATGGGCCGGCCGGAGGCACCGATCGGTCCATTGCAGTACAACGCGTACAGGGGTACAACGCGTACCCGCACACATTGAATGCAATGGGCCGGCCGGGGGCACCGATCGGTCCATTGCAGTTCAACGCGTACAGGGGTACAACGCGTACCCGCACACATTGAATGCAATGGGCCGGCCGGAGGCACCGATCGGTCCATTGCAGTACAACGCGCACAGGGGTACAACGCGTACCCGCACACATTGAATGCAATGGGCCGGCCGGAGGCACCGATCGGTCCATTGCAGTACAACGCGCACAGGGGTACAACGCGTACCCGCACACATTGAATGCAATGGGCCGGCCGGAGGCACCGATCGGTCCATTGCAGTACAACGCGCACAGGGGTACAACGCGTACCCGCACACATTGAATGCAATGGGCCGGCCGGAGGCACCGATCGGTCCATTGCAGTACAACGCGCACAGGGGTACAACGCGTACCCGCACACATTGAATGCAATGGGCCGGCCGGAGGCACCGATCGGTCCATTGCAGTACAACGCGCACAGGGGTACAACGCGTACCCGCACACATTGAATGCAATGGGCCGGCCGGAGGCACCGATCGGTCCATTGCAGTACAACGCGCACAGGGGTACAACGCGTACCCGCACACATTGAATGCAATGGGCCGGCCGGAGGCACCGATCGGTCCATTGCAGTACAACGCGCACAGGGGTACAACGCGTACCCGCACACATTGAATGCAATGGGCCGGCCGGAGGCACCGATCGGTCCATTGCAGTACAACGCGCACAGGGGTACAACGCGTACCCGCACACATTGAATGCAATGGGCCGGCCGGGGGCACCGATCGGTCCATTGCAGTACAACGCATCACTGTACATGTGACTGGCATATGTCAGCATGCCTGTCTCAGATGGACATATGCCAGCCACAGATAGCTCCCAGGGAGTGAGGGGCACACCTACATCACGACAGCCTGTCCAAACTTTATCATAAGGCATGTAAGGCTGCATTTCCTATTGTGTGTATGTTGGTGTACATGTTGTCCTGTGGGTGTCACCTGTGGGCAGCCACCCCCAGGCTGTGCACGTGTTCATGGGGACAGGATCCTGGGTGTTACGTGTACATGACCACTGTGATGTGCAACTGTTCATATCTGTGCATGTGCCATGGTCACATTTCACGGTGGTGTATGTGTATGTCATGTCACATACCCCGTGAGTCCCATGTGGGATGGTATGTTTGAGCCAGGGTGTCCCAGTGGCACAATAGTGATGGTCCTCCACAGTCTTTGTGCATGTAGTGTTTACAATGTCTCTGATTTCATGTGCACAATGGGAGACAGTCTCCACATCCAGGTTGTGTGTGCATGGACTTTGATGTTGTGCGTGTGTGTGTCACAGACGTCCATGTCTGTCCTGCCGTGGCAAGTGGGGCCACTACCTGTGGGGGTCATGGTTGTTTTGCTGTGGTGTATACATGATACTCCATGTAATGCCAGTGTCCATGTGGCAATACAGGGTCCCTGGGAATGTACCTGTCGTTGAGCTGTGGTGCCTGGGGCACATCTGTCCTCACATGTCACTGTGGGGGGTGATTGTGACACGGCAGCAGGAGATGGGAACTGTGACACGGCCTCATGATATCCAATGGGCCAACCTGGGACTAATTGATGCCACCTGTTGGACCGTGTTGACAGATGTTGGCCATGTATGTACCATACATGTCCTTCCGGAACTGCACACTTCATGTAGTTGTGCCTCATAATGATGTATGTTGGGATCTTGAGTGTGTTCAATGCCGCATATGTGGGGTGACTGACAATCTTGCTTACTTCTCCTCTGCACTGCAGGGGCTCCTGCTGTCCATCGACCATTCCCAGACCTGGCAACGATGGTGGAACGGGACAGCATCCGACGGTACCGCTTCACCAGGCAGCTGATTGAGGATTTGGCAGTGCAGTTGTCCCCACATTTGCAGCCTGGCCGGCCGTATCCTACAGCGCTGACCCCCAAGGTGAAGGTGATGGCAGCCCTACACTTCTTTGCCACCGGTACCTTCCAACATACTGTGGCGACTGCTGGTGGGATGTCACAGACCATGTTGAGCCGTGTGCTCCGCGATGTTTTGGCGGCAATGTTGCTCTTCCTGAACCGGTACATCTATTTCCCTAGACTGCGACGACTCACTGACGTGAAGAGTGACTTTTATGCCCTGGGGAGGATGCCGCATGTCATTGGCTCCATTGATGGGACACATGTGGCTTTGGTACCACCACAGGCCCAGGAGCAGGCCTACAGGAACCGCAAGCACTACCACTCGGTCAATGCACTGGTGGTGTGTCTTGCAGACATGACCATCACACACGTGTGTGCCCGTTTCCCTGGTTCAGCACACGATGCCTTTGTGATGAGGAGTAGTCGCATCCCCAGGATGATGGCACAGATGCAGAACCAGCGTGCCTGGCTTGTCGGTGTGTACTGACTTTGTGCCATTGTGTGTGATCTGATCTGTAGTATTCCGCCCACTTTTCCAAGTCAGCTAATGTGCACTTGTCTGTCCGTAGGTGACTCGGGATACCCCAACATGCCGTGGTTGCTGACACCCCTCAGGAACCCTGTGACACCAGCCCAGATGCGCTACAATGAGGCAAATGGTCGGTCCAGGAGAGTGATTGAGCGGACATTTGGTCTCCTGAAGAGCCGATTCCGCTGCCTGGACAAGACCGGAGGGTCCCTCCCATATGCCCCTGCGAAAGTGTGCAAGATTATCATCGTCTGCTGCATGCTCCACAACCTGGCAGTGCGGAAGGAGTTGCCTCTCATCCAGGATGACAATGACCAACATCCGCCACCTGTGGAGGATCCTGGCCTGGACCACGATGCCAGTGACGATGATGATGATGATGATGATGGTGATGTCCGCACACAGCTCATCACCAACTTCTTTAGCTGAATGTGAGTATCCTGAGGTGTCATGTCAATGATGTGAGTTGGCATGATGTGTGGGTGGTGCTCTGGTGCTGTTGGAGTGTGTCCATTGGCTACTTGACTGGATGTGTGTTGCGATGTGTGCTAACAGGTGGGCTGTACTCCCCAACAGTGTTGACATGCTAACTTGGTTCTGGGTGGGTATCTTGTAACATGTATTGTGCATGAGTTTTGCTGTTCTGTCCTGTACTCCATTGCTTTTGACTGTGTGTCATTTCTGTCCTTCACAGGGTACTTTCAGATTCGTTTGGTCAACTGTGTCCACCGACGACGTGATTGCACATCCAGGCTGGTAGTTGTTGTGTCCCTACAGGTGATGTGCGCCACACCCATGGACTTCCTTCCGTCTACAGTTGTTGACTGTGTGCCCGCTGCCAGGTGGGATTACCTTGCATCTGTAGTGGTTACGACATGTTGCAACTGTGTAATAAACCTGTGCTTCACTTTGTGATGTGCGTTGTCTGTGGTCACACATTTGACTGCCATTTGCTTACTGCACCTGTGGGCTACTTGACTACAACTGGGAATGGGTGTGGTGTCTGTGCATTGCACCGTCTTCCCTGGCAACATCAGTGTGGCAATGAGTCAGATGGCCTAGGTGTGTATGTGTTGTGTAGCCCTGGTGGTGTGTCTCCCTCATGTGTGTCACGTTGCCTGTGCTCACATGCCTGTGTTGTCCTTGCTGTTGCAGTTCGCATACACAGTGTAATTTTGCAGTTCATCATCCCCATAACAGCACCCACGTTGGAATCACGACAGAGGCAAGTATGGTGTATTAGTGTGTTTATTGTGATACATTTGTGTTAATAGTGCATAGGATGGGTAGTGCTGTACATAAATCTTGCAATCCGAAGTTCCTAGGTGAATTGAAAGTCCTGGTAGACAGGATCCCCAGTATCGGGGCCACAGTTGTCTGACACATTGGTCCAACTTGTACTCCCCATGCAATGTGTGGGAGTAGTGTTGCCGTCAACAGGGTGAACAGTCTGTGCACAAAGGCGAACATCCAGAACAGGTTCAGGCTTCCTGGGAGTTGCGCTTGGCCATCGGCCTCTCACTTTTCCCTCCTCGGACGACCCCTCTTCTTGGGGGGGGCCCTCAAGTACAGGCTGCTGCGGTGCAGGGGACTCTCCGCCAGAGTCCTCCTCCCTCCCTGTGGCAGTTGCAGTTTGTTCGGCACCAGATGTTGTTGGCACACAGGGAGGTGTGGACTGGTTGCTGTTCATCTGGCGGAGGCATTGTAAAATGTCCCTGTGCACCGCCGTCATCTCATGCAGTGCATCCCACTTGGACTCCACGCGGGACATGTGTGAGTCCACGCGGGACATGTGTGACTCCACATGGGACATGTGGGAGTCCAAGCGGGCATGATGGGCAGCCTGCTGCTGTTTCATGTCTCTGAGGAGCCCCACTACCTGGCTGAGGTCTCCGGTGCTGGACTGGTACGCATCAGCTATGCGTACCAGTTGTGGGTCATCATGCACACCAGCAACGTCTGCAAGCAGCGACCTCTGTCTCCCACCCCTCCCACCACCCCTGCTGACATGTGCAGTGTGTGCAGTGGCACGCACAGATAACCCTGGTCCACCTTGGGGGTTGGTGGTGGTGGTGGTGTCCATGGCCCCAGGTTGGTCCAGGGTCCCTGTGCTGGTGTTGCTCCTTGTTCTGTCCATGTCGGCAGGGATGGTATTCGTGGTGACAGACGTTGGAGGGGGTGGGTGCAGGGGGTGCAGCTGGTGGTCCTGCTGGTGCTGCATGTTGACTTGCACCGGATGTGCCAGGTTGGTCTTCATCGTCCGAGGAGGACAGAGGCTGTACGACGCCAGTGAGCTCCGCATCCTCTTGAGCCTGGGACTGGGACTCCTCAGCGTCTGCTGCTGTGTCCCCATCATCACCTGTTTTTGGGAGACACAAACAATGTATGTTATGTTTCTGCAGGCATCAATGGTTGACACACATGACAGTTGTGACTGTGCCTCTGGGTGCGGGCCTGTACATTGCATTGTCCTAAGTCGTCACAGTCAGGGGTTGATATTGGTGTGGCACATTGTCCTGCATTATTTGGGCATTTCTATGTATTTTCTGGGGTGTGAACATGGTCTGCATTGGTTGTGTTTGGTTGACAGCCGGCCCTCCTTCCCACCCACCCAGCCAGTCAGTTATCCCACCATGGAACGTGCTTGCGTTGCAGGGAGTGTAAGTTGTCTCTCAGGATGTCACTCAGTGGTGTCCTGCTGTTTGTTGGTGCACATTTGCCAGCAGGGCCTTGTGCTCCCCACAGCAGTGGCCAGTGTCAGCCATCTTGTGAGTCCTTCTCCACTCCCTGTGATGTGAGCATGGTTCAGGGTGGTGTTGATGGGACAGTTGTGGGTGTGAGCTATGTCTGTGACTACGACTCCCATCATGCTATTGCCTCCTCCCCCCTTCCCAGCATGCCCATGCTTCCTTCCTTTTGACTCTGCTTCCCTGTGGGGTGGGCTGGCTGTGCTGACAGGATGGCTGGGAGTGTTGTCCTGGCAGTTGTTTGGCTAGAAGTCCCAAGAGTGGCCCTGTGCTTCACACAACATAACCCAGGGTGGTGGTTCTTTGTGGGATCTTGTGTTAGGATGGGGGGCATTGCATTCTACCAGGTGGGTTCTGTGGAGTTTGTGTTGGGGTGTGTGTGAGGGGAGGTGCTTGTGACTATGGTCAGTGCTGCAAGTCCTCCTTCCCACCCAGCTAGCCAGATATCCCACCATGGAACGTGCTTGCATTGCAGGGAGTGTAAGTTGTCTCTCAGGATGTCAGTCAGTGGTGTCCTGCTGTTTGTTGGTGCACAGTTGCCAGCAGGGCCTTGTGCTCCCCACAGCAGTAGCCAGTGTCAGCCATCTTGTGAGTCCTTCTCCACTTCCTGTGATGTGAGCATGGTTCAGGGTGGTGTTGATGGGACAGTTGTGGGGGTGAGCTATGTCTGTGACTATGACTCCCATCATGCTATTGCCTCCTCCCCCCTTCCCAGCATGCCCATGCTTCCTTCCTTTTGACTCTGCTTCCCTGTGGGGTGGGCTGGCTGTGCTGACAGGATGGATGGGAGTGTTGTCCTGGCAGTTGTTTGGCTAGAAGTCCCAAGAGTGGCCCTGTGCTTCACACAACATAACCCAGGGTGGTGGTTCTTTGTGGGATCTTGTGTTAGGATGGGGGCATTGCATTCTACCAGGTGGGTTCTGTGGAGTTTGTGTTGGGGTGTGTGTGAGGGGAGGTGCTTGTGACTATGGTCAGTGCTGCAAGTCCTCCTTCCCACCCAGCTAGCCAGATATCCCACCATGGAACGTGCTTGCATTGCAGGGAGTGTAAGTTGTCTCTCAGGATGTCAGTCAGTGGTGTCCTGCTGTTTGTTGGTGCACAGTTGCCAGCAGGGCCTTGTGCTCCCCACAGCAGTAGCCAGTGTCAGCCATCTTGTGAGTCCTTCTCCACTTCCTGTAATGTGAGCATGGTTCAGGGTGGTGTTGATGGGACAGTTGTGGGGGTGACCAATATCAGTGACTACGACTCCCATCATGCTATTGCCTCCTCCCCCTTCCCAGCATGCCCATGCTTCCTTCCTTTTGACTCTGCTTCCCTGTGGGGTGGGCTGGCTGTGCTGACAGGATGGCTGGGAGTGTTGTCCTGGCAGTTGTTTGGCTAGAAGTCCCAAGAGTGGCCCTGTGCTTCACACAACATAACCCAGGGTGGTGGTTCTTTGTGGGATCTTGTGTTAGGATGGGGGCATTGCATTCTACCAGGTGGGTTCTGTGGAGTTTGTGTTGGGGTGTGTGTGAGGGGAGGTGCTTGTGACTATGGTCAGTGCTGCAAGTCCCCCTTCCCACCCAGCTAGCCAGATATCCCACCATGGAACGTGCTTGCATTGCAGGGAGTGTAAGTTGTCTCTCAGGATGTCAGTCAGTGGTGTCCTGCTGTTTGTTGGTGCACAGTTGCCAGCAGGGCCTTGTGCTCCCCACAGCAGTAGCCAGTGTCAGCCATCTTGTGAGTCCTTCTCCACTTCCTGTGATGTGAGCATGGTTCAGGGTGGTGTTGATGGGACAGTTGTGGGGGTGACCAATATCAGTGACTACGACTCCCATCATGCTATTGCCTCCACCCCCTTCCCAGCATGCCCATGCTTCCTTCCTTTTGACTCTGCTTCCCTGTGGGGTGGGCTGGCTGTGCTGACAGGATGGCTGGGAGTTTTGTCCTGGCAGTTGTTTGGCTAAAAGTCCCAAGAGTGTCCCTGTGCTTCACACAACATAACCCAGGGTGGTGGTTCTTTGTGGGATCTTGTGTTAGGATGGGGGGCATTGCATTCTACCAGGTGGGTTCTGTGGAGTTTGTGTTGGGGTGTGTGTGAGGGGAGGTGCTTGTGACTATGGTCAGTGCTGCAAGTCCTCCTTCCCACCCAGCTAGCCAGATATCCCACCATGGTACGTGCTTGCATTGCAGGGAGTGTAAGTTGTCTCTCAGGATGTCAGTCAGTGGTGTCCTGCTGTTTGTTGGTGCACAGTTGGCAGCAGGGCCTTGTGCTCCCCACAGCAGTAGCCAGTGTCAGCCATCTTGTGAGTCCTTCTCCACTCCCTGTGATGTGAGCATGGTTCAGGGTGGTGTTGATGGGACAGTTGTGGGGGGGCAATATGTGTGACTGCGACTCCCATGATGCTATTGGCTACACTGACTTGGCCAGCATACACAGAATTCCTTCCTTTGAGTGGTCTTCACTGTGTGTTGGTGTTGTTGTGGTGGCTACATGTCTGGATGTGTTTGTTAGTTCTATTTGTGCCACTGCCTAGCTGTAGTTGTAGTTGTGTTTGTACATGTGTTGGCACAGTTGGATGTGACTTTTTTGATGGCATGTGTTGTGTTTATCTGACTGACATACACATTTTGGGATGATTCTGTTCTGGTTGCTGTGTAATTGCTATGAGTGCATGGTTTGACTCTCCCCTTGACAGTGATGTGTGTGTTTTGTGGCAGTATATTGTGTACATTTGTTGTGTACTCACCAGGCTCTGGGATGTCCTCTAGTCCATATACGCTCACTGGCGGAAGGATGGCCCGCACCTTCTCCTCCCAGGGCCTGAGGTATATTGGCTTGGCAGGAGGGCCACTGCCGGTGTATTGGCTGTTGATGTAGTCTTTCTTCAGCAGGTCCCGTACCCTCCTGCGCACATCATACCACCTGTTCTGGATGTCGGTCTTTGTGCGCGACATGGTGATTGTGCGTTCACCCTGTTCATGATCCTCTCCCACATCTTGGTTTTCTGGGAGATGGGGGTCTGTTGGACCAGTGTGCCAAACAGCTGTGGCTCTACCCTGAGGATCTCGTCTACCATGACTTCCAATTCACTATCTAGGAACTTGGGATTCTTCTTGGGGGGCATGGTGATGGGTGGTGATGGTGAGTGATGTGTGTGTTGGTGTGCAGGTGAGGGTGTGTGAGTGTGTGTTTTGCTGGGTGTATGTGAGGTAGGTATTTGTTGGTGTGCTGATGGTGTGTGGCTTGTGTGAGGGATGAGCTGTGGGTGTGTGGTTGCTTTCTCTTGGGTGCTGGCAGTGGAATGGCATTTGCAAAGGCTCATGGTTGTGATTTGTGTCCTTTATATTGGTGGAGTTGTGGGTGTGTCTTTGTTCTCTGTCCCCACCCCCCCCCCCCCAGTATTTATTGGCTTGGTAATTGCTTGTTTGGCCTTTTTTGGGTGATTTTTCCTTTGTGCTGTTTGTGTATGTTGGAAACGTTCTTGTGACCGAGTCGGACCCTGCATTTGTCTCGTGCGGTGTTCTCCGTTTCGTTCACGCTGTGTTTGTGCAGTTTTCTATGCTGCGTACGCGTCGGTCGCAGTGTTTTGTGTTGCTTCGGCTCGGTTTTGTATGCGTGTCGGTCGTACGGCTTGGCCTCCGTCCGACTCGCTCGTGGTTTTCGCGCCTTGCATCGTACTTTGCGGTTTGGAGTTCGCGTGTACGTTTCGGTCGGATTTGTTCCGAGTGCGTGTCGGTCGGTTGGATTCGCGTGTTTTTCCGGCCGGATTGCTGTTTTCCGTGCGGCTCGGTCGGTCGACTTGGTTTCGGTACGTGTCGGTCGGATTTTTCACGCCTTGCATCGTACTTGGCGTGTCGGGCGCCACGGGTACGTGTCGGTCGGTATTATTTCCGGATCCGAGTCGGTCGGTGCTTTTTCCGGCCCGAATCGGAATCGACCCCTTAGTGCAGAGTTTTAGAGAAGTCTCCATATACTTTGATTGAAATGATAGTAACAGCCTTGTATAGCTGTGTGGGGGTATATTTTTAGAATTGTTTGAATCATGCCTTTTTCAAAGTCTATGATTATTTTTTGGGGGTAGTTGTTATTTGTTGCATGCTTTATATGGGTTAAGAGCTTGCAATATGTTCTGCTTTGTTTATTTGGTAGTGGGGCATATACAAAAGGGATATTTGTGTTTTGATATTCACCATGTATGGTGTATATCTGAGTAATTGGTTTGGGACACATTTTATTTGTCCCATCCGTCATTCATGTTTAACATTGCCTACATTGCATTAAGTTGTTTGCTGTTGAGAGTATTAGAATGTGTTTCTCATTATTTAGGTTGTCATGTAATAGGAAAGGTTCCTCACTATGGCCCTCATTACGTTGTCGGTCGGTCAGACCACCGTTCTCCATCGTATCGCGCAGGTGACCATCTGAGAATGAGTTGGTGGTTCCACCCACCCTATTATAATCAGATCATCGGCTGATTATAATAGACGCCTTTTTCCTTCTGCAGTTTGTGCTGTGGCCAGGAAAATGTAGTGCCTGGCACACGGTGGATGGATGTGTGGGGAGGGTAATACATCTGCCCCTCAGGCCACTTAGCAGTGGCCCACGGGGGACAGGGGCACTGCTTGGAGCCCCCAAAGTCCGTTCCTGTCTGCCTTTTCATGACATTGGGACCCCCATGAAAAGGCAGTCGGAAAGGGATATACTAATGCCTACAGCAATATCTGCACAGGCACTGCCTCCATTGTAGGGATAGAAGTCTGACCATCGCCCGATGGGATCTGGGATCCTGTCTAAGGTGGCGGTCCAACCCCCTCGTCCTCTGCGGTCTGACTGCTGCATTGAAATGCGGTGGTCAGACCGATGCCCAGGATGTCGGGTGGACCGCCACCAACGGCCTGTCGGTGGCAGTCCACTCACCATCATAATTAGGGCCTATGTGTAATTGTTAATTGTTCAGGTATGTACATGTTGGTATTTTGTAGAGGCAGGTGGGGTATTGTTGGTGGCTTTTTTATTTCTTTGCAATTATCTTTTTAAAGTGGGGATAGGTGGTAGTTGCCCTTTAATGTGTTCAGGAACTCTAGGTAAAATATCCTTCAATATTTGCTTGTGGGTTCCTGAGAGCTAGTGCTTGCCTCTCTTATTTCTTACAAAATTTCTCGTACTTCAATTTCTGTCATATTTGGGTGTAGTTGTGCTCTCTTACATGAATTACTACATCAAGTTCTGTATATGCCCTCCCATAGCCTGCATTAGAGTAGTATTTAGTACGTTTCCAGTTTATAGTTTCTTATTGTGCACTTTCTAGGCTGTAGGTGTAGCCCATGTGATTAAGGGCCTGATTACAAGTTTGGTGGTGCGGGAGCGGGGAAGTGTGGTGACTTTATTGTCACCTCTCCTTTCTTTCACTTACATCTTCCCTGCTGCTCAACCAGGATGAGTGCTGGAATGTGTGATGAGGTCACGGAATGCTTGGTTGCTTGGTTATGTGTGGAGTGCCAGTTGGTGGATGCAGGCTGAGCAGCAGGGAGGCTGCTCCTGGTGGGGCTACTATTTACCATCTTACTTACCATCTATCTTCCTTCTACTTACTTGGAACTGGATCTAATAAACTACATTCTTGGAACCTACTACTTGGCTACATTTGGACTTCCTTTACCTACAGCATTTTGGCAACATTTTGGATTATGAACTTACGTGTGTTGGAATACAATTTACTTCTGAAACTACTGTGGAAACTTGTATCTTGCTACAAAGGAAACTGATGATGAACTGTCCTACAGGAAACCGCTTAAGGAATATTTGTAAAGAAGCTTGAAACTTGAAGGTAAAGAACGCTCTTATTAGCCCCACCAGTGTCCTTTTCCACCTGGACAGCCTGTTCAGGGCGTTTTACCTTCCTGTCACATTCTGCTGTGAACATCATTTGTGCACTAACCTTTATGCTTTGAAGACTGATACTGTCATCTTGTACTGGATTAACGGTGGTGAAGGATTCATCCCGTTCTTGATCTCTATTCTAGCAATATTTTAGTGAGCTAAGATCTAGCAATGGACTGTAGTGAATATATTACGCTTGGCTGGGCAATTACTGAAGATGGCCGTTACCCTATGCGGCATTTTAATTACCTATGCGCCCGTCAAGCCTTTGCCATCGCGTAAGGAGCTGCACTTAAACCAATTCTCTGTGATTCTAGACTATACTGTCTCGGACTGGTTTTGGTGTGGGGCAGAGAGGTTCCACTCGTTTTTGGTGAGTTTCTCTTTTACTGTGTTTTATGATCGTTTTTTGCCGTTACCTTAACCAGCATTTGAATCTGCCACAGTCCACATGAACAGAGCGTGCACACACCTCCTCACTCTGAACACACTCACCGGTAGTCCGTTGGGCAGCGCATGGGGCCCCGCGACCATCCATTGTTTCAGCGCGAGCCTCTCTTCAACTCGTGTGGTCCCTTCTGTCGTTCTTGGTGGCACGCAGCTTGCTCGCTGCTGTGGGACGCAATGCTGCTTTGTGGTGCCGTGAGCCATCCGGCTCAGCGCCATGAACGTGCCGCCATCTTGCCTGCCTGTGATTGCCCGTCGGACTGCAAGATGTGGAGAGCTGCGGTGGCTGCCGGCAATGCAACGATCACATCATCATGGCGATGGACTATTATTTCCTGCATGTGGACTTTAGTGGACAGGTGGACATTAGTGGTAATATTGTTGCACTTATGCTTCCACATGGAGTTCGGGTGAGACATCGCTCATCAGTTTTATTTCATACTGTATACCGGTCTTGGACGTTGGAACTGAGTAATGTTTTTTTGTGTGTTTTCTGCTGATGCTGGTATTTCGCATTCTCTCCTGTCACATGAAATGTAACATGAAGTCTTCTCTACTTTTGATGGTCATGTTGGGGTCAGAATGTCATGTTGTTTGCCTTCTGGTTTGCGCTTAACTTGTATTCTTTTGCTCTTTCTAGACCACTCACCTTATCCTTTTGCTTTGAACATTTTGATGTTGAAGCTTTTGCCCTGTGTGTTTTTTTTCTCCAGGTATTATTTCAAGTGTTGTTACTTATGCCACGTGTTATTTCGAGCAGTGCTCAGTTGGCTATCCTGCACGCCTTATTCTTCTATGTGTGGTTCAGTCCATGTTGTGCTGAGTTTTAGTGAATTTATTTTTGATTTCTAGCCTACTTCTGTTTTACTGCGTTGAGTGCTGAGTTTCGTAAGGGTCTGCTTAATAATGTGTATTTGATATTAGGTTTTACTGCTTATATCCCTGTGCTGCGTGAAGGGTTGTGTATTCTGAAGTATCTAGCCTGAGACCTTTGGTCCCATCAAGTGTACTGTTTACTGTATACGTTATTGAGTTTACTGCGAAGTCTATGTGTTCTGAATTCTTGCCTGTGACACTTTGTCCTCTCAGGTGCACTGTTTAGTGTATACGTTATTGAGTTTACTGCTAGTGTCTGCGTTCTGAATTTTTGCCTGAGACTTTTCGTCCTATCAGGTTTACAGCGCATTTTACGTGCTATAGGGTTGCCTTCCTTATAATTGTAGTGTGGTTTGCCTGAGACACTTTCGTCTGATCAGGTGTACAGCGTTGTTTTGTTGCGCTATGGTGTTGTTTGCGTTAGTAGCTATGGTGTACTTTGTGCTTTGCCGGAGACGTTAAGTCATGCCTGTTGCATTGTTTTCATGAGTGCCTGAGACTTCAGGGGTACAAGAGTGTTGCGTATGTGCATTGCCGGTGACGCCTAGTCATGACTGTTGCATAGTTTGCTTGAGTGCCTGAGACGTCAGGTGTACAAAGTATTACATATGTTGCCTTTATGGTAGTTCATGTCACACGTACAATATGTGTGTGTTGTAGTTTATCCCTTTCTGTGTGAGGAAAGGGGATGAGTGAGTGTTCAAGGTAATTCATTTAATGTTTTATTGGATTTTTAGGACATTTTAAAGTGTTGTTTATTTTGTGATGATGCTATTATATTAGTAACTGTTGCTTTCTTTTATCTTTCTGTATTGCCAATTTCTTGAACTTACATTTTGTATTTTTACATGTAATGTTCTGTGCTTTTATTGTTTATCTTCGATAAATTTATCTTTGTTCTTGCCTTTGCCTTTTCTTTGTGTAAGGAAAGGGGATATGTGGTGACTTTATTGTCGCCTCTCCTTTCTTTCACTTACATCTTCCCTGATGCTCAACCAGGATGAGTGCTGGAATGTGTGATGAGGTCACGGAATGCTTGGTTGCTTGGTTATGTGTCGAGTGCCATTTGGTGGATGCAGGCTGAGCAGCAGGGAGGCTGCTCCTGGTGGGGCTACTATTTACCATCTTACTTACCATCTATCTTTCTTCTACTTACTTGGAACTGGATCTAATAAACTACATTCTTGGAACCTACTACTTGGCTACATTTGGACTTCCTTTACCTACGACAGGAAGCATGCCACCACGCGCTCCACCAAACTCGACCTCCTGCTGCCCGCCAGATTACGAGTTTTCTCATTGTCTGGTGGGCTGTCCTTTGGCATACCCACTGTGGAGACTTTGAAAAAGGCACTGAAATGGGAAAGTCAAAGCAAGTTCCTGCGCGGAATGAACTGTTAAGTCCATGCCGTTCAGGAACTGGGCATGCATGCAGACAGGGCGGCCAACCATGTGCACCCCTGCATGCATCCGCATGGCCTGAGGCACCAGGGGGCCCTGTAGGGCCTCCATAGTTTCCTCACCGCCAGCAGTTTCATAGCGTGAACACTGCCATGAGACCCCTGGCAGTGAGGAAACTTGGAATATGCGTCCCCACCAAGTATATTGCAGCCTCACACTGCCGCGCCACCACCAGGGATAGCGGATCCCTGGCGGTTGCGGCGGTCCCATGGTGATCCAACCACCAAAGTTGTAATTCAGCTGTCAGACCTCTGGTGTGGCAATGACCGCCGCACCACCACGGGTTTGGCGGTCCTATGGACCACCAAACTCGTAATCTAGCCCTAAGTAACTGCTTTCCTTTCTGTGAAGTGATACATTAGGTGGCCTCTGTCATTGTATCTGCAAGTATTGTAGTAGTATAACTATATAATATCTTTAAAGTTTTGCACCTTTGTCATTAACATGTTCAAAAATGCATTTACTTCTATTTTGTATACTTACATGTATGTTCTGGTGAGATGTTTCACCCGGTTTTGCAGCTTTTCACTTGGAGGTGTTTTAATGTGCAGCAGGTGCTTTAATTTCTGTTGATTGAAAAAGAAAAATGTAAGTTACATTTTAAATGGTACTTTGTTGATAGTTTATAGGAGGTGAGGTCATTAGGTTTGCTTTTGTTTGCTATTTGGGTGAGTTTATCATTAGTCATTTATTTATGTATACTTACTTCCTTATTTCTTTTTGCTGGTTTTTGAGAGTTGATATTTTCTGGTAGGTTATTGGTTTTCAAGTTGTAGACTTTTTGTTTTAGGAGGTCTCTGTATAAACAATAAAAGTTGGAAAGTGAGTTAATATTTATTTGCTATTTTAGATTTTTAAGTTTTTAATAGTTACATTTTAGTTTCAATTTAAATGTTGCTTACTTGGTTATGTAGTTGTTAAGATGTATATTTTTCTTCTTTAATGGCTTGTAGAAAGATTCTGGCATAGTTTCCTCATCTTGCAGCATTTGTCAGTTTTTAAGTATTTAGGGGCCTATTACGATGGCGGTCGGATGTCAACCGCCCGGCCGGCGGTGGAGATCCGCCCGCACCGCAAGCCAGAAAACCGCCGGTCCGATTAGGATGGCGGTGGCGACCGCGGCGGTGGGAAATTCCGACCGCCGCTCTTCCGCCGCTTGCCATCCGCACTCCTGCCTGGCGGGCGGAAAAGGACCGGGATAATGGTGGCGGTGCAGAGCATGCTCCCCCGGCATGATTATGATGCCGGCGGTAGCCAGCCTTTCCGCAGCGGTCAGACCGCCATGGAAAGGCATGCAGAGATTGTCTTCCGGGCGGGCCCCCGATGTTGGGGGGGTGAGGGTGCACTGGGGGGGTACCCATGGCCCCCCCCCGAAATTCCCCTGTACCAGGTGGCAGGCACTGTGCAGTGACTGCCACGTAGTGCAGGGAAATGCTGGACATGCCCATTTGGACATCGCAGAGGTGCTGCGGGCAGCAGCAACCGCCGCAATGTTAAGGCCCGCGATCCGACCGCCGCGATCAGATTTCGAGCGCGGTCATCGTAATTCGACCGGCGGTGATGCCGCGGACCATGCAGGCGGTCTTTTTCCGCTACCATGGCGGTCGGGGAGGTTTTCCGACCGCCATCGTCATGACCCCCTAAGTTTCTCTAATTAGTGTGCCTTTTATATTGTTGATTTAATTGTTTCTTTCATTTTATTTGTTAGAGTGGTTTACAGTTTCATTTTATTGGTTGGATTACTATAGTTTGAATTTTTTTATCAGTTGAATCTTTCTATGGTAAACACTAATTTATGTTTTACTATTTATGCATAGCATATAGATCCAAATTTTTGTGTACAAAATTGTTTATATATGTATACTTACTAATATTTATGTTGGTGTGTATTGTTTGTAGTCAGAAGTAATTTTTTGGGTGGTTTTATTTTATATATTCTAGATTTGTAAATTTTTGGGGTGAATGGTAAATATTTTGTTGGTGTAATATATTTTTATTTAAATTAAATATGTGTGTAACAATTGTGAGTTTTTTAAAGGAATTCTTTTATGTGAAACTGTTTTTAGTGTTTTGTTAATGATTATTTCATTATTTTGGTGATAATATTGTGCTCAATATTAAGAGGATCAATACTTTTGAAATATTCTATGTTTATTTAAAGAAAACAATATTTTTGTTTTAGATATATGCAAAAATTGAAATTTTTAACAATTATATTTGTGTTCTCGATATTTGTGTTTTTTATTTTTTATAGTTAAGTATACAGAGTCTATATTTTTGTTATTTCATTTCCGATATTTTTGTGTTTCGATATTTGTTGGATCGATATTATGTCAATGATCCAGATTAAAAGGATAGTAAAAATGCCACAACTGAAGTAAACACCTAAGACTGAAGATAATTGAATAAATTAGTTCCTGGAGTTTTCAAATCAGGACATTGGACTACATCAATCACCTACACATGAGGATTCAGTTGGTGTATTAGTTGACAAAGATTATAAATGGTTATAAAGATTTTTGATGCAATGCATGACTTGGTAAAGGCACAGCATTTTGTAGGTCCACCTCTGATGAGCCAGGCACCTACTGTAATCATAGCGAAGTATACATACGGATGTAGTTTATGACTCCTTAATGATGGATATTCCATGCTTGATTATTCCTTTCATACCATACAGCAAAAGAGTGATAAGAGTGAAATGTGCTGGGAGTTCAAAATGAAAATGAGTAATTGCAAGATATGCAATTAGGTTTACGCATTTGCACTTATCATCTGCCATAAATATTAAAAACATGTCGGTATTAAACACAGAACAGGCAAGGACCATGTCCCCTTAAAACATGTTTCAGTAGGGTTCAAAATTTTGCACAAAATCAATCTAAATGAATGATTTAGATTGACTGTCACCACCTGACCAAATAGATGGATTTATGAACTGTATCCTAATGCACTTGTAGTAAGACGAACGGGATATCCAAGATGTTTGTGATGGAGTACCCATCCACCAAGTTCTAAAACAGGGCCTTGGACTGTCATTTATTCAAAGTGATTCCCAAGAAAAAATGTGGGGTAGGTAGCATAACAAGCTCTTGTTTTTGTGGGAAGTCCTGGATCTGCTCAAATGAACAAGGAATCACACAGTGTGCATATTGGTGCAATTGTGGAAAGAGGAATGATGACACAGGTATGGGAGAAGTTGTGAATTCATCAATCTTAAACTGTTGAGCACCTCTCTCAGATCCAGAGGTACTCAATGGTATGGTGCTAATGAGGCAGAGAGGCTGATGTTTCATAAATGTGGGGTATCATCCATTACCTAATCTCAAGCAAAAGAAGAAAATTGCAAAATGTTTGGACTTCCACCAGCATTGGACTTTACAATGATGTTGGTTACCCAGTGACTGAAAGTGCACAGAGGTTTGGCAGCAAAGGACATGGACCATGACTATGGTTGGAGTTGGGATGGGAATGTCCCCTACATGGTAAAGAGTGATGTACCCCTACCTTGAGTGACCTGATTGCATGTGAAACCGGTATCCTAATTTATGTTGGCCTAGCTGACACTCTAATCTAGCATGTGCTCTGAGGACTAGGCCTGTCCATGGTGATTCCAAGGTCCTGAAGCTGTCTTGTGACGTGGAGGGATACACCAACCATGTACTAGTTACTGATATGGGGCTATTGTTCATGTCCTGGGATGCTGGCAAGAAGCAGAGATTGATGATAATGAGCAGACATTTATCTTTCATGCGCAGTGAAGCCTACTGACCCAACTCTTGTAAAATTCCACTCAAAAGTGACACCCAGACCCTTGTGGTGACATCCTGTGTGCCTGTATGTACGGTGTGGATGATAGTAAGAGTCTGTGTTGTGATGGGAGTCTGATTGCTTGGACCAGTGTGAGTCACCCATGGTTTGACATGACGCAAGATGGAGGATGCAGTACAGACAGTGAAAGTGTATTGCCCCATTCCTGGAGCTGAAGAGAGGTTACCCAGGCTATGAAGTGAGAGAGCATAGAGACAGGGCTATCCTTAGAAATCCTGGGACTGATTCACAAAGATAAACTTACAGTTTATGTGTAAGTTTATGATTGTTTGTCATTGATAAACATATCTTACTAGTAGTATCTTTATGACTGCGGAGTCTCTGCACATAAAAAGGAATGTATTATCTTTTTATGTGCAGACTCTGCAGCTGTAAGATACTACTAGTAAAATACCTTTGTAAATAGCAAACAGTCATAAACTTACACAAAAGTGTAAGTTTAGCTTTATGAATCAGGCCCTCAATGAGGACCTTTAGCAGGAGATTGCAGATTAGCCCTTCCTGAGTACTGCCATTTACCTATGCTAGGGGGCAGGTGGTGAATCAGCAGATTCTGTTGTGTGGAGGTTTCTAAGCAGGGCATGCAAGTTTGTCTTTCACTGATTGCTACTTCAAGAAGGCTGATGACAGTCAGGTGCAGAGAGTTCTCATACTTCATTTTAGCCATGTTTTGGGATGCTCCTACTTGGAGCCAGCTTCGTCACTTCCTGCTGTAAAGGCCATCACCTTGCTCAAAGGCTGTCTCTGCGCTGCAGCCAAAAAATTGAATTTGAATGTGACCCAATCCAAACTGACTCCAGGTTTCTAGATAGTAGATTAACATCTCTGTCTTGAAAATTACTATCAAAGTCAGATCCATACCATCCCCAGCTACAGTTCCAATGCCTTCTTAACCAAAGATGGAAGGTCTCCTCAGAGTACTCAGATAGTTGCTGTAGTCCAGGTCTGGTGCCTGGTGTCTGCAAGGGAGCCAGTATTCCAGAGGTAAAGGTACATCAGCAGAATGCTGTGCAACCTACTGGAAAAGATTTCGGTCTACCTACTGCCAATAAAAATGCCTGTCTGCTCAGAGAGGGAAGGAGAAGAGAAGTTCCAGAAGGTGAAGTCCAGTGATGGTCCAGGTGGGTGGAACATTCAGTGGAAGCAGACTTGTATTTGAGAGTCTGACTGGTTGTGACCCAAGGAATTACTAGTCAACAGGCCTCCCTGCATGGTTCAAGTGGCAAATTACAAGAAGCAACAACAACTCTTAAGTACAAATGTTCTGGATCTCCACCATGACCAGTGGAACATGTTTTGCTAGTGCTGTCAAGCTGTGGTCAAAGATGTCATCACCCCTATTGTGGAGGGTCTCTCAACAGCCGAGAGGCTGCAACTGCTGGAGAATAACCAGTGAACCAGGCCTGCCATGGTGTTTTCTTCAGTAATGTGATCCTTGCCTCAACCCTCCTACCGCTGACAGAGACACCCCCATACGACTGTGAAGAGTACACTACAACTAGCACAGAACTGAGCCACATTCACATGGACATGTAAAACACAAGGACGTGATGAGAGACTGAGACACTGCATCTTGCTCTAGAACTGCATATTGAAAGGAGTGATGAGTGCTGATATAAACTCTATTGCTAGATACGAACTGTACTGACATATAGGTCCCTGCATTTAGCGATTACCCACATAGACCAAATAGAGATCTTGCACTTGAGCTGATTCTTGCCCTAAGTTTTTCTGCATTACTAGGTTGGTGTAATAGGTTGGGCGTTGTGGCCACTGTTTAAGACCACTGTAGTTCAGGAGGAACTGACATCCTTGAGCTAGGACCCTTTAGTGAGTGTTGGGATTATATGAATTGGTATTTATATGTTGTGTTGTAGAACCCTGTGGCTGAACACCATTACTGTGTTTATTATTTTGTTTAGTTGTTATATTAAAATACTTCTCTCTATTTATAAGACAGGCACTAGGGCGGGAAGCATGTTATTTTGTTTGTTGGTTAACTGCTGAGTTCTGAGTCTCTGCCCCTCACACCACCTTTCTGAGAAGGCTTTTACTTCTCACCCTTGTCATCCTGAGGGTCAAGAGAGGAAAAGTTGTACTTGGCTCAGTTTGAAGAGCCATAGTCTGAAAGACCCCCAGGGCAAACAACCCCAACCACCACGGTTGAGGCACATTAGCAATGGTCTGGTCTGTACCCCCCCCCCAAAACAGGACCTCACTGTCGGCCATAAATGAGCCAATTGCTAGTCAGGAAGATCTTTCAGGAATTCTAACGTTTGCTGGCCACCCTGAATAGGTGCTCACCGTTTTTGGCAATCACTTGAACATTTGATAAAGTGTGGGTTGTGATGTCCGTATCTTTCTGATAGTTTTAGTTATGCTGTATATTCTGTCATTGTGTAGAACAGACTATTCAACCAGGGCCGGACTGGGAACCGAAACCGGCCCTGGCAAATTGCTCGGCCGGCCCCCTGCGGGGAGGAGGGGGGTGCGGCCGAGCTGTTTTCTAGGGCCGGTTTCGGACGATTTTGTTACAGGGGGCCGATATTGCCGGACTCCGGTAACAAAAACATCCCCCAGGGCCTAAAACCGGTCCCTACCCTGGTGGCCCACTGGGGAAACGCCCGGTGCCCGCTACGGCCAGTCCGGCCCTGTATTCAACCCATGGTGATAGGCAAGTCCCAGCATTCTCAAAACACGATCTGCCTTTTTTGGGAATTTACATGTCACCAAGTGACAAGTGTAAGGAGGTCACTACTACTTTACAAGTTAATTGAAACTGCGCTGCCACAGGAGTTCTTTAATGAACATTTTTGTTCTCAATACTTTAGATGTTGTGGAGTTGAGCACAGCAAATAGCTAAGTACTGAGTTGCATCTTATTTATGATAAATGTTTGTTAAATGTTTTTCAATGGTAGCTTCATTAAGGTGGGTTGAAAAATTGGTAAAAGGAACTCTGTATGGCAGGTGCACCTGTTCCTGCACCCTTTGTTTCTCTTATATCCTTTTTTCGTATAACGTTTCACTGACAAGGTGAAAAACGTGAGCAAAATTAAAGGTCTGAATTGAGCACAAACTTTTCCTTTGCGCAAAGTGTTTTAGCATTGTTTGACACATTCAATTCTTCACAGTAATTGCTGGTAATTGTGAATCGAGTGTTTCTTTTTTATTCTTAGAATGTGCTACACATTACCCTGACACAGCTGGAATAAAAATTGCCTCACTTTATTAAGATTATGAGGAACATAAAGTATGATTTAATTGCAAGTATGAATATCCTATAGCAATTTAATAGATATAATGGATTATTAATAAAACCAGTTAAACAAATCTGATTTATTGGCATTATGCAGAGCTTCTGGTAATATTTTCTCTTTGACATTTAGCTTATAGGGCAGGATCTGTAAAATCCTTCACCTTGGCACAAACCCAGACCACTCATAAGAAAATTGCGATTGTTCCTGGAATTCTCGTGCAATAATGCCAACAGTAGGTGTAAGAATCCAGCTAAGGGACATAAGCCTTTAATTTGTTAACCTGAAATAGCTGCAGCAGAGAACTAACTGTCTTTTAGATACGCGGCATAATTATCTTTCAAAACCATATTTTGACTGAGATTCTGTTTGCATTTCTTATGAAACCAGACCTGTTTGAAGGCTCTGCGTGTCATGGAACACCTGGCTACCTACAATGGAGTGTGATATCCCAAGTGTATCCAAAAGAATGACAACATCTGACAAAAAGCAACCCCATCTTGTTACATTTACATTGCGGAACTTGGTTCCATCTGTCATATATTTCTGAGAAAAATGTTCAGACCAAAGCGAGGATAAAAATACCATAGTTTAAACATTATTTTAAAGTGACTTAATTGAAGATTGATAGAAAAGAGCGTAGTCATTCTCTCTTTGAAAAATGCAATGTACTTGCAAACAAGAATCCTTTCTCAATTTTGTGTCCATTTCGCACAGCTGAAGCTATTCTCTTTTGAAAGGTGGTAGAGGGTTGAGAGAATTTGAACCATACGGAAATGTAGCCTTTGTGGTAGGGCGATCAACTAACAGTGTCTAAAGACGGATAGTTATTAAAGAAAAGACTATTTTCTTTGTTATATTTATTCATAAATCATACTCTACCATTTTATATTAATATCAGAAAATAAACGACCTAAGGCAGAGTAGTAGTAAAGAGAGTAAATAAAAATACATAAAATGTGGGAATATTTCAAAATGTAATTACCATCAAATTCTAATATCTGCACTAATAAAAATGTAAAACATTACTTGCAAAGGCTCTACAATCAATTTTTCAATATAGGTGTCATCTTTAAAAGTTAAGACATGCAGCAGAGATAAAACGTAGCAAATCTAAGGGCCTGGTTTAGATCTTGGCGGTCAGACTGCCGGCCTGCCGCGCTAGCAGGATTGAGTACTCTGCCGAGCTGATGGTCTTCCGCGTGCTGTATTTAGATGTCTACGCGATACAGGCAAGACCACCGCGATGGCGGTCTTCTATGCTGGCGAAGGTCCCTCCATCGACGTCTTGACTGCGGGGTACTCCCGAGCCGATTTGGAAGTTCCTGATGGGCTGGGGGTGTCCTGGCGGCAGAGTACTGATGGGGGCGACCGCGGCGATGAGGAGACAGGTAAGTAACATTTTATTTTTTACATGAAACATACATATGTTGTGTCTGTGTACATATGTGTTTGTGGGATATGTGTAGTGTGCATTATGTATAGATACTGCCTCGCACCCCACCAACATACACACACCATGCAATGTATACCTGCATACACCACCGACACCTACCTTCGATTCCATCAAAACGGGGTGCCGGTCCGTCAAGGTGCAGCAGGATGGGGGTGACCTGGACGAAGGTGAAGAGGACAAAACCACATCTAGTACCCCCCAAAAAGGTGAGTTTTCACCCCTTTTCGTCCCATTCTGCTGACCCGAAGTAGTGGGGATTCCCATTAGAATTCCCTTAGAAACAGCCCCCATTCAAATACTGACAGCGGGGTTCCTGGCTGGAATCTATCTATCTATCGATCTATCTATCTATCTATCTATCTATCTATCTATCTATCTATCTAGATCCATATATCTATATTGACTAAAAAAACAAAGGTTAAAGGGACGTTAAAGTTGGGTGAAAATGTCAGCTGAAACATACTGTTTTAAATTAACAAAACCACTGAAAATTTACCAGTTATAGTTATCTCAGGTGACTGTAACTAAAGCTCTAAAGTAACTATAACTCGTACCCTCACCAAGGACTGCTAATTACCTCCAATATTACATCATTCTTGACATTCTATGACATCATTGATAACATGACTGCAAAATCGGAAGTGCCCTACAGTAACTATAACTCAGGCCACGTCATGCACAGAGTTCTAATCATTAATGCCATTTCAGGTGTTGCAGTGATGTTATCAATTATATTATAAAACGTTATAAGTGATGTAATATAGGACGCAATTGCACAGCGGGTACATTAATCCATTTGTTTTGTGGTTCATTCAGGTAGCCCATGCCTTATGGCTTTTGTGTATTGGAGGCCCGAACAACCTGAATGAACCTCAAAACGTATGCAGTTATTTCCCTGAACGGTAAAGAGGAAAGTGGAGTTGTTTGATGCAATGCACAACAACATGTTCGGCAAAAATCAAACACTATGTATTACCACAGGAATCTCATACTAACGTTCAAGCATGCTGGTAAAGGGGTGATCATTTAGATATGCTCTGCAGTTGCAGGACCCGGATGCCTTACTATCACTTAGACCACCATAAATTTGTGTGAGCACCAAAGCATTCTAGAGGAAAATCAGAGACCACCAGTCCAAGAGCGAAAGCAAATCTATAATTCAGTGGTTGGAAAGAAAAGAATAAGTATTTTGTATCCCCTTGAGATGTTGTGGTGGTAACTAAAGAGAGCTGTGCGTTAATAAATATTCTCAATACTCACTGAACTTATGCAGTTTTGTAAGAAGGAGTTGGCCAGAATTCTTCCCAGGCAATGCAGATGACTGGTAAACTCATAAAGGAAATATTTAGTTCAATTTATTGCTCCGAAAGTGGGCTCTACATATTACACAAGGACCCCCAGGGCCAAAAAAAAGCATTTTTTAAACATTTTCATCGGGAGTCGCAAAGGGCCCGCGAATCCCACCGAAAATAAAAAAAATGAAGCGCGGGCTTCCACACTTCCTTTTCTTTAAGTCCCCGGGTGGGCCAAGTCCTGGGGGCAATGATGTAAATATATGCGGGGGCCCGCAACATCCCTGGGGCTATATTCATTAAATGCCGGTGAGCCACATGGGCACCTCCAGCCCCAGGGACCACCACCTCCCCGGGGCACAAATGAATCAAATGCGGGGGTCCGTTGTGGACCCCTGGCACCAGGGGCCACCACCTCCCCAGGGCTACAAATAAGATGGGAGGGGGGCCGACTGGCCCCCCTCCAGGAGCCCTCCATGGCCCTGGGGACCGCCACCCCCCAGGGCCAGCTCCAGCAATGTCCCGGGGTTGCCACCCCCGGGACATTGCAGTTTGCTATGGCATGACGGGAGCACTGCTCTGGCATACCATAGCAAACTCTGCTTCACTTCATGGAAGCAAGAGCATGGATCATGCTCTCGCTTCCATGAAGAGAAGCAGAATTTCTTTTGGGCAGAGGGAGCTGCATGTTTGCAGCTCCCTCTGCCCAAAAGCAATGCCGGCTCCAGCAGAAGGCGGGGAGCCGGCAGGTACAGCGGGGGCCTTGAGGCTTCCCCCACGGTCCCCAACAAGAGGCCAAGCCCTGGGGAGGGAGCCCCGTGGACCAAAAATGGCCCGGTATAGGGGCCACTCAGCCTCCCTCCCTTTTTTTGTTTTTAAGAAGATGGCCGGACCCCGGGTGATGGTGTCCCCAGGGCCGAAATTGGCCTGGAGGAGGAGGGCCGCTCGGCCCACCTCCCTTAAAAGAAATGTAAAAAAAAAATTGGCCAGGCCTTGGTGGATGGGGTCCCCGGGGCCGCCTTTCCTAAAATAAAAAAAATATAGGAAGAAGCAACTTGCCGGAGGCCCCGCTCCCCTTTCTCCACTACTCTGCAAACACGCCTCCTGGCACATTCTTGGTTGAGGATGAAGCTGCCATCGCTGCCTAGGGTCCTTAGGGGCCAACTAACCCACCAGGTACCTCCAGTACACCCCACACAGTGAGATTGCTGAGAGGTGGTTGAAGGCCATGCCCCTTTTTACAACACTCTGCAAATGCACCTCTTGGAACACTGCTGGTGGGGGGATGAGGTCCTCTTGTGTCCTGAGAACCTCAGGAATAAGGTGGACTTAATCCCCTAAGCAGCAGTGCACCAGGAGGCACGTTTGCAGAGTGGTGGAGAAAGGGGGCGTGGCCTCAGACCACCTCTCAGCAATACAGCTGTGTGGGGCTTACTGGAGGTAACAGGAGGGCTAGTTGGCCTCCAGGGACCCTCAAGAGGCAAGGGGACTTCATCCCCCAACCAAGAGCATGCCAGGAGGCGCATTTGCAGAGTGATGGAGAAAGGGGGCATGGCTTGCGACCACCTCTCAGTAATCCCACTGTGTGGGGCTTACTGGAGGTAACAGGTAGGCTAATTGGACCCTAAGGACCCCTAGAAGCAAAGGGGACTTCATCCCCCAACCAAGGGCATACCAGGAAGCTCGTTTGCAGAGTGGTGGACAAAGGGGATGTGGCCTGTTATCAGAACTCAGCCATCGTGCTGTGTGGGACTTCCTGGAATTAATAGGAGGGGTAGTTGGCCCACAAGGACGTCCTTGGGGCCAACTACCCCTCTTGTTACCACCAGTAAGTCCCACACAGTGGGATTGCTAAGAGGTCTTCGGAGGCCACGCCCGCCTTTCTCCTCCACTCTGCAAACGCACTACTGGTTGGGAGATGAAGTCCACTTTACTCCAGAGGGACCTTGGGGGCCAAGAAGCCCTCCTGGTACCTCCTGAAAGTCCTATGCAACGGAATTCCTGAGAGCTGGTCGGATGCCCACAACCCTTTCTCCACCACTCTGCAAACGTGACTGCTAGTTAAAAACCTTGGAAATTCATTGAAAAAAATACAGGTTTCAGGGACGTTATAGTTAGAATTTAGCATTTAAAAAACCTTAGATATTCACTGAAAAAAAACACAGGTTTCAGGGACATTATAATTAGAAATTAGCATTTAAAAAACCTTAGATATTCACGGAAAAAAACAAAGGTTAGAGGGACATTATAGTTAGTCTGACATTTCACTTATATAAAACCAGAGAAATTCAGCCGTTATAGTTAGCTGAGGTAACTATAACTCGCGCCTCCGCTATGCACTGCTTATGACCTCATATATTACATCACTCATGACATCTCAAATGACATCACTGATGCCCGGAAGAATTAGTGAGCTATATGCTGTGATACAAATTAATGTGCAGATTTTTATATACACACATCTAAGTAGAAAAGTATTGAAACACTAAATGTACCAGTGACACAGTTGTACAGAGGCACAGAAATAGGTGTTATGTTGTATTTTTGGATTTACAGTTTTGAGACACTGTATGTACTTTTACACTTTGGTTGTTGTTTATTTTAAAATGGAGTACATAAGGGATAAAGTGGTCTTTTAGTGTGTATAAGTGAGAACTGAGATATGGTGCAGCTGTGTTGTAGGAGAGGGTGCTATAATATATATATATTTTAATTCTTTTTATTAAGCAGTTGTTCGTTGTCAACAAATCATAAACAACATCTTGTAAATGCAGTATTAGCCACACGCAGGGAGCCATGCATCTGCGATTACCCTTTGCCCCTCCTTACCTCACTGTCTCTCGAGGAGTCTGCTATCCTCTTGGGGGGATAGACAATTGCCTCCCGCTGGGTCAGGTAACCCCTCCCCTCCCTGTTCATCCTACCACATCGGAACCCCTGTGCTTCATCCACGGTCCCCAAATCTTTTTTAATTTACGGGGGCTACCACGGGCTCGGTATGTTTCTTGCTCTGCCAACTGACATCAGTCCAGGTCGTCTGTCCACTCTTTAACTGTCAGGGATCTAGTTGCTCCCCATAGCCTGGCTAAGTTGCGTTTCGCCACCCCTGCCGCAGTGGACAACCATTTGCTGGGTTATTTGGGCCATTTCTTGTCCCCTGTAATGCCCAAGAGGAGCCATTTTGCTTCCAGTTGGATTTCTAGCTCTGTGACTTCCTTCATTACCTCTATAACCCTGCTCCAGAAGTATTGAATTGAGGGACAGTCCCAGAGTATGTGGTAGAAGGTACCTACTGCACGACATCCCCTCGCACACTAAGCCGATTCAGAGCGGCCCATCCTGTGCACTTTGGACCTGGAGAGATATGATCTATGTAACACACGGAGCTGTACCAGGTGGAACCGGGCTCGAATGGCTATTTCCCTAGGACTCTGAACTGCTTCCCCCCCTACTCCTCATCGTATAGTGGGCCCAAGTTTTCCGACCATGACTTTCTCAAGTGGGTCCGGTGAATTGTTCATCATTTTTTTATAGATTAAAGAGACTGCCTTAGTGGGCATAGGGTAAAGAAGCAATCGGTCTTCCATAGGGGAATAGTCCGGTAGTTGTTCGCCTTCGGGTAAGTGGCAGTGCAGTGCATGCTTTAGCTGCAGATATCGGAATGTCTCCCCGTGGGTTAGGTCATACTCCTTTTGTAATTCTCCGAAGGTTAGTAGTGAGCCCCTCTCCAGATGTTCCTGAGCTTGTCTATGCCGATTATGTGCCACCGTACTTGGCAATGCAGATTCTTAACTTCTCTCAAACTATCACTCTCCCATAACGAGGTTTCTGCTGTAAGCTTGTTGTGCCATCCCAGGTGATGGTTGGCAGCTTCCCATGCTTGTAGTACTGCTTGCGTATGGAATGGAAGCGTACCCTTCTTTGCCCCTCCATAGAGGAGGGACAGGTACCCTACTTATCCATGGCCCAGTGATCTACCAAGTAGGCCGGGTTGTCTCTCCCACCAAACGCCCAATGATTCACCACTACCAATAGGGACTCCCAGTAATAGGCTCAGAGGTCCGGTACCTCCAGACCTCCGTCAAAGACTTCCCGCTGTAGTTTTACCAGTGATATGCACGCTGCTCCTCCATCCCACAGCAGTGCCCTCAGTGTAGTGTTGACTTTATTAAAGTAGATGTTGGGACCTTGTACAGGGTGTTTTGAAGCACGTAAAGCATGGCTGAGAGGGTCATCATTTTGAAAAGAGTGGCTCTTCCCATTAGGGAAATGAGTAGCGAGCGCCAGTGGGCCGCATCTGTTTGGAGGCGTTCTATTTGGGGGAGCAAATTGTGGAGTAAGAAGTCCTCACCTCTACATATGTGGACCCCCAAGTAGCAGAATCTCTCCCTCACTACCTGGACAGGACAACAAATTGGCAGGTCCAAGTCTCTCATCAAGAGCGGGTAAATTAGTGACTTGTCCCAGTTGATCTGGTAGCCCGAATAGGTCCCAAAGAGGTCGAAGATGTGGAGAATTCTCAGTATTGAGGAGCGGGGCCTGGTCACATAGAACAGGATATCGTCTGCATATGGAGAATTGTTTTCCTTCCATAATTCCCTTGATCAAGGGATCCCCCCATATCCAGGTTGCCTGGGGCTCCAGGGCCAGGGCAAATATCATAGGCAACAGGGGGCATCCCTGGCTCATGCCCCTTCCCAGCCTGAACACACAGGAGTTGTTGCCGTTTACCCGTACCCTGGCAAGTGGCTCAGTGTAGAGTAGGCAGACCCAGGAGCAAAACTTGGGGCCAAATCCCATTCTGGGCAGGACTGTAAAGACAAAGTCCCACTCTACACTGTCAAATACCATTCTCACGTCTAATGAGAGAACGGCTGCATTCTCCATTCTCGACTTCTCCGTCAAGTACATCACCCAGTATAGGCCTCTCAAGTTGAGACGAGTGCTTCGTTTCGGCATGAAGCCAGATTGGTCGGGGTGGATCAATGATTCTATGACTCCTTTCAAATAGTTGACCAGGACTTTAGCTAACAACTTAGGAGCCATGTTGAGCAACAATATTGGGTGGTAGAAGCTGCAGTCCGTTACCAGCCTACTCTTCTTTGGGACTACGACTATTGTGGCCACCCTCTGATCCTTCAGGAGCGACCCCAACTCTCTGCTGGCCAGGAACATGTTGAGGAGGTGGGGTGCAATCTTGCAGGCCACACACTTGAACAACTCTAGGGGGAGGCCGTTCGGACCCGGTGCCTGGCCCGCCTGCAGCTCTCCAAGTGCCCCTCCTATTTCCGCTACTGTCAAGTCGCCCTCCAGGGTGTCTCTATCCTCCCCGGTAAGCGTGCCCAGTGCCATTGTTTCAAGGAGATTTTAACAGTCTGCTTGGGACCTGCAGGTTTGGGATATGTAGATATCTGCGTAGTAAGCTGCCCATGCCTCTGCAATTTCCCCCCTCTGGTATATATACCCCCTGTGGAGTTGTGGATCTCAGTCACCCAGCTTCTACCCCTATCTCACCTGTCCAGCCATGCAATGAGTTTGGTAGCTTTATTATTCACATCGTAAAGTCTCCTTTGCACCTCCAGGGCATGGGCCTTTGCTGCGTTTTCAGCTATATCTTTTAGTTCCTGTTGTCTTAGGCGTAGTTGGTCCATCAGGTCCACCCCCCCCAGCCTCAAGCTTTTTAATCTGTTGTTCCAAGGTTTGGTAACGTATCCTTTCTTCCTTCTTCTTAACCCCAATGAGTGCCTCGTTGTCTAGAACTTGCCCCTCAAACCAAGTGACCACCGGGGAGTGTTCTGAGATGCCTCACACTAGGTGCTGAGTGTCTCGGAAGCGATCTATGCAGTCACTAAGGGTGAATAGGTAGTACAATTTAGAAAGGCTGCCGTGCCATGCTGATATATGCGTATATTGATGATCCCTCTTGTTTTGGGACCTCCACAGGTCCCCCCATCCCATATCCTTCGTAAAGGTTTTAAGGGGAGGTTCCACTTCTGGTCTCCCTTCTTTCGGGCCATGTATCAGGCGTCATGGACATGACATTGTTCATGTCTCCCCCTAGGATCATGAATCCCTCTGCTAGGTTTAGGAGCGCCTCTCCAAGGGAGGTGAGGGTATCCCCCTGTATTGCTTGTGGGTGCTAGACTGAACCCAGATTTAGGACTTGCCCCTCCCAACTACCTATTTGTAGCACGAATCTACCCGAGGGGGTCTCTCCAGGTTTGGCCTGGGCTATATGCTGTGGCCGACCGGAGTAGAATACCTTGCCCCGTGACCCTGAGGAGTAGCCCACATGCGCAATGAGGGTGTACCCCACCTATCCAGAGCCTTGCATGTCTGTCCCCATAAGTGAGTTTCCTACAGGAAAACTATGTCGGGCTTTTGACGTTTTATGTGTTGTAATACTAACGTGCGCTTGATCTTGGTCCCCAGTCCATTGACATTCTAGGACATTATTTTAAGTACAGACTGATTGGGTGCCCCTGCTATGTAGTACTTTGTGATGTGTCTTATTTATGGGCAGGATCATTGATTTTATAGTGAACTCATGGCTCCCTTTCATCTCTTGGGTTGTCGTCTGACTTGCTAAGTTCCTCCCAACTGCTACTAAATCTATGATTAACTGAACAGTTCCCCAAACTCCCCCCTCCCTGCAACCCTGCACCGTGGGACTAAAACTGCCCACCACCCTAACTTGCAGAGCACCTGTCACCCTCATGTCTAACTGAACGTTGTTAGGGGGTTGCCCTCCCCACCATATCTCCCCCTTGAGCACTCACTGGCGGCAGACCCTCTGTGAACCAAAAGGAGCACCAGATCAGCGTCTCTTGTTCCCAGGAGGACCTCCAACCCCCTCCCTGTGGCCCCCCCACTTCCCCCCGAAGAGAGCAAAGTTTCAGGGAACCAGTCCTGATCTAGTTTTGTTTCCTGCCCACCTACTTGCAATGTTCCTTGTATCCGAGTTTTACGCTTCCCCTGGGCCCTCTTCTCCATCTCACCAATTTGTTTTTCCACTCAGAGGACCCCCCTCACTGCCACCACTGGAAGGGGCTCTACTAGGGGCCTTCTGGGTTTCGCCCTCCTGCATCCGCCACCCGTTCAGCCAGTCTCATACTTCTGCAGGAGTGTGGAAAAACCAGGCCTTCCCCTCAGCGAGGACTTGAAGTTTGGCGGGGAACAGCATCATAAATTTCAGTTATTTTTCCCTGAGTGTCCTCTTGACTTCCTCAAAATTCCTTTGCTGCTTCTGGACTTCCACAGTGAAATTGGGCAAGAAGCGGATTGTGGTGTGTTCATATTTTACGTCCCCTTGCATTTGCATACAGGCTGCCTGCAGGATTGCATCACAGTCTCTATAAACTTTGATAGGTGCCAGGGACGGAGGTATGTCATGATTAAGACCTCAATGAACAAGTCAACACTTTGAGCTTCCGCTCCTTCCGGTGGTCCTACTAAATGTATATTATTGCATCTTTGAATCTCGCCCCCAGCATCTCCTGCTGTTTAGATAGCCTTCGCACTTGTTCCTCCAAAGATTTAGAGGATCTCTGGAGTTCGCATATGTGCATCTCCGCCGTTCTCACCTTTTCAGACATCTTTTGGAAGTCCGCCCGTAGGAGACCCACATCTATAGTGACCGAGTCTATTTTAGTTTCGAGTGTGGCCTTAAGGTCTTGTATTGATGCCATGATTGCCCCGAGGGAGGGCTCCGCTGGAGTCGCCGCATCACCCGGCCGGCCCACCTCCTCTGTATTTTGCCTGGGCACTGCTTATTTGTCCATTTTGTTGGTTTGCGGCTACCCCTGGCCCTTGGGTTTCACATCTCACTGAGGCGCGTTTGTTGCTGTTGAACTTTCTCTGCACACTGCCACCGCCCCGTGTCCCTTTTGCCAGGTGAAAAGTTGTGGTGGAGCACTATTATTTCTGTGGTGTGTCCTTTGAGTCTCACTGCCCCACTCCAATTTGCATGGGGGGACCTCTCCCATGTTTTCAGACTCTCTAGGCTGTCCTCCAATTGTATCCAGGGGTCTGCTCGACTGTGTCCCCGACCTGGGTGCGAAATGAAATCACCTCCCGATTGGATGGAGCATTGGGAGGATGAATAAGTGCATACCTGGCCCGCCGCACAGATCTGGCCAATCCCTTAGGTGCTCCCTTTGATCCGTCTCAATCCCTGGGAGGGAGCCAGTCCGACCTGGAGATGAGCTAACTATAACTCACGCCCCCGCAATGCACTGCTTATGACCTCACATATTACATCACTCTTGGCATGGTCAGTTAAATCACTGATGACATCACTGATAACATCTCAAATAACATCATTGAAAAGGTTAACAAGTACATTGATGAGTTGGGGTAGTCCTTCAGAGTCAAATTATGGCCATAGGTGGCGTCTTGTAAATACATAAGATTACTGGGATGGACTTGGTAAGTTACTGTGTGGTGAAGTATTTTGGGAATGTCCTTCCAAATCCATCTCTTTGTCTATTCAGTGCCTTGCTAATGTATTTCTCTCTAATAAATGCTTCCTTTAAGTCAACCATTTCATTGTTAGGGCACAAGCAAGCCTTGACTAAAAGTGTTCATTGTAATACATATGTATAAAAATGTTCATGAAGGACAAGAAATACAGACAAAAGTAGATATCAGAGCAGGACCAACACAAGAGCACATGTTTCTGAAGGACGCATGGTACTTCGTATACAGGGTGGGCCTGCTGAACCCATTGAATGTGGTCTGTGAATCATCAGTACTCATGAAAAAGCCAAAGGATAGTGCGGTTGTCTAAAATTGGGTTATTCATTTTAAAGGTGGTGACCTCTTCCAACTTAGGTCAAAACACATTTTTTAGGGAACCTCTGCTCATCCCATGGAAGCTAATGCACAGGCAGCAGATAATCCCCAGAGAAATGTTTGTTAAGTTCAAGCAGTACGACAATTTAAAAGTATAGAACACAACTCAAAAAACCCCAAACCAATTGAGAAAAATAAAGATAAATGTAATGAGCAGAAAGCTAAGGATAAGGGAACCAGAGATGTGATTGTTATGCTTTTATGGAAAAATGCACTTAAAAAAGTAAAGCACCATTAAAAACAATGGTTTGCAGTTGATTGGACCCTACACATGTTGTCAGGCCGACTGCAGTAGACCTTAGGTTAGATAAACTAAGTGGGTTGCTGTGGTCAGAATTTTACCTTCGGACCTAAGGTCCTTATCTAGAGTTCAGCAGATGGGATACTATGCCAAAATGTGACCGATATTCCATCCACTGCATTACAACTATAATGTACCTGTAATACAGAGGAAGGGACATCCACTACATTTGTGGTGGAGCATCCCTCTAAAATAAAAAAAAGGCCTTTAGTTTCTGAAACAGAAGTCAAACACTTCCAACGGGATTAGGTCAAGGTTGCAGCCAGCGTTTTTTTTTAATGTTGTCATAATTGAGATCCTGTAGAAGTCATCGGATTTGGTACTTAAAGCTCTGAGTGGGACAAAGCATTGTGAATGCTGAGAGTGCATTGTGGGTCAGATAGATTTGTCTCCTCAATCTGGTCCAAGCTTTTACCTTCAGACTATCACTTTTTTCAAGTCAAATCCTCCTGCTGTGTAAGACTGGAAGCTGTAGCCAGGCAGGGCCCATGAGTCTGCATACCTTTTCTAATCAGTTCTGCTGAACCAGTTTTCAGTACATGAAAGAGTTCTGAGTGGGAAAAACATTGTATACTTGGCCACCTTGGGTGCTGTCTTCCTTGCAAGCTTCAGGACCTTGTCCCCGTCCTCTGTTGGTGAAATAAAATGACTAAGTCCCACTTTTCCCCAACTGTTGGGAACGTTCCTTCTGGTCAGTCCTGCTGCTCCTGTCTCCTCAGAAAAGGAGTCAAGGTGCCTTCTCTCTATCCAGTCAGGTCTGCTACAGGGCCCAGAACTCTGTGATCAGCTGGGCCCTCTTAGAGTCAGGGGTCCTTCTGATTTGTGTAGTGGAAGCAAGCAAACAGGAGGTCAACCATTTGACCCATGTTGAGTAGTTCAAGTCCCTGGGTGCCAAGAGGACTTAGCAGTCACTGAATCCATGAAAGAGTCATTTTCTTCCAACAGGATTCTTCTGCCAGAGCATGACATTATTTTTCAGGTGGGAATTTCCCAGGTATAAGAATGTTCCGAAGAGGTGGTGGTTGAGGTGCTAGATTTACCCTGTACACTGACCATTGACTGGAAAAATTCTGCCATCCCATTGCAACTATTTTGTCCCAGTCCTGCACCACCTTTTACAGCACATTCTTTTTGCATTACTGCAAAATTGCTCAAGAACCCCTGTTTTAATGTGACAGAAGCCATCCACCCCAGGTCTTTCTTCTACTCCTTAGCCACTCCCCTGTTTAGATGAACTCTCTTCTTAACTGACAGGGTCAACATTGGTTCTCTTCCCTCCCCACTGTGACTGGAACATGAATTTATAGAAGGCTAGGTGGACCCTCTGAATAAATAGGAAACTAGGAGGGCCCTGTGAATGAATAGGAAACACCCTCTCTGGAATCCCTAAGTCGAAGAGGTAGTGTTAAGATTGTACTTTGTCCTGCCAACTGTTCCTGTCCACTCCCACATAGCTGATCCCTGCGGAGTGGTGAGCAGTTAATTCCCTATTTCCATGGCTCAAAACAGGTCATTGTCTTCTGAGTAAGAGTTATTAACTTTCACAGCCAAGGATGTGCATTTTAGCTCTGGAAGGCTGATGAGTTCTGGCTCAGGTAGCCTAAAGTAATTTTTTTCTAAACTTATTTTTCCACTTACGATATATAAAATCTGATTACACAATTAAATATGATTTAAAAAGTAAGTAATACGTTTGAAAGATGTTGCTAGCATTTTTCCAGGCACCTTTTCTGGCCCTGTGTTTCTGCAGTGCATTTAAACTGCAGCCCAGTCAGTGGTGTCCAGTGGTGCTCATGGTAGTCGTAGATGTCTGTCAAATATGTGGGTGGTGTAAACACACACTACAATCCACATATGGCATTTCACTTTTCATGCCATAGCTGCATTTTAGGTACTTTTTTAATTGGACGAACAGGGAAGTTAAATAGGCCAAACAAGGAGTTCCAGGTGGGCGTGGCCTAGCGATCCAGCATGGTGGACGCACATTAGGCGAGCTCCGCTCAGCCCAGAGCTAAAACCCTTTCAATATCCTGTTTCGTCGGACGATTCTTTCGCCACAACCCCCCGTGGTGGATGGGACTTGAGTGGCTGTAACTGGACCCGGGGACAAGCGGAATCCGAGAAGTTTGCGGCGGTCATCGCGAGGTGCGACTGAGAGGCCTTGTGGGCGGACCTGCAGTGGAGTCCTGAGAGCGGCCGCGAGAGACGACGTGAGCGGCGGAGCCGGATTGCTCAGAGGCCGATGAAGACGGGCGGGAGACGCAGCTGATCCTTGGTGGCTGGCTCGGTGGGCAGGCAGTTGCGGTGGCTGCGGCTGTGCGGCTGGCGGGTCTGCGTTGGAGTCCCGGTGAGTGCCCCCGCTCGTGGTTTCCCCCCCTCCTCCTCCTGCCCCTAACAGGGAATTCGGCGGCCAGTTCAGGCCGTGGGGGGGCACCCAGCGGCTCCCTGCGTGTCAGCCTTCCTAGTGGGGCCAATCGAGGTCCGGACGGGGCACCGCAAGATTGTGGCCGAGGCGCTAAAACCTAATTGACGATTTGAGGGAGGGCCGGTGCATGAGGCCTATAATCCTGGGAGGCGGCAAGACGGAGCCCATGGGGCGAATGCGAGGCCACCGCCGTAGGGCCCCATGAACTATGTGCAGCTATTCCGATGGCAGAAAGGCAGTTATAAATTAAATCATCATACGGCCTGAATATATCTACATCTTGCCCCGGCAATTGAACACGGTGTGCCGCAGCAACATTGGAGAGGCAGTTCTGAGTGTGGGCCCTGGGTGGATGCGCGCCTTGTGAGCAGTGCTGGGCCCTGTGCAGCGGTGAGAGGCCCTACTCGATCATTGCAGTGCTTTTGTGCATGGCAGCCAGTGGAACTATGTTTGGGGGACTGGCCTGAGACAGCTTGACAACACCAAGGCGTCCTTTGCAGCGAGGAGCTGGGCTAAGATCTTGAAACAGCAGTGGAGACCGGTGTGGGGGTCGAATCTGTCTCCCTGATCGTCTAGAGGTGGTACTTGAAGGGACGGAGGGACACCCATTAGGGGGGGAGACATGACTGTCCGCGGAAGCGGCCGGGTTAGTGCCTGGTGCGGCTTGTGGGCGGGAGGTTTTCACCCGAGTCCTATATGTCAAGAAGGCTGCAACTGCACCAACTATTCTCAACTGGGATTGCGTAAGTGGAGATCGGCCGGCACCGTGCAGAGTCCAGGCGATTTGTGCTGGAAACCTAGTTGGGGGACTGCCGAACCGCCATCGTAGAAGACAGATATCCGACCGCCATCATAATGAAGGATAAACCAGTGGGAGGATCTGCCAAGCAGTGCACATTAGACCGTTTTACTGGACCGGGGGCCTCTGCCGCGGACCAGGGAGGGGCACAGGGCGGCATCCCAGATAATGCCGCTCTCATGGCAGCCATCACACAGTCCAGGGCCGCACTCGAAGCAAAGATTGGAGAGGTGGGCTCTGACGTCATGCTCCTGAGGCAAGATCTTCGAAATGCTGTAGAACGCATTACTGAGGCCGAAACCAGAGCCTCTGAAGTGGAGGATTCAGTCGTCACACTGCAGAAGCAGGTCACATCACTAGAGTCGATCACCAGAGGCTTGGCCTCACTGGTGGAGGAGGCAGAGGGCAGAACCAGAAGAAACAACCTCCGCTTTGTTGGTTTCCCCGAAGGTTGTGAAGGGGGGGCATGGAACGGTTCCTCACTAGGTGGCTGGTGGGCTGGCTCCCTTCGGAGTCGCTATCTGGTTGTTTTGTCATCGAGAGAGCACATAGGGCCCTGATAAAAAAAACGCCCCCGGGTGCCAGGCCGAGACCTGTCATTGCTAAGATTCTGAATTACCATGACAGAGATGTAATCTTAAAACAGGCCAGACTCAAGGAACCTATACTATACGAAAATACTCGAATCCTCATATTCCTGGACTACACCAGACTGGTCCAACAGAAACAACAATCATTCATGGCAGCTAAGGCCCGCCTCTGCGAGCTGAAACTTCCTTACGCTCTGTTGTATCCAGCCAAGTTGCGGGTGGTGTATCAGTCCCGCACTCTTTTCTTTGAATCGCCAGAGGATGTCTTCAATTGGACAGATGAAACGGTGACGATTCAGTGCCGCACGCCGCCCAGAATGGAGTCTGATTCTTCGCCCAGCGAGGTTGTTCGCAAGCCACCCAAACCCAAGACCAAAGGCTCCAGGAGATCGAGGCGCCGCTCCAAGTCCTGCAGTGATCCTGGTAGATCTACATCTGTGCCCCGTCAACGGTCTTCAGCATCATAACAGTACCAGGAGTTCCTTGGTTGGGGGACTGTTAGTGTCTTATGTCCGGGCCGACGAAACGTGAGCAGGGGCTAGTACCTCTGTTCAAACTTTAATAGTTCAGGGGAACGTCCATTGACTATGGGCAGGTTATTGGGAATTCATTGGGAGAGAGGGCGGGGGCCTCCCGTTGGGGCCCGCAAGCCACCTCCGCCGCAACAGATACTTCAGCTGCTTTGAGGTATGGGGAGGGGATTGGGGGATGTTGGGGAATATTTGTTTTACGTTTGCACAATGTTTTTGGCACACATGTGTATTGTTTGCACAAGGGCTCAAGGCTGTCCCACACTCCGAGGTCCAGAGACCCATCGATGGCAAGCCTTATAGATAGTGCGTGACTCCGCGCGGGCGACCTTCGAATAGTGAGCTGGAATATTAGAGGGGCTCTGGACAAGGTTAAGAGAGGGGCTATACTCCAACAGGCCAAACGGTACCGAGCTGATGTTCTGATGCTCCAAGAGACGCATTTAATGGGTACTAAAGCACTGCGTCTCCTCAATATGGCTATGTTCAGGTGTTTCATTCTGGGTTCACTAGGGGGTCACGCGGAGTCGCGATTTTGTTGCATCGTAGAGTCCCGTACAAACATATTAAGACACGAACGGATTCACAGGAGAGATATGTACTTCTTGAGGGTACCATATACGAGGAACAGGTGGGGTTGTGTGTATGCCCCCCGCCTCTACAATGGGCTTTGGTCAAGCGTCTCACGACTCTGTGGGCGGACATGCCGGAGGGGTTGGCAATAATAGGGGGAGATTGGAATGATGTAATGGACTCGGCTGCAGACAGATGGAGATCAGGGGGATCTGCCGCCGTTCACCACAGCACTAAACTGAGCGTCTTAGCGACGGGATTGGGATGGGTGGATATCTGGCGGCAGTTGCATGGGACGGAGCTAGGCTACACATTTTTTTCGACCTCCCATGACTCGTATTCCCATCTTGATTATTTCTTTGTGCATTTTAGAGCCGTCGGGAGGGTGAGGGCAGTGGAGATGCTCCCAAGGGGCCTATCCGACCATTCCCCAGTGGTTCTGACGGTTCAGCTGGGTCCTGAGAGACCCCCCTTTCGATGGCGTCTCTCCCCATGGTACCTCCAGGATGAGAAATATCGGGAACACATGGGACAGGCAATTGAACAATATCTTGATACAAATGTGGGGATGGTGGCCGAGGCCGCAATGTTGTGGGAGGCCATGAAACCCACTCTGCGGGGAGTGGACATCTCCTTCTGCGCGGCAGCACGTCACACCCGGCGGGAGGCTCTGCTGCGGTCAGAGGCCCAATTGATTCAACTAGAGCAGAGTAGTAGGGGGAGGGAGGAAATTTGGTGCGCCGACAGCTGGTGCTGGCGCGACAAACCTATTCAGATACCCTGATGGATGAGGTCTGCCTTGCGTGGCTGGAGTCCCGTAGCAGAATTTATCAATGGGGTGATAAGTCCAGTAAATTACTGCATAGACTATGCCAAGGGACCTTGCAGCCCCAGGTTTTACCTAGTATACCAGGTCCTGATGGAGGGGTTCTGAGTGACCCCTCCCTTATAGCTGAGAGTTTTGCACAGTATTTTGCAGAACTCTACGCCCCTAGAGAGCTCCTGCAGGGGGATGTGATCCAACGCTTTATAGATGATCTACCGCCCGCACCCTTTCTGATGACACGTGAGCAGACTTGGAACTGCCGTTTACTGAGGAGGAGATTAGCACAGCATTGGGAGAATTAAATTCCGGAAAAGCGCCGGGCCCGAATGGGTTCCTGTTCGAATTTTTTAAGAAATACATCTCCCAAATAGGGTCGCACTACCTCCAAGTTATCGAAGAGGCTAGAGACCGGGGATGTCTGCCACGTGACTGGAGGCATGCGGAGGTGGTTGTATTTAACAAGCCAGGCCGGCCTCCGGACCAACACGCCTCCTATCGCCCCATTTCACTTTTAAATGTCGAGGCCAAAATTCTGGCCAAACTATTGGCCAATCGTCTGCAATCCCACATAACTACACTGATTCATCCAGATCAGGCGGGCTTTATGCCTCAGCGGGCCACGCGCCACAACATCTGGCGGCCACATAATGCAATAGCTGCCATCCAGGGAAGAGGAGTGCCGGCTACCCTTCTGCTGGCGGACATGGATAGGGCGTTTCATTCCCTCAGCTGGGCATACCTCTTTGAGCTCCTTGATCGTCTTGATATAGGTCCTCAATTCCGGGCATACCTAAAACTGCTATATACGGACCTCCGGCATCGGTGCGGGTGGCGGGATCCATATCTTCTACAATTTCGATAGGCAGGGGCACTCGTCAGGGGTGTCCTCTGTCGCCGTATCTCTTTGCGCTAGCAATGGAGCCGTTAGCGGCATGGGTGCGAATGGATGCGCAGGTGGCGGGGTTTGAGTGGGATCATGGGCTCTCGGATCACATTGCTTTGTATGCGGATGATGTCCTCTTTTTTTTAACAGACATAAATAGGACGGGGCCAAGGCTCCTCTGTATTATGCAAATTTTCTGTGAATCATCGGGACTGTATATGAACCCGAGTAAATCCACGCTTTGGGTGCTGGGGGGAACGACAGAATTGGGGTCCTGGGCCACGGCGGTGCGGGCGTCGAGGGAGGGTCTGAAATATCTGGGAGTCTTTCTATCAGATTTGCAGAGAGTTGCGTGGGACAGAAATATAGTTACAATTTGGACTCGTACAAGGGAGGAAATGAAAACCTGGTCGCACATGCCCCTTTCCATATATGGTAGATAAGGCAATTTTTAAAATGGTGTCCTTGCCGCGCCTGCTCTATCAATTACAGAATCATCCCTACCCGGTGCCCCCCTCATGGTTTCACCAGGTGAATGCGGCGCTGGGACAGTTCCTGTGGGCAGGGGGGGCTTCCATGGTGGCGCTGCGGACCTGCTTTCAGTCAACATATTGTGGGGGGCTGGCCACTTCAGATATTCACTCATATTACGCGGCCTCACATCTCCTGGTACTGAACGAATGGTGGTATGGTAACCGAGAGGACCCCGCATATGCGGTGGAGCGGAGATGTATGGGTGAATCTACCTTGCACACCATTCTGTACTTTGTGCCACTACACAATTCTTTACCGTCTGCCACTCAGGTGGTGTTTCGAGTGTGGAAACAGTCCCTCCGCAAGATGGGTTGGTGGAATAGGCTAACTAGGGAGACCCCGCTGTGGCATAATGGCTGTCTACCGCAGCTGGCGGTGCTAGCTGGATTCACAGGCTGGGATAACATAGGAATCTCCACATTAGGGAATGTAATGCGAGGCGTGGTGCTCAAATCTTTTCAACATCTTCAGCGAGAGTATCACATGCCAAAAACTCAGTTCTATAAATACCTCCAGTTTCGGCATGCTATTTATTCGAGTATCTCAGGATTAGAGGCTCTCCCGGAATTCAGTCCGATTGAGACCAAGATTTTCATGGGAGATTTACAAGATCATAAGATATCAAAGATTTATCAATCCTTGGTGACCCATAGCTCCACTACGCTAGATAAACTCAGAGAGGCTTGGGTGGGGGATGCGGGCCAACTGGATGGAGATGACTGGGCGGACGCACTGGCCTCCCCTAGAGGAGCAGCGATATCGATGAGGCTGCCTCTCATTCACTTCAAATACCTCCACCGGGTTTATTACACTAGGCTCAGGCTGTAGAGGGCAGGTCTAGTGGCATCCCCGATGTGCCTGCGATGCAGACGAGAAGAGGGGTCCCTAATTCATACTATTTGGTACTGTACAGCACTTACGAAATTTTGGAGAGGGGTGCTGGCCTGCTTGGCGGAGGTGTTGAGGTGGGAACTCCCCTCCTCACTGAGATTGACAATTCTGCATATCATGGAGAATATAGGAGGTAACATATACAAGAGGCACCTCCTGCTACTGGGATTGATCCTGGCCAAGAGAGATATAGCAAGGCGGTGGAAGGCGACGGCCCCGCCCTCTCTCGCGGCATGGAAGAATGGGTTGGATTTTAGCATGGGGTTAGAGATCCCGATATTTAAGGCCAGGGGGCTGCCTGCGAAAACACCCCAAAATCTGGAGACGATGGGCAGACTACCGAGGCCTGGAATTAGACCCGGTGCCCCCGGTAGACACATCTGTATCTGCCTTGATCTGTGGGCCACTAGGGTAGGGGACTGTAAATGTGTTGGAGAGATGATTCTGCTGAGATGTGGGATGTGGTGATAGCCGAAACGCAGCTGTGTGCTAGTGCAACTGGGGGGGGGGTTAAGTTGTTTCTGTTATATCATGTTTTGATTTTGACGATAATAATGTATAAATTAACTGTCAAAGACAATGACCTGCAATGCTTGATGTGGCAGATGTTTCCTGGGTTAAGGAGCACTGCATTGTATATGACTTTTGACATAATAAAATCTGTTTTAAAAAAAAAAACAAGGAGTTCCAATTAAAGAGCACGTTATTTATTACTGTTTAGCAATGGCACAATGCTTAGAGTTGTAAAGTCAGCAAAATCAGACAGTAAAAATATGGGAGAGCCATAACACAAATGATGTCATTCCTAACAATGAACTCCTCGAATTGTTTTCCCTGTGGATGTCTTTTATCTAGGAATGGTCCACAGTTCTCTTTGGGGGAATATCTTATTTAAGAAGCTTAAAGGAGGTATGCATGATGCTTTACAGTAACTTCAAAGTGCTTTAGATGGTCAAATTCCCTTGATAGTGAGGAGGGGGGCATATGAGTTCAGTTGGCACCAGAAGTTCACAGTAATTATGTTGTAAATCAGACAGAAGAGTTCCGCTTTCTAGTATTTCTGAAACATATGTAGTTTGATCTTCTCTGAGGCTTGATTCCTACCATCAGGTCTCTATTCAGTGCATTTTGACTCCCAATGTTCTGCCTCCTTATGTGAGCCATTTGATAGATCACTATGTAATAAGATGTGGAACTAAACAAGTGTATATTGGGTATGTAATGTGATGCTCGTTTTTTAGGTCGAGCCTAGAGTAGCACACAAGCGCTGCTCTGCGAGACTTTATGTAAGGGGCATCAAAAAGCTCGTGCACAATGGCCTTTTCCCTGCGGTTACCCGCAGGGCCGCCATCTGTTTGCAATTATCGTGCCCAGACGCGGGCGCGATAATTGAAAACACATGGGCATTGTGCACGAGCGAGTGGTCAGCTCAGAAGGCTGCCGCACTCGCTCGCCCCCGCTCCTCTCTGACGCTGCCGACGTCCAGCGCTTCACTTGTGCTGACGCTGCCTCCCTCCTCCCTACTCTGTCTTTTCTCTGCTGCAAGCAGGCAGCCAACTTCCCTTCCCCGAGTTCAGCTCTCGCTACACTGTTCAGTGTCTCTGTGCCAGGCCTCTTGGGAGCCATTGTGCCCCCTGTGCTGCTGCTTATTTAAATTGTTGCTGCTGCTTATTTCGTTTAAGCTCTTCCCAGCTTTGTGTCAGCCACGCAGAAGCCTCGCACTTACCCTTCCTTCCTCGCCCGGATCCGGCTGTGGGACAGGATCTTGTCATAATAGGCAGAGGAGTCCGCGGGCTCAAAGACGGACAGTAGCACAATGGCACACACTAGCAGGAAAAGCATCTTCATGGTGTAGTCTCCCCCGTGCCCTTGGCTCGTCACAAAGGAGAACTGGCAGGAGTCGTGCGGAGCCCCTCGGTTATATCCCAGCTCCGGGGGCTGTGGGAGGGCTGCGAGGAACAACCTGAGACCGGCCCCACCCCCCAAGGAGTGGCAGCAAAGACCTCCGCGCGCCTGAGTCAGTGTGAGGGATGCTGCTGGTAGGGAGACATCGTCCTGCCCGGGACCGCTGCAGAGCCTGACATGGTGCTTTAAGACGGAGACCCCCTTCTTCATCGAAGTATATGACACCCCAAGACGGCGAGCCCCCCTGACATTTTATTTTCCTTCCTTCTTGTATTTTTCATTCCATTCAGCCCCAGTTCTTTTTTTCTCGTCTCACCTCCTGCCTTCCCTTCGTCCTTTAGTCTCACATTCTCCTATCCTTCTTCTCCCTCTCTCCTTCTATGCTTCCATTGTTCCCTCCTTCTTTAATCTGTTACCTTCCCTTTTTTCTTCGCTTCCCCTTCACTACCTACCTCAATCTCTTGTTCCACTTTTTATCTTCCCTCACATTCCTTGTTCTCGCTCACCCCTTACCCCCTCGCCCATTCTGACTTCTCTTTCATCGCTTTTCTGCCTCATTTCTCTCTATCATCCCTTCTGCCGTCCTCCCCCTTCCTCTTTTCTCTCAGTCCCTGATTCTTTCCCACTCTCACTCAGTCCCTCGCGGCCTCCCTTCTCTTCCGCATTTCTTTATATCTCTCCCCTCCCCTGCTTGTCTCCCTCACACGGATACCGACAGATAAGTTTTGGCAGCACGCCCCCAGGGCTCACAGACGCTGAACCTGGGATTGCATCAGAAAATGTGATTTCTGTCCAGCCGCTTGCTTTCAAGCAGGAAACACGGATAACAGACACAAAAACCAATCAGCATCCAATCTACCTGCTCCCTGCACCCGCTAAAGTCAACTCAAGGTCAGCCCACCAGATCAAAGCACGTACAGCGTGCGCAGCGAGGGATTGCACCCGGTTCCACGTGTGCAATGAACTGGGGTCGCCGCCCAATAGCCACTAGACCTTTGCATTTGACACTGACATTTATAAACCCCTTTAGTGGAGTTCTATGGGAGGGCCCAAGGATTTACGCTGACATTTATAAACCCCTTTACTGGAATTCTATGTGAGGGGCCAAGGACTGAATGGGCGTGTTGTTTGATCTGAGTTAAGGAACACCGATGGAACAGCACCTCACCAGTGACTGCTAGGGACACTTGTTTGACCACTTATAGGGCCACATATACAAAGCTTTTTTACATTCCAATTGTCATAGAAAGTATTGGCACTGGAGGCCACAGCTGACGGCCTGCTTGTAAAGTACAGGAGACAACTGGATGGCGCCCACTGCCGACGTCTCTGCTGTCCAGCGCTTCACTTGTTCAGAGAGCATTCCTCATTGCACTCGCTTTACGGAGCCTTTCAATGGTTACACAGATTTACAAGGCTAAAATCCACCCGAAAACAAGCCACACAAAGGTTGAGAAGAGACAGACAAGTGCATCATGTTCGAGTGAGCATACACATTGACGTAGATGTGTTGAATATGCACCATTCCATATCCTTCGAGTCCCTGAGACATTGTCTTAAGTCCCGGGGTCAAAGGAGAGAGGAATGGGTGAATATGGAGCATGTGCATGATAAAAGAAAGAAAAGCTGATATTTGTTTGCCACCCTTTCTTTACACTGGGTCTAAAAAAATGTGTCCAACCACCAACAGCTCACACTTTTAAAATCTTTTTGCTTTCCCCAACTGACACCTGCAGAAATAAGGACTTTAACAAAAGAGCCCCATTGGACAGCAGGGCCTGGACCCACACATTAAAAATAATGCTCATTAGACGTTAGAGGAAAGATGGGCAGAATCACCAGGGAGTGCAAATGCTGCCAGCTGTTCACCTTAACTGAAGTTGTGATAGGCAACATCTACATTATTTTGGCATGAACCATGCTGTAAGCCATAAATGCTAAACCTAACAAAAGTTTAATGAATACACGGTATGAAATAATTTTAATATTGTATGTTCCCTGCAAGACCTGCTTGAACTGTGCTGGCAGTAATCTCTAGATCACTGATACTCAAAGTACGGCCCAGGGGCCTTATGCAGCCCTACTGACCTTTCTATGTGGCCCCCTGGTCAGCAGCAGCACTGGGCTGCTGTTAACTCGACTCAGCATGAACAATAACAAGCATTGGCATAGCCAATAGGTCTCGCCTTTGGAATCTTATAAGTGTTTAGTCATGCAACAGTTGATGTTGTTGCACCAAGGATATTGTGCTGCATAACCAAATACTTATAAGGTCCCAAAAGCGAGACCTATTGGCTATGCCAATGCTTGTTATATGTATTCTGGTGCTTTTCCCAAGGTGGGTGTTATACTTGTGCCAGGTCTGTACTGTGCTTATATCTTTAGTAATAGTACATGTATCTTTAAACCTGGAGTGTTCGTTCATAAATGTTCTGGTGTTCTTATGCATTGTGACTTAGGTGGGTTTTCTCTGTGGTCAGTTTTTTGCTGGCTGGAGAGGGAGCACCATCTGTAGTCATTGATGTCTTAAATAAATACCTATTTTAACCTTCATGGTCTGAGGACATTTACTTCAAGAGTGGGCTTGTGCAAAAAACTTTGCATCGGACAAGAGCCAATGTAGTGCTTTCATGATCAGTTTTACTTGTGATGCTATGCATCCACAAGTTCAGACCCAGTCTGGCTGCTTGATTTTGAAGCTTTTGTAGCTTGTAAATATACAACTGTTTTAGTCCCATATAATCAAAATTACAAGTCTACACATTGTTTAAATGCCTTAGAAGAGCTGGCAGGCGGAATGCAATCTTTTTGCTGATTCATCCCAATGCCCAGTTCATATTTACTGACTGAAATCCAGCGCAGAATAGAGCAGGATTTTTGACTTGCTGCCCAAAGTATTTTGGATAATTATAACTTGTACCTCATAATGAAACTTTCATTGTAGTTAAAACAATGATTTTTTTAACTTTGAATCAATTTTGGAAAATTTCCTACAGGGACCCTGTGAATCACCTGCATAAACTTCCATTCCCTATGGCCTATACATCTGCAAACGTATATACCAGCTACGAAATAATTATGAGCACCTCTGCCCCAAGGAATCTTGAGAGCTCAATAAAGAAATAAAAACATGCATAGTGCTGCCATCTTTCCCTCTACCTTGATACAATTTGTGTTAAGAACTGATGCTCTGAAAATGGCCTGTGAATCCTTACAATATGAGGTAATGGACAATGATTTTTAAATAAGCACCCCCAGTCATTTTTGGAAATACATAAATACAATTAATGCAATGGAAATGCTCCTAAACAGACTGACTAGTGTATACAAATTCAGAGCCGTGTTAGGTCCAGTTCAAGGAGATGTTTTGTGATACAGTTTTTAGTGTTCGAATGTATATTTGGTTCATCACTAGTTTTCTCGTCCATTCGCCAATTTTCACTTTGTTTCAATCCCTGTGAATTGTTTTAATAATCTGTTACTTTATTGTACACATTTGATGTATCAACAGTCAAGTAAGTAATCTAAATGAGAGTGCTTGAAGTGCATACTAATAAATGTGATACTCGACGGAGGCTTAATTTTCCCATAATGACAAGTTCCTTTGGACTACTAATACTTCCTTAGGTGGGTGCAGAGCAGGAATATCGACGTATAAATATCGAGGAACATAAATATCGCTGCAGAAATATCGTGGACAAGAATATCGACTGACAGGTAAGTAATATCGATTACAAAAATATCGACGTATTAAATATCGTTTACAAAAATATAGTTGACAAAAATATCGAATTATTAATAATGTTATGTATTTTAGTGTTTTTATTGAGAATTGTTTGTCATTTTATTATATGTTTGAAAATATTAGTAGTTATTAATTTATTTTAAGTTTAATTTTGTGTTTTTAGTTTAGTAGCGGGTTGTGGGTTTATAGGGTAATAGGGTGGGAAGTAATTTAATTATATAGATTTAAATTATAATTTATAGTAGTTAATATATTTTTTTTAATTTGAATTTTGCGTTTTTAGTTCAGTTGCGGGTTGTGGGTTTATAGGGGAATAGGGTGGGAAGTAATTTAATTATATTACATTTATTGAATAATTAATGTGTTAATTGATTAATTAATAATAGTTTAAAAATTAGTTGTTAATTAATTTCAATTAATCAATTAATAATTAATTATGTTAATTGTTTAATTGATTTTAGGTGTGTGTTGTGGTGTTTATATGTGTACATGGTGTGAAGGGTGGTAAGTAATTAATTTTTTCTTGATTCATTATTAAATATTTATAAATTAATTTCCATTAATTAATTAGTAATTATTAATTGTAATTGTGTAATTAATTTTAGGTGTGTGTTGTGGTGTGTATATGTGTAAATGGTGTGAAGGGTGGTAAGTAATTAATTTTTTATTGATTCATTATTAAATATTTATAAATTAATTTCCATTAATTAATTAGTAATTATTGATTGTAATTGCGTAATTAATTTTAGGTGTGTGTTGTGGATATTATAGTGTTAATTAATGTGTAATTAATGATTTTTTATTATCTTTGTTAATAATAATATATGTAAATTTATATATTAATTATGTTAATTTTGGAAATTAAATTTAATAAACATGTTGATGTTTTTGATTTTTACTGTTGTGGGATCCAGCACTTTCCCTACTGTTGCACTCACTGGAGTGGGAATAGTAATTTTTACCCCTACGCTATCCAGCGCTTTCCCTACTGTTGCACTCACTGGAGTGGGAATAGTAATTTTTACCCCTACGCTATCCAGCTTTTTCCCTACTGTTGCACTCACTGGAGTGGGAATAGTAATTTTTACCCCTACGCTATCCAGCGCTTTCCCTACTGTTGCACTCACTGGAGTGGGAATAGTAATTTTACCCGTACGCTATCCAGCGCTTTCCCTACTGTTGCACTCACTGGAGTGGGAATAGTAATTTTTACCCCTCCACTATCCAGTCCTTCCCCTACTGTTGCACTTACTGGAGTGGGAATAGTAATTTTTACCCCTACGCTATCCAACGCTTTCCCTACTGTTGCACTCACTGGAGTGGGAATAGTAATTTTTACCCCCTCGCTATCCAACGTTTCCACTACTATTGTGTTTATTTTGTTATTAAATGTATGGGTTTTTTTTTTTTTAATAGTTTAGGGGCCCATTACGATACCCGGCGTAAAAAAATCCGCCAGGCATGGAAGCGGCAAAAATCCGCCCGCACACACCGTCTGAACACCGACCACGCCATTACGATGACACAAACCGAAAACCGCCATCGGCGGATAAATCACACAAGATACCGCCCGCCATCGTCCGAGTCGGAGTCAAACCGCCCGCCACGGACGGAAACACGCACGACAACACAAAACCGCCCGCCCTCACGCCCGACACACCGCACGTGAGATTACGATCGCACCGCCATGAGCGCGGGAAAACTACAAATATACCGCCCGCCAGCGTAAACAACGCCGATGAGAATCGACACGGCAGAAGCCATGGCGCCCACGTCCCTGCACAGAAACCATCCGCTGACAAAAACAATCGCACACAACATGGCCAACAAGTCCACACAGCAAGGCACGCACAAATACACAAGCACAGTACACATCCCGAAAACACCCCCCCTGGACAAACAAAAACTACAAAGGCCAGAACCCCAGACACAACACACCTGAAAACAACAGACCATGAGGACACACCCACATAGGTAAGTACAAAAGCAGCACTCCCACAGACCACAACCCCTTGCAACATTGCAAACTAGAGAGGAGAGGAGAGGACACAGTGACACAGCAAGGACAGCAGCACACCACAGAAACGCACACATCACAACCACCACCACCACCACCACCACCAAACACCGGCACCACAAACCCCCTGCACATTACACAACACACACCGCACCAGCACCACAAACACCATGGCACCACAAAGAATGCCCAAGTTCACGCCCATGGAGCTGACGGTCATGGTCGACGAGATCATCAAGGTGCACCCACAAATCTATGGGAACCTGGTCCAGCACACACCACTAGCCACCAGAAAGAGAATGTGGAACCGGATCGTAGACCAGGTCAATGCAGTCGGGACCTTGCCCAGGAACAGAGTCGAAATAAACAAACGGTGGAATGATGTCAAGAGCCTGGTCAAGAAGAAGGAGAGCAAGAACAGAGAGCTGGCTGCCGTCACTGGCGGAGGGAATCCCGCGCTCTTCAAGACCTTCAAAGCGTGGGAGGAGAAGGTGCGAGTCATCATACATCCCGAGATCCTCGCCGGATTAGCAGGGGGAGTGGAGGCTGGTAAGTACAAACTAATGTATACCAGCACACCGCTATGTACTCACATGCACTACCACCATGCCACAGCTCCCAGGGACAAACACCCCCATGTCCAGCACACAATACACAACACATCACACACACATGCAACAGACACCACCACACACAGCCCAAACCGAACAACTGTAAGATGCGTGGGGACATGTGTACACTCAGCCAGCCACGTAACCACCAACAGGTCCCCAAATATGCCAGAAGCGCCACAACGAGCACCCACCACACCCATGTGTCCGCCATAGCTGCACTAACCGACAAGTAACAGGTAAGTGGCAGGAACACAAAGTGCAGTGGGTGGGAGGGTGGACAGCCCAAGTACAAAACACACCAGGCCCCTAGTCCCACAGCACAGCAAGGAGGAGCATCCCCCACACCCCACAGCCACGTGTCAGCCACCGCAGTGCACAACGACAGCCGAAAGGTAGACATCACGGTCCACAGCAATCGGTGTCAGTGGGTGTCCAGCCACCACCACGACCCACAACACCCCCCACTCCCACAGACCTGCAACATGGAGCACCCCCGCTTAGAACCATGTGGCATCCAGTACAGTGCACGCACGAACAACCTGCAGGTGGGAAACTGGACAGGGCTGGATTACTGGAGGCATGAGGACCGTAACACGACCAACACATGGGACATGTCACGTAGCAGACGAACACGCAGCACCGCCCACCGTCACGAACAAGTGAACAATGTGCACACGGACATGAACCACAGACTCACACCCCACATGACCCATCACAAACACAGCAACACCCAAGGAGCCACGTCTGCATGCACAAGCCACACTGAATATAGTACCACACGGCAGCCACTGTACAACCCATCACACACAACCGAAACACCATTGAAGTCCTGTCCATGTAGCCCCTACTGCCTGTCAACCACACACCCCACAACTACGCCTATGTAAGACAAACAACACTAGACGCAACAGAGCGGAACAACATAAATGCACACGAACACCACTGAACCCATCAAACACACAGACACACCATGCACATACAACATACCATCCATCCCATCCATCAGCCCCAGTCTCATGAAAGGCATGTCATCCGCACAGCTGCCACACATACAGCAGTCACGCTAAGATACATGCCCATGACCAACTATGTGCCAGAAGTCAATGAAGCGCACGACACACTGTGAGCAACAACACACAACATGGGCCACACCCCCCCCGAGCACTGCAGTGATGCACATGGCACAGGGCAGCACGCACACCAAGGAGATGGGACAACTGCAATACGTTGGCTGGCACACAACCATCACTCACTCATAACGATGCGTCCAATGCCATGTCCAGTAATCACAACAGACAGCAAATATGCAGGCCATGTCAAGCATGCACACACCTCAAACCATGCACTGTCATGCTGCCACAACACATGTCACGTTCGGCACCCATGGCTCACAGCATGTACCCCAAAAGCATATTCCATCCCAAATGCGAATCTGGGGCATGGCCCCCATGTTGCCATATGCGTTCCTAAGCGTCCCATCTGAACACCAAAAGCAAAGTACAAACCAGACCCAGGATGGGCCAGGAGCCCGCATACACCAGAGTCACAATAAGTAGGGGCACAGCAACACACCCATCGGCATGGCCAATCCGTCCCATGCCACATGTGCACAGCACACAGTCCCATTGTCAAGCACACACAACTACAAATGCCACAGCCACACACACGCCTCCGGGAAACCCATGTACGAGATTGCATGAACTGTTAATGTCAGACGACAAATACATACTTCGCCAGGTGCAACACAATAACAAATCTCATTCTCTCCACAGGTGACGAACTGCTGGATGCTGGGGATGGAGACAGCAGCCAGCACAGCCAGCCTACAAGCCCCCAACGAGGACACACGGATGTGGAGGATCTGTCCTCCTCTTCGGACACGGACCACCAAGCAGGCCCATCTGGTGTGGCAGGGCCCAGCCGCTCCCCAGGACCCCTCCTACCCACCAACCCATCATGCAGGGCTGCTGAACATTCCCAGCCCCCTGCTGCCACTGTCGTTGCGGCCACACCCACGGTCATTGCGGCCACACCCACGGTCATTGCGGCCACTACCATTGCCGCAACCGCCACCATCGCCGCACCGACCACCACCGCCGCCACCACCACCACGTCTTCGCTGGCACCAGCCCCAGCGCAGGTGGTGGCCCGGCCGACTGGATCCACCCTGGGAGCCACAGCGAGGACTGTGGTGAGCAATGTGGCTAGTGGGCAGGCCGGTGGCAGCAGGACTGGTAGGAGGAGCAGGGTCAGGGAAACGCAAGTCTCCCCTGGGAGCCATGCCCTGCCTCAAATGGCCAGAGTCCTTGGGGCCTATGAAGAGGCCCAAGAACAATGGGTCAGGTCTGCTTCAGACACGCGGGAGGTGCTGGGGGTGCTGAGGTCCATGGACGCCCGTATGGGCCAACTCGTGGACCTCATGGGCCAGCTGGTGGTGGCGGTGAGGTCACAGCCAGGGACAGCAGCTCCCCCTCCGCCACCACCTGCCGGGGCGCAGGGTCGAGCAGCAGTGTCCAGTTCCCCTGCGTCCACAGCCAGTGAGCACACCTCAACCACCAGCATGTCGCAAGCAGGCACCCCCTCGCAAACGTGGAAGGGGCCGTCCGAAGTGGAAACAGATCTCCCGGGAGGACTTTGCACGCTCCAGACGCAAGTGAGGCAGCCAGCCAGCCTTCCTTGACCACCCACTGCATTGACTTGGACTACGATCCCACTCCACACAGCCATCTGGATGGCATGTGTGTGTTGGACTATGGACATAGAACCAGTGGGTACACCCTGAGCATCACGCAGCCATGACCGACAGCTCATTGTCACTGCACGCACCACTTTTGTCATCACCTTACACACAATCACATGTCACAGTTTGAAATAAATGCACCTCTTACACAAACTGCTGTTTGTGCCCTGTGTTTTATTTGTACGGAATACAACGGCCACCTTGGGCGGAAAGGCACCTGATGCGTGGCATGGCAATGGAACCGGAGGGCCTGTAGGGACCTAGGGGTGGGAGACAGAACAGGAGCACATTCAATGAGTGTGTCACACACCCATCACACAGTACATGTCAACAACTACAAGCAATGTACACACATCGCACAGAGCAATAGGGCACAATGCCACAGCCACCAACAGTGGCATACTACCCTGGCCATGGAGCGTTGACACACAGCACGCAGTGAACAAACGGCCACCCTGACACAGCACACACACACCTGCACAGACACAGCCACATCAGCTGTCGTACATGGACACTCACCGTCAAGTGAAGTAGTGGGCGATGAGCTGCTGCCGCACATTACCAGCTTCCTCCTCTCCGCTGTTCTCCTCACTCGAGCTGTCCTGGTCTGCGGGCTGGGGCCCTGGTTGATCTCCGTCATCCACGATGAGGGGGATCTGCTTCCGAATGGCCAGATTGTGCAGCATGCAGCACGCCACCACTATCTGGCACACCTTCTGTGGGGAGTACGCCAGCGCACCCCCGGTGCGGTCCAGGCACCTGAACCTGGACTTGAGGAGGCCAAAGGTACGCTCGACCACACGTCTGGTCCTCCCATGTGCCTCATTGTAGCGATCGTCTGCTGGGGTGCGAGGATTCCTCAATGGACTGAGCAGCCATGCCCCATTCGGGTACGCAGAGTCACCTGGGTGTGAGGGACACAGAGAACCGTTGCTATTCCAACTGGACAGGGGACAGCATCGCACAACCAGCACGCTACACCACTCCACATACTCACCGACAATACAGCCACGATCCTGTTGCAGATTGGACATCAGTCGTGGCAAGATGCTGTTGCGCATTATGTGTGGGTCATGGGCCGAGCCTGGGAACTTTGCACACACGTGGGTGATCACCATGTCCGCAAGGCACACCACTTGCACATTCAGGGAGTGCGTGTGCTTCCTGTTGCAGTACAGGTGCTCAGTGGCCTGTGGTGGAACAAGGCCAACATGTGTGCAGTCAATGGCTCCAACGACGTGTGGGATTCTGCCAAGGGCATAGAATGCACCCTTCACTGCCGCCAATTCACGAGCCCTGGGGAAGCGGATGTACCTGTTTCGGTACAGCATCATGGCTGCCAGTACATCCCTCAGCACCTTGCTGAACATGGGCTGGGACATCCCTCCTCCACTGCCCACTGTGTGCTGGAATGACCCAGTGGCGAAGAAATGCATGGCGGCCATCACCTTAGCCGTGGGGGTGACAGCTGTCGGATACACCCTGCGGGGACGGAGATGGGGTTCCAACATGGCACACAGTCGATGCAGGGTTGGCCTGTCCAGCCGAAACTTCCTAATGACCTCTGTATCGTCCATGTCCGCCAGCAATTGGTATGGGCGGTCAATGTTCGGTCTCCGCCTAGGGAAAATGGCAGTGGACACATGTCAAAGCAACACAACACATAGCAATTTCGCATACACATCACTGACATGACTGAGCAAGCACATGAGCCACAGCCCAGCTGTCAAGCTGGGACGGCACGGCCACAATACACTTACACAGGTCTCCCAGCAATGGCTAGTGATACAAACCACTGCCATGTGCATGCACATGGGGATCTAGGCCCCAGTGACTTGCGGGGCGTGCTGATGGGGACTGACTGCATATTCGTCAAGCGGCAACGCCACGGCAACATGAATGTCTGCTGAGCATGGAACTGCTTCCGAGGCTGGATGAGTATGGCACACGACGACGACGATGTGGGCACAGGCTGAGCGGCCAAAACAAGTGGGACCTGTGGCACGAGGGGATATGAGACAGTAGTAGGTGTCAGCACTGCACCCTATGTACAGCACTGTACGGATCACACCTCCCGAAACATTGACAGGTGTCCACATTGACAGCCCCATGCCAAGACGGCTGTGTGCTTGCAGTCACACGTCACAGGTGAGAGGTTACATTGCACGTGCCAGGTGGCAGACGTACATAGTGGGAGCTGGCATGTGTGTGCATGTGTCTCCTGTTCAGGATCCACCAGATGGGCGCTGACTCTGTACTGACCATTGGACACAGCATGTTCCGTGGAAGGCTTGTGTGTGTGGGATGGTGGCACTGGATGTGCCTCCGTTGGGTGGGGGGCCATGCACAGGGCGGGTACGTCGATGATTGCGCATTGTTGGTCACGGTGGGTGCACCCACTCAGATGTGTTGCCCTGTGTTCAATTCCTATGTCCGCATGATGATGGACTGTAGATGTGGGCAGACTACACATTGGTCGATGTGCTGTCTATATGCATGTGCCTTCACACCAGGCACAGCTGCCCCTGCACATGTGACCCCTGCTGGACTCACTGCTGGGTCTGTGGAGCTGATGCACCTTCTGTGCGTGGGGCGGACAGCTCTCCTCACTTCCCTCATTGCGCATGTCATGACTTTGCCGCAGGTGACATGGATCATGGAGGGCCCACATGTACGCGTGGGTAGGCTACACATGATTGTTCACTGGTCGCCACCCCCAGTCAGTGTTTCGAATGGGAAGGTTGTCGTGCTGGTGGTATATTCGATGTGGCGGATGGGCGGGCCTAGGTGCGGGCTTACATTCCAGACATGGGGGGTAGTTGGATTGGCGACTAGTTGCAGTACACACGGGACACGTCTCTTCCTTTCCACATCTGGGTCATCCCTTGTACTCACTGACAGTGATACAGTCATCTTCGCCCCAGCCCTCATGTCCTCCCCTCGCTCCCCCAATATGCATGTGCACCTGCGAGGCTAGCGCTTGCACAGGCAGCCCCAAGCTCGCACCAGAGAGGGCAAGGAGTGTATGTGTGGGTCCAGTTGCACGAGTGGGCTGTCTCAGGGTATGATGTGTTGCGGGACGCCGTCCACCTGCGTGGTGCCCCAAATGGAGACCCGGCCTGCATGGACTATGCATCACAGTCTTCGCCTTCCGGATCCGCCACCTGCGACACCCAGTGGCTGTGGCTGCCCTTGCGGCCATGCCGCGTCCGTCTGTGACTGATGGCCCACACATTCACTCTTTGGCCTCTCTGGGGAGGGCTCGGGGGTGGTGGCGCACGCGCTTGCACTTAGTCGCAATGGCATGTTGCGTGGTTGGTATAATGGGCAATGGATGGGATGGTGCGAGCCACCTCCCGTGACGTCAGTGCCGCTCGTGCTGTGGTGCGTCCTCCCTACACTTCCATTTGACTTGTGCCATGCTAGACGTTGAGGTTCTATTGCCTGCGTGATATGACCAGGAGGAGCGCGAGGAGACCTCTCACACACCATGCTCCACTGCCATCCCGTGCCCTGTATCGCCTGTGCGGATTGACTATGTTGGGGTTACACCTGGTCGACTGGGGCTGTGTGTGCCTTGTCAAAGGGCATGGCGGGCGCACAACAGGATCCAGCTTGTCCACAGAGGGTGGGCTGAGGTGCGCATGGTACCGCTTTGTACGTGTGCCCGGCTGCTGTGCACACACGTGTTCACTCCCCCCCCGACAGGTGTCCTCTCACAATGCCCAGGAAAGCGGTGGTGTACTGTTCATGACCCCTCCCGACACGGCGTGCTCCAACTTGGCATGTGCGCATCTACCCGTCACACCCACCCACCTGAGCACTGCGTCCATACGACTTCACACGACACATGTGTGTCTTCCACAGTTGTGCTACTCATTTGCGTTGACATCCAATACCAGTGGACTACATGGTCATGTCACGACTGCCGTGTACTTCACATACTCTCATCCTCTCTCATTCGTACTTGTGAAATGAGTCAGCGGAGACAGTTTTGGTTTCAAACATTATATTGAGTCTTCTGTCCTCTGTGATGCAGTATAGTGGACACTACTGGCAGCGGAATACATGTTGAGGATATACTGAGCATGATTGCAAATGGGATAGGGTGTGGGGTTACATGTGATTGGCTGTTGCATGTGGGATGTGGGCTTCAGAGTTACATCTGCTTGGCCAAGGCTGTGCTAATGTACATTTACGTATAGCTGCGGAGCTGCGGACTTTGACACAGACGGTATACATGTAGCCTACCAGACCGCTTGGCATCATGGGCACAGTCCATCTCAGTTCCATGTGACAGGTTTGCTGCGGTTGTTCCTCATGCACGCGTGCATGTGAGATGACATCAGGGCATGTGCTTGCGTGCATGCAGCGGCGTGCCACTTGTTGTTGCAATGTGGTGGTTACTGGACATGTCACAGTCACTGGGGTCGTGTTGTTGTTGTATGCACTTGTCGTCCATGCAAAGGTCCTGGTATGGGATTTCCGGGGCGGGGGTGGGAGGGGTGCAGCACCCACAGACTCCAGGCGACCTATTCATGTCCACTGAGCGGTGTGTGTGTCCATGGGCGCTGGATCCATGTCGTGTCCTGGTTGTTCGTGCAGTTCCGTCCATGTGGGTGCGATGCACAGACCCCATGCCACTGCCTCCCACGATGCATGCGGTGTTCCTGGATGTGATGGGGAACAGTGTGCATGTCCCGGTCATATCCGATGTCATGGCGATGTCGTTGATGGTGTGGTAACAGTTGCCGGTCGTTTGGTATGGCTGTTGTGGTGGTGACTGGCCAGTCCGTGCGGAAGCTAAGCATGGGTGCGGGGTTGGACATCATAGGTCAATCGGGGAACCTGCGTTGTGGTCCGACGAATTTACAGGTTGTCAGGTATGCGATGCCGTCCAGCAGGGCTTCCATGTCATTGGTGGTGTACATGTTTGCCAGCCAATGTAGCGGATGGTGGCTGTCAAGGTGTTGTTCGTAAGTTGTCCCTTGGAGGACCATGATGGGGCATGCTGGGTGACATTCGATGTAGCTGTTCTCGATGATCCGTCGTGTGGAGGCACAGTGGTCCCATTTCAGTGCGGGTGCGATGTTGGCCACATACGCCATGCCCCCATAGGCAGAGCAGGCCCTGTCGTGTGCGTCCAGAGGGAGGAGTAGTGGTAGCAGGTCCGCCTTTAGACATGCCGGGTTGGAGAGGCATATCTCCACGGGATGCTGGTAGGGACACCTCCGACAGTAGAAGACGGGCATGACGCAGCTGAACAATGTTTTGCGGTAAGTCAGTCGGTAACTTACGTTCAGCAGGGACAGGAGATCGCATCCCAATATATGTATCAGGTTGGTTTTGTACAGCTTGAGCTGTCCGGCGTAGTTGGGTAGGTGTGTTGCGGTTGCCATTTCGCAGCGGTGCGTTGTGGTGGCGTGCTCCGGCTGTGTGTGCAGTCTGCAATGTGCACGCTCCGAGGTTGCTGTGAGCTCTGTGTAGTCGTAGGGGGACAGGACTTGTGTTCTGTTGGCTTGTTTGGAGGACACGGGCCCTCATCCCACATGCTTCTCAGACAGTTCAAGGTCAGTGATGTGTGACTCCTTCCAATTAACTTGCATGTGGCCGACATGGGGGAGTGTTTTCTTCTTTCTTCCCCGTCCGTTGTGTGCTTCTGTGATATGCGCTATCTGCCCTGTGGTCGGTCTCCTCGGCATGCCTGTGTTGGTCTTTTCTTGGACAATGGCTGTATTCACCGGCTTCTTTCGTAGGGCTGTGGTTTCGGAGTTGGAATGGAAGGTCATTCGGTGCTGTCTGCTCTCCCTTGTGTGGGCGGCAGGCTGCCTTTCCGCTCTGCGTTGGGCCTTGTGTGTGAATGTTATTCTTGGGCCACCTGTTGTCGGTCCCCGGGCTCTTTGGTGTTCCGTTTTATATGTCTTGTTCATATGTGCAGGGTGGTATGGGTGTTTCAGTGTGGTACTGGCGTTCCTCTTCCCGAAGGGAGCCCTGCTTCTCCTAGTTGGTGTTGCCGCCGCTGTGTGCTTCGCCATGTTTGTTACACTGGGGTGTGTCCTGCTGTTGCGTGACTTCACTGACATGTGTGCGTCGGTTGTGTGGCGTTGGGTGTTGTCCGTGAATTGGGCGTTGGGGACATGTCTGTGGCAGGCCTGTCACGTGTCATGTGCGTTCGGGGTGGGGCTGATGTGTGTGCTGCTTGGTTGTGTCCCTGTGTCTGTGTGCGACGCATGCATGGCGCTGCGGTTGGCCTCTGCGTTGTGCGCATGTGTGGCGGCGTCATCGCCGCTTTGGGGCCGTGACGGGGTCGTTGGTTCCTAGTCCCAGGTGGTGTGTACACATGTGTTACGCGATGTTACGATTTGGCCTGTGTGTCATATGTGGATGCAATGGTGGATGTGTAGTGTACACGCGCTGGGGGGGTTGTCCGCTTTTTCCGCCCTTGCACTGTGTGCGCTGTTTGCGTGCACTTGTTGTGTGTGTGCCTACCTGCGTCTCCGCGGTACGTTGCGTCCTTGGTGGTGCATCAGCAAGAGCATGGGGAGGGCCTGCAGTGCTGGATTCATGCTCGGGGAGCCGCTTCTTCGTTGTCCGTGCTCGGCGTCCGTGTTACCGCTTCGGTTTGTCGTACGGTATCTCTTGGCCGTGGGAGCCGTTTGTTTGCGGCATCGTAATTTAAGCGCCGGGCGGGACGTGTTTTCGTCGGACGGTGTGTGTCAGTTGGGCTGCGCCGCTACGTGTACGGGCGCACTTTGATGGCGGACGGTGTTGCTGGCTTGCCGGCGGTGTTTGGCCTACTTTTCGCATCGTAATTGGGCGGGCGTGTGGACTGCTGCGTGCCGGCGGTAACTGGTGGTTTTTGCAACCGCCAGCACGGCGGTTGTGCTTCCGCCCGCCATCGTAATGACCCCCTTAATGTGTTAATTAAATATAGAATATTTTATTTTATTTTAAATTATTTATATATGTGTATATTTTATTTTTATATAATTTAAAAAGTTTATAAATTAAATAAAGATAATAGTTAATAAAATGTTTTTAAGTAAATATATGTATATGTACTTTTGTGTTTATATTTATTAAATTAAGTTTATTAGTTAAAATTAGTTAAAATATATATTAAATTTAATTTGTTTTGTTAATAATATTAATATTATTTAATTCATTTTATTTAAGTTATGTAATTTTTTTAAGTCGATATTTTTTACTTCTATATTTTTTACATCAATATTTTTGTGTCGATATTATTGTACTTACCTGTTTATGTATAGGAAGTCGATATTTTTGTTATCGATATTTTCACATCGATATTTTTTTCATCTATATTTTTAACATCGATATTTTAACATGGATCCCTTAGGTGCTGGTTGATATGACCACAAACTCTTCAAGAGCCTACATTTCTCGCTGAAGATATAACATTGTTTGTTAAAATCATTTGCTTCACACTGTTGTGAGTTCACTTGGTTAATGCAGTCTAAATGAATCAGGAATGCATGAATTTTGGTGAGTTGGAGATGCAAGAGCAGCTTAATTTAAAGAATGAATAGTCCTAACTTAAAAAAAAAATACATTACCTTGAACGTATGTTATACAGGTTTAGCCAGGACTACCTGAGACTCTTTTCAAGTGTCGATTTACGCTGAGACATCTCTGTACAATGTTGAAAGAAACTGAAAACAGTTCTGTTCTTAATTCATTTTGGTTATCGTGTGGTTATTTGGAGTTTGTATTGAGGAAAACCTTCCCGATTAATTGTACGTCTATTATTAATTTCTCTATATTTATAGGTATTTTTCGAGATAATGCTATATTTCTCAAGAGACAATTCCATGCTCACTTTTTGTTTCTTAAATAAAAATACTTTTGTTGGAATAATTTTCTGTCTCTGATAGACTTGACTGATTTACACTAGAATCCCTTTGCAAAGACGTTTAGTAAATCTTATCCATACCCTTCTCCTTTTCCAAATAGTGCAAAGGTCAAAGCAGTCTGCCTCTTCACAAATTAGAAAAGAAAGGGATTGCCTTGTTATTTCTGTTTCTTCTTCTTAGAGATCATCTTGTGTTTTTGTAGGGGTTGTCTGAGGATTAACACTGGAAGGGTTATGTTCAAGGGCAAATGCAATATTATGTTCTCTTGCATAGCACATTTCTACCTTTTGAGTGGTCTTGTATTGCCTTCAGAGTCTGCGCACCCTTTAGGGTCCTAGTATTTCCATTGACACAAGTAAAGGTGGGCTGTGAACATTGCATTTTGTTGTCTTCATTATTGATTAATAATGAATTATATTGGATAGTGGTTGGCTGACATAGAACTGGATAATGGATTTTTTTTAGAAATGGCCCTTGTTGGATAGTGGAGTGCTAGATTCAGTTATGATCCCACAAACATTCCAATTTGGCTGAGTACATGATTGTCAAAGACCCAATAGACTGACCTCAATCAAACCCAATACACCACAAGTTCGACAAAAGAAAACTAACAAACTATTGAATTGAAAAGTAACATTCCTTATAGAAGAGTGATTTAAAAGTCTTTAAATCAGGTTCCCTACTCAGCTGATTCAAAAGGCCATTTGACAGTTTGGACCCAAAGGACATTAGGGAATATGTAAAGAATACGTTTTCTGAACAGAACGGACTTTTATCACTAATTAATAATGCTTCCTCTGCCTATCAAAAGTTAATTTTAATAAAAAAGGACAACTCCTCACTCACTTTAAGTAGCATGTTTCTTCATTTGTTGTTGAGAAGGATTAATGGATATTGTAATTTATAATCTAGGTAAACAAATTAATTATTACATCCTCGGGGGTTACAAGATTCTTTATTTGTTGCCTCCATAATGTAAGGTTAACAAGCATTGACAAAGCCAATAGGTGTGGCTTGCATTTTGAGTCTTGATTAAAACATTGACAAATCATGTCGGGCTAAAACAAAAATATAACAATTGTTTGCGGCATACAATGAATCTATGAGATAAATAATTGAATGTCTGATGAGTCAGGGAATTTTGAGATGTAAAATAGAGTCTCTTGCATGGTAAAACAAGCACTTAACTAGAAGCGGAATGAGACACCACACAGTCATCAGCATGAAGTGAGAGAGAAATAGTCCTAAAGGTGCAGTGAAAGCACACTCTATGTGTATTTCAAGGAATTGTTCAAAATAGGACATGCAGGCAGCTATGCTGTCAAGCCAGAACTAAAAGGACAATGGGCTATTAGGACCCAGCAGTTACATGGACTCTTTTAGAGACAATATGATTGCCGGGTCCAATTTTTCATAGCGTTTTAAGCATGCCACTTAATATGGGTGAAGGGTTTGCATCATGTTTTGTAGAAAATGTTTGTAGATACAGGGCTCACAGTAAATTGGTGCTAAAAGTTTCTCCAGCTCCTGGTTTGGGTCTAATTTGGTATGCTTCCATCTATGTGTGAGTGGAGTTGTAGGGCTCGATTCTCCCTTGCTCAGTTCTTTGTACGGTTTCTGGTAATTTAGTAACTAGTGCTTTTGTTCCATGCCCCAGTTCTCTCCTGGATGTATGCCACAATTATTCATTGATCAATGTACAACATTTGCTATTAAGTACTTTGTTTACTAAGGTGGACCCAGTCCTCGTCGCGCTTCTAAGGTCTGTGTATTACATTCAGTATGAGTGTGTGTTTGAGGATGTGTGCTTTCCCATATTTTCGTTGCATGAAGGAAGTAAACATTAACAAAGGGGAAGGGTGAAGACATAGGGAATGTAAGGGAAGAGAGACTGAAGGATATCAATATATTATTTTGAAGAGTCCCAGGGATATGGCTGTCTGGAGGAGTAGTTGTATTCCTTCCCAGGCTCCAATAGTCCCTCTGCCACAGGCCATCTCCCTTTCTACTGGTGCATATGTCCCCACTTTGTTACATGCTATTGTTGTGGCTGAGTCCATCATCAAAAGTGTATGAATTCCAATACTGAGTTAGTCAATGATTGGACTCTCTCCAAGTCCTCTATGCCCCTTAATCGGTTTATCTGTAGTGTTTCTGCTTTCAGTCCTGCCCACTGTATGACTTCTGTTCTCCACTTGTTGATTTAGGGTACCTTTTGTGTCCTTACGTTGCATAATGAGGCATCTCTTGGCTATTAGTAGTGCTGAACCTAAGAATTACTTAGCAGTTTTACCCTTTTGGAGGTCTGGCCATATAACCTGATAGGGTGCATTCTGGTGTCAGCCGATGAGTCCTCATCGTAAACTCCCCTAGTTTACCCACTATCTCCTGCCAGTATTCTGCAATTGCTTGGAAGGACAACATCATATGGAGTAAGTGTGTTGTACGGAGGGGATACATTTTCTTTCGTTTATCAAAGGGTGAGTGAGGTAAGTCCTATGAAGTATATTATATAGAATTACTTTAAAGAATTAAGGTTCAGTATGCGCCCTTTATGTCTATATTCAAGTTGAGCCCATGTATCCCAGAGTGACCTCCCAAACCTCACTTTGTTTATTATAGCCCTGTGCAGTATATTTATTTGGCAATGGCACTGGTACCAAGCTATACCTGGCTGGAGAGCCCTAACTAGGGTGAAACCAGTCCTAGGTTGCTTGTGTTCGGGTCCAGGGAGGACATGGCATGGCGGTCCGGGCTGCACTGTTACCACGAGGAGCAGGGTTAAGACTGATTTGCATATGACTGGGTCCAAAGTGAGGGGGCATGGTAGGCGAAAAACAATGGATTGGGATGCAGCCAGAGCAATTGCCAGTGGCTGAGATTAATTGGAGCATTCCACCCATCATCTTGTGTTTTTTGCATTACATGCTCTAAGTTTGCAGTGTATGCCCAGACGTGGATCCCGGGCTCACTGTGCCACTGAAATCAAGATTTACCTGCTGAAGAGTCCTAACTAGGGCAAAACCAGTCCTAGGCTGCTTGTGTTCCGGTTCGGGGAGGACCTGGCCTGGCAGTTCTGGCTGGATTGTTCCCATGAGGAGCAGGTTCAAGACTGATTTGCATATGGCTGAGTCCAAATTGAGGTGGCATTGTGGGTGAAAAACAATGGATTGTGTTGCAGCCCTTGTGATTGCCAATGACTGCGATTAATTCAAGCATTCCATCCACCACCTTGTTGTTTTTGCATTTCACGCCCTAAGTGTGCTGGGTATGCCCAGACCTGGGTCCCGGGCTCACTGTGCCACTGGAATCAAGATTTACCTGGCCGAAGAGCCCTAAATAGCGTTAAACCGGTCCTAGGTTGCTTGTGTTCCAGTTCAGGGAGGACCTGGCCTGGCAGTTTGGGCTGGATTGTTCCCATGAGGCGCAGGGTCAAGACTGATTTGCATGTGGGTGGGTCCAAACTAATGTGGCATGGTGGATGAAAAACGATGGATTGGGATGCGGCCCCTAGCGATTGCCAGTTGCTGAGATTAATTGAAGCATTCCATCCATCACCTTGTTGTTTTTGCATTTCATGCCCTAAGTGCTCCGGGTATGCCCAGACGTGAGTCCTGGGCTCACTGTGCGATTGGAACCAAGCTATGCCTGTCTGAAAAGTCCTAACTAGGGTGAAACATGTCCTAAGCTGCTTGTGTTCCGGCTCACGGAGGACCTAGCCTGGCAGTTCGGGTTGAACTGTTCCCATCAGGAGCATGTTCAAGACTGATTTGCATATGGCTGGGTCCAAACTAAGGTGGCATGGAGGGTGAAAAATGATGGATTGGGATGTGTGCCGAGCGATTGCCAGTGGCTGAGATTAATTGAAGCATTTGATCCATCACCTTGTTGTTTTTGCATTTCATGCCCTTAGTGCGCCGGGTATGCCCAGACATGAGTCCTGGGTTCACTGTGCCATTGGAACCAAGCTATGCCTGCCTGAAAAGTCCTAACTAGGGTGAAACATGTCCTAGGCTGCTTGTGTTCCGGTTCAGGGAGGACCTGGCCTGGCAGTTCGGGCTGAACTGTTCCCATGAGAAGCATGGTCAAGACTGATTTGCATATGGCTGAGTCCAAACTAAAGTTGCATGGTGGGTGAAAAATGATGGATTGGGATGAAGCCTGAGCGATTGCCAGTGGCTGAGATTAATTCAAGCATTCCATCCATCACCTTTTTGTTTTTGTATTTTTATTTGACGGATACTGTTTTCCATGGTCACGACATGCTCTAGCAATTGGAAAGTGTTGGGTTCTTTCCCAAGTCCACCTAAGAGGCTCTTAAGTGAGCCAATAACTTTGGCGTAGATCAGGCATTCCTTAGTTGTGTGTCAGTTCCATGATGTCCTTTGGTCCATCACAGTTGTATAGATCCCTATCTCTGTGAATTTATGCTTTTGCAAAATAATTTCCATTTCTAGTTCTCCCTTAAGGTACCAAATTAGTACAATTTTTAGAGTCACATTCTCCCAGATTTGTGCATCGTATACTATGCATTGCAATTGGGCACTCCAATAATAGGATTCATGGCCGGGGACTCCAAAGCCCCCATTCATGGTGAGAAGTGTTATTTTCTGCAAGGGTACTCTGCACCTTTTGCCATTTCATAACAATTCAGTAATCTTTCCATTGAGGTCCTTGAACAGTTTGGGAGGGAGCTGCACAGACAAGTTTACAAAAAAGTACAAAAGATTCAAGAGACCTACCATCTTGGAAAGGGCTATTCTGCCCGTCATTGATAGTAGGTCTGTATCGCAGAAAGTTATGGAGCATTTTATTGATGCTACTGCTTTAATCAGGCTGCGGTCCACTATGTTCGGCATATCTATGTATATTTATATGCAGAAATATTTAAACATTGTTGGCTCCCAATGTGGTATGTGTTTTGTAGTTTGCATACAAAATGTGGGCCAAGATTAGGTATTCTAGACCCTTTGGTGAAAATGTAAGCTTAATTCCAATTTACCAACTCGAGACTGCTAACCTGGTGGACTGTAACCCATGATACACCTGCAGATTAAATGACAATGGTGTGCCTGAACAACGATCAATCCTGTGAGACTCGCTGGAGTATTTGTTATTAATGGGTTTTAAATCCCTTTTCATCATAAATAGACACGTCAGAATACATACTAGAACTATATTTTATAATATTACTAAAATAAACATCCTATCTTAGTGCAAATAATGTATGTAAGAAAGTGGTTTATTAATTAGGGTGGATTGGTGTCCACCACAACTAACAAAGTCACTATCTTGTTATGTCCAGTCAAAGGTTTCAGTAAAATAAACTTGAGCTTAAATCCTGGTGACTGTGGCACAGAGCTGTACCAAAACAGTTAAAACGTAGAACCACAGCACAATAAAATCCCACTTCAATTTCATGTTAAAAGAGAAGAGTTTAATAGGCAAAATTATACCAAACTGACAAAAATCTTAAAAGGGGAACCAGAGCTATGAATTTTTGAAGATGTAAGTGAAAATAGCGCCAAGAAGCTCACAGCATCAAATGTAGTCAATGGTCGTGATAGACCAGACCTAAGTGCAATTTAAAGCAGAACGCAATGGAGCACAAGTCTGATACACCGATAAGGCCTAGAAGTAGTAAAGCCCCAATGCCCCCGCGGTCCCTGCCGACTCCCCGCCTCCTGCGGGAGCCGGCATTGCTTTTGGGCAAAGGGAGCTGCTGACATGCAGCTCCCTTTGCCCAAAAGCAATACTGCTTCGCTTCATGGAAGCAAGAGCAGTTTTTCTGCTCTCGCTTCCATGAAGCGAAGCAGAAGTTTGCTATGGCAGGGCGGGAGCAGTGCAAACTGCAATGTCCCGGGGGAGGGCACCCCGGGACATTGCTGGTGCCAGCCCTGGCCGGTGGCGGTCCCCAGGGCCATGAAGGGCCCCTGCAGGAGGGCCACGCGGCCCCCTTCCCAGCATTTGCACAGCTCCGGGGAGGTGGTGGTCCCCGGGGGTCTGCTACGGACCCCCATATTTTAATAAATCAATGCCCCGGGGAGGTGGTGGTCCCCGGGGCAGCATGGGGATGGGCAGGAGGACCCCCACACCTTTTTTATTAGAAAAAAGCCCCGGGGAGGTGGCGGTCTCCGGGGCTGCGGGGGGCTTGCGTGGCCCTCCGCAAATCATTAACATAGCTCCGGGGCAAAATTTTAATTCTTTTTTCTAATTATCTTGAAAGGACAGGCATCTCTTCAAATCAAGTTCAATGCATTAATTAATATTGTTGCATCGTCACTTAATTTTGTAAAGCATCGTAAATCATATGCATACATATATGAACAATTGATGCAGTATCAAACTATAATAAAGTAAGCACTATACAGTATACATTTGCAACCAATACTAAATGTAGCATGCATTTATAAATTAGAAATATACACTCAACTAAATGAATATATGAAGTATATGAAATCCAGTGAGAGGTACACAAACCGAAAATGTGAGAATTACATCAAACATATTTGCTTGGGTACTATTGGTAGGTCTTCGTCATAGTCTTCTGTTTATACTAGGAAGGCACAAGTTTTTCTCCTGCTCATTCTTAATGCTGACACTTTTGTGTGTTCCTCTAACTCTGCTATGAGAGGTGCAATGCTTTTGTCTGGGTTACCCAGTAATATTAATAAATCCTTTGCATCCACTGAGCAGGACTGTTGCAGTCCCTTGGTTTCCACGCCCTAGTTACGCATTACAGGAGGAAACAGTTGCATGATTATGGAAAAAACGAAGAGTAAGGGGATACCCCTATCTTGTGTTTTTTAATTTTGGAAAATTCTGTTTCCTTCTATCCTGTGCACAATCTGCCCGATAGATCTGTATAAAGCAGTGAGATCCATTGGGATATAACTTCCCTAAAGCCCATGCACTGGATCACTGCCTTTGTATAGTCCCATTTGACAGAAGCAAGGGCCTTTTCTCAATCAATCAATATGACTGGTGGTAGTTGGTCCTCAGGGTATATAAGATGTAGCATGTGAAAAAGCATTCTGTTGCTGACCGAGGGGTTCCTCCTGGGGATAATCCTGTTGTGATCCGGATGGACCAGTTGCAGCATATGGGGTAGAATGAGGTTGACAATAATTTTACTCAGTATTTTGTAGTCTGTTTTGCATATACAATGGGCGGTAAGCACTAGACCCTGGTACTTCTTTCTAATGTTTTTTGGGTATAGTGCCTGTCAACACTAATCTCATGAAAAAAGGCAAGTTATCTTCCTGTAATGCATGTAAGTATAGTATCTCTAGATTAGGGGCTAATATGTTCGCAAAGACCTTTAGAATTTGGCCAGAAGGCTGCCTGATTCAGGCATTTTGCCATTTGGTAATGTGGCTATTGCCATCATGATTTCATTTTCAAATCAATCAATCAAAGAAACCTTTATTTGATATTTTTAGGTCATAAAAGAAAACACAATATGAATAAAAACACGGTACAAATAAGTTAGTAGTTAATAAAAATACTCAGATAGCATAATGTACACTTATAAAAGAGAATAGCATCTATCAAAAAACCCTTAGACAGTGAAATGACAGCTAACGTGATTAAAACAATTCATGAGTCATATCACAGCAACCCTCTTTTAAGCAAGGCTTTCATTCTCATAGAATTCATATCCTGGTCAGTATATGAGTTGTTTTTTTCTTCTCTTAATAAAAAAATGAATAATAATAATAAATATACACAGATGCTAATGTAAGATAGAGTTATCAAGCTTACACATCCAGTGACTTTCTGGTTCTGATTGAAGATTTTTTAAAAAGGAACTCACGCTAAAACATATTTCGGGAGAGCTGAAACATAGCTTCTCTAGACCTGCGATGCCCTAACATTTTTAATACAGGTTTCAGAAAGTGCTTACATGGAAAATTATAAAAACGGTAGAAAAAAGTAAAGTGCAACAGTGATTGTTCAGTGATGTGATGTCACATGGGCACAGCAATGCTGCGTCCCCCGACAAGTCAAACACTCTTTTAAAACACAAAAGCCATCATATTGTTCCCACTCTAAAACGGAAGAGAAGGGATCTCTCCCAATGTGTGAGTTCTAATGTTAAGTAAATGGCAGATTCCGCTGATGCTAGAAATCTCTAATAAGCCATCACTGTTCATTTAGATCATTCGGTTTTCAATCTTGCTTAAATAGATTTAACCCTTAGTTTGTCCACTTTGTTGATGTTTCTGGGGTCTGCAAACAAATAGGATAGCCCCAAAGCATCCAGTGTTTTAGAGATGTAGCTCAGCCATGGGATAGAAGAGCCCTTCTCCAAGCTGAGGCAATCCAAGTATATACCCCTACAAAGTGACGCCTCCAGGTTATCCCATACACTGACCCACAGCAATAGGGGAGCCAACTGAACCTTATCTGCAATATAGCCTTGATTTAGTTCTGAGTAGATAATAAAACTGGGGGTGGACAGCGGAAGGTACAATGGCCTACAGCAAGTACATTTTTCTTCCGCTTGAAGAAAAGAAGTGTTCTGAAAGCCCTATATGCCTACCCTATGTATAGCACAAGTAACACATTTAGGGGCATATTCACAAGGACTTATCGCCGATTTATCGGCACTTTAGCGCCGCAAAAGTGGCGATAGATTTATCGCCCCATTCACAAGCTGGTGCAAACTGCCGACATCGCCAGTTTTCCTGCGATAGGTACCGCAAAAAACATCACCACAGATGAGTGCGACAACTAACGCTAATGATATGCAGAGTAGGCGTTCCCGTGCAAAAACACACGAAAACACCACTTTGCGAGATTCTCAACAACAAGTCAGATCTGCGATGCGAACCAAGAACAGGCGATAAGGCGCGTTAGCAGCAGGGATTTAACACCTGCCTTTTGCTGGTGTTAAGCAGGACGACTACCTGCAGTATGAAAGGGAGCCCAGCCCAGAGCCACATCTGAAGACCAACAGATGCCATGGAGCTACTGATCATGCAGCTCGGAGAACCAAGAGGGCCACAAGACCCACCGCCACCACTCCCAGGCCCCCCCCGGACCACCTCCCCGTATTACCACCTAGGCAGCGCAGGACAGCGGACAACCCTAAAAACCAGCCCCAGAGACTCAACGCCAGAGGAAGCCATTTGCCAACACAGGCTCAAAAGGACAACCATCCTCCTCATCCTGACCCACATTGCCCACAGGCTGACGGACCAACACAGCGGACAACCAACATCCCCCCGCAGACAAAGCTGCTGGCTGTGCTGCACCTGTTGGCCCCTGGTACCTTCCAACCAACAACTGCCAGAGTCGGAGGAGTCTCACAGCCAGCCCCATCAAACTCCCTCACACATGTCATGGATGCATGTCCACAAAAGCAACGGCGGGCCCCTGTATCCGCACCACACGATAGTTCCAATTCGTAGTGTACCTGCGCAACCAACCCCAACGCCAGCCGTGATAGGCGCTCTGTGCCCCAGACCCAAGATCATAGTAACCGAAATGTGGGTGCGCCAGGTCATGAAGTCCAGTAGTCAACAGTAGTGTAAAAACAGAACTTTATTACAAATACACAAACAAACAAAACGAAAAGCTCAGCCAACGCGTTCCATTCCCAACGGGGAACTTCAACAGGGCAACATGTCTTCAGAAACCTGTGGGAGAAATGGTGACAATGGTCAAACTTCCGTATAGTCACATGCCTAATCTGGTACAGTGTACTACACTTGGACAAACCGGAATGCTCACAGGCATGATAAATCATGCATGAGAAGACCGTAACAGAAGTTCATGTGGCCGTAACCGTCGTAGGAATGAAAAGGAAGGTAACGACCACACGAACTGCTGTTACGGTCACATCATGCAGGACTCATCTTACCTGAAAGCATCACGGTGTGTGTCAGCTCGATACCCCTGCCCCTCACTCCCCCCACACTGCGCAGGAACATCTTGAGACCACGCAAGGGAACTACGCCATAGCTGGCGTCACGCACGTGTTGGGGGCAATTCACAGCACACGTGTACGACTTTTGCCCCCTGCCGACACTGCACACAATCACCGCAACAGCAGCCACACACATGCCATCAATGTGCAGACAAAAGTGGAACACCGTGGCCTCTCAACCAATGTCGTCACAAACTCCCCAGGCAGTGTGCATGATTCCCACATGTCCCCAAGTCTGCCACCAACCAGCGCTTTGAGGATGGCACCAATGGTAATGAACTGCCCATCGGCAAGTACCAACTGAACACACCACACACCTCAACTCCACAATCCTACAACTCACAACTGTGGGAATGCACACATCACAAATCCACCACCAAAGTGACTACTGCGTGTGTCTCAGTCTCCGCCATAACCTGTCCATAGGCCTACACACAAGTGGCCGACCCCTTCAACTGGCAGATTCAAACTGGAGACGAGGTGGCTACGTCCCAAACCAACCCACGCACATCACGTCATCGCATGCAGGGTCGTGTCTGCCAGGACTGCGCCCCCCACCCAGCCACGAGGCCGCCGCCGTGACAGGTGGTGCCTGCGCGATCCTGTGCGCCTGCTGCACCCCAGCCCTGGTCCACCGCCCAGCGATGACTGGCCGCCCCTGTGCCACCAGGCCTCAATGCTCACCTGTCCCCACCGGCGTGTCTCCAAGAGGGCCCACCATGTGCCGGTGCAACCTCCTCAGCCGATCGCTGGATTCCATGCCACAGGCCCCCAGCGCACCCTGCGGCACCGCACCGCCGAGTCATGTGTGTGCTGACTGCTGCCTTCGGCATGCACTATGGTCCAGCCGGGCTCACAATTCAAATCGAAGCACGATTAGCAGGACGGCTCATCGAGACCTACGCATCATCGCAGGCTGCACACCCGCACAGCTCTTCATGTGCCACTAACCCTGTGCAAAGCAAGTCATCGTCATGTGCTGGTAGGCCCCTGCCAGCCGCAGTGCAGCGGGTGGCACTAACCCTGTGCAACGCAAGTCATCATCATGTGCCGGTAGGCCCCTGCCAGCCGCAGTGCAGCGGGTGCCACTAACTCAGTGCAACGCAAGTCATCGCCACGGCCCGTGCCAGATGCAGGCCCTCGGGTGCCACTAACTCCGTGCGCCACAAGTCATGGACCCTTCATGATTGAGCCACGTGGTGCGGACGCCATCAAGTCATCTCCGGCAGTGGGGAATGTGATGTGCTAGGCCCCTTTTATTGGCAGGATCACATGTCCTGTGACGCCTGTGCCGGATGGGTGTGGTGTGGGTGTTAACCAGCCCGCAGGGAGTGGCTGTGGCATGCTGACAACTAGACCAGTGATCAGCAGATCACTACAGGGAAGACCTGGGACATGTAGCTTTGTCGTCGTCCCCTCTGAGCGTAAGCGGAGTGGTCTGGCCTGGCGTATGCCAGGCCAGCGTAGGGGTGGGAACAATGACCCCGGGGCTCTGGGCGTGCTTCAGTTCTGGGCTGGACAAGGAAGTAACTGATGCTTGTGTCTCTGTTGTAGTGGCTATGCCACACAGACCGCAATCGGCAATGTTGCACCCTGTGACTCAAGTCCCACAACATGAGCAACATGGACGTAAGGAGGCATCACTGACCCTACATACATCCATACTTTCATACTTGAATGAGCAAAGACATGACACATCTGTGCGATTCTGAATGTTGAATTCACATCCAGTGGAGTGTTGCAGCTGGAGCAGTACAGGGCCATGCAAACCCCACTTCACATTATTGGTCCGTGGAGGGCCAGCCAGAGTCCTTCAGGGAATGACAAGTACATCGGAAGAGGAAGAGCTCAGTCCACAGTCTGATCGCTGTGTCATTGGTAACCAAACAGAATATGGCAGTCCATGTCAAGGTCCAAGGTGAGTGTCGCAGAGTGTATTGGGGACAGTGGAAGGTGATGATGCAAAGGGCAGAACCAAGCAGAAACAGGCCATATGGCGCAGATTAATGCTACTGCCTTCTCCTTACCAGTAAGATTGATTCACCCGCATCTTCGTCCTCTGATGTCACATGTGCCTCACACGTGGGTGGTGGTGGAATGTCGGCCGCACTGTGTGCCACTGACACATCAGGGGCCGGAGGTGGATTGCCTGCTGCACTGTGTGCCACTGACACATCAGTTGCCGGAGGTGGATTGCCTGCCGCACTGTGAGGCACTGACACATCAGGGGGTGGAGATGTGGCTGTAGAAGCAGCTGCAGCATTCATCTGTGCCAGGCCTTGAGGCAGCAATGCCATGACCATGTGCTGCAGGGCATAGAAGGTCCCAGCCACATCTCGCTGGTGTGCAGCCATGGCAGCCATTCTTTCTGCCTGCATCCGCTCCATGTTCTCCATGAGCCCCCGCATCTGTCCCAACTCCAGGCTGACATCGCTGGAGCCACTCTGACTGGACAGTTGTTCTTGTCTCAGTATCATGTCTCCGGCGATGTCAGCCATGGATCGTTGGAGAGCATGGAGCGGACTGTGGGTGTCCGTTATGGGCTGTAAGTGGTCCCTGATGGGAATCAGACACCCATGTATGGCATCAAGTTTGGCTGCCATGAGGTCGAACCCCACCCGCACCTGATCAGCCATCTTCTCCTGGACCTCTAACACACGGCATTGGAAGGCCATGTGTTTTTCGTGGGGGTCCTGGGAGACAGCCGGGGTGGTAGGTGCTTCCTTCTGTGTGGTCTGTGCAGGGGGTGGGGTCTCCTCGATGCAGCTGGGCTGCCCTGCTCCTGGAGGTGGGGTGCCGAAGCTGTCAATGAGGACTTGGAGGGCTTCGGTGTCGATGTTGGGGATGTCCTCATCGTCATCAGTGAAGAGTTGTTGGGGCTGCTCTGCAGGAGGTGTTGATGCTCCCTCTGCAATATGAAGGGGAGATGCAGTATTACATTGTGTTCACATGTATGTTGACGCATTGTACAAGTTCACATACAGACTGCATGACAATGTACATTGTGACTGTTTAGGAGGAGCTGCCTATTTGATGCGGGACAGTGGACATTTTGACAACATCACGGATATGTGTTTGTACTTGTACATTGACATCTCAAATTTCCCTGCTATGCCAAATGTGTTTGCCCAGTTTCTACACACAAGCGGCACCTGTTGTGTCCTCTGTCCTGTTGTAAATGTGTTGCAGTTTGCACCACATTGTTGTTAATGCTGATGTGCTCTGAATGTCATGTGTGTGTGCTGCATTTTGGGAGAGTCGCCCCTGCAGCTCTGATTTTGCTGCCCCTTGTCCCTTTCAGGCGGTGTGCCTTTGACTTCTGTGCCCATACAGTGCTGAGATGTTGCAGACTTGGGTGAATTTGGGTCTTGGTGGGAGTTGGGACTCTGGGGCATGGTTTGTCCGCAGATGTGTTGTTGACGTCAGGGGTTGTTTGTGCAGGTGGATGTGTCAGTGTGTGACCTGCTCCTTTACAGATGTGGTCCACACTCAGCCACCTCAGTGTGGTGGCGTGCACCATGTCATGATGATCGGACTGCAGACATGCTAATCGTCATGCAGTGTCACTTGCATTGTCAGTGTGGCTCATAGACCCGTAGCTTTGCTGGGTTCAGCACATGTGCATGGGTTGGTTGTGAGATAAGTGATGTGTGGGCGGGCCTCCTCTGTGCACATAGTCGACGGGGGCCTACGTGCTGTTGCTATGTGTGCTGCAGTGTGCCAAGGGGATCAGGGACATGATCCAGAGTCATTGTGGGTGTGCACTGTGCTCCGCTTGATTGTGCATGTGTGCCATTGTGCCCATCTCCCCCCGTCCCCCCAGTCCCTGGTCGTTACTCACCCTGTTGCTGTTGTGTCGGGTTATGTTGAGCAGTGTCCGGTCCCCCAACTCCTGCCACCGTCTCCCCACTGATTACTGTGGACACCATTTCCTCCATCTCATCCAGCTCCTCCTGTGGCGCTGGACTCCCACCTCCAGTCTGCATTGCTGCCTTCTGGTTGTTGGCGAGTTTCTGCTTGGTCTTGCGCTTCACATCATTCCAGCGCCTCTTGACCTCGTCCATTGTCCTCCTCAGCACTCTGACTGCATTCACCTTGTCCACGATGGACTGCCATGTTCCATTTTTTGTTGCCAATGACACAGTGGAGGTGACGAACTGTTGTTGATGGTGTTCTATCACCTCCGTGATCAGGATCCTGTTTTCCTGCGGACTGAACCGTGTCTTCCTCTTCTTCTTGTCCTTGCCCTTCCCTGTCCCCGAGGTCCCAGGCTGCTCCTCCGGGGGGCTTGTGGGGTTCTGGCCATCCTCTGTACCTGCTCCGGCGGCCTCCATTGTGCTTCGCTGTAGTTTGTTTTTTGTTTGTGTTTTTTTTCTGCTTTTGTAGTGGTTTTTCCCGCCTGACATGTGTGGATTGCAGGCCTGGCGCTGCTTTTCGCTGATTGTCTTATCGCGGTTGGGCCCATCACAACTTTTTTCGCGTTCGGGTTTGGATTTTCATCGCCGTCCCGGTAATGTTATCGCGGACATTTGACGTGTTATCAGGAGACTATCGCATGTTACCGCCGTGTTGAAAATACGATGTTAACAAGGAGTTATTTTCCCGCGATAGACGGGGATATGGAAACTTGCGTTAACCTATTTTGGCGATGTTAATCGCACGCTCTTGTGACTATCCCCCTGGGTGTTATGCATGTTCAAAAAAGGGGAAAGTTCCCTTTCCCCCTAGGTCTACAAAGATTGCGTATTGCTCCTGCTGATTTACTAAGTTTGAGGCAGGAACTATTTACCTGGGAGTGCCAGGACCCGAGGAACTAAAAGTTACTCCTAGGTAACTGAAATCATTAACACTAGTGAGTACTTGGCCATTAATTGTGAGTCTGGTTAACCTAGATTTGCCAGGCCCACATGCCACAATGTGTGACTTTCCATAGTTGGTCACTAGGTCCAGGCTACTCATGAAAGAAGGCGGCAAAGCGGTCCACCAACAGCCTCAGAGCATTGGACGTGCAGGCTAGGAGGACTGCTTCATCAGCATACAGTAACGCAGGCACCTGCGATCCTTGGGGTGTCTACTGGATTAGAGGTCAGGTAGGTAATAATCCTTTGATGTAAAGAATAAAAAGCAGAGGAGCTAAGATACACCCTTGGTGCACACCCCCTCGATTTAAAGAGAATTAGGGAGACATTTCCCCATTTACACTCAGACGTACTTTTGCTGTTAAATCTGCATGTACAGAATGCAAGAAAGTCACGAGGGGAAGTTCCACTCCTAAATCCAAAAACATCAACCACAGCTTGGTCCTGTTCACTGAATCGAATGCATTGGACCAGGTACAGCGGGCAACGTCTGACTTGAGTGTATTTGCTTACTGTCAAACTCCTATTCAGGCATTACTTCACCGTACCCAGGCCTGAGCGAAATCCAAATTGAAAAGGGAAAAAAATATTGAATACATTTATTGGGGCTTCTAATTATTCTCTGTAATTCCAAGGACAGCATCTGCAGGTTTGTTTTCTTGTAGATATCGTTCAAGGACTTATGAGTATGAGATTCATAAATCCTCAGGGGAGTCATAGAATTTGTTATGAGTGAAGTGCCAGGTTTATGGCACTTTGTGTAACTTTCGTTATCCCTTTTGCATTCCAAAGTTTTAGATTCTAGAGTGTCCCTCATCCTTCCTAATCAGTTTGTGACGAGTCTCTGTGACTTGTCCCATTCCATGTGCACATGTGCTAGATATACTCTATAATCTTGGTCTTCAAGTCTGTAAAGGGCCTTTGAGTAAGTGCTTTCAGTGTCAATGTTGTTTCTTGTACCTCTTTGTAAGTCTGGTTTCCACTGCCTAGTTCTTTTAGTTTCTTTTCTATTGCCTATAGCTTTTTGAGTATTCCCTTCTATATACCATAAATAGTTCTAATACAGTGCTCCCTCATGAATACTTTAAAAGCTTCCCATTCTCTACCAGGGTTTGTGTCAGTGCCCTCCTTGTCAGCCTGGAAGTGGTCAATTACAGAACGTCCCCTTATGACTGTGGAAAATGTGCCCTTTCTGCATAGTCACCCCAAATCTTTTGATGAACCCTATATGTTTGCTAGCTTCAGAACTCTGTGCATTTTACCCTTTGTAACCAGTGATAAAGTATCTGTGCTGCCCCTTTCAACATGGTAAAATCGGCATAACCCTAATTGGCTTAGTTATCTTAACTATAGGTCCCTAGTGTATGGTACAAAGTGTATCGAGGCCTGTACATTAAATGTCACTCGTGGACTGCAGTGCCCATTGTACCACCCATTAGAGTGACAGTGCAAACATGAATGCAGCCCTACAATTTGTAGCCTAGCTGTGGCAGTTTTAAATTGCAAATCCAATCTGTCAAAATAACCCCTTTTGACAGGTCAAAACCTTCCTTTTAAATATTTATGTCACTCTTATCTAGGCCTTATTCCCCATAAGTCAGGTTGCATGGTATTTAAAAGTAGGACATGTAGGAGTTTAATGTTAAACTTGTCCTTACAGCGAAAAAGCCCCAAAAGCTATTTTCTTTGTAGCAAGGCTGGATGTTCCATAGGAAAACACAGGGTTGCATTATTGCATTTAATAGTTCTATTTTTCGTTTAGGAACTAGATAGAAATGTTTTGTTTAGAACATGTCAAGGAGTCATTCCCACCCACTAGCTCATGCCAGACATAGATGTGGCATCGCCAGGCACCCACTTCAGAACACTTAAGAACACTCCTGGACCTGAGGAAGATCAAAAGAGGACTCAACCTGGAATCTGCAACCTGAGAAGAGCCCTTAAAGTCCTGGACCTGCTCTTTCTTGTACCTAGTAAAAGAAATGGACTTCAATGGTCATAAGGCTGATCCCCTGTTCAAGCTACAGGGATACAAAAAGCTACAAGACGCCTTTCAGGAAACTAGCCAGCTGATCAGTGGCAACTGGACCTGGACTGGACCCGGCTCTTTGGTCTTCTGCACCTCTGTTAATTTGGTCAGCCAGTTGTTTCAGCAGGTGTGTTCTCCTCCATCCAGTCCCACAATACCCTATGGTCTGTGAAGAATCAGGATTTTCCCTCTCTGATTACCTGTAGAGTGGGTAGAAACAGCAACATATAAAGTAGCCCCATGTGTCTCAGTTTTCTTTTTACTTACAAGAAGGAGGACCTCTGTTGTTGCACAGCTACCATGTAGACTGAAATCATTTGAAACATAATGCATGCAATCTTATGAGGGCCTGTCATTCTCGCCGCTCTCAGGATGGTGTGTCTGTCACAATAGCGAAGTAGCTTGGCCTCAACTATCAGTGGAAGCTCCTGTGGTGGGTTTCCTTGTTGTCACTCTGTGCCCTATTCAAATACATAGAATCTGGAGAGTCCTTGAGGCACCACATCTTTAGTAATCCTGCTCTCCAAGTACTTTACCATGTCCGTCCCTTCTATTCCTTCTGGTAGGCCTACCACTCCTATGTTGTTCTACCTGGCCCACCCCTTGGAATCTTCGGTCCTATACTCCAGGAGTAATACTCGTTCTGTGAGCTCTCAAAGCTTGGATTTCATGTTTGAGGCATTTGGCTGAAGCTCTTCTGTTGCAGTCTCAGTTCATTTCACTCTTTTGGAGAACTTTCTCAAGCCCTTTCTAAGAAGGCTCAAATTAGCAGCTACAATGCTGATTTTGTTTTCAAGTGCTTATATCATTGAAGTAATTGCTTCTAAGATTCGGTCTAAGTTCTCACCACAGGCCTCCCAATGCCACTATGGTCTGTTATTAGTTCTCTCTGGCTGCTTGGGGAAGTAGTGCTCTCTTTCAGGTTCTTTGCTGGGTCCATGATTTTGTTTCTCCTCAGGATGGAATAGTACTGAATTCAGTTCTACTGGCTATTATCCAGCTGTGTGTGACCTGTTCAGATTGCATTGCATATGAGGCCCTGCTACTTATATCACTTAGCACCGGTTAATATGTTTTGTAGCGAATCGTTCTCTGGTCATCAGGTTTAGTTCCAGCTATTTGTCCTGTTAGGGTTACCCTATGCAAGCCTGCTCTCCATTTTCTGCTTCCCAGTCCACTCTGTGCAATAGTTAACAGTTCGGTGGGTGTTTCAATTACAGGTAGATCCGCTGTCTCTTGGTGCTCATAAGTGTGCATGTTCATGCAAAGAGGTGGGGTGCGCGCTGGTTCTACTCCCTTAGTGCTTTGGGTCATGCAGGGCTTTTCCTATCCTACTGTGCAGCCCCTGATTCGACGCCTCTGCTCACTTTCCTTCTTTGTACACTCTTCCTCCTTGATGGCATTTGTGAGAAGTTGGCCTGGTATATGCTGTCCACTAATTAAAGTGGGCACATTGCATCAGTACAAACGACCCTTATGGTGTATGAGGTCAAAGATAAGCTTTACAAAGCTATCCTAGTGGTAGCTGTGGAGAGCAGCCTTCAGGCTTAATCTTGAAGGAATGTAAAGCAGCTTGTTTTACCAGAATATCACCTCCTGAATGACTAAATGAAGGAGAACCACACAGTAGTTATATAAAAATATGTATTTATTAATATAACACTCTCTACTATCCTCTACACGAGGATAGAACACAAAGCACACAGTACGAGATCAATAGAACAGTTGTAAGTAGCACAATACACAGTGGGCTCCAGGGGGAGACCAAACCATATACTAAAATAGTGGTATAACAGTCACGACTGAGTTAAAGACAAGGTCTGGAGCACGTAGAATCATTGGGACCCCAAGGAACCACCCAAGGTGAGTAGACAGGGACCCCACGGAGGACGGGTGCAGTGTGGGAACACGACCGCGGGCTCCGTACAATTCTATGGGGAAGTCGCTGTTACACTTTTAAAGTTTAAGGACCCTTCTAGGAGGACTTCGAGCAAACCTGTTGGAACTTAAGAGTTTGAAGAGCCACCCCACCCGTGGATACCATAGTACCCGAGTTACCTATCCCAGAGGAGCCGGGTGCATAGGTCTGAAGTGGCGTCGGAAACTGCCAACGTTCTCAATGGAGAGCTGCAAAGAAGTACTGCTGCCGTGAAGGTGAAAAGGGTCCGGTGGAATCCAAGCCTGGATATGAGGAAGATGGAACCTGAAAGCAGAGGGGACAGAGTCTGGGTCACTTCAGAGTGACCAGGGGCTCGGTAGACGAACGCCCACCGATGTTGGGTGCTTCAGGTGCGAAGAAGGGATGCTTGACTCTGCAGCCACGAGGACCAGGAGATGTTGAGGATGACCAGGAGCCGGAGGTGAGCTGTCACATGAATGATGTCGAGTACTGAGGGGTCAGTGTCCGGCTGGAGCACCAACAAGCCTTGGCAAAAGCAACCCACGCAGGAAGGGCAAGCAGGTTACGGTGTGGACCAGCAAGGTCCAGGGGACTCACCAAGCAATGGGGAGTCAGGGCATGTCTGGAGCAACCAGGAAAGCCCAGCAGAAATCAAGATGACCCTCAGGAGGACCCACAGGCCAAATGACCCAGAGTCGCGAGGGGACCTCAAGCAAGATTGCAAAGTACCAGCCCACGGAGCACTCGGTGCGAGGAGGCCAGAGTTCTTTGGTGCAAATACTGCTCAGGGTCAGGACTACAAGAAGTCCAATGCACAAGCTCAGGAATTGCCAACAAACATATGCACTTGCAAATGGAAGCAGTGCACAGGGGTTCGGGTCACGCAGTCCCCACGAGGGATACTGGCCTCAAACTTGGTGAAAGGGCAGATCGACCTCAAAGACCTTCGGAAACCCACCTCCTGTGTTGCTGAAATCTTCAGAGTCCACAGGAGCTCAGGAGCAGCAGACCGGTCAGTTGCACTTAGGTGCCTGCGAAGCAGGGGAGTAATTCCTTCACTCCAAGGGAGATTCTTCAGTTGTCTTTAGTGCACCACAGGTCCTGCATGGAGCCTGTATGGAGCATGGGCATGAACCAAGCTTCGGACGGAAAGGGGGACGAGGTCAAGCCCAGTCGAGGTCCAGCGAGGTCCAGAGTGTCCAGACGGTCAAAGGTCAGTGGTTTCTTCTTGTAGAATGTTGTCCACGTAAAATCTAAAGTCTTACAGCCATGTAAGCCCTTTTGTACCCACGGGAGAGAGTTGGACAGATTCAGGGGACCCTCCTAGGGGAGGGTCAGGACAGAGGGGTGGCTACACCCATGTCCTTTGTCCAGTTTCGCGCCAGAGCAGGAGCCAATGGTTCCCAGAACTGGTTTGAGCTGGACTATGCACAGGGACACCAAATGTGCCCCAGACTTTCAGGCACTCTCAGAGTGCACCCACACAGCCCCAATACACTAAACCCTGTCTGGGAGGTGGTCACACCTCCCTGTGACAGGATGGCTATTGTGCTGCCTTCCTCTGCTCGAGCTTGGCTCAGCAGCAGGAGGGCAGAAATGTGTCTCTGGTCGGCAGCATCCATATTGTGCTGTCCGGGTCGAGAAGGCTGGCACCGTTTAGACCAGTGACCCCACGAAGCTCGCTTCTGAAGGGTGGAAACATACCTCCCACACCAGTTACTGGTGTGGAGGTATGATTCCCAGGTGTTTGATACCAAACACAATATGTTTCTATGTAGCCGTTTTCGAGATAGCATTTACCGCGAGGTTATAATGAACCTCTACCTATATGTCCGGCTGAGTCACAGACAACCCGGGAGAATGGTCTCCGAAGGCTGCAGAGTGGCTCTGCTCATGCCTTCAGGATTGATAAGGCCTGCTATAGGGGTGACTTATAAGTTTTAAGTGTAGTGACCTATAGATATAGTGCAAGCACCATCTTACACAGGCTGCTGTAGCAGACCTGGAGTTCCATTTTGCATGGCCTCTCATGGGTAGCATAGTACATGCTTCAGCCCAGGAGAGGCCTCTGGGGTACCTATGCCCTGGGTACATGGGTACCATATACTAGGGACTTATAAGGGTACCCCAGTATCCAATCTGGAGTGTACCAAGTACATGTAGGGGAGAGGAGTTGGCCTAACGGCTAGGGCGGTCAACCTCGAATCTGGGGAACTGGGTTCGAACCTCGGCAATAACGCTGAACATCCTGTGATTCTGGGCAAATCACTTTATCTCCCTGTGCCTAATAAAACAAGCATTGGCATAGCCGATAGGTCTCGCCTTTGGGACCTTATAAGTGTTTAGCGAGAGCTATTGCCTTTGCCAGTGTGTTTAAGCTATGGTGTAGCGTAGTGTGTCTGCTGTACAGTACATTAAAAAAGCTATAAGCATTTTTGTTACCTTACATATAATTAGGATGATATTATGTATTATTGAACAACTGTATTAAAAAAGAAATAACATAAAAAATGCTGCAACGCATGTCTACCATGAAGACAAACCTTGTGGGATGTTTCCGGGTTATGTGCACTTGTGTCAGTGCTGGGGCACCTTGAAAGCAAATGGCAGTGATGATATACTCAAGCTTTAAGTCCCTTGCATGTGAATAACAAGCAAGCTCCTATTAGGAGAATACCATACCCTTACACGCTCTTGGCAGGAGGGGAGACAGAAATAGGGGAGCCCTTTTTCTAACATTAATTTTCTTTCTGAGTGCAACAGAGCTAAACACAAACATATGCTTCCATGCATCCAAATTCTGAAATGTGCCTGAAAAACCGAGGCAAAATACTAAACAAGTTCTGGTAAGAGTAACTGCAGAATCCACTTAGCCATACCGCCTCACAGAAGCCAAGAATAACAAGCAGCTTGTAGTAAATATATTGGCTCAACTCTCTCAGAACTAATGCCCCATTTAGTTTAACAAAACACACAAAAGCTTACCTTTTTATCATACCAAACATCAATGGCTTTTGTTAAGATTGTCTCCCTGCTCTCAGCATGTTTGCTTCAGCAGAAAAGTGGCTCAGTGTGACACTGTTTCTTGAGGTAGGGCCGTACACAATGACGAAAACAAGATGGAGAAGTGCAGCAGCGGAGGAACCAAATCCTGGCCCTCGATACTCCTGCTTGAAATGCCGAGGATCTGACGCCGATCATGCAAAGGAACTCCGAGCAATAGACAAACTTTGAAGCTATGAGATCATATCTGCCTTGTAAACGCGGTCATCGTGATCACGTACCATAAAAATGGAAAAGGTATTTCAAGTAAATAAACAACTCTCCTTACATGAGATGTTGAAGGGCCATATCTATGTAAACGAAAATGGAAAAGAAAAACACATCGAAAGCCATATGAGTAAGTCACCATTAACTGTCCGTGTTGAAATTGCCATAAAACAGTGAATTTTAATTAAATGACTGAAGAGAGAACAGCCTTTTGTAAACTAAGTAAAAAAAACTGCCTGTAGCTAACTGCAGGGAAAACGAATGAAGTGTAAAAGACGGAACAAAATATCACAGATGGCACAGACACTTAAAAACTTGAAACAAGTCTATAAATAGCCACGTTTGATCCATGTAAATCTCAAATTTGAAGAGGCAACCTGGTAAATAAAGAACGGCGGGCTACCTGAGGTTTGTGTGCGCTACATTAAGGAAAGAAGCTGCAAGGGGTGGGAGGTGTTGTGGGTGGCTGGGAGATTAAGAGAAGTGAAATCAGCACTGTATGCCGGCAAGCAGAGGGCTAAAGAAAAGTAGCTGTGAGGGGTGGGAGGGGTTGTGAGGGGGGGGGAGGCACAGGGAGATTAAGTGAAGCGCGGGTCAGGGGCAGTCATGAGCGGGATCACATGAGCGTCGTCAGCCCTCCCTCGTAGCAGCTGCTCCACTCTGTTCAAAGAACCTGTTTGCCTGGACTGGAGCTGGAAGAATTAGAAAAAAAGTTTTTGAACTTTGGTGCTGAAGAGCTTACGTAAAAAACTCTCAGCTTCAGCGGGCTGTGTTGTCTGGGATTTAAATAAGGGTAAAAGCAGTGATATATTCAAATATTTGAAGTCACTCCACGGACTGGTTAGTGGATGCATAGGCTTAAGCACGCGCACTCACAGACTCGCGCCCGCACTCGAGGCAAGTTTAGAAAAATAAATGCAGCAACCAGTGTTTGGACGCAAAGCACAAAGTCAAAACCTACCAGCGACAGGTTCACGCGAGCGTGCAACCACGCTCACACATGTTGCCCCCTGTCCCCCTCAGAAGTATTCTCGAGCCTCATTGCGTCACAGACAGCGCGTGCCTTAGGAAAAGAGGAGGAAGGGCAAAGTTCAAGCAGCAGCTGTTTTCAAGCACTCGTGCTTGTGCTGGCTGCGGGAGCGAGCAGCCTTAGGAAAAGAGGAGGAAGGGCAAAGTTCAAGCAGCAGCTGTTTTCAAGCACTCGTGCTTGTGCTGGCTGCAGGAGCGAGCGTGCTAATTGAAAACAGATGGCCCGCGCGCCGCTGCTCGCTCCCGCAAGGTGGATGCCAGCACAAGCACGAAAGAGCTGAGCGATTTCTAAAGGTCATCTCCTAGAGCAGCGCATGTGCGCTGCCTAGGCGAGACCTAAAAAATGAATGTGTCCTCATGTAATGCAACTGGTGCTATGTAAAGCGCTCTGATACCCGATTCGGGTTAAGTTCGCGCTATATAAAACTCTGTAAAACAAACAAAAATAAAAATGTATGTCAATTTAAGGGAGAAAGCATACAGACTGGGGTCCTGATTAGCAGTATCCCAGTCAGACTAGTCAAAACAGTGAGATATCAAGCAAAAAGTGGGGGTAACCATAAGAAGCAGATCCTACTTTCCTACACAACCCCCACAAACGAAAGGACATTAGACTAACCTAGACCAGCTGAGTCTTCATTTTCTAAGTGGAAATATCTGGAGAGTCCATCTGCATTGGCATGGTTTCTCCCAGGTCTATGTTCCACTGAATAGTCCATCCCCTGTAGGGAGATGGACCACCTCAAAAGTTTGGGGTTTTCACCCTTCATCTGTTTTAGCCATAAGAGGGGCTTATGATCTGTCTGAACAATGAAGTGAGTGCCAAACAAATATGGCCTCAACTTCTTCAGAGCCCAAACCACAGCAAAGGCTTCCCTCTCAATAGCTGACCAACGTTTCTCTCTGGGGGTCAGCCTTCTGCTTATAAAAGCTACTGGCTGATCCTGACCCTCTTCATTCAGTTGCGATAACACAGCCCCTACCCCCAACTCAGATGCATCAGTTTGAACAATGAATTGTTTGGAATAGTCAGGACTTTGCAGAATGGGAGCAGTGCACATGGCCTGCTGCAGGTCATCAAATGCCTTTTGACAGCTAACTGTCCACTGAACTTTCTTAGGCATTTTCTTAGAGGTCAGATCATTTAAAGGGGTCACTATGGATCCATAACCTTTAACAAACATCCTGTAGTACCCAGTCAGGCCCAAGAAAGCTCTGACCTGAGTCTGGGTACTTGGAGCAACCCAGTCCATGATGGTCTGGATTTTGCTCTGCAATGGTTGAACCTGGCCTCCACCCACAAGGTGGCCCAGGTACACAACCTTACACTGCCCTATCTGACACTTGGTGGCCTTGATAGTGAGGCCTGCTTTTTGCAGGGCCTCCAGAACATTTCTCAGGTGGACCAGGTGATCCTCCCAGGTGGAACTAAAGACAGCAATATCATCAAGATAAGCTGCATTATAGTCTTACAGGCCTGTGAGAACTTTATTCACCAACCTTTGAAATGTGGCAGGTGCATTTTTCAAGCCAAAGGGCATTACCACAAATTGATAGTGCCCACTAGGGGTTGAAAATGCTGTTTTGGGTTTGGCATCCTCAGCTACTCTGATTTGCCAATATCCAGCTGTGAGGTCAAATGTACTCAAGAACTTGGCTGAGGCCAAGGTATCAATGAGCTCATCTGACCTAGGAATAGGTTGAGCATCAGTCCTAGTGAATACATTGGGCCCCCTGTAGTCCACACAAAACCTAATTTCTCTCTTACCACCCTGGGTATGAGGTTTGGGCACTAGGACCACTGGACTAGCCCTAGGGCTATCTGAGGGGTAAATGACTCCCAATTCCAGCATCTTTTGGACCTCAGTCCTGATGCAGTCCCTAACATGGTCAGGTTGCCTGTAAATCTTATTTTTAACAGGCAGACTTTCTCCTGTGTCCACTTCATGGGTACACCAATTGGTCTGACTAGGAGTCAGGGAGAACATGTGTCTGTACTGATTGAGGACCTTCCTGCAATCAGTCTGTTGCTGCTCAGTGAGGCTGCGTGCCAAGGCTACACCATCAACTGAGCCATCATCAGGGTTCTGTGAGAGGAGGTCAGGGAGTGGGTCACTCTCTTCCTCCTGTCCCTCATCAGTAGCCATGAGCAAGCCCATGTCTGCCCGGTCAACATATGGCTTGAGCATGTTCAAATGGAGCACCCTGTGGGGGCTCCTGGGAGTTCCAAGGTCCACCAGGTAGTTGACCTCTCCCTTCTGCTCAAGGATGGTTTGGGGTCCACTCCATTTGTCCTGGAGGGCTGCTGGGGCCACAGGCTCCAACACCCATACCTTTTGTCCTGGCTGGTATACAGTCAGCACAGTCTTTTGGTCATGCCAAGCTTTTTGTAATTCTTGGCTAGCTTCAAGGTTTTTGCTTGCCTTCTTCACATACTTAGCCATCCTGGAGCGGAGACCAAGTACATAGTCTACTATGTCTTGTTTAGGTGGTTTGAGAGGTAACTCCCATCCCTCCTTCACTAAACATAAGGGACCCCTAACTGGATGTCCAAACAGAAGTTCAAAAGGGCTGTAGCCAACCCCCTTCTGAGGAACCTCTCTGTAGGCAAAGAGAAGGCAGGGCAACAGGACATCCCATTTTCGCCTAAGCTTTTCTGGGAGGCCCATGATAATGCCCTTTAAGATTTTGTTGAATCTCTCAACTAACCCATTGCATTGTGGGTGATAGGGTGTGGTAAATTTATAATTTACTCCACACTCCTTCCACATATCAGTTATGTAACTTGACATGAAGTTTGCACCTCTGTCAGGTAAGACCTCCTTAGGGAAACCCACTCTGGAAAAAATTCCCAGGAGGGCCCTGGCCACCACAGGAGCTATGGTGGTTCTAAGGGGTATGGCTTCTGGGTACCTAGTGGCATGGTCCACCACCACTAGAATATATCTGTGCCCAGAGGTAGTTGGAGGATCCATGGGACCAATTATGTCAATCCCAACCCTCTCAAAGGGAACCCCCACCACAGGTAGTGGTATCAGGGGTCCTTTGTGGTACCACCTGCCTTACCACTGGCTTGACAGGTGGTACAGGAGCGACAAAACTCCTTTGTGTCCTCTGACATGTGAGGCCAGTGAAAGTAAGGGACAAGCCTGTCCCAAGTCTTGCTTTGGCCTAGATGTACTGCTAAAGGGATGTCATGTGCCAGTGTCAGTAGAAAGCCCCTAAACTTCAGAGGTATAACCAACATCCTGGTAGCACCAGGCTTGGGGTCTCTACCCTCTGAGTAAAGGAGTCCTTCATCCCAGTAGATCCTGTGGGACCCACTGGCACTGCCAGCAGCCTCAGCAGCAGCTTGCTGTCTGAGGGGTTCAAGAGAGGGGCAGCTGTGCTGCTCCTGAATCAGTTCTGCCCTGGAAGGTCCCCCTGTCCCCAAGAACTCAACCTGATCAGGTTCAAGTTCCTCTGAGACAGTTCCTTCACAGGGACTGGAATCATCTTCCTCAGGAGACTGATCCTCACTCTGAATCTGGGGGGAAAACACTGCCTTACCCCTACTGCTCCTTCTATTGGAAGACCCCTGGTCCATTCTTCCAGGATCCAGGGCCTGTTCAGTGGAAGACATTTTTGCCTGTGACCTAGTCACAGCAAACACATCTGCAGAGATGCCCAACATTTCTGCATGTGTCCTGAGTTCCACTACAGCCCAGGCTGAAGTGTCCAAATCATTGCCCAACAAGCATTTCCCAGGGAGGTCTGAGCTAACCACAACTTTCTTAGGGCCAGTTACCCCTCCCCAGCTGAGATTAACAACTGCCAAAGAATGATCTGTCCTGACATTGCTAGCATTGGTCACTTGGTACATCTCACCAAGTATGATCTGGTCAGGGCTCACAAGATCCTTAGTCACCATTGTGACACTGGCTCCTGTGTCCCTATATGCCATGGCCTCCTTACCATTGATTAAGGGCTGTTGTCTGTATTTGCCCAGATTACTGGCATTGACAAATAGGGAGGCAATATCCATGCCCCCATCACAGACTAATACAGCCTGAGCGGGAGTTCTGACTAGGCCAGAACCCGACTCAGATCCCAGGGTTACCCTGTAGTGTAGTTCCTATTTCCCTAATAGGTTCTGCGCATTGGAATAACATACTCTATAGGCTTGGCATAGGACTGAGGTCGGTATGCCCCTATCGCGTATATTAAACTTAATTACTGTGTACCAGCTAGCTCAGAGGCCACTAGAAACTTCTTGAAGACAAGAAGGGAATAGCTTCTGGCAACCACATAACATAAAACCCTGATCCCTCAGGATCGTGGAAACAATATACTACTTTTCATTCAGTCACTCATCTCAGAGAAGTACATAGAAGAAACAGTCGGGTGTGTTTACAATAAAAATTATTGCACAGTTGTTATTCTAGTACTGGTTATATGTGCTGCGACAACTGTTGGACAGTAGCAGAGAAATATGGCCAGCAGTGCAGTTAAATAAAAATGCATGGTACAGTTTTACCATTGTGCAATAGTAATGAACACATACATGAAATGCAGAATGCATTAAGATAAAGCCTATACCCCTATGATGCCTAACTAGATGTACCTAAGTGTACCTAGCATGTGTGTAGGTCTTAGAGAGCCAAGAATCCCCTAGGATTTAGTTCTAACCCCATTACCTTAGTGGGACTTCATCCTGATGTTGAGCTGGACACCCCAGGATGGGTGGATGGACCTCTGCCAGCTGGAGCTGTGGCATGACGCAGGTTGCAGCGTCTCAGGAGTGTCGGCATGGAAAGTCTCGGTCCCCTCTGCCTTGCTTGGGCAAAGGGAGGTATATTTATACCTGCTAGGTGCCTTGGAATGTTAGTATTGACGTACAGTCGGTCAGAGGAAGACGTCAGGAATGAACCCTTAGGAAATAGTGGTTCATGCATATTTAATGAGTTCTTGGAGAAATCAATAATCCTGTGCTAGGGAAAATCCCAAGAGCTTAAGGGTCTGTTTCTAAGAACTCGTTGTGACATAGGTTAGTCACTGTTGGACATGGATATGACGTATTTAGGATGGACCGTCTTCTGCACCCAGAGCACACGTCAGATAAGGGACAGACTCTGTTGCTCGTTATTTGTGAAGGGAGGGCTAATGTAGGTGAAAGGTCCAGCCTGTCTCTGTGGCACGAAGGATTTGTGCCTCTGAAATGGCGCACCTATGTTAGGGCCTCAATCCAGCACATAACACCCACTCCTATCTATGATCAATCGTGAATAACCCATTAAAAGCAAACTACGTGACTAAAATAGGCATTTGCATATGATTGGCAGGTAGTTGCATGAGAGTGGTTTATGAGCTGAAAAAATAGCAGCTGTTAAAATATGTAAAATCACTATAGACTCTGTGGAGACAGGAAAAATCTATAGTGTAATTAAAAAATACTCTCTTAGAGTCAGTAGTTACTTATAAAAGTTCCTGTTTATAAAATTGAAAACTCTTACAAGCTGTTCAGAAGACCATGCTTTCTTTAGAAGGAAAAAAGAAAGGTCAATTTTAGAGGGAAAGCTCCAAGCACTCGGTGAGAGTTGAAACAATAAGAGAAAGAATGTGTCTCAGGACATGTTTTAGCAAAATGAGAGATAACAAGTGGCTGAGAGACACAACATTTCTGTTGCTAGTTACTGCAGGGGACGTACCTTTGTAATACCTTGCAGAATCGTTGTGGGAGCACAGAATGAGCAGTGCTGCCAGTTGCTGGTTCTGAGGCAGCCGGTGCTGTAATCGATACTTTGGATTTTCAAGGAATGCTTGGGTTTGATGGGAATACGCTTGGGACACAGACAAGCATGGGACTTCAGCAGTTCCAGCCTGGTGGTAAATGCCGCTGGTGTTTCCTTTGGAAGTGTCAGACAGATGATGACCACGCATTCTTTACTGCAAAAAACAGGCATCAGAGAACAGGTATGTTGCAGTCTTTTTCAGACTGGTCTTTTAAATATTAGAAACCATGAGAAGCATAGTTCCTGTTTGCAAGGTATTCCCAAGGTGTATCACACTGCTTGTATGTGAAAGATAAAATTTATCAAAAAGGAAAGAGGGGCAGTCTGTATTTAAGAGTGCTATTTCGCAAAAAAGAACAAATATTTCTTTAGCTGATGTGAAATGAAAAATAAAAGTGCTGCACAAGCATGGTTTTCAGATTGCTCAAAGCATTTGAACTTTATAAAGGAAACTTTTGGTTCACTACTTTCAGTGTTGGGGCTTCTAGCCAAAAAGGGCACAACTTATCTACACTGTAGGATTTCACTACCTCTGGATGTTATCTGTACATAACGTAGGTCTGGCTTATGTATACTGAGTCCCTTGGTGATGTTCAGGAATCATTTTTGTGACAGGTATTTGTGTCAAAAGGCCAAACCATCCATACTTTCCTAACTGGGTCTGTCCTGTTGTTTTGTAAATGGCATCTAATGTTGCCCCTGCTGATGTATGTCAACTATTCCACCCCCATGCGATGGTGTTTGGTGGTGTTTGGCAACGTTCCTACTGGTGTTTAAACAACCACATTTCTAGATGCATTACAATTGTGTAGGAGTTGATAACCTTAATGAAGGTAACAGGAATAAAGCGTCACAATAAGAATAAATCTCTAACATTTCATGATCTGAAAATGTATCAATTATTCCTAAAACAGACAGCATATTATTCACTGTATCAGTAACCCAATTTTCAGAAAAATGTACAGCAGGTAATGACATCACTGAATAGTTCAAAATACATTAATCAGAATTAAAAACCGGATGATTAAATACATCATTTAGAATACAAAGGCTTGTTTAGGCCGAATACATTTATAAGTCTCTTTTGCATTTGAATTTAAAATGGATGTGGCTTCAGTTTTATGTTGAGTCTGTTTTGTAGAAAAGTGTCCACTAAGAGTCATACTAAAAGCTAGCTCTAAGCAAAGCTAGAACAGAAAAAGATGAACCCAGAAATACTCCATAGTTCTACCCATGGTGAAGCCAGGTCTGTATCTTTTTGGAAAAAGAAAAGGTTCAAAAGTTTGTACTTGCGTGTTCGTTGTTTGTTTTTAGGCTGGCTTCGCTTCCTGTTCACGTGGAGCCATGGAAAACGTATCACGGTTAATGAAATAGCCAGTAGCTGTATGATCAATTGTTGAAATTGCATCGTGTTTAGTTGAAGTTATTTCTGCTGTTTTTGTTGAAAAACGTTTGAAATGTTGAAATTAATAGTTGATGTCTTTGCTGAAAAACTTTCAGATGTTGAAGTTAATATTTTATGTTTTTGTTGAAAAACATTGAAGCATTTATTAGTTGTTGCTTTTGTTGAAAAAACGTTGATGCATTTATTATTTGATGCTTTTGTGAAAAAACGTTGAAGCTTTTATTATTTGATGTTTTTGTTGAAAAAACGTTGAAGCTTTTATTATTTGATGCTTTTGTTGAAAAACGTTGAAGCATTTATTATTTGATGCTTTTGTTGAAAAACGTTGGTGTACACATTTGTTTTTGGCCAAATTGCAACTTGAGTGTTAACTTGACTTTTATTTTGAATTTGAAAGGTTGGTTCAAGGAGAACTAGTTCCATTGCATTGTTGCATAGTCCCCCACTCCATGGATTTGATTTCTCAAACGTGATGAGCTTTTCAGTTTGAAGTTCTTGAATAGTAGTGAGAGGGACGTCTACTACTGTGGAGTTCACGAGGCCTACTGCTCAGTATTGGCCACATAGTGTTGTTTGAGTCTTTCATTTGAAATGAATCTGTTTTCCTTTTTCACGGCAAGATGCGGCAAAAGTACAGTTCTTGTTCCCTTCACTTCAAGGAATGGCACAGGTTTTCCTGTATGAGGGGCCAAATTCCTTTGTGTCCGCGATCTTTATCTCTCTCTCTGCCCAGATCCCCGACTTTTGGGATTCAGACAGGTCTTGCCGTGATTACCTCGAATTCCCAGTGGCGGCCTGTTTCACTTTGACAGAATCTTTGTTTGTTTCTTTGTTTCCTTAAGTTCCTGTAAAACAGCCAAACGATCATAGATACAGAATGGTTTTCATCCGCCACTGTTCCTTCACATTTATGATCAGGTTCCCACATTCGTAAATGGAGTCAGACCTCCTAGAGAGCTTCTTGGCTGGGTGTGTATTGCCCCCTGAATCCATATAAGTGTTTGACCTCACTAGCGCCCCGCCTAATACCCTAGCTGTTAAGGATTGCTCTATGCCCCAGTCCTTCCTCTCCTCTACCTAAATTCCCTCAGGATGGCGTTGGAGAGGAGTACCGCAATATTACGTCCATCCCTTCCATGGCCTCCTTGTCAGCCCGAGAGCTAAGCATGGAGCCACAGTCAGGGTGTAACGTTGTTTGCGTATCTCCTGTTATGGACTCGCAAATCTTTCTATAACAGTTTTGAACGTCAGCCGAGCGCTAAGGCCATACCTATAGGAAACTTGAGCACGGATCCACTGCCACCAAGATATATTTTTAAGCCACCTCAAAATTTGAGGGGCCACAGTGGTCCTGTTACATGACACGATCAAGTGGACAGTCTGATGCTGTCTAGCAATGGGACCTGCGCGGGTCTTGTGATGGTGTAGCTTGGCATTTGTTTGCAGATTTTGCAGTTCAAGACAAAGCCAATAGTCTGACTTCTGAACCCTGGCCACCAATAGCACTGTTTGCAATGAAGAAATAGTAGCTATTACCCCTGAATGCGCGGAGCCCAAGCCCTTGTGTGCTTTAAATGATTAATTCCTGCCTACTATCCATATTTGGAAATACTCTATCCCCCACTCCAGGAATCTGAGCATATGGAATGTTGTTTGCACCTAACTTGTAGGAGTATATAAGTGGAAATTTCTTAGGCACTGCTGTGCTGCCTTTGCGTGAAGCAATTACAGCCACCATATTCTAACCGTCTATTCTCGTTGTTGAACGAGTGTGCGCAGCTACGGAAGCTGTGTGAACAGCCCCCTGTGTGGCTTCTACTGCCAATGAATTCCCTGCAACGTGCACGTCATCACGTTGATGACTCAGTGTGGTAATCACGTGAGTTTTTGTTTGGTAGGTCGTTTTTTTCAACTCCACTACCTGTTCCCATAATTTTTGTGTTTAATTATGCCACCTTTTTAATCTTTAAACCCATTTTGTTCCCAATGGTGTAAATATTTATTACATGATTGCACACAGTAAAGGAATCGCACACTATAAGTGTGGGGAATTCGCGATCCGTGTTTACAAGTGCAAGTATCAGGGCTTTTAAAGAAGCCAACCGAGCCGTGCTATTACCTAGAGGCAGTTTTTTGGTGCAATGAGGACGGAACTTGCCATCCAGCATCTGTTCTTTAACAAAGGCGGCCGGTGGGGCAGACCCATCAGTGTAAATTTTTAAAAATTCATACTGGTCTAGAGGCAAGATTTCATTTGGTAGATGATGTTCTTTCTCATATTGCAGGAATGCCTGTGTTTTTAAACTTGGATCAAATCTGGATTCAAAGTCTGATGCAGCAAAAGATTTAGCCCTTTGTATCCATTCTGGATGCAAGGCTTTGGCATTAGGAATGCTAGCCCCGGTACCGGGGTGACGACAATAATGCATCATCCCATGAGCTAGTGCTCTTTCTTTTGCTACAGCAGTCTGAATGGTTGTCAGAATTTTTTCCTGTTGAATTAAAACTCATTTCTGTGTTTGTGTACAGATGAGATTTGTATGCGATTGGTACAGTTTCACCTTCATTAAAGGTTTAATAAGTGTACCCGCATTGACCCAAAATGATACTAAGTACCAAGTGGTGCAAGTTTACACGTGTGTCTTTGTGTTTGGAAGCAATAATATCTTCCTGGAGTGAACACAGAATATTGGTGTGTTCTTGTGTCCAGTGTTTGACTGAAAAGTCAGGTTTGAAAAAGGTCGTAGAAAGGTTTTACTCTCTCTGCGAAATCAAAAATGTATGTTCTGCCAAAATCTAGGAATCCCAGTACTGATTGGAAGCTGTTTTAATGTCTTTGGAGGCTGGAACAGCGCACACTTTTCTAAAAAGTTAGCTGCCAGGCTTTTCCCTTCACTTGAAAACTAGTATGCCAAAAATAGGACACAGAGGTGGGCAATTTTTGATTTCTCAAAATTAAATTTGTAGCCCTCAGAGGCGAATCCCATAATAATGGTGCTCACCCTCGTCAAGTGTTTCCCCAATAGGTCGTCCGTTAGATAAATATCATCCATATAGGACAACGCTTCTTCATCAAAGTGCTTTAGCCATTCAGTAACTCTTTCAGAAAATACCCCTGAGCTGTTCTTATACCCACGGGGGAGATGACAAAAAATTGTCGCTGGGACTCTAATATACTAAATGCTGTTAGGTACCTGTTTTCAGGTGCTATAGTTTGACAGAAAAATCCATTTGAGACAACAAGTGTTGTTTTGTATTTTTTACCGCATAATGTTATTCATTAATGCGGCACTATCTGCATGTTGGACAGCATATGTCTTTGTGCAAGTGTTCAAGTGTCTGTAAATGAAAACTAGACGAAATGTATTATCATGTTTTGATAAGTGAAACAAGGGATTGTTCTTTTGTGAAGTGCATTTTTCAATGATCTCCTGGTATTCAAGTTGATCTAAGATCTTCCTGACCTGTGTTTTTAGCTTCTTGCTTAAATAGGATATTGTCTTTGAGCATGTGGTGAAACTATTAACGGGATCACGTGGTGGGTTGAGGCATCATCCCATCCAGCATGATTTTTATACAATGCTGGAGCTTGGGCTACTGCCCACTCCCGTGCATATGTATGTTTAAGGTGAACGGGGAACATGGTTGGAAAATGCAGGAAAAATATACTTTCTCCCTTTGGGAGCTCCCTGACGAATGCTGGTGGCTAATCTAGTTCTGCTAACAGTATGTCAAAACCAGACAATAGGTTCTTCGCAAAGAGACCTTTTACTTTCCTGTGTTTGTCCTCCTCCATGCGGAGTGTTATTTCATATAACTTGTGTGGGACGCTCACCCTTTTGTCTGGTGTTTCCACCGTGATGTAATCATTCAATTTTGCTGTCCAGAAATTCTTTCAGGTTCTGGCGAGCTATTGTTACTTCTGCCGCGCTGTCTAGCATTGTCTGAGCCCATTCCCCATTCAGAAGTTGAGTCCTTAGGATTCTGTGCATGTCTAACTTTGAGACCTGCAACTTTCTTCTTTTAAATTGAGGTTTGGATTGTGGCTTGTCTTCTGTTTTAGAAGAGTCCTGAGCGTGCTTGTCCCTGGACTGCTTGCGCTCTTCTTTGTGTGCTGACTTTCCTTCTCTCCCTGTGTTGTTTGTCGAGAGGAATGTGTATCAGTATCCTGATACCTGTCAGGTTTCCTAATATTATCCCTATTCCTAAGGTTATACCTCTTTGCAGAGGGCTCCTGTTGAGGAGACCTACCTCAGGACTGAGAATCTTTTCTGAAAAATTTTGTTTTTTATTATTATCCCACTTCTTTTTAGAAGAAGTAGGTGTCTGCTTAGAATTGTCCTTCTCAGGACTGCCCATTAGCTGTGGTTTTAAAAGCTTTCCCACCCAAACTGTCCCTTCCCAGTTCTGCATATGCAGTTTCAATTATTTAGGGAAGTTCTTGTGGTTGGTCTATAAGACTGCCCTCTCTTAGGTGTTGGCGGATCGCCACTGAAGCTGCTTCCCCTTTAATGTTAGCTAGTATTATTGTTGATACCTGGTCGTAATTACCTAGTAATTTCATACCTAAGGTCAGAGCTGGTTCAGCTCCATACTTGTTCTGTATCTGTCGTAAGACATCTGGAATTACCGCTAAGGAAGTAATACCATGAGTCCTGGTATATATGGCAGCAAAGACTGTACCCCAAGTGGTGCAGTCCTCTAACTGTGGTGTGATCCCCATGGGCAAGCAGAGTGTTAGCATTATATGCTTTCAAATGGTGTAGTATTTGGAAATACTGCTTCTAACTGGATAATTTTCTGAGCTACCCAGAAAGGAATCTGTTCACATTTTGTGGGTAGTTTGCCCATTACTATGTGTAATGTTTGTGGAGTGATTTTAGTAGCTGTGCTCTGTGTTGGAGCTGTGTTATTCGTAGCTACTGTGGGCTCGACACCAAGTGTCCTCATGACGAGTTGTGTCATGGCTCTGTAAGAGTTTTACCAACTCTTTGTGTTGTAGGAGCAGTGCATCTTGTGGCATTATATCAATGTCAGGATGTGGTGTGTAGCCAGCTAATATTGGCCTTGTAGCTCCTGGTCTACCTAGTGGACCGAACCTGGTTTTATTTATTTGTTGTAGGGCGCCATTAAACCAGAAATTGTGGTCCTGGTCAGTGTGCGGAATCTTAATCTCCTCGAGCGGAGTGTAGACCGCTGGGACTTTTTCATGTATGTAAGAATGAAAAGTCTGAGTTGTTGCATTTACTGCTGGGAATGTAACCCAAGAATAGAACACATCTGTTTGATAATCTTCGTGTGCCTCTATTAATATCACTGTACCCTCTCGGTCTGTTAAACCATGTCTGAGGGGTTTTGTGTGAGTATATGCCTGATTTTGGGTGCAAAATGTATTGCATTTGCTTCCTCTTCGTCGTTTGAGACCTGTGTCCCAGTGACAGGAGCAGTTGCCTCGACAGACATTGTGTTGTGAAAACAAAATGTCCTAAAGGGTTTTAAGATAAGGTTTTAAAAGGCATAATTGTTCGGGAACTTTTTCCTTCAAGCTTGATTAACCAACAGCCAATACATAGGAAGATTGCCTACTCAGCTGTGGCGGAATTTTGTGCCTACCCACTCCAGACGTCTCTGGCGTTTTGTAAGTAGGGTCTCTGAGAATAAGCATGACTGAACTACTCAGATTCTACTGTTAAATAAGTGCCAAATTCACGTTTGGGCGTCATGTAGTGTAGTTCCTATTTCCCTAATAGGTTCTGCGCCTTGGAATAACATACTCTATAGGCTTGGCATAGGACTGAGGTCGGTATGCCCCTATCGCGTATATTAAACTTAATTACTGTGTACCAGCTAGCTCAGAGGCCACTAGAAACTTCTTGAAGACAAGAAGAGAATAGCTTCTGGCAACCACATAACATAAAACCCTGATCCCTCAGGATCGTGGAAACAATATACTACTTTTCATTCAGTCACTCATCTCAGAGAAGTACATAGAAGAAACAGTCGGGTGTGTTTACAATAAAAATTATTGCACAGTTGTTATTCTAGTACTGGTTATATGTGCTGCGACAACTGTTGAACAGTAGCAGAGAAATATGGCCAGCAGTGCAGTTAAATAAAAATGCATGGTACAGTTTTACCATTGTGCAATAGTAATGAACACATACATGAAATGCAGAATGCATTAAGATAAAGCCTATACCCCTATGATGCCTAACTAGATGTACCTAAGTGTACCTAGCATGTGTGTAGGTCTTAGAGAGCCAAGAATCCCCCTAGGATTTAGTTCTAACCCCATTACCTTAGTGGGACTTCATCCTGATGTTGAGCTGGACACCCCAGGATGGGTGGATGGACCTCTGCCAGCTGGAGCTGTGGCATGACGCAGGTTGCAGCGTCTCAGGAGTGTCGGCATGGAAAGTCTCGGTCCCCTCTGCCTTGCTTGGGCAAAGGGAGGTATATTTATACCTGCTAGGTGCCTTGGAATGTTAGTATTGACGTACAGTCGGTCAGAGGAAGACGTCAGGAATGAACCCTTAGGAAATAGTAGTTCATGCATATTTAATGAGTTCTTGGAGAAATCAATAATCCTGTGCTAGGGAAAATCCCAAGAGCTTAAGGGTCTGTTTCTAAGAACTCGTTGTGACATAGGTTAGTCACTGTTGGACATGGATATGACGTATTTAGAATGGGCCGTCTTCTGCACCCAGAGCACACGTCAGATAAGGGACAGACTCTGTTGCTCGTTATTTGTGAAGGGAGGGCCAATGTAGGTGAAAGGTCCTGCCTGTCTCTGTGGCACGAAGGATTTGTGCCTCTGAAACGGCGCACCTATTTTAGGGCCTCAATCCAGCACATAACAACCCCTACTACACCCTTGTTCCCTGTACCACCACTTGGAGCTGAACTAGGGGGAACAGTTGCCTTTGGGGAAGTGGTGGTGGTAGGAGGATCCTTGGCCCTTGAACAATTGGCATCCCTTGTCCAATGGGTTTTCTCCTTACAAAGGAAGCACCAAGGTGTCTTTCTGCCTTTTCCCTTGTTAGATTGTGACTCACCCCCAGAGGCAGGTTTTTGGGGCCCTGAAGAAGACTTCTGGTCTTTGCCCTTCTACCCACCTTTATCTGCTGGTTTAGCATTTTGCTTCTTTTGGTCACCACCTGTGGTCTGGTTTTTCTGCTTCACCCTGGTTCTGACCCACCTATCTGCCTTCTTTCCCAATTCTTGGGGAGATGTCAGATCAGAGTCAACCAGGTATTGATGCAACAACTGATTTTGGCAATTATTAAGGATCTGCTCCCTCATAATCAAATTGTACAATCCCTTGAAATCATTCACTTTGCTGCCAAGTAACCAGCCTTCCAGAGCCTTGGTAGCACAATCTACAAAGTCTAACCAGTCCTGAGTCTGTACTTTCTGGGTGTCTCTGAACTTAATCCTGTACTGTTCAGTGGTTAAGCCAAACCCATCAATGAGAGCACTCTTCAGGACTGAATAGTTGTCAGCATCCTCTTCTCCAACAGTGAGGAGCTTATCTCTACCTTTGTCAGCAAAGGAGAGCCACAAGATAGCTGACCACTGATCTTGAGGGACCTTCTGTACCTTACAGGCCCTCTCTAAAGCAGTTATCCATTTGTGGATATCATCCTCACCATGGTAGGGAGGGACTATCTTGCTCAGGTTCCTATGATCTTAAGAATACTCATTAATCCTAGGGACACTGTTGCTGCCACCATGGGACTCTAGTCCCAATCTCCTCTTAGCCTTCTGGAGCTCTAAGGATTCCCTATCTAGTGCCAATTGCTCTTGCCTGAGCCTAAGCTTGACTTTCTCAAGCTCTAGAAATTGGCACTCTCTGTCATAAGAGCTATCTCTCTTATGAGATATGGAGGTCGCTATAGAAGTTCCTGAATGGTGAGATTCAGCAGAGGGAGATCTAGATCTCCTAAACTCTGCACTCTTCCTGGAGGAAAAAAGAGAGGGCCACTGGGGCCTTCTCCCCCACCTCCTGGAAAATCTAAGTTGTCCAGGTGGGAATCATTTTGATCCTCCTGGTCAGGGTTTGATTCTAGGTCAAAGAAGGTTTCACTTCCTGGCCTGTCCTCATTCCCTGCCCCACCCACTCTTTCTACCATATCTGACCCTGGGATCATCCTAAGGTCATCCAAGAGTAACACCTCAATGAGACGTTGGGTGTTTGCATTTCTCCCTGTCTTCAGCTTCCTGGAAGCACAAATGGCTTTCAAATCTTGAAAAGTGAGACCATTGTACCTAGAAGGCAGAGAGCCACTGGCTTCTCCTTTAGAAGACATACTAAGTGTGGTGTGGTGTATGCACCTACCTAACCTAGTGGAAACTAAACTCTCTTAGGTTGGAGAAAGGGTGTGCTAGACCCTTGACTTACCCAACCCCAAGTTCAGTAGAACTTACTTATTCTAATCTTGAAGTATTATATGTGCCTAATACTTTAGTGGTTTTCAGTTAATCACTCAATGAGATTTATCTGGTAAAACAATAGCAAGCTTGAATCCCAACCGCTGCACACCAATGTGAGAAGTTGGCCTGGTATATGCTGTCCACTAATTAAAGTGTGCACCTTGCACCAGTCCGAACGACCCTTATGGTGTATGAGGTCAAAGATAACCTTTACAAAGCTATCCTGGTGGTAGCTGTGGAGAGCAGCCTTCAGGCTTAATCTTGAAGGAATGTAAATCAGCTTGTTTTACCAGAATATCACCTCATGAATTACTAAATGAAGGAGAACCACACTGTAGTTATATAAAAATATGTATTTATTAATATAACACTCTCTACTATCCTCTACACGAGGATAGAACACAAAGCACACAATACGAGATCAATAGAACAGTTGTAAGTAGCAGAATGCACAGTGGGCTCCAGGGGGAGACCAAACCATATACTAAAATAGTGGTATAACAGTCACGACTGAGTTCAAGACAAGGTCTGGAGCACTTAGAATCGTTGGGACCCCAAGGAACCACCCATGGTGAGTAGACAGGGACCCCAGGGAGGCCGGGTGCAGTGTGGGAACACGACCGCAGGCTCCGTACAATTCTATGGGGAAGTCGCGGTTACACTTTTAAAGTTTAAGGACCCTTCTAGGAGGACTTCGAGCAAACCTGTTGGAACTTAAGAGTTTGAAGAGCCACCCCACCCATGGATACTGTAGCACCCAAGTTACCTATCCCAGAGGAGCCGGGTGCATAGGTCTGAAGAGGCGTCGGAAACTGCCGTCGTTCTCAATGGAGAGCTGCAAAGAAGTACTGCTGCAGTGAAGGTGAAAAGGGTCCGGTGGAATCCAAGCCTGGATTTGAGGAAGATGGAACCTGAAAGCAGAGGGGACAGAGTCTGGGTCACTTCAGAGTGACCAGGGGCTCGGTAGACGAATGCCCACCGATGTTGGGTGCTTCAGGTGCGAAGAAGGGATGCTTGACTCTGCAGCCACGAGGACCAGGAGACGTCGAGGATGACCAGGAGCTGCAGGTGAGCTGTCCCATGAAGGATGTCGAGTGCTGAGGGTCAGTGTCCGGCTGGAAAACCAACAAGCATTGGCAAAAGCAACCCACACAGGAAGGTCAAGCAGGTTACGGTGTGGACAGGCAAGGTCCAGGGGACTCACCAAGCAATGGGGAATTAGGCCACATCTGGAGCAACCAGGAAAGCCCAGCAGAAATGAAGATGACCCTCAGGAGGACCCACAGGTCGAATGACCCGGAGTCGCGAGGGGACCTCGAGCAAGATTGCAAAGTACCAGCCCACAGAGCACTCGGTGTGAGGAGGCTGGAGTTCTTTTGTGCAAAAACCGCTCAGGGTCAGGACTACACGGAGTCCAATGCACAAGCTCGGGAATCGCCAACAAGCATATGCACTTGCAAATGGATGCAGTGCACAGGGGTTCTGGGCACGCAGTCCCCACAAGGGATACTAGCCTCAAACTGGGAGAGAGGGTAGATCAACCTAAGGGACCATCGGAAACCCACCTCCTGTGCTGCTGAAATCTTCGGAGTCCACAGGAGCTCAGGAGCAGCAGACCGGTCAGTTGTTCTTAGGTGCCCGCGAAGCAGGGGAGTGACTCCTTCACTCCAAGGGAGATTCTTCAGTTGTCTTTAGTGCACCACAGGTCCTGCACGGAGCCTGTAAGGAGCATGGGCACGAACCAAGCTTCAGACAGAAAGGGGGACGAAGTCAAGCCCAGTTGAGGTCCAGCAAAGTCCAGAGTGTCCAGACGGTCGAAGGTCAGTGGTTTCTTCTTGTAGAATCTTGTCCACGTAAAATCTAAAGTCTTACAGCCAGGTAAGCCCTTTTGTACCCAGGGGAGAGGGTTGGACAGATTCAGGGGACCCTCCTAGGGGAGGGTCAGGACAGAGGGGTGGCTACACCCATGTCCTTTGTCCAGTTTCGTGCCAGAGCAGGAGCCAATGGCTCCCAGAACTGGTTTGAGCTGGACTATGCACAGGGACACCCAATGTGCCCCAGGTGCAGACTTTCAGGCATTCTCAGAGTGCACCCACCCTTCCCCAATACACTAAACCCTGTCTGGGAGGTGGTCACACCTCCCTGTGACAGGATGCCTATTGTGCTGCCTTCCTCTGCTCGAGCTTGGCTCAGCAGCAGGAGGGAAAAAATGTGTCTCTGGTCAGCAGCATCCATTTTGTGCTGTCCTAGTCGAGAAGGCTGGCACCGGTTAGACCAGTGACCCCACGAAGCTCGCTTCTGAAGGGTGGAATCATACCTCCCACACCAGTTACTGGTGTGGAGGTATGATTCCAAGGTGTTTGATACCAAACACGATATGTTTCTATGCAGCCGTTTTTGAGATAGCATTTACCGCAAGGTTATAATGCACCTCTACCTATATGTCCGGCTGAGTCACAGTCAACCCGGGAGAATGGTCTCCGAAGGCTGCAGAGGGGCTTTGCTCATGCAGGGGCACCCTCTCACTAAAAACCCAGCACCCTGCCTTCAGGATTGATAAGGCCTGCTATTGGGGTGACTTATAAATTTTAAGTATAGTGACCTATGGATATAGTGAACCTATATGTAAAGTAAGTAGTGCAAGCACCATCTTACACAGGCTGCTGTGGCAGACCCGGAGTTCCATTTTGCATGGCCTCTCATGGGTGGCATAATACATGCTTCAGCCCAGGGGAGGCCTCTGGGGTACCTATGCCCTGGGTACATGGGTACTATATACTAGGGACTTATAAGTGTACCCCAGCATCCAATCTGGAGTGTACCAAGTACATGTATGTCAATTTAAGGGAGAAAGCAGATAGACTGGGATCTTGATTAGCAGGATCCCAGTCAGACTAGTCAAAACAGTGAGACATCAAGCAAAAAGTGGGGTAAAGCATAAGAAGCAGATCCTACTTTCTTACACAACCCCCCCCAAATGAAAGGACATGAGACTAACCTAGACCAGTTGAGTCTTCATTTTCTAAGTGGAAATATCTGGAGAGTCCATCTGCATTGGCATGGTTACTCCCAGGTCTATGTCTCACTGAATAGTCCATCCCCTGTAGGGAAATGGACCACCTCCAAAAGTTTGGGGTTTTCACCCTTCATCTGTTTTAGCCATAAGAGGGGCTTATGGTCTGTCTGAACAATGAAGTGAGTGCCAAACAAATATGGCCTCAACTTCTTGAGAGCCCAAACCACAGCAAAGGCTTCCCTCTCAATAGCTGACCAACGTTTCTCTCTGGGGGTCAGCCTTCTGCTTATAAAAGCTACTGGCTGATCCTGACCCTCTTCATTCAGTTGTGATAACACAGCCCCTACCCCCAACTCAGATGCATCAGTTTGAACAATGAATTGTTTGGAATAGTCAGGACTTTGCAGAATGGGAGCAGTGCACATGGCCTGCTTCAGGTCATCAAATGCCTTTGGACAGCTAACTGTCCATTGAACTTTCTTAGGTAATTTCTTAGAGGTCAGATCATTTAAAGTGGTCACTATGGATCCATAACCTTTAACAAACCTCCTGTAGTACCCAGTCAGGCCCAAGAAAGCTCTGAACTGAGTCTGGGTAGTTGGAGCAACCCAGTCCATGATGGTCTGGATTTTGCTCTGCAATGGTTGAACCTGGACACCACCCACAAGGTGTCCCAGGTACACAACCTTACTCTGCCCTATCTGGCACTTGGTGGCCTTGATAGTGAGTACTGCATTTTGCAGGGCCTCCAGAACATTTCTCAGGTGGACCAGGTGTTCCTCCCAGGTGGAACTAAAAACAGCAATATCATCAAGATAAGTTGCACTATAGTCTTCCAGGCCTGTGAGCACTTTTTTCACCAACCTTTGAAATGTGGCAGGTGCATTTTTTAAGCCAAAGGGTATTACCACAAATTGATAGTGCCCACTAGGGGTTGAAAATGCTGTTTTAGGTTTGGCATCCTCAGCTAGTCTGATTTGCCGATATCCAGCTGTGAGGTCAAATGTACTCAAGAACTTGGCTGAGTCCAATGTATCAATGAGCTCATCTGCCCTAGGAATAGGGTGAGCATCAGTCCTAGTGAATACATTGGGCCCCCTGTAGTCCACACAAAACCTCATTTCTCTCTTACCACCCTGGGTATGAGGTTTGGGCACTAGGACCACTGGACTAGCCCAAGGGCTATCTGAGGGTTCAATGACTCCCAATTCCAGCATCTTTTGGGCCTCAGTCCTGATGCAGTCCCTGACATGGTCAGGTTGCATATAAATCTTATTTTTAACGGGCAGACTTTCTCCTGTGTCCACTTCATGGGTATACCAAGTGGTCTGACTAGGAGTCAGGGAGAACATGTGTCTGTACTGATTGAGGACCTTCCTGCAATCAGTCTGTTGCCGCTCAGTGAGGCTGCCTGCCAAGGCTACACCATCAACTGAGCCATCATCAGCGTTCTGTGAGAGGAGGTCAGGGAGTGGGTCACTCTCTTCCTCCTGTCCCTCATCAGTATCCATGAGCAAGCCCATGTCTGCCCTGTCAACATATGGCTTGAGCCTGTTCACATGGAGCTCCCTGTGGGGGCTCCTGGGAGTTCCAAGGTCCACCAGGTGGGTGACCTCTCCCTTCTGCTCAAGGATGGTATGGGGTCCACTCCATTTGTCCTGGAGGGCTGCTGGTGCCACAGGCTCCAACACCCATACCTTCTGTCCTGGCTGGTACACAGTCAGCAGAGCCTTTTGGTCATGCCAAGCTTTTTGTAATTCTTGGCTAGCCTCAAGGTTTTTGCTTGCCTTCTTCATATACTCAGCCATCCTGGAGCGGAGACCAAGTACATAGTCCACTATGTCTTGTTTAGGTGGTTTGAGAGGTAACTCCCATCCCTCCTTCACTAAATATAAGGGACCCCTAACTGGATGTCCAAACAGAAGTTCAAAAGGGCTGTAGCCAACCCCCTTCTGAGGAACCTCTCTGTAGGCAAAGAGAAGGCAGGGCAACAGGACATCCCATTTTCGCCTAAGCTTTTCTGGGAGGTCCATGATCATGCCCTTTAGGGTTTTGTTGAATCTCTCAAATAACCTATTGCATTGTGGGTGATAGGGTGTGGTAAATTTATAATTTACTTCACACTCCTTCCACATAGCAGTTATGCAACTTAACATGAAGTTTGGACCTCTATCAGTTAAGACCTCCTTAGGGAAACCCACTCTGGAAATAATTCCCAAAAGGAGGGCCCTGGCCACCACAGGAGCTGTGGTGGTTCTAAGGGGTATGGCATCTGGGTACCTAGTGGCATGGTCCACCACCACTAGAATATATCTGTGCCCAGAGGCAGTTGGAGGATCCATGGGACCAATTATGTCAATCCCAACCCTCTCAAAGCGAACCCCCACCACAGGTAGTGGTATCAGGGGGGCCTTTGTGGTACCACCTGCCTTACCACTGGCTTGACAGGTGGTACAGGAGCGACAAAACTCCTTTGTGTCCTCTGACATGTGAGGCCAGTGAAAGTGAGGGACAAGCCTGTCCCAAGTCTTGCTTTGGCCTAGATGTCCTGCTAAAGGGATGTCATGTACCAGTTTCAGTAGGAAGCCCCTAAACTTCATAGGTATAACCAACCTCCTGGTAGCACCAGGCTTGGGGTCTCTACCCTCTGAGTAAAGAAGTCTTCATCCCAATAGATCCTATGGGACCCACTGGCACTCCCAGCAGCCTCAGCAGCAGCTTGCTGTCTGAGGGGTTCAAGAGAGGGGCAGCTGTGCTGCTCCTGACTCAGTTCTGCCCTGGAAGGGCCCCCTGTCCACAAGAACTCAACCTGATCAGGTTCAAGTTCCTCTGAGACAGTTCCTTAACAGGGACTGGAATCATCTTCCTCAGGAGACTGATCCTCACTCTGAGTCTGGGGGGAAGACACTGCCTTACCCCTACTGCTCCTTCTCTTGGAAGGCCCCTGGTCCATTCTTCCAGGATACAGGGCCTGTTCAGTGGAAGACATTTTTGCCTGTCACCTAATCACAGCAAACACATCTGCAGAGATTCCCAACATTTCTGCATGTGTCCTGAGTTCCACTTCAGCCCAGGCTAAAGTTTCCAAATCATTGCCCAACAATCATTCCACAGGGAGGTCTGAGCTAACGACAACCTTCTTAGGGCTAGTTACCCCTCCCCAGCTGAAATTAATAACTGCCAAGAAATAATCTGTCCTGACATTGCTAGCATTGGTCACTTGGTACATCTCACCAAGTATGATCTGGTCAGGGCTCACAAGATCCTTAGTCACCATTGTGACACTGGCTCCTGTGTCCCTATATGCCATGGCCTCCTTACCATTTATTAAGGGCTGTTGTCTGTATTTGCCCAGATTACTGGGACTGACAAATAGGGAGGCAATATCCATGCCCCCATCACAGACTAATACAGCCTGAGCGGGAGTTCTGACTTGGCCAGAACCCAACTCAGATCCCAGGGTTACTCCTACTACACCCTTGTTCCCTGTACCATCACTTGGAGCTGAACTAGGGGGAACAGTTGCCTTAGGGGCAGTGGTGGTGGTAGGAGGATCCTTGGCCCTTGAACAATTGGCATCCCTTGTCCAATGGGTTTTTTCCTTACACAGGAAGCACCAAGGTTTCTTTCTGCCTTTTCCCTTGTTAGATTGTGACTCACCCCCAGATGCAGGTTTTTGGGGCCCTGAAGAAGACTTCTGGTCTTTGCCCTTCTCCCCACCTTTATCCGCTGGTTTAGCATCTTGCTTCTTTTGGTCACCACCTGTGGTCTGGGTTTTCTGCTTCACCCTGCTTCTGACCCACCTTTCTGCCTTCTTTCCCAATTCTTGGGGAGAAGTCAGATCAGAGTCAACCAGGTATTGATGCAACAACTGATTTTGGCAATTATTAAGGATCTGCTACCTCATAAGCAAATTATACAATCCCTTGAAATCATTCACTTTGCTGCCAAGTAACCAGCCTTCCAGAGCCTTAGTAGCACAATCTACAAAGTCTACCCAGTCCTGAGTCTGTAATTTCTGGGTGTCTCTGAACTTAATCCTGTACTGTTCAGTGGTTAAGTCAAACCCAGCAATGAGAGCACTCTTCAGTACTGAATAGTTGTCAGCATCCTCTTCTCTAACAGTGAGGATCTTATCTCTACCTTTGTCAGCAAAGGAGAGCCACAAGATAGCTGCCCACTGCTCTTGAGGGACCTTCTGTACCTTACAGGCCCGCTCTAAAGCAGTTATCCATTTGTGGATGTTATCCCCACTATGGTAGGGAGGGACTATTTTGCTCAGGTTCCTATGATCATAAGTATACTCCTTAATCCTAGGGACACTGTTGCTGCCACCATGGGACTCTAGTCCCAATGTCTTCTTAGCCTTCTGGAGCTCTAAGGATTCCCTATCCAGTGCCAATTGCTCTTGCCTGAGCCTAAGCTTGACTTTCTCAAGCTCTAGAAATTGGCACTCTCTGTCATAAGAGCTATCTCTCTTATGAGATATGGAGGTCGCTATAGAAGTTCCTGAATGGTGAGATTCAGCAGAGGGAGCTCTAGATCTCCTAAACTCTGCACTCTTCCCTGAGGAAAAAAGAGAAGGCCACTGGGGCCTTCTCCCCCACCTCCTGGAAAATCTAAGTTGTCCAGGTTGGAATCATTTTGATCCTCCTGGTCAGGGTTTGATTCTAGGTCAAAGAAGGTTTCACTTCCTGGCCTGTCCTCATTCCCTGCCCCACCCACTCCTTCTACCATATCTGACCCTGGGATCATCCTAAGGTCATCCAAGAGTAACACCTCAATGAGACGTTGGGTGTTTGCATTTCTCCCTGTCTTCAGCTTCCTGGAAGCACAAATGGCTTTCAAATCTTGAAAAGTGAGACCATTGTACCTAGAAGGCAGAGAGCCACTGGCTTCTCCTTTAGAAGACATACTAAGTGTGGTGTGGTGTATGCACCTACCTAACCTAGTGGAAACTAAACTCTCTTAGGTTGAAGAAAGGGTGTGCTAGACCCTTGACTTACCCAACCCCAAGTTCAGTAGAACTTACTTATTCTAATCTTGAAGTATTATATGTGCCTAATACTTTAGTGGTTTTCAGTTAATCACTCAATGAGATTTATCTGGTAAAACAATAGCAAGCTTGAATCCCAACCGCTGCACACCAATGTGAGAAGTTGGCCTGGTATATGCTGTCCACTAATTAAAGTGTGCACCTTGCACCAGTCCGAACGACCCTTATGGTGTATGAGGTCAAAGATAACCTTTAGAAAGCTATCCTAGTGGTAGCTGTGGAGAGCAGTCTTCAGGCTTAATCTTGAAGGAATGTAAGGCAGCTTGTTTTACCAGAATATCACCTCCTGAATGACTAACTGAAGGAGAACCACACAGTAGTTATATAAAAATATGTATTTATTAATATAACACTCTCAACTATCCTCTACACGAGGATAGAACGCAAAGCACACAATACGAGATCAATAGAACAGTTGTAAGTAGCACAATACACAGTGGGCTCCAGGGGGAGACCAAACCATAACCTAAAATAGTGGTATAACAGTCACAACTGAGTTCAAGACAAGGTCTGGAGCACGTAGAATCGTTGGGACCCCAAGAAACCACCCAAGGTGAGTAGACAGGGACCCCGTGGAGGCCGGATGCAGTGTGGGAACAGGACAGCGGGCTCTGTACAATTCTATGGGGAAGTCGCGGTTACACTTTTAAAGTTTAAGGACCCTTCTAGGAGGACTTCGAGCAAACATGTTGGAACTTAAGAGTTTGAAGAGCCACCCCACCCGTGGATACCGTAGTACCCGAGTTACCTATTCCAGAGGAGCCGGGTGCATAGGTCTGAAGTGGCGTTGGAAACTGCCATCGTTCTCAATGGAGAGCTGCAAAGAAGTACTGCTGCCGTGAAGGTGAAAAGGGTCCGGTGGAATCCAAGCCTGGATTCGAGAAATATGGAAAATGAAAGCAGAGGGGACAGAGTCTGGGTCACTTCAGAGTGACCAGGGGCTCGGTAGACGAATGCCCACCGATATTGGGTGCTTCAGGTGCGAAGAAGGGATGCTCGACTCTGCAGCCACGAGGACCAGGAGATGTAGAGGATGACCAGGATACGGAGGTGAGCTGTCCCACAAAGGATGTCGAGTGCTGGGGGGTCAGTGTTCGGCTGGAGCACCAACAAGCCTTGGCAAAAGCAACTCACGCAGGAAGGTCAAGCAGGTTACGGTGTGGACCAGCAAGGGCCAGGGGACTCACCAAGCAATGGGGAGTCAGGGCACATCTGGAGCAACCATGAAAGCCCAGCAGAAATCAAGATGACCCTCAGGAGGACCCACAGGCCGAATGACCCGGAGTCGCGAGGGGACCTCGAGCAAGATTGCAAAGTACCAGCCCACAGAGCACTCGGTGTGAGGAGGCTGGAGTTCTTTTGTGCAAAAACTGCTCAGGGTCAGGACTAAACGAAGTCCAACGCACAAGCTCGGGAATCGCCAACAAGCATATGCACTTGCAAATAGATGCAGTGCACAGGGGTTCTGGGCACGCAGTCCCCACAAGGGATACTGGCCTCAAACTCGGTGAGAGGGCAGATCAACCTCATGGACCTTCGGAAACCCACCTCCTGTGTTGCTGAACTCTTTGGAGTCCGCAGGAGCTCACGAGCAGCAGACCAGTCAGTTGCGCTTAGGTGCCTGCGAAGCAGGGGAGTGGCTCTTTCACTCCAAGGGAGATTCTTCAGTTGACTTTATTGCACCACAGGTCCTGCACGGAGGCTGTATGGAGCACGGGCACGAACCAAGCTTCGGACGGAAGGGGGACGAAGTCAAGCCCAGTCGAGGTCCAGCGAAGTCCAGAGTGTCCAGACGGTCGAAGGTCAGTGGTTTCTTCTTGTAGAATATTGTCCACGTAAAATCTAAAGTCTTACAGCCAGGTAAGCCCTTTTGTACCCACTGGAGAGGGTTGGACAGATTCAGGGGACCCTCCTAGGGGAGGGTCAGGACAGAGGGGTGGCTACACCCATGTCCTTTGTCCAGTTTCGCTCCAGAGCAGGAGCCAATGGCTCCCAGAACTGGTTTGAGCTGGACTATGCACAGGGACACCAAATGTGCCCCAGGTGCAGACTTTCAGGCACTCTCGGAGTGCACCCACCCAGCCCCAATACACTAAACCCTGTCTGGGAGGTGGTCACACCACCTGTGACAGGATGCCTATTGTGCTGCCTTCCTCTGCCCAATCTTGGCTCAGCAGTAGGAGGGAAGAAATGTGTCTCTGGTCGGCAGCATCCATTTTGTGCTGTCCGGGTCGAGAAGGCTGGCACCGGTTAGACCAGTGACCCCACAAAGCTCGCTTCTGATGGGTGGAATCATACCTGCAATACCAGTTACTGGTGTGGAGGTATGATTCCAAGGTGTTTGATACCAAACACGATATGTTTCTATCCAGCCATTTTCGAGATAGCATTTACCGCGAGGTTATAATGCACCTCTAACTATATGTCTGGCTGAGTCACAGACAACCCGGGAGAATGGTCTCCGAAGGCTGCAGAGGGGCTCTGCTCATGCCGGGGGGACCCTCTCACTAAAAACCCAGCACCCCGCCTACAGGATTGATAAGGCCTGCTAGAGGGGTGACATAAGTTTTAAGTGTAGTGACCTATAGATATAGTGAACCTATATGTAAAGTAAGTGGTGCAAGCACCATCTTACACAGGCTGCTGTAGCAGACCTGGAGTTCCATTTTGCATGGCTCTCATGGGTGGCATAATACATGCTTCAGCCCAGGGGAGGCCTCTGGGGTACCTATGCCCTGGGTACATGGGTACCATATACTATGGACTTATAAGGGTACCCCAGTATCCAATCTGGAGTGTACCAAGTACATGTATGTCAATTTAAGGGAGAAAGCAGATAGACTGGGGTCCTGATTAGCAGGATCCCAGTCAGACTAGTCAAAACAGTGAGACATCAACCAAAAAGTGGGGGTAACCATAAGAAGCAGATCCTACTGTCCTACAGCATTGGACCCCCTCTTCTTTTACAGAGGGCCTGGGACCAGGGCCCTGCCAATGTCTTATTCATGGCGTGTCCCTTGCTCTTGGGCCTTTGTTCCTCCAGCCAGCCTCCACCGCAGCCAAAGGCAACTCCATGCTGCTTTCTCCTTCAGTGGAGGAGCTGGTGGGGGCTATTTGCAAAAGGGCCCCTGAAGTTCTCTTGTGTCTTACCACCTCACCTCCACACTGAAGTCCATAAGTAAACCACAGGCCCAGCCGTCCACTCAGCACGCCAAATGAGTGCTTTTCCTACCAGCCTTCTCCCAGCTCCCTCTGTGCTCCGCTGTACCTAGCGGACTCCTACTTTGGCCTTCAGTCCTGGTTCCTGCGCTGAGCTGTAATAGATGGGCGGGTGGGGGTGGGCAGGGTCTCTGCTGAGTCTGGGTCTCCAACACTTTCCCAATCATATCGGTGGGATGCCACCATGTTGATGCGGCCCTCATGCTCATCAGAGCCCAATTCTTTTCAGGAAGATTTTCCATAGAGATTCACCTCATTCTTGCTCTGTAAAAGATTGGCAATGGATTGGAGGCCGACAACGGGAACTCCTTTAGTGTATTCCTAACATCTTTACTGCCTGGCCACACCCTGTCTGCACCTTTTTCTAGTTTTTTAAAAATGTTTTTGGCTTGACTCTTAATGATGTGCCTGGGCTTAGCATAACATTTCTTGGGCTGGACTGGAAGCAAAAATCAACCCTGTCAAAAATGTTCAAAACAGCCTAACACTGTTGGTGGCTGCAACCAAAAATAGGGCCAATTGGGCATAGTTGAGTGATGGCAGTGCACACTTTTCCCTATTCTGCCGCCCAGTGAAAAAATGGCAGATTGGCAGAATTGAAATTGGATTTATATAGTGCTTATTATCCCATACGAGGCCTTGAATCATTTTACGTCCTGTAGCACCCTACTCTGAAACCCAAGGTTATTGGGTAACCTTGGGGTTATTGTTGGCTATTTTGATTAGTCATGTGCTCTCAAGAAACAATTGAATGCATTTTCTCCAGTTACTTTGTGACATATTGATGCCAGGAGTTATGATTATTAGCATGTCGTTTCAACTGAATGGTTGGTGAGATAGATATGAGGTATCAGCCAATTGCAGAATTACAATAAGAAGGATTGAGGCAGGCGGGCATGAGACTGAGAGGAGGCTATTCTCAGAAGTAGAAGGTATGCTGAGGATGGAAGGTAAGAAGAGGGTCACTCTGAAGAAAGGAAGGAGCTGAAACAAGCAGGAGTAAACAAAGGTCAATTTTTCATGCAGAGTTTTAGGAGTATAGTGGGGAAAAGCTTTCTGAGTTAGCAAGCAATTGGAAAATGTAAGCTGTAGAAAGGAACAACATTATACAAAGTGCCCCATATCCAGGGCAGAGAGCTTAAACATGTTATTCTGAGTGTACACATCTTTTAATTATTAAAGGCCCTCGCCTGTTGTATCCCAAGCCTAGGACAGCCCTTTTTAACATAGTCTGGAGTGTCCCAACCTTGGTATAGGGTCTGTACACTGTACAAGGGAAGTTGGTGCAGAAAAAAGAAAAGGCCTCATTTAAAGATCTTCCCCACTATTCTGTAAATTAAAGGTTTTTCACTCACTCACTCACTAAAGAATATAATTCATTTGTTACTGGTTGAGAGGGTTTCACCAATACGCAAACAGATTTATACCGTTTTGTCACCTAATCCCATCTAAGTGTATGCAGTGCGTGTTTTTGTACGTGACTATTGTAGCATATACACTGTAAGTATAATCGAAGCAGAGTGATGAATGCCTATGGGTCTCATTTTAGACGTCCTGGGCCTGTTCCTCTGCACAAGTTGGGGTTGATGTTGTTTTCCCATACAGCAAAGTGTATCAGGATGCCGGAGGGAGGAGACTTAGACAGTCAAGTGAGAACAAAGGAGACTAGGCTCCTGTAGATTTTTGATAAGGTCTCTTTTCCTCCTGTAGCACTGCCACTTGGTAGATGGTAGGGGTGAAGGCTTCTGCAGGCTGTTGTTCAGATTGAGAAGTGTCTTTTAAGTAAAATCACCCTTTTGTCTCTTTCCTGATTACTGTCTTCGTGGCTTTTCGCAGCCAGGTGCAGATGGTTCACACTTCTTTGTGCCTCTGTTGTAGGAGCTCTAGGATGGAGTCTACCCTGCTGTAAGGGGGCGTCACATAAATGCATAAAGAGGTACTTGAAAAGGAAGACACTCCAAACCAGTTCTTCTGCCTGTTTCTCTTTGTCTTGATCCTGCCAAAATCTCTGTCAGTGGTGTAGTTATCTCTATCATCGGAGCCCAGTGGTGTAGTGATCACTGTACATTGGCCCACAATAGTGTAGTGATCTTTGTGTATCAGACCAGTGGTGTAGTGATATTTCTATATTGCAACCCAGTGGTGTAATGATTGCTATAAATTGGAACCCAGGGGTGTAGTGATATCTTTATACTGGAAACCATTGGTGTGGCGATCTCTTTACATTGGAATACAATGGTGTAGTGATATGGAACCTCTTTTATTTTTCTTTGTTTTTTAGGTCGTGTCTACACAGCGCACGCAATGCAAGACATATTGGTTACAATTCAGTGGACTTACAACTCACCCACAGCATACCATTAGTTGGTTTAGTTGTCACTATCATTTGCAATTTTTCAATTGCTTAGCTCCTGTAGGCTTCTCTTCCTTTCTTGTTTTAGCATCTCTCTGGAGCATTAACCAAGTACATGTGCTCTTCCTCCTCTTTTTGCAATGCACTAATTTTATAACCTTTAAGGTATTATTCTTGGATGTGCAATGTGCTTTCCTACCTTTAACCCAGGCATGCAGTTTATTTATGTTGCTTGCACACTATCCTCTGTGTCTATTGACTCTTTAGTTACACCCACAACTGTACAACTCTGCGCTCCTTATGGGTTCCAGAGAAGCGTGCTACTTGCCAAAAAAGCACTTCAAAACCCCATCAGATGTAGCAAGCGCTATATAAATACAAACCTCTTTCCCTCTTCTATCTCACCGCCTACCCTTCTCTATCCAAATAACTGATTAACATATCCACCACTCAAATTACTTCATATTTCACTATACTAATTTTCAACACTAATCCTTTATGGGTTCCGGAGTAGCGTGCTACTCGCCAGAAAAGCGCTTCAACACCCATCAGGGGTAACAGGTGCTATATGAATGCAAACCTTTCTTCCCCTTCTATCCCTCCGCTATCCTTCTCACTCCAAATAACTGACTAATATCCACCACTCAAATTACTTTCATATTTCACCATACTATTTCACCACTAATCCTTTATGGATTTCCGGAGTAGCGTGCTACTCGCCAAAAAAAGCGCTTCAACACCCCATCAGGGGTAACAAGCGCTATATAAATACAAACCTTTTTTCCTCTTCTATCCTTCCGAATCCAAATAACTGACTAACCTATCCACCACTTAAATTACTTTCACATTTCACTATACTAATTCAACACTAATCCTTTATGGGTCCCGGAGTAGCGTGCTACTTGCCGAAAAAGCGCTTCAACGCCTCGTCAGGGGTAGTAAGCGCTATATAAATGCAATTACAATACAATACAATACTCCACTCTATGCCACTCCATTCCAAACAATGTAACTCAGCACTCCACTCTATGCCACTCTACTTTACTCTGAGCCACTCTACTCTATGCCATTCTGTGACATTCTACTCTATGCCTCTCCACTCTACACCATGCCACTCCATCCCACTCTATGCCACCCCACTCTATGCCACATCATGCCACTGTACTCTATGCTATGCCATTCCACACCACTGTATGCTGTGCTACTCTACCGCACTCCACTCTATGCCACTCCATTCTACTGTACGCCACGCCACTCTACTCCACACTACTCTACTCCACTCCAGTCCATTCCACTGTACTGTATGCCACTTTATGCCACTCCACTCAATGCCACTCTATGCCACTTTACTTTATGCCACTCCACTCCATGCCACCCCACTCCATGGCACTCTACTCCATTCTAAGCCACTCCACTCTATACCAATCTACTCTACGTCACTCTAATCTATGCCACTTCACTCCATGCAATGACACTCTACAACACTCACTTTACTCTACTGTATGCCCCTCTACAATATGCCACTCCACTCTATGCTACTCCACTCTATGCCACACCACTAACTTTTAGCTATGCTGAACAGCAGTCACACTAGTGTCTCTGAAGAGCAACCTTTCCGTGGTGTGCTCACTGCTTGGGTCCTTGATAATGAGTGACATGCCCTCTTCTTTCTGAACTTCCGGTTGCCTGACCAGTGTGTCGCTCCTTTTCCTTAAAACCAGCACTTAAAGGGACGGTCTGGTGAATGCTGTCACGATATGTGTCTGATACTATAAAGAAACGGACATTCTGGAATGCCTATTGTTGGAGACGCAAAGATAACTGCTTGTTTTTCTCTACATTGGATGGGCCCTTTAAGAGTAGAGACAGAAGTGCACCACTTTCTGCTACACCAGTACAAAAAGGGTAATGTTTGGTTCCCCACAATATCTCATGAAGATAGGAGCAGTAGATCTTTTTAGAAGAGTGAAAGCCCTATACTTGTTACCTTTTCAGAAGTTGCAGCTGTCTCAGGCTGAATTACTGTGTTAGCTTTGTCTGTACTTATGTGTGTCTTCCTCCCTTATTATCACTTTCAGGGCAGTTGTGTTGTGTTCTATCAAGTCTACGATAGTAGCTAAACGTTCTTTCCATTCTTCCAACGTTATTATTGGGGTCTTTTCAGGTTTATATAGTTGAATTCTTAGTGTGTTCAATGGAGAACAGTACATACCAATCTTCAAAACTTCTTCAGCAAGTGCTGAGGTGTCTAACTCCGGTTCTGTAAGGCTGCGGGCACACCAAACTTTCTAGGTAACTAAAAACAGTGATCGAGGGCTTTCAGGTTATCCCATGTCTGGTGTGAGTAGCTCACCCCATTGTGGATTGTTCTTTGTTTTCTGTAGATCTGCAGTTATGGATTTTTATTACTGATGGGTACTTCCAACAGAATGGCCAGTTCATCTCCGGGGGCATCTGATGGCTTTGCCTGAACATACAATGCCAGTGCTGAATGAATATCATGCAATCACTGAGGTGATATATTGGTAGCACCTAAAATACTTCTATTAGTTTCTGAAACTCTTTTGATACTTTATCAATCTTGCACTTTGAGTGATTTTCGTGTTTAACGTCACAACGGTGTCTAGCATTGATACGAGTGACATAGTAGGTGAAAAATGATGGACTCGTATGCGCCTGAGTAATTACCAGTGGATCTGATGAATTCAAGCATTTCACCCATCACCTTTATGTTTTTGTAACTTCTGCTATCCCTGCATCTTTGAGAACTGAGGGGCATATGTACTAGGACTTAACGCCGCCGTAGCGTCAATATTTTGACGTTACGGCGGCTATTTTATCATCGCCTTATTTACAAGTTGCAGCTAACTGGAGTTAGCGCCACTTTTCAGGCGAAAACGTGAATTTTAAAGATCGGCATTTCTGTTAGCGAGAGTTAACGAAAATAAGATGCAAGGTGGGCGTTCCCGTGCAAAAACTGCCGCTAACCCCACTTCGCGATATTTACAAGGAATTCCTTGTATGGTGCAAAACCCAAAAAACTGTCTCTAAGTTCAGTTAGAGGCAGTTTTTTAAGACCAGAAAATAGCTGGTCTTAAAATTGGTGCAAACACTTGGGGCCTCATTTCAGAGGTTTTGGTGCTGGACAGCGCAGCAAAGAATATTGCTGCGCTGCCCTGTGCCAAAACAAAAGCTCAGGAATGCGCCCCACAATAAGATAGGGTACAGTCCTGGGCCTCATTCATGAAAAGTGTTGCATCGCTGCGACAAAACAGCGTTGCAACACTTTTCACTGCGCCCTCATTGCGACACCATGGATGTGCTGTATTTAATGTACGGCGCTCCATGTCGCAAGGATTTACAGATATGTCAGTATTCCTGACGTATCTGTCAGCACTAAAGTCACGCATTTCTGCAATTGTTTCGCAAGCATGACGCAACTCCAGCAATGCCTGGGGCAGGCCTATCTCTATGAACCTGTGTGTCACCCTTATGCCCGCCATGAGGCAGGCGTAAGGTTTTGATGCAGTGGTGTCCTAGAATTGTCGCAGTGAAATCTCATAGATTTCACTGCGCAACTCCTACGAGGCTTTGTTGCTTGTGAACGCCCACCCTGCATACATCCTACCTGATGCAGGTATAATGTGGCATAGGGGTACACAAGGTCACACATATGCCTAGATGCGTCCGTTTGTACAGAGTCTAGTTTGGCATCCAGGGTGTCTACTGTCACCTTCCCCAGCAGCCAGCGACCCCCAGATGCTCGTCCACTGACACGGAGGAGCTGCCAGGGTGTCGGCGTAGTTGGAGCTCCATCGGTGGAGTTCGCGTGCTGCAGTGTTGGTATCTGTAAGCATTGGCAGAGTGGTGGTGCTGAGGGAGTTGCCGAAAAGTTCTTTGATGGCCTTGATTCAGCAGTAGCTGGGGGGGCAATGATGGTGGTGGTGTACGGTGGGCATGGTGAAGGCGTGATGTATACTATGATGGTCGGTCCAGGAGAGTTCGGGGGTGTGGCTGTAGTTGAAGTTCCCGCTGGTGGAGAAGACGGGGTCGAGCGTGTGTCCAGCTATGTGGGCTGGTGCGGTGACTAGCTGCTTGAGTTTGATGTTGGGGAGATTCACCAGGAGGCTGGTGGTGTTCTGGTCACTGGGGTTGTCCAGGTGGAACTTGAGGTGTTTGAGTAGGATGTAGTCAGTGGATGGGAGAGCCTGGGGTGTGATGATGTCTACAATGGCATCGGTGAATGGGGGTTCATGGGCCAGGGGACCTGTAGATGTGGGTGCCGTGGAGGGTGGGGTTGGGGTTGGTCCGGATTTGGAAGGGGAGGCGTTCCATGGTAGCCGTCGGGTCATTAGAGTGAGTGGTCTGTCGGAGTGTGCTTTTTAAGACAATGGCAATGCCCCCTCCTGAGCACTTGGGGTGGTCTGTGCGGGTGAATTTGTAGCCGTCGTGGATGGTGATGGCGATATCTGGTCTGGAGCAGAGGTTGGTCCAGGTTTATCTGAACACGGCGATGCCTGAAGAGGTGGCGTCGAGGAGGTCCCAGATTTCTGTCTCGTCTTTGCGGAGGGACCGCACATTGAGGAGGATGCAGTTGAGCTGGTCTGCTGCACTGTTGGTCGGCTGGGTGGCAAGAGGTGCTGTTGTGCCGATGTGGCAGAAGGTGTGTTTGCAGTTTCGGCAGGCGCAGGGTGCAAGTGAATTCTACACTGATGCTAGATGGCAGGTGGTGTGGTGTCCAGGGCTGATGGCGAGGAGGGTGCTGGCGTAGTAGCGGTGGAGTGTCTGAGAGGAAGTGTCCATGGTGCTGGGTGTGGTCCAGGGGCGGATGTACGCAGACAGGCTTGCCTTTGGCGCACCAGTGGTACACCCGCTGTGCATGGCCGCACAGCGGCTGCCATTAAGTATTGCTGCGGGGGGACTGGACAGCTGGGAGGCTGGAAACACGAGAAAGGACACTGGAGGGGCAGGGACACGGTGGGGTAGCAGGGGTTGTAAATATATATTTTTTTTAATCTTACCTCGAGGCCGGGTCTTGCGTCTTCTGTGCTCCTGCACTCCTGAGTCTGCTTCCAGGAACTGGAAGCAGGCAGCCAGGCTCCCTCCCTTAAGCCAATCACAAAACTGCAATGCGGCGTTGTGATTGTTCTTGAGCGCCGTGACAAGGCGTTCAGCCAGGGGCTGGAGGGGTGGGCATATTCTCCATGCAGGCTATAATGCAGCCTGCATTGCGAACAGGGAAGTGCGCATGACTGCTTTGGGTGGCCTGAGACGGCAGACCAAACAGTCATTGGGCACTTGAGTGTGCATACCACTCCGCCCCTGCTCCTTCAGTAGAGCAGCCCCACACACCCTCCCACCAGCAAAAGAAACATAGCATGAAAATATCAGAAAGTTATCATCATGTTATGTTTCCTCTTCTTTCACTGCTTGAAAGCAGTGGGGTGACGCTCTTCCGCCATAGCAGAGGAGCCACCACTGGGGGTGCATCACCCACAGGCACTAGGCCTGGGCCCAACTCAACACCCGGGCCTCCTCCGCTACGCATCCCAGATTCTCCTCACCTGGACATTGACACCGTGGTGCAATCCGCTTCACTCTCTCCAAATCTGTGACTCAGCCAGCAGGAGCCTCAGCCAGGCAGGATTTCACAAGCCTGGGTACAGCAGTCGCTGCCAACTCAGCTGGGGAACCTCCCGATGCAGGTGATACAACAGGGCCCCCTTATGCGTAAAGTTGCAGTGCTCCCGCACACAAGTTCGGCGCAGCTCAGGGGCCTCACCCTCCACAGCGTCTGGCCAGCGCAACATCCTCCAGCCTGTGATGCAGAGAGGCGCAGCCTGCCATTGTTAAATCTCCTCCGTGCACCCTGGTGTAGTGGTGGGACGTGGTATGCGATGCAGACCTCCCTACGTTGGTGTGCAGGAGTGCCTCTACCGTTCACAGCTTCAAGGGGCACCAGGCGGTCTTCTCACACAGGTCAGCAACGTGTCTCCATGTGCAGGGCCGGACTGGGAACCAAAACCGGCCCTGGCAAAGTGCTCGGCTGGCCCCCCCGGGGTTGGGGGTGCGACTGAGCACTTTGCCAGGGCCGGTTTCGGCCGATTTTGTTACAGGGGCCGATATTGCAGCTATGCTGCAAAAACGGCCCTGTAACAAAAACGGCCCCCCAGGGGCCCAAAACTGGCCCCCGCCCTAGCACCCACCGGGGAAACGCCCGGTGCCCGCAACGGCCAGTCCGGCCCTGTCCATGTGACCTCGCAGACTTCACCACCAGGTAAGGGCGATTGCCGACGCCTCAATGTCTACCGCCACGGCCCAGCAACTCCACAGCACCTCCGCATCCCACTCGGGTCCCAGACGCAGGCACAGTGAGGCCTCCGGGCCCCGGAGACTGTCCACGCTTTCAAGGTTTTGGCTGCCATAGTGTTGCAAGGAGGGCGCTATGAAAAGTGATGCATCACAGGTTTTCCCCAGCGATGCGCCTTTTTTCATATATGTAGGCTTGGTTCTGCATTTCCTCTTCCCCTGGGACTCTGGCTGGTCATCCTGGCTGTTGGGGGGGTTTGGGAAGGTTGTTGATCTGTGCTGCACTTGTCTCGGCCTGCTCCATTCTGCATTCCATTGTTTTTCTTTTCTTTTTTTCATTGGAGGTGGACTTATTGGCTATTTTTGCCTCTAGAGGCAAAAAAGGTGAAGTTCTGCTGACTAACGTGAGTTTTTTTGCCTGCAAATTGGCCTTTTGTCAGTTTTTGCCTGCTAACGTCAGAATTTGTATTGCCTTCTCGCTACTGTTAGCGGTAGTTTTCACCGCGGCTACCTGAAACTATCGCCATGTAGCGTCGTATTGTAAATACATCGCTAACAGGGCGATAGTTTTTGGTGCTAGGCCGCATTAAGAAAACTGCCGCTAACTAACTCTAACGCTAATTAGCAGCAGTTCTTGACCGTATACCCCTGAGTTCCATGATTTTAGTAACTAAGCTTTTAGCACCTGCCTCACAACGATAATAAAATACATTCGCCAGTTTCGTTACAGCTTTCTTTTTGTTTTTGAGTACTTTGTGGGACTGACATAAGAGGTAACGTCAGTACATAGAGACATCGTATGTCAAGACATTTGCGCAAACAACCAGTGCTCTCTTGCCATATATCACTAAATTTGTAACCCTTTCACATATCCAATACATTGTTATAGAACGATGACACCTACGCGTTCATTCAGATGAAAGATATGAACATCTGTCCGCCTCCTGCTGTGTATTTTCGCTTCATTGTTCTCCAGATTTGACCGTCCACGTAGGCAGTGCCCATCAAACAAGAAAAGACAAATCTAATTTATTTCTATTTACCAACCCGCAGATAAAGAGCAGAATAAACCGAGAGTACATTTAATATTTCTGTTTCTTATGTGCCCCAGGTGAACTGTTGATTGTTTTTTCTATTATGTCTCATTACAAACAAGATAACAATCCAGGCAGTACACTTCCCAACAACTCAGTAAGTAGCAATTTTATTTCCGATGCTCTTCATTTATTCACAGTCGTCTTTACTTTTATGCTACTATCCTTGATATCTAGCCAGAATCAATATTTATTTTCCTGATGCTGTTTACTTCTTGTGCAGAAGCCCATGTTTTACAGTAGTTTGTGCAAAAAAACAGAAGGAGTAAGAAATTAACTTCTGGCCTATCAAGCTGCAGAAGAAAAGAAACATGTACCACATTTTAACAACTCCTCAGATAAATGCCACTGTGGGCGTTGCACCTAGAAAAAAACATTGTTTTATAATTACTCTGGTTTGATTTTAATTCTAACGTTTTTTGCTCACTGTATTTCTTCATATAGGAAGTAACTATATACAAATCCGCTGTGGTCTTGCCTCAGTAGGAACATCCCAGCCCAAGCTGCGAGACTTGAGCCTTACTGAACGAAACCATCGACCCTGTTTTTGCCATGTTGGCCTCATTATTAGGTTCATCTTGAATTCTATGGGATGGGCTTGGACAGCAATGTGCCGCTTGAATCCTACCATTGGCCCGATGGGTTAAGGGACCCGCAACTTTATTATTCAGACCAAAAAAAGAACGGTTGGGTGGAATGCTTGAATTAATCTGAACCACTTACAATTACTGTGAGCCTGAAATGCAAGGTCATCTTCAGTCTCATCAGGACCATAATTGACTCCCCACCGGTTTCAGCATTGTTGCACCTCATCATTGTAGTGCAGCTTAAATCTAATAGCACACTACCTGCAGGACGCATGTTAGGCCATACCATCAAGAGTGCTTGTTTTCCCATTCGGAGGGCGGGGACGTGGTCTGTCACATAGGGCTCAACCGTTCATTGTGTGGTGGGGCAAAGACAGATTTGCATATGGTTGCAAAATGCGTCCAGAATAATTACAGTAGCTGAAATCAGGCATTCCAGCATTCACCTTTTAGGTCAGTGCTAGAGAAAGCTTTAGCTGTCTCTCCTGTCTTGATGTAATGGAAAATAAAACGTAACATTCCATAGATCGAGAGGTGCTTTTGTTCAGCCCCCTTCAGCCATTGGCTTCTTGGTTTGTCAGAAACGCTTTGCTTCAACCCACTGGACAGCGGACTGTGGAGCAGATTTACAACGACTGGCGCATCCCTGCAAATCAGCAGGGATGCGCCAGAAGAGATGCGACATGCAAGTCTACCCTTGCGCTACCACGGATGCGTCGCATTTTCAATGCGGCGCACCGTGGCGCAGGGATAGGCAGATGCGTGTCGCATCTGATGGCGTAAGGGCGGAGTATTGCTGGAGTCGTGTCGCAAGCGCGACGCAACTCCAGCAATGCTCAGTGGCCGCCCATACCTAACGTGGTACGCCACTCCTTACGCCTGCTTCAAGCAGGCGTAAGGATTTGTCGCAGCGGCATCGTAAAACTGACTCAGTGAAATCTTGTAGATTTCACGGCGTCACTTTTACGAGGATTTCCTGCGACGGAACGCCCACCCTGCAACGGAACGCCCACATGAGACCTGACGCAGGTTTCATGTGGCGCAGGGCTTTGCAAAGATGCATCACGTTGTAAATAAGGCGCAACGTGGCGCATGGTTTACGCCGCCGCTGTGTCACAGAAGTGACGCAACGGTGGCGCAAAAGTGGCGCAAGGGCCTTGTAAATCTGCCCCTGTGATTGGGCCATAGCCCATAGGTCAGCTGTCACTACCACTGGCATGCTAGGACAGCCCACAAGACTGCCATTAGTTGGTTACAATGTCAGGGAATATGAGTGACAGCATTTTGTCCTTTTGTCCCTTGTCTGTAGCCGCATCAGCATGGGGCATGCACAGGGAGAAAATGGCGTTCTTCTCCAGTAACCTCATGTGCATTGCACACCAGCCCTCAATGCAGAGCTGTTTCTGTGTAGTGCAAGTGGTGAGACTGGGGACATGATGGCAGCCTCTGGCAGACAGATGGTCATGGCACTAGTGAAAAAATAAAACTAAATAAAAAATCAGCCCATCTTGTCTCATATCATTCAATAGGCTTTAGCCTAAAGTAAGATGGCCACTGCACTTTCGGCCACTTGGAGCTGACCAACCAGTCATATTGTCTATTGTGACACCATTTAACAATTCTGACTGCTTCATCGTAAATGTTCACCAGTACCTTTTCCTGGGAGAGACACAAATAACTCTACTGTATGCTGCAGGCTAATCTGTTTATTTCTCCAATTATTCCTTTTCATTTTAAGCCTGTTCCACTGAAAGACGTTACTCTTCTGAATTCTGCCCGCTAATCTGCTTAAACCTCACATCTTTATTTTTAGGTCTCGGCTAGGCAGCGCATGCGCTGTCTCGTCGAGAGATGCTGTATACAGTATTGTGGGGGGAAGCTCCGCCCACTTTCCGTCTATGTTTTTCTATGTTTTCATTGGCTTCAATTTTAAATGCTGCCTTCTGATTGGTTTTCCATGTGTTAGTTCCTCCTCCCGACGGCCCTGGCGTAATTTGTGCACATCCGAGGCTATTGGCCCCTTTACTGAAACATTATGTTATGCCCTATGTCCCCCCCCTGCCAGCTCCCGCAGTTCGTCAGTTCTTGCCCCCTGATCACCCCCTCCCCTCCCGTTCTTGCCTTTTTAAAGGCCTGCACTCCTATTTGTAATGCAATACGTCTCGCGTAAATGCGAGCCGTATTGCATTGCAAATGCTTGTTTTAAAGTAGTGCGCAAACTTAGAGGCACGCCCGACGAAGCCTTACCGGAAGTGACATCCTTAAGGTGCATCGGAATAGAACCCTTGGTTGCTCCGGAACTGTTTACATTCCAATTGCATTTCACTGGCGCGCCCGCGAGGTCAGAATAGAATGGTTATCGGGCCTCACACTGCTCGAACCGGCTCCAGCCCCCACCTTCCAGGGCCTCTGCATGGCTGTCCCCGTTTTTTGTTTTAAGAATCTGGTCACCCTACCCATGGGGACTGACGCTGCGTGGAGAAACCAGGAGGGGCGTGCTGCCCTGGGGCAGTGACAGAGATGTCCCTCGGAGACAGAGGCGTGGTTTCCTCTTCAGAGCTTGTCTGTGCTGCTCTGTCCCACTCCACATCACTTGGGTTCAGGCCTGAGCAGGAATGCACATCGCAACAGCTGGCAAGGGTCCCATGCCAAGTGTGACACAAGAGCCGTGTCTGGCCATGTGCAAGCTGGGCCCCGGCCCAGGGCGCCTTGCTTCAGAGGGGCGCACTGAGCTTTAATAGAAAATAGATTGCGAGATGCACCTGGATTGTTGACTTCACCACCTGGCTGGCCCTTTAACACGCTTCCGGGTCACAGCTAAGTGGCATCATGCCTCAGCTTGCATTGTAACTTCTCTGTTGCGAGCTCTGCTGCTATCTGTCCCTGTTTACTTTGCTCCCTCCCGTTATCCGTGTTCACTTTGCTCCGGCCCCCTCCCCGTGGTAGTTGTTGCATTTCCAGACCCCCACCTCCCATTGTCCGTGTTCAATTTCTTCCCGCCCCCTCCCGTTGTTTGTGTTGTCTTTACTCCTGTACCCCTCGCGTTTTCCGTGTTGTCTTTAGTCCCGCCCCTCCCGTTGTCTGTGTTGTCTTTATTCCCTCCTCCTCCTGTTGTCTTTTTTGTCTTTACTCCCGCCCCTCCCGTTGCCTGTGTTGTCTTTACTCCCTCTTCCTCCCGTTGTCTTTTTTGTGTTTACTCCCGCCCCCTTCCGTTGTCCGTATTGTCTTTACTCCTGCCCCCGCTCCTGTCGTCTGTGTTGTCTTTACTCCCGCCCCCCTCCCGTTCTCTGTTATCTTTACTCCCGTTTTCCTGGTGTAAAAATGCTTGTCCTCTCAACATACATCGTTTGCAAAGCTCTTTAACACCCTGGGCATATACTGGAATTGCAAGCCGGCCTCGGCTGCAGGATCTCCTGAAGGTCGGTATCCTGGGAGTGGGTGACCTCAGGTAGAATCTGGAGCCAGCCTTTGTCTGACTAGGGATCCCGACATAACCGATTGATTCTTTTTTTCACTGTGGAGGGTCAAACTCCTCCGTCCAAAGGGAAGGAAGTCCACCTGACTCCCCATGCGAAGCCTGGGTCCGGGGTGCTCCCCTGGGGCGGTCTGCAGCTAGCTGGCATACTGGCTACAGAACTGGGTGCAGCAGATTTTTCAATTTCAAAATGTCTTGAAATCAAGATTAACTTCAAGACAAGCTGTGCCTCGCGCCACTCTGCCACCCGGAAGCAAAACCCGTCCAGTCCTTGGAGCCTCCCACACTGTCAACTCGCTGCCCCCGCGCAATACCCAAACGAATACATTCATATATATGCTATGCCAATACAGCTCCCACGCCAGCACTGTCCCACGCCAGCACTGGCTGCAGTCGGGTAATATGTTGGCAGTGTTTCTGTCCTGACCTAGGCTGGTCGCATGTTGGTATTGTTGCTCTTAACAGTATGTAGTATGACCACAACATTCCTCCTTGTATTTTGATAATGTGTTTTTGACTTTACCCTTCACCACACTGCGAACAGTTACACACCGGTAAGGTTTTCTCGGCAGTATGTTTCCAAAACATGCAGGACTGATTTTATGAGGGTGGCCTCTCGTTGCGGGGCTCATGGTTGCAGCTGAACCAGTGCTTTAAATGGGAAAAAATAAGTGCAGGTACTCATTAAAATGAGCTACAGGTGTAGTGAGGGGCGGGGCTAAGAGCAAGACAAGATGATACTTAAAAACTTCTATATTAGTTGCAGCACATACCAAAATACATGAGAAATGTGTTTATATAAACAAAGCAGGTTAACTCATTACACAAAATGAAAGAGAAATGGAATAATATGTTAACATTTCTTTTTTTGCAATAGTTGCACCTTCTTAATGTCATACTGTTAATTGCAGTTTCCCACAATACTATATATTTTTGAGCACGTGAGTAGGAAGAAACTGAAAATACCCCCACGTCGAACCAAAGCTCTTATGGCACCAAGCAAATGAAGCAACTCATCATGACCCTCCCCAGAAGATATCTCTTGTCTCTTCCATCAATCTATCCATTCATCCTTTCATCCTACCATTTACCTGCTGATGTCCACCATTTAACCTTTACATTCTGTCGTCTATTCAGTCTTTCATCAATCATTCAGTTTTTCACCATTCCGTCTATCCACCCTTCATATCCAAACCTATCCATCCATCTCCAAACCTATCCATTCATTTCACTCATCCATCTCTTTATCCACCCTTTCCCTCATCCATCAATCCTTTCGCTCATCCATCCATCAGCCCTTTCACTCCTTTATTCCATCCACCCTTTCACTCAATCCCTCCTTTCACTCATCCATCATCCACCCTTTCATCCATCCTCCCTACCTTTCATCCATCCATCCAGTCTTTCACTTATCCACCCATCATCCGCCCTTTTATCCAATCACCCACCCTCTTTCACCCATACATGCTTTCACTCATCCATCTATACATCCACCCTTGCTCACTCATCCATCCACTCACCCACCCTCCCTTTTACGTTATTTATGAATCTTTGTCGCCGAGCAGACATGTACAAACAAAGTGCCACCCATTTTCTTTAAAATACCTCCTGAGAGTGTCTGGATTCTCTCTCTCTTTCTCTCACTTTTTTCTTGCAAAAACAGGTATACACACAAGCATAGCAGACACACAAAAGACTAAAGTATGATAAAAGCCATCTTTTCTCTTCACCTACCATGGCTTTTTTAATTGCCACCAGGGCCGGACTGGCCGTAGCCTGATTGCCACTGCCAGGGCACTGACATGATTACTGTGTTTGCACAAATGCACAGGATAGTGTGAATGTGATTGACAGCACAGGGCCTGAATGGACCCTGCTCTGTCACGCACAGAGTGATGGTGAGCACCCGGACATTATTCAAATGAGCCCTGCTGAATAGCTCAGCTGGGGCTCAGATCGGGGGCTGCAGAAGCGGCGCCTTGGCTGCCAGAGACACGTTCCACTCACCAGCCACCAACAATGAGCCTACCTTTTCATGAATACCGGTACTCTCCACGGCAGTAGAGAAGTGCCGGTACTCAGAGTGATAAATCTAAGAAGTGCCGGTACTCAGTACCGGTGAGTACCGGCCCATTTAAAGCACTGAGCTGAACTGATTACATGAGTTTGGAGCTTTGGCTACTTCCGTATGGACATACTTTCATGGCCATACCTCTATCCATGCCTAGACCGCTTGCATGTTTGTAACTTGGTGTGCATAGTGCCTATGCATTTCCTTCCTGGCTGCTAGTTACTGATAGAACCGTACCCTTACTTGTTTGCATATTTTGATCAAACTACGCTTGCCGTCAGCTTGTTATAGTTTGTCCTTGCTCAAATCAGTGTAATTTATTTTGTTTTATCTGTTTCCATGTACTTAATTTCTTGATTTTGCTCTAAGTGTCACTCTTAGTGTCATACCATTAGTAGTTGTATGTCATTCATAAGTACTCTGAAACCTTGAAAATGGCTCACCTAAGCACTCTTAAAACGTGGCAACTATGCAGTCTATTTTCCATATCGGATAGTGTCCTTCCATTTCTGGTGCTTTGAAATAGTTTTAAGAGCTTCATAGAGTTTCTTGTTGCTGTAATGGCTGTAATTTCTGATGTTTATATGTTTCCCTCATCTTCTTTACTTGATTTTTGTTCGTGAGAAAGTGTCACTCGTAGTCATTGAATGTCACTCATAATTATCAAAAAATTTGAAAATGTCACACTTAAGCAATCTGAAACCTTGGCAGCTATGAATCGCCTGCCGGCACCTTCATACCATTTTTCTTTGCCTTCGTGCCATTTTTCTTTGATCAGGCCACAAGTCTTCATGTTACCTCGCCTCGCACACAGAACCGTGCTAGCTGTGTGAAACAAGCATTGGAATTCAATTGTTCTCACATTTGTTGGATGTGGGGCTATTGGCAATGTGAATGTCCAAGTGTAATTCGTCCATACTTCGTTGTTAGTGTCTTTGTAGTTCCTAGCTTATTTGGCAGGTTTGTAATGCACGCAGACCTTCATTTGAGGTTTATGTTTTGTATTAAGCTTGGCACACTTTAAAAATTGTGTTCCTTTCACATTGTGCTGAAGAGCACCTTTCCCAAGAACAACGTTTCCGCAGTTGCAGTCCTCAAAATTGGACCCAGAACATTTTTGGGCAGCTTGCTCCACACCATGCGCATAGCTGCCAAGTTGCCCAGGTCCATGCGTGATGCGCAGCGCCAGGCCAGGTTTTTTCTTTGAATTCTGGGACTTGTAGTTCAGTTTTATAATAAGTAAACAAGTCTACAAGTCCCAGAATTCAAAGAAAAAACCTGGACTGGCGCACGCATCACGCATGGACCTGGGCAACTTGGCAGCTATGCATGCGATATCAAGTGAGTGACAGTTTTCATGACAGACCAACTTTGATTTTAGTGTACAAAATATAGGTAATCTGATTAATGTGAGTACTAAACATATAATCCTTGAAATAGAAGTATATTTTTGAATGTTGTAGTCACGCTACATGTAAGTTAATGGAGTGGCAACATTGGGCTATTTTGGGCTACTTTTCCGTTGCTTTTGGGCTTGAAAGTTGTGAAAAAATCTGGCAACACTGTCCTCAGTGGAGTCGAGTGTGCTTTCACTTTTGAAAGCGTTATGCATCTGAAGCTGAGCCATGTCTCGTGTTTGTTACAGCGTAGGCTCTAAAGAATGCAGGCTGGTAGGTGCCTATTTTCATTTTAAGCTGTAATTAATACACTTAACTTTTTGTGTATTTTTATTTGGGTGCAGTTGAGCAGCCATGTGGTGTTCACGCAGGAGAGTTTGAAGTTAAGCACAACCCTAAGGTATTGGCGCGCATTACAGGAGCTCCTGCTACATTACTTAAGGTCAGATTTTTTAAGGCAACAGAAGGCTAAGTGGTTTGCCCAGAATCTGAAGATATACTTGGGCCGAGCGCTGAGAGTGACCTCACAGTCTGAGTCTGCAGGAGGCCGTTCGTCTGTTCCCTGTCAATACAATCTCGCTCTCTGTTTGGCTGTTTGTTTCCGGGCATGAACGCTTGCTACTCTGCTGTGCACATTGTGCTCCTGTTTCGTTGCTGTGCACATTTTTTGGGCATAATATTTAGTCCGGAGATGTCTTTATTTTTTTTTCATTACCTAGCCAGCCCTCGCTCCCTTCATCCTCCCCCACTTCTACCGTCCCTGCAGTTGCACATTTATATTTTTGGGATTTTCCTCGTAGATTACGGCCACAGCAATTTTGCATTAAAAAAGGCAACTCCCAGCACGATTTCGTGATGTGTCAGAGCAGTTAATCGTTCAAGCTGCCACTGAAACAAGGTGCTAGGGCAGAACACTTTCATATATGCTAATTCATATCTTTGTAGCTGCAAACCTCACACACGGGCCGGTTAGAGGGGGGGTAGCGAAGGAGCTTTTTTTACAAGTAGGTTCCATTTTTTCCTAGCAGGGGAACTAAAATTGACGTAATTTACAGCTGTTGGCACGCTGTGATTGACAATTATTGCAAAGGCAATTGAGTTGTTATTTTATTGGGTATTTGCAGGGTCACTGGAATTGCGTGGCAATGTAGACCCAAATTATGCGGTAGGGTTGGCTAAATTATGTGGCCTGAAAAGGCATATTTTGCAGCATAATTTAGTGAAAGTCTTGCTTCATTATAATGTAATTAGGTCTCGGCTAGGCAGCGCATGCGCTGTCTCGTCGAGAGATGCTGTATACAGTATTGTGGGGGGAAGCTCCGCCCACTTTCCGTCTATGTTTTTCATTGGCTTCAATGTTAAATGCTGCATTTTGATTCGTTTTAAGGTTGTTAGTCCCGCCTCCTGACGGCCATGTTTCCATTTATATCCTTCCCTGGCTATTGGCCCCTTTACTCCAAAACTATTTTTGCCCCTGTGTCCCCGCCCCCTCCCGTAGTCCGTGACTTTTAACCCCCCCCCTTCAGCCCCCCCACTCCCGTTCGTGCCTTCCTGGACCCCCACCCTCCCATTTCCAATGCAATAGGTTTCGCGTAAAAACGCGTCCTATTGCATTAAGAAATGCTTGTTTGGCGTGTGATTGGTGGGTCAATTCGCACTCTTTGTCTCGCATGCACGTGATGCCTTACATCGTGCGCATGCGTGACAAAACAGTGGCGTTTTCACAATTCGCAGGGGGAGGCAGAGACAGCACAAGAGGCGAAGCGGTTTCCTGCAGCCTTCTGAGAGCCGAGAGAACAATGGTGAGGCGAATTACAAGCAGGCGCCGCCTCATACCTCCTTCATTTTTAGTTAGTCCTGTCTCCTTCCAGTCCTGAAATGACCTCTATGTGGCAGGATTATAGCTAGTATGGCACCATAAAGGTGATTGATGCCTGCTTCCATCACGAGTACTGGTGTCGCTGTCTTCTACCTGCGAAATTGTCTGCCTTGATTTAACGGCAGAGGGCGAACAAAGCTAGGACATCGCCCATGTACCAGTGCCACCACACGCCCCTCCCAGGTGCGCTTCCGTGAGAGCCTTCTGTGGTGGCGTGGGACGGTACAGCTTGTTCTGTTGCCCAGGATGCTGGCACTGACTCAGTACAAAGAGGGTGGGGGCAGGCGGAGCGATACAAGAGAGCAGCTCGCCTCCTGGCACTTGCATTCTACCAGAACGACATGTAGGCGGGGCACGAGCGAGGATGTGGGGATTACTTCCCTTCTCTAAATAAATTAGTTCCGAACAACGGTTTACGTAATCGGCAAACGTCCTTGATATCCTAGTGGGTTATTGAGGTCCAATCCTGTCCAATCTTGTCAGCTGAATCCATAATCGGACCATCTTTAAAACGAGACGTAACCTTGCCACTGCAACACAGCATGGGGCAGTATTGCAACAGGTGTACCGCTACAGCCTGTGGCGTGCAAGATAGGACATATGTATCATGTCACGCATGTGCTGCACTCAGCCGTGCATCCTGTCGTTCAAGCTTGCAAGCCCGTGCACCTGCAAATACTGGAGCGGATTTCGGCGTACTCCCTGCTGCATGGTCCATTGAACTATGGTATTAAAACTCGCCCTACGACCATCAGTCCGCTTATTAAGTACCTATAGCCTATAGGTATCACGAACGACTAGTATACGCAGTCCGCTAACCTCTTTGCTTAAGCGACCGACGGGATCGCTCTACTAGAGAGAGCATTTGTTAAAAAAAACTATTGACTTCGCTGTGTAATCTTACTTGAGCCTAACCTTTGTGATCACTCGAGCTGGCTTTTTTTTTATATAGCGCTAACTCGATCCGTAAATATTGGAGCGCTTTACATGCAAGCCACATACGTTACAGAAGGACACATACATTTTATGTAGGTGCGCGGAGATTAATTTATTCAGGACGCCTGAGTGGGTGGAGTCAAGGCTGCTCTCGTTACCTCTGTGACTCCGGTTGCCGCTCCTGCTCGTGTATTGCTTGTCGCCCCCGCCTTGCTGGTTTTCAGTGGTGGCTGCTCTGTCTTCACAAGGGTCGGGCAAACTATGATTTCGCCGCTGGACCTGGAAAAGACTTCTCAGTTGTTTGAGCGTGTTTCATCGTGAGAAGTTGATTAGAAACATGTCAAATATGCCACAACCCCAGAATTTCAGCAACGTATTCCAAAAGCCAGCGGAGTCTTCTCATTTCGACCTCACAGGCAGAACTGGCAGAGTTGTGCTTCTCACTCCTGAATGTCAAAACAATGAGACTTCTCGTCCCTCCCTCATTGCTCCCCTCTCCCTTCAGTTTCATCGTCCCTCCAATGCTGCTATCTTCTCCCTCCAGGCCTCTCCTCCCTCCTCTTCTGCTCTCCTCTCTCTCCAGGCCTCTCGTCCCTCCATCGTTGCTCCTCTCTCCCTCCAGGCCTCTCGTCCCTCCCTCATTGCTCCTCTCTCCCTCTAGGCCTCTCGTCCCTCCCTCGTTGCTCCTCTCTCCCTCCAGGCCTCTCATCCCTCCCTCGTTACTCCTCTCTCCCTCCAGGCCTCTCGTCCCTCCCTCATTGCTCCTCTCTCCCTCCAGGCCTCTAGTCCCTCCCTCATTGCTCCTCTCTCCCTCCAGGCTTCTGGTCCCTCCCCCGTTGATCCCCTCTCCCTCTGCTTAATTTGAGCCGGTTGTTGAAGCACCTGGGATAATATGCTGCAAGGAAAAAGCGAGACCGATTGCATTGCAAATGCTTGTTTATTTTACTTTCTTATTTTAAAGCTCAAGACAGTTTTCTCTCCGAATGTAAAAAAAAAGTAATACTCTCGAAACGTAGATAGCCCTGCAATGCAAATATGGCTTGGAAAATAAACAAGTCGTCCTTCTTCTGTTTTGCTTTCCACGTACAGACGTTATTTTTGTTTGTCATGCCTTAAATGCCTTAATTGGTAATGTGAGCACCAAGCACATCCTCATGTTCCTTTAATTTAAATGTATTTTTCGAACTGAAAGGCAGTAGAGAGGGCAAGTAGCAATGTTGCGAATGCTCGGTTACATGTACTGTTTCCAGTCACAGGCCGGTCCTCCAGTACCCCTTATTGAGCATCTCTTAGCTAGTAGGTTTATGTTTTTAGTCTAATTCCCTTCGAAATTTTGCACAGAAGAAATTCGGATTCCTAGGCAACAAAGTAAAGTTTCACGGGAGTTTGAAAGATTCGGTTTCCATATTTTAAGAGCATGCCAAGTCATAAATATCTCTTCCCTAGAGGGTGATATTTTATCGCAATGATCACTTAAAACAATTATATATTCTTAAGGCCACATGCATCATTGCAAATTGCGGTCGCAAAGGGGCAGATTCGCAGAATCTGCCCCTTTGCGACCACAATTTTTGAAGTGTGATGCTTCATTACAAATGCAAAATTCGCTATTTAAGTAATCGCTAAAATTGCGTTTACTTAAATTGCGATTACATTTAGGGAATCGCAAATAGCGATTCCCTAAATGCAATGCAACAACCCAAAAAAATTTGCGATTTCGCAATTAAGAAACGCAAATTACCATCAATTCAAAGTTGATGGTAATTTGCGAGAACTTAGAAAAATGCACAAAAGTGCAGTTCTATATTGCACACATACATGTCCTTGGGGCATGTGTGTGTGCAACATGTGCTGAAATTGCAATTTCAGGGGTGCATCAGGGTGTCCTTTTGGCACCCTTGCACCCTTGAAATTGCATGCGCAATTTGTGAGTACCTATTTGGTACTCGCAAATTGCGCATGCAATTCCCATTGATTCCTATGGGCCTCTAGGCACATATGAATGAATGGGAAGCAATTCCTTATTTGTGAATCGCAATTTGCGAGTCGCAAATAAGGAATGTGTAGGAATCGCACATTTTTTTGCGATTCCTACATGCATAAGCATTTGCGATTCCTAAATTGTGATTTCTTAAAAATCGCAATTTAGGAATCGCAAATGCACAGTTTGATGCATGTGGCCCTTAGAGTCCAGAAGCTCCATTTCTATGAATGTTTTGTTGTTTTTGACATTGGAGGAGGGATGTGGGGTTTTTATAATTATAGATGAAAATAGACACCTCTATGTTCTTGAGTTTGACCAGCTTAATCTGCTGGCTCACAAGCTGCCAAACCATATGTTTACTTTTCACATACGAGTAGTGCCTTTTGAAGACATTGTATTGAGCATTCAGGAAGTTGTGCAGGGTATGCGATTTGCTTGACCCTCAGTAAACTCTGCTACTGTACCTCAAACGACAAATACATCTCCATTCAAATACAATATAAGCAACACGCTTAAAAAACAATCAATCTGCTAATTTGTTGAAGTGACATCAAAACAGACAAGGTAAATATGCATTATTACAAAAAAATCATAACTGTACAGAGAGGGCTTCATAAATCTGAACTACTACTTTTGAACCAGTGGAAAAAAAGAGGGAGGCACTGATGATGAACTTTCAGAATTGTGGGGTACTGTGGTTATTAGTATATAATATTTTATTGATCATGCAAAGCCACTGTTTGACGCATCCCAAAAGAAAAAAAAATCCGCTCACAACATTCATAACTATCATAATACGTATCGACCCACTTGCGACTGAAAAGCTAGACTCAGCAGTGTTGGTTCTTACACTGGCTAAGATCATGGTAGTTCACACCCAATAGATCCACTCGTCTAGCAAAGGAAATTGCCTCTTTACAGCACAATAAAATGTCAGTGAAAAATAAGAGTACAGTGTTTCCTATGTCTACACATGGAAAAAATGCAAGTAAGAGCATTGCTGAAAAAACATAACCGTCAGCTAGAAGACGGTAGTTTAGCACTACCTTTTCAGCTAGGGCTTCATTTTTCATAAATTCTTAGGCCCTTATTACTATATGTGTGGTATCGAATGGAATATTTTCCACACTAGGTGTATACCATTACCCCAGGGTGCGATATGTACTACTTGCATTAAATATATTCTAATTTATGGCCCTGATTCACAAACTGCTCTTTGTAGTAAGTTTTGTACTACTACAGTAGTGCTACAAAACATACTACAAAGTTCTATTCGCAAACTGCACTTTGGTTGCAATTTACACTTCTGATTAAGTTTACTGCTTTTAATATTCACAAACAAAACATTTCAGGTAACTTTTGGTTTTGTAGTAACTTAGAATTTTGTTGTAATTGCCCATCACCATTATTTTCTATGGGAGGTTGTTGCAGTACTAGTGGATGGCCATTTGTAGTGCTAAACTTACTACAAAAGTGTAATTTACTACAGAAGTAGTTTGTGAATACCGTAAAGTAGTAAACTTACTCAAAAGTGTAAACTTACTCAAAAGCGTAAGTTACCTTTGAAAATCAGGGCCTGAGTTTCAACTTCAAAATGAGACATAACAAGCAGAATCGATATTTATCGCACAGAATTCGACACATTTTGCTTTTTTACATGCCTTTTTCCCTAACAAATGCCAGAATCTATCAGGGGGAGACTGTGAGGTTATGAAAATTATCACACATCTTGTAATTCCAATCCCTGTGCAAACTCTTGTTTGCAAAGGGATTGGTATCCAACCCTTTGTTTCTAACATGGGTCCTTGCGTTGCAAATTTCAGGTGTCCTGTTAACTGATTTAATGATGCAAATGTTAATGGTGCAAATTTCTATGTTGCTTTAATATGTGTGGTTATCATTTTCTAGTTTCTCATCCAAGAAATCAAATAAAGCATAGCAATGAAATGACATTCAGCAGACAAGTCTGAAATCAGTTTCTGGGTCTACCCCCCTCCAGAGGAAATAAAGTTTACACCCTGTTGGTGGACAGCGAGCTTTCCATCATAGTTCATCAGAATCTTCCCCCTCAGCACCAATAAGACACTGGACACCCTGGGCCATTTTGGTGTAAATAACATGTCATTATTTCTCAATTTATCAGTCCTCAACGTATCTACAGCATGTGCAGTCAATGATGTTGGGTTTCAAACCTCTGATCTCTCATGTTAGACTAATGTTTGCAGCAGAAGCAAAATCCTAGGTTGCCGTCCAGAGACGTTTCAGAAAAATTATTCTAAAACACAAACAACGAATTGGAAAACATTCTATGATCATTGCCCTCTAGCCGTAAATTCCACAGCCGATGCCCAGATTAACTAGGCAGTTCTTTATAATATTTTTGGTTGATGCCTCACATGGCGTGTGTTATTACATTTTTAGAGTGCTTTTGACTTAGCTATCACTCAAAATAGTTGAGATTGGAAATGCAGCCTGATATAGGAGGAAGATAAGCTTTGTCTCCTACCGGTATATATGTCTGACTTTTCAAACATCAAACATAGCCCTGCTTTGTGCGCGGAAACTAAAGCTTACTGCAGCTTGCTGAAGTGAAAGTTCAGTCCACAGTGTAATAAAAGTAGATGTGCTTTAAGTCAGTAGAGGCTGAGGAATAACCCCTTGTCCTCAAGATTGTGAGCAAGGGCCTCAAGGCATATTCCGAGGGGCATGTAAAATAGTGAGTGTACAAGGTCTTGATCTATAACTTTCTTATCGTTGATGGGCCTCGAGACTCTGTGGCAAGCCAAGAGATTGGATGTCGGTAGGTGGACATATGCACTGAACTGTTGGAACACCTCAGTTTATAAAGAGTAGCTTATGTGAAGACGTCAACAGCCTGTGCTTAACATTAGTTAGCCTTTTGGAGGGTCGATATTTAATATATTATTTTTCTTTATATAGATTGATTTCTCTAGCGTTACGGCGCATGTTAAAACCAGGCAGTCGGTAATAGAATGAGGCAAACGGGGCGCATTCCAATACAAAGAGGTGACCACTACAAGAACTATTGTATCCTCCCACTACTGGATTGGTGCTGTTTTCCGGCACTCTTCTGTTTACTTTCCAGTGGACTCTCCTTACAGTTCTACAAGTGTGCATTAATACACAGTACAGTCTTGCCAACAGAAATGCTGCCTATTTTGGAAGGTCAGGGATTTGTTCCTCCCACTCTCTATCACGAAGAACTAGGCGTCACCCATATTTGCAAAGACTTAGGGGCATATTAGCAACAACAGGCGAGAATTATCGCAAACCGCGCTTAGCGCGTTTTTTTTTAACGCCGCCTATCGCTGGATATTATCGCGGAGATAACATGCTATTAGCAACGTTTATCTCCAATGCGATAAAATATCCAGCGATAGCGGCGAAATGCGTGAATATCGCTGGAAATCCAGTGATATTCACGCATTAACGCCATGGTGGACTTAGCCTGACAATCCACCTCCCATTCAACAAACAGGTAAGTCATGTTTTTAGCAGGTGTTAAATTCTAGCGATAATCGCGCTTAGCGCAAATTTTTTTATTGCTTCGCCTGCGTTGCTAATAGGGGGAAGTTGTGTTAGCGACTGTTTTCAGTCGCTTTTAGTTGGGAACGCCTACCTTGCATGTCATTAGCGATATTTATCGCTGGCATGCAAGGCGATGGGAAAACCGTCCGCTATCGCCAGAAAGCTGTCGCTAACGCCTGTTAGCGACAGCTTGCTGTTAGGGCGATTAAAAAATCGCCGCTTTAGCGGCAAAAAGTGCCGCTAAAGCGGCGATAAAGCCCTTGGTAATATGCCCCTTATTTGTTTCTGCTTTAGCATCTCACTAGCATATGAAACTGATCATGTGGGGGTTGTGACCTCTACCTCGAGTATTAGTTCTGTCAGGAGTATTCAAAATGTACCTGCAAATGGACTCTACTTGGTAAATTTCCCCTCATTAATACTAGAACATCAGTAATGATAAGTGCAGAAAACTTACTTAGACAGTTCATCTAATACTTAGCAGCCCCTTCATGGACAGGCCACTGCTAATTGTTCATGAGCAATCTATACAACTTCAAACAAACTAGGTGGCAGCGGTTTATTAGTCAGCAGATTTTATGACTCATTTTAAACCTGATGATTTTTCTTTAGGCATCCTGGCAAATCATGGCAATTCTTGTTCTCTTATTCAGTGGTATGAGGCAAAAGTACTTCTGCCATCTAAACTAAAGCCATTGTAAAAAAAAAAAGAACAGTCACCTAAAATTGCCCAGACATAGTGGCTTTGCCAATGCTTGTTTAGGTTTGGAATGACAGTGCAGCTGTCTACAAGACCTGTTGTTTAGAATATTTGACTATATGGGAAAAGGGCTTTGAATCAGCCCCCTTCAGTCATTGGCATCTTTGTGAATATACTTCATTCACTGGTTGGAAACATTGTCAGTTCCCTTCACCCATTGGCTTCTTTGTGTAATACCCCTTCATCCGCTGGTTTTATACATTGTCCACCCCCTTCAGCCATTGGCTTCATAGTATGATGCCCTTACATCCATTGGTTTGAGACATTGTCAATCACATCTTGAATCAATCAAGAGGACTATTTGTTTCTCAACCGCCTTCTGTTTACCACATGCTTGTTATTCTGCTTCCTAGGAAATGGTTCCATTGCAATAACATAACATAACATAACGTGTATTTTGTAAAGCGCACGTATCACCCAAGGGTCTCAAGGCGCTGAATAACAGATGTATATTGTTACCCAACTCAATGGTACTCATTTTATCGACCTCAGATGGATGAAAGGCTGAGTGGACCCGCCGGGATTAGAAACTGTGACCATGAGGTCGAACACAGGCCCCTACAGTGGATGCATTAGTCCACTGCGCCACCAGAACCGGCTATACAGGAGGGGGTGATTTACATCTGAAAAGTACACTCAGTCATCCCACATTCAATTTATTATGCCACAAATGCATAGTATACCTTTTATAACTGCCATAGTCAAACATCTTCAGTATATTATACACAGTGGGCTTTGCTCCTGTCCTCTTCTGCCATTGGCTTGTTTGTGTCTGTCCAAATGTGTAGAGTGTCTCTCACGTTTGGATGAGCCCACCAGAGTACTGAGCAGGTTTCCACTGGGCAGAAGGTATTGCTCAAAGGGGGGAGTCTGTCTCATTGCAAAGATGTATCTGTGACTTTGGAAACTTGCTTTTTTCAGCCACTGTGATAGGTATGGGGAAATTACATGGGCCTTACACCTTTTATCCCACTCTTCCTGCGGCCAGCACAACAATTTCTTTCAGTGCCACAGTGCGGCGACTGTACATACAGCCTCACCCCATTTTCATGGATCCTCACAGCCAGTGAGTACCCGATCCCTCTCCATGGGTTCTGGACACCAGTCAAAGCACTAACGAAAGCGCCTCGCTCTAGGTTTCAGTACTTGTTAATCCTGAAGTTTTCTAGTATTTTTTTTTCCTCGTGGGAGCTCCTCGTGATCAAGCTTTAAGATCTGTGATGTCCCTTTAAAAAGCAATAATAGTTTGGGACTATTTTATGTGCCTGCTTCTCTCTTTGTGTCACAAATATGTGAGTTATAATTAGAATGCCATTTCCATGTATAAGACATAAAGTCAAATAGACAAAGGTGCAGTGAGAACGGAATTTGAATTTTCACAGCTCTATGACTCTTTTCTGGAGAATAGTGTGAGGGCATGTTAGGCTGTCCTACTGAAAGCATCACAAGGTTTCTACAAGGTTGTGAATAGATTTTCAAAATAGCATTTTTTGAACAACACATTGGGGGATATGTACAAGGAAGTGGCAGATGACAGCTTTAGCCTCCTTGGCTTAACGCTGCGCTCCGCCACTTCTGAAACGCAAGGCTGCACCATATTTATAAGAATGTGGTGCAGCCTTGCGTTTCCCCCTGCGATGGCGATGGCGCTAAGTTTAGCAACTTAGCGCCAACGCAGGCACCCTTGCTCCATAGTGCAAGGGTAGAACAACAATTTGGTCCAGCACTCCTTATTGCAACATCTCAAATTACATCACATGATTAAGAACAACATCAATTCAGCAGGTTTTTTTTCACTTTTCTTTATCCGTGAACTCTTCTTCACAACAAGTACAACCGTAGCCAACGCGTTTCGTCCTCTCGGACTTCTTCAGGGCTACAAATATTGTACACAAATATAAATGATATTTAGAATATTTACAAAAACACTCATGACAAGACAATAGTTTAAAATATATACATCACATTTACATTTTTTAATTCAGTACGACTCTTTACAGATGTCAAGTATGTATCACACAACACAAGAAAATATTATTAAAATACAATATAGTCATGATTCTTTCATATTAACACCTGCTGAATACAAACATCTAGGCGGCGTTGAACTTATATGTTGTATATTACCAATACTGTCTATTCACGATCTACAGATGGAATGGAGTATACCAATTCTTTAATTTTAATTGCTATTAAGTAGTCCATTATTTTCTCTTTCACAGACGGATACCCACTTTTAGCCCATATTCAACTGGTCCTTACCAAATATATGTTGGCCTTCTATTTTGAGTGCTATCAATGATGTTCAATCCGTTTTCTGAAAGTGGTAATGGTAGAAACCTATCAGATAGAATTCAAAGTAACAATAAGTCAAATCCCAAGACCACATAGGCGAGTCAATTGCATGGGTAAATATACATTCTAACCAGTTCCTACCTGATCAATGTAAAAACTCTTCCTACGTCAAGGTATTAAAAGATATGGCAATTTTCTGATTAACAGTCTTCTAGTGTGTTTCGACCTGTAGCTTAAATATGGCATGGCAATGGGTGTTATCCCATTCCGCAACCTGTAATGCGGTCTAAATTTGAAATCCAGTGAGGTGAAGTCTGGCCCCGAGCCCTGATGAAATTGCTGTAATGGAAGATTGGCAATGAAACATGTTGGCCCATCTTAAAGTGGTCTGAAACATGAAGGTTGTTTTTAACCTTGAGTAGGCTCACAGCATGGAATAAAATTAGGATCTTGTACATGTGAGTCATAACTCAATTTTAGTTGGAGAAAAGTGGTTATTCTTTCTCACATTATGGGGTCTTGTCTGACACAAACACGCTTCGGTGCATATTCTTTTTTTAATTGGTTTTCACCTCTTATGCTTTACACTGGATACTTTTTCTTTTCTTTTCACGGGTAAGAAAGTTACCGATGATGAGAAACGTGGGCAAACTGGTGAGTACCTACCAGCAGCTCCCCTGGTGATGCTTACGTGAGGTACTTTCTCACCTTCACACAATTTTTTTGTATACACCTTTCAAGAGGGGGTACATTTACACGGGGTGGACTGGTAAACGTGTGTCTGAAAGATTTTTGTGGGACATTTAGGACTGGATATGACTGGCAATTGACTAAATCCAGCAGTTTGGTGGAGAAAGCAGTAAAAAGCAGTGAAGAAAAATTGAAATTTTAATATGTCTAAACAGTCAGGTCTATTTTGTTTGTTGACGGTTTCCAGTAAACCAAGAGTAGTTTACAGAAGGGGCAACACACTAAATAAGATACTATGCCCGAGTTATGCTAAGGATGAAGAAACCAACATAACTACTTGGCTTTCTTGCAAACCACCTGGCTTTCATGTGTGTGGTACCTGTACTATTTGCCAGTTTGTGCTTAACAGGAAAACACGGTTTAGATACAACACCAACAGAGAATTTACAATTAACACGTTCATTAATTGTAACACCACGTTCACAGTTTATTTATTTTTTTGTCCTCATATTATGAAAGGATAAAATATAGGAAGACAAGGATCCTTTTACGTAACTTTTCCAAACTGGATCTTTCTCACCTCTTCTCGGACTTCGGAACCTTTCTTAATCTGAGGTAGAGTGTAGCCTTCTGATCTCGAGATTCTTTAGGGAGGTCAATCGTGGTTCCTCCACTGTGCCTAACCCAGAATTTGTTCGTTGCACAGTAGGTTATCATCAGACTTCCCTCCCTCCCTTCCTTATCTCTTCTCTCTAGTCTAAGGTTTGTTCCTATCCCAAATCTCCCAAAATTTCGTCCGCTTTCTTCCCTCCTTGTTCAGAGCTAGATTTTTCATCTTATTCACCGAGGTCAACCATACATTTACTGATGGGGGATTTGCACTTATCCATTTTATACATACCTCACGTCTAGCAAGTAAAATTAATACAAACAGTTAGTTCATCTGTTTACTGTTTACATTGGATGGACCACCATTATCATTCATAATTCCAAAAATAGTTGTGTCCACGCTTACCTCTATGTCTTGTTTCAGTACTTCATTTATGACCTTACCCACACTTGACCAAAATTGTTGCAGTTGAGGGCATTCCCGGAACATGTGGATGTCGTTAGCTTTTGTCTCTCCACACTTGGGACATCTTTTCACCCCATGTTTATTAATCCTTGTTAACTTTTCCGGGGTCCAGTATACCCTGTGTAATGTAAAGAGATGGTTTTTCCTAAGAGGTGCAGATTGTACAACACACCATAATGTGATCATAGATACTTGCCATAGGTGTTGGAGATCCCTCGTTGGCAAGTCCTTCTCCCAGAGTTCTACTGGTAGTTTGAAGTTTTCTTCACCTGCTTGGATCAATAGCCAGTACCATTTTGATACTTCTTTCTTTGGCGGATCGCTTTGTAATTCTTCCTCTAGGGTGCCTTTTCTACAAATCCCTTCTCCAGGCTGTTTGTCCAGCTTGTCAGTTGTTAATACTTAAACCTTGATAGTTTCCCATCAGTGCTTTGTTGTAGGGAGTCCCAACTGACCAGTGATCCTGATTGTATCAGTTGACCCCATTTTGTTATACCTGCTTGTCTTATGGGGATTGCCAGTGTGTCTTTCAAGCATTCGGGTGTGCCTGGGGAATCCCAAATTGGAGCAGTGGTACTATAATACGGTATTTGTAGTATTCTTCTGATCTGATACCACAGATTACAGGCAGCGCATAGGACCATTAACTTATTTTGGGTGGCCGAACTTGTATAGACAAAAATCTTCTAATAATATGGATTTGTAATAGGAGGGTTAGAAAGAGTACTCCTTTAGTAAGACTCTAATGTTTTTAAATTGAAAGGCTCTGAAGTAGTGTAAGAGGTCGGGACTAGCAATACCCCCTTGTTCTTTTTTTCTGCGTAATTTCTTCCCTGCTATCCGTACCCCTTTTGATGCCCAAAGGAAGCCATTTAGTTCCCCTTGCATTTTCTTAAGCCAATGTATCTTGAATTCCAATGGGATGGAATTAAAAAGGAACGTAAATTTAGGTAAAATCGTCATTTTTATTGCATTGGATCTTCCCAGGAAGGACAGTGATAAACCATTCCAAGTTTTTAGGAGTTTCCTTGTCTCTTTTACCCTCATCTCGAAATTTGTTTGTGCAGAACAAGGTCATTCATAAGCTACAGTCAGTCCAGAACGCAGCCGCCAGGATGCTATCAGGAACCCCTAAATACAAGCCAATCTCTCATGTTATTCAGAAGTATCACTGGCTTTCTGTGACGAACCGCATAAAGTTCAAGGCCTTGTGTATTGCTTACAAGGCTTCCCATAACACAGGACCTCAGTTTCTAATCAAGGAGCTAGCGACCTATATTCCGGCCCGAGCCCTTCGCTCATCCACTGCTTTTTTGCTTAGGGTCCCACGCACTAAAACTGCCTCATGGGGCGATAAGCGTTTTATAGTCGCCACTGCAAAACTCTGGAATTCTCTTCCACTAAAGATCAGATCTTGCTAATCTTTGCTAACCTTCAGGAAAATGACAAAGACCTGGTTGTTTAATCAGTAAGTTCCTCCGGTATATGGTATTTGCCTGCTGTCCTCAGCGCCGAGACACCCATGGGTAATTGAGCGCTTTATAAATCTCATAAACATAAACATAAACAATTTCATCAATATTCTGTAATATCTCTATGCCTCGATATCTAATTTTGCTTTTTGCTGATGGTTGTGGGAGTGGGGAGTTCCATTCCATAATTTCAGTTTTTTGATGATTCACTAGATAGCCTGAAACTTCTCCAAAATCATCTAGTATCTTCATAACATTCAGTAACGACGCCCTGAGGTTGCTTGTGAAAACCATTAGGTCGTCTGCATATAATGCAACTTTTTTTTCCCACCCTTGAAATTTAAACGGGATTACTTCCAGAGATGTTCTTATGGAGTTGGATAATGGCTCGATATAATCAATCAATCAATCACAGAGTTTGTAAAGCGCACTACTTACCCGTGAGGGTCTCAAGGCGCTAGGGAAAAAGAAAAGGGGGGGGTGGGTGCTGCTACTGGTCAAACAACCAGGTCTTGAGTAGCCTCCTGAAGGTCAGCAGGTCTTGGGTCTGTCGTAGGCTTAGTGGAAGGGTGTTCCAGGTCTTGGCGGTGAGGTGGGAGAAGGATCTGCCGCCGGTGGTAGTTCTTCGAATGCGAGGGATGGTGGCGAGGGAGAGGTCGGCGGAGCAGAGTTGGCGGTTGGGGACGTAGAAGAGGAGTCGTCTGTTGAGGTAGGCTGGGCCAGTCTTGTGGAGTGCCTTGTGTGCGTGGATGAGGAGTTTGAAGGAGATTCTCCTGTCGACGGGGAGCCAGTGCAGGTTCCTCAGGTGGGGGGTGATGTGGCTGTGGCGTGGTACATCGAGGATCAGGCGTGCGGAGGCGTTTTGTATGCGTTGCAGCTGCTTGATGAGCTTGGCCGGGGCTCCCGCGTAGAGGGCGTTCCCATAGTCAAGTTAAATGATGATGGAGAGAGAGGGCATCCTTGATGAGTACCTCTTTCGATTCTAATTTCCTTGGTCAGGTTCCCATTTACCAATATTTTTGCCACTGGAGGTTCATAGATGTTCATAACTGTCCTCGAGAATACCTTTCCTAGCCCATATTTGTTTATTACCTTACCGAGAAAAACCCAGTTTACTCTATCAAAGGCCTTTTCAGCATCAAATGTTAGCATTGAAAGGGGAATTTTTTCCTGCGTGGCTATATCGATTGATTCAATAAGTTCGTGGGTTAGATCGTGGAGCTGTCTTCCCTTCATAAATCCTTTCTGATCTACATGAACTAGCTGGTTTGTCACCTGCCCCAGTCTTGTTGCAAAAATCTGTGAGTAAGTTTTATAGTCGTTATTCAGAAGGGATATGGGTCTGTAGGACTCACATTTCAGGGGATCTCTCCCTGGTTTCAAAATTATACTAATGGTGGCATCATTCCAGGATTTAGGTAACTTTACCCCATTAACGAAAATTTAATTCAGCAGATTTACTAAAAAAGGGGGCTAATAGATCTTTCAGGTTGATATACAGTTCATTTGGTAAAGCATCTGGACCGACAGCTTTTCCTTTTTTAACTTTGACAGAACACTAGATACTTCTTCAAGCGTTATTTCTGCATTGAGTATTTCTCTATCTTCGTCTTCTAGACTAGGGATGACTAAATTACTAAAGTAGGAGTCTACTTGGTCACCAGTCGACTTCAGATCTTTGGCCTTTAGTCTTGAGTTTCCATGCCAGCAATTTGCCGCTACCTTCTCCATATTCATAATTTGCTAACTCACTAGCTTCCCATTTTTCCCTAATCCTGGTATCAAGTATATTAATTAGCTCGATTTGTTTATTCTGTATTTCTTTTAGTCAGCGGCCTCTAATTTCCTATTCTGTTCTAAGATTTCAGTCTCCAGTTGGTTAATTCTTATTCTTGTGGCCTTATTCCTAAACGTGGAGAGGTTGATTAGGGCCCCTAATTATTGCCTTATAGTCGTCCCAGACTATCTGTACTGGGGTTTCTTTGTTATTGTTACACTTGAAGTATTCTTCCGTTATTATCTTTAGTTTGTCTACAATTTGTTGGTCTAAAAGAAGGGTACGATCTAAGGTCCATCTAGTTGTTGATTGGTATTTCCCAGTTTTTAAAATCAGAGATACGGGGAATGATCTGACAAGTGGGCAGGAATGTGGTCTATACTAACTACCCTGTTGATTAGGGTTTTATCTACCAAGAAAAAATCGATTCTAGATGTGTAGCCATATTTCTTGTTTTTATAGGTAAACCTGTTACTTGAATTGCCTTTATTTATCCATGCATCCACAATCCCCAGGTCTTCTGTATATCTTTTTAACCATGCCCTTATTTTTGGTAGGTTTAAAGCTTTACCTGGGGGAGATCTGTCTAGTTTAGGGTCTATTAATATGTTAAAGTCCCCCCCCCAGAATGATTGGGGCTGACGTTTCTGTAAGTTGAGAATAAAGTGCTTGGAGGGGAGCAGGGTCATCTAGGTTTGGGCTATAGTATCCCACAATGTTGTATAGTTACCTCCCTATTTTTATTCTGGCTATTGCCCATCTTCCTCTTGCATCGGTTATCTCTTCCACGATTGTTACCTTTGCAGCTTTTTTAAATATAATCGCCACCCCTTTGATACAACATGTTTGATTCGTACAAACATGCAATCTACCCACTTTCGATGTTTCATGATGTTATCCCATTCTGTTTTCAATAGATGTGTCTCTCGTAAAACTATTACTTCGCTGTTCACGATCTTTAGATATCCAAAAATGTTCTGCGTTCTTTTTTTTACTCTAAGGCCATTCAAGTTCCAAGACATGATCTTCAATTTATTATTTGCCATTTCTTTTCTTTCTTACCATTACTATAAGGTTCAGGTAATTACCCAGATTCTAGAGATAGGACCTTGTTTTTCCTTATGTATTATATGTTGGACAATTTTTTTTTCTCCATTTGTTTCCCAGATGCTCCCACACCTCGTGTTTATATTTTTGCTACGTGTACCCCCCCTCCCTCCCAACCCTGGAGAACCCTCCCTGCTTCTGTTGGGCAGATCAGGTTTGCCCTCTTCGAGATCCCCCGCTCTAGATCAAAATATTCCTTGTTTCCTGTTTCCCCAAGTTCTCATTTATTTCTGTGTTGATTTGATCTGTTCTTTAAGTTTTATCACCTCGTTTGGCTCTCGGATGTTGTACATTTGATTCCTCCACATGATTTTAAGTGTGGCCAGGAATCTCATCTGAACGGTTGCTCCCAAGGATCTGAGTTCTTGCATGTGGTTCCCAAGTTCCCATTGTCTGTCCTGTGTCGCTCTTGATATATCAGAGCAAATTCTGAACTTGTAATCTCCTTTAGTAAAGACTCCTGCTTTCAAGGCCTCGCTCAGAATCCTTTCTTTAAGTGTATAGGTTTTAAAATTAACTAGGATTCTTCTCGGGTTTTTCCTTGGCTTCCCTACTTTGAAAGGATCTCTATGGATTCTTTGAATATCTTCTTCTAGGGCCTTCACCTCTACCCGTGGGATAAAGTCTTTCAGAAGATTAATTTCAAAGTTCTTAAGATTTTGCCCTTCCGACCCTTCCGGTATGTTTAGGAGGTTGTTACGTCTTGCATTATTTTCCAGAGACTCAATTTTGTCTTTAAGCTCTCTCTCACTTGCTCTCAAAGTAAGGATTTCCCCTTGATTTTCCAGAGTATCTCTTTCGAGCTTATCTACTGTTGCCTCGATTGTTTGCACGCGGTCCATTAGGGAATTAACTTTTACTTCTAGGGCCTCACATGGTGCTTGAACCTTTTCCTGTTTTTTTCTGATTTGGCAAAATTAGCTCTCATTTTGACAATTAGGGTTCCCATGAGTTTTCCCACATCCAGTTGTATAGTTTGATCTAGTAGATTGGAGCTAACCTCTATGTTCTCACTTTGAGGTGTGCTTTGGGCTGGTGTCTCGTCTATTTCTGGGCCTTCCTTTGACCCTCCCCCTGAGGACAACTTTTCTGCTTCAGGCTCCTCCGTGAAATCTGTTATTAACAATGATCTCTCCACTTTTAGGGGTTTGGGTGTCTCTTTGCATAATTATGTCTATACAGCTCCTAGTTCCCTTTTCCATTTTTGACCCTCCAAGGGATGTGTTTAGAGGTGATTCTTTTTCCTGAATTTTGAAGTAGGAGCGAAGAGAAGGAGTGATTTTAATTTTTCCTCCTTGTCTGCCCTGCCCTGGTTTGAGGATTGAAGAGGTAGTGCTTCCCCCCCCCCGGTTTTGAATTATCCCCTGCTTATCCTCCGTTATGCTGTTTTTGGGGCTACTTTCCGAATTGAAGGGGTTATTGCCAGACTCTTTCTTGTTGTTTCGGGGCCGGAGCTTTCTACCTCAAAATTTCTACTCCTAAGACAGTAACTAGTTCCGTAGATCCTTGGCTCTCCCTTTGTTAGGTCTGTAAACAGCTTTTGGCCCCTTTTTTCTTTTTTTGCAGTGTTTGCAAGTAGAGCTCGGTCTGTGGGATTTCTGGGGGCCCTCGTGCTTTTTTCACCCATCCCCCTTCCTCTTATCGGCGTCATGCACAAACTTCCAGTCTCCGTCTCCTCTTCTCTTCTGTTGCGGCTGTTCCTGCTCCTTGTGTCCGCTCTCCGTGCAGCCTGGCAATCCCCTGAACGCTATTCTGGCAACTGCTCTTCGAGACACATGCAGCACTTCGGCTGCCTCCGCCCACACGCTGTATCTGTGCGTGTGCGTCTCTGCGGACTGCTCCTGGGGCCAGAATCTTGCTTCCTGCCCAATCATGAATCAATGGCGTCCTCCACGGGAGACACTCCACTAACTTAGCTGGCACAAGAGGTTTCCTTGGAGCAACTTCGGGGATATAAGGTTCGTACAATAGTCGTGCGGTAGTCGGAACCATGTTAAAGGGGGAAAATTAATTTTGTAACGCTTATATCGCATTATTCGGTCAGAGCAGGTAGGCGCTCCTGACCGGAACTCTCAGCCGGCCACCATGTTCTCCCCCTTCCTCAGCACTGAATGGTTCCCACGTACACAGTTTATTTCATAGGTTGTTCATGCAATAAAATCTATGTAGGAAGCAGAATACGCAGCCTCAAAACTAGAGTTCAAAAGCATGTGAGGGCTGTCAAAAACAATGATGACAGGTATCCAGTAGCTACCAACATACATGAATCACATCCCATGTAAAAGAAATTCTGGTTCCATGCAATAGAACATGTAATGGCACAGGGAAGGGGTGGTAACAGGGAACGGGCATTGAGACAAGCAGAAGCGGACTGGATTTGCCGCCTTAGAACAATCTCCCTAGGACTGAATATCAACAATGAATTATATCATTTTCTGTAAATCAATAGTCAGGAGGGGAGTGCATAAAGTGTACTTATTGTTGTCATATGGAGAACGGCTGTATATTTTGTGAAATATGGAATGAAATATTCTCTATGGTTGCTACGTTCTATGGCCATTGTTAAAACCCATATAATTATACACATTAGAGATTTATATATGACACAAAAGACACTTTTATATCAAGATGTTCTCTTAATTGTACTGTATTCCTGTGGACCTAGTATTCTATGGTTCTATTATATGATATTATTGGCGATTGCCACTGATTACTGTAAATATCTTACTATTTGAAGATCTGGCACTCAGGGGCGTTTAGCCTTTGCATGATATTCTATTACAATGGTGTGGTGGGCCCAACTGTACTTTAGAACGATGGCCGCGGTAATGCGGCAGAACATTGAATTTGAATAGATAGGTGATTCCCTATGTAGGGTCTTTAAAGTAATACAACTACGAGGTTGGTTGTCCAATTAGGCAGGAGCTCTTCCATTTATCCTTTGTATGATACTTTATTATAGAATCTGATGGACCCCTCTACATCCCAAAATGATGGCCGCTGTAACTTTGAATTAGAGTAAAAAGGTGAAACCCTAAGTAGGGTTATTTAAATCAAAACAATCATGAACACACAAATATTAGTTTAATGATGGATTCACTACGTGCTGTTCATTTGACAGGTCGGTGGATGATAATCTTATTCAACAACAAACCTTGTTGTTTAGCCAGGTAGGAGACACACATTAAGCCATTTTAAGATGGCGGCAGCAAAATTACACTGAAATGTGGGGAATGCGGTATTGGAGTTTACCAATCCATAAATCTATCTGGTACTAGTCTAATTCCCATGCTTAGACTGACGAGATTTGCGGGGAATGGATTGTTAATTTTGCCCGTTTTGGGGCAGAGATAAAGGGTTTTACTCACTTTTCCGTTCAGGGAACCTGTAAACTTTACTTGCCTATAAGACATTCCAAGATGGCGGCCGCGGGAACGTGATGCAGAGGGGACACACACACTAACTCATTTCAGGTGTTGTAGGTAGCGGGCTATTTAAATGTGGCTGCCCCAGCACCACACAGTTTCTGCAAACTGGAGATATACTCTGCTTCCAAGAGACCTGGGCCTTGTCCAGTACCCTATTGGCCGGGTACCACGAACATCTCGTCCCAGCAATACAAATGAATTTTTTCGGCCGGCTGGCGGCCTGTCGGTCTTCATAAAACACGCAAGTGCCCTCATTGTTACAGACACAAACAGGGCCGGACTGGCTACCGGGCGTTTTGGCATGCTGCCGAGCTGGGGGCTGATGTCACTGCGGTGGGGGCTAATTTCGTTGATGGAGACCTGCGTGTGCTTCGAAATCAACAAAGCAAAACTAATTTCGTTCAGCACACGCAGGTCCCCATCAACGAAATCAGCCCCCAGATCGGCAGCATTCCAAAACGCCCGGTAGCCAGTCCGGCCCTGGACACAAACCTGAACTTACCCGGACTGCAAGTCCTGCTGATTGGCGGACTGAAACTTAATTCACATCAAACACGCCTTTTAATTATAAATTGTTACATCAGTCCAGCACAGACCATGTTAAAAGATCAGATGGAGGCCCTGTCATGGAAACTAGACGAACATTTAAACAAATATAAATCTCACGAGGTTATTCTAGCCGGGGATTATAACTTGAAGGATCTTGACAGAGCTGATTCCCCCCCACAGACTGGATATGGAAGCTCCCCTCTATGACCTCCTTAACAATCATAAATTGACCTCAACCCATGTACTGAAAACAGCCCGCTCAAATGCCTGGCTTCCTCGACCTACCTTCAGGGATATTTCAAGAATTGATTACATCATGGCCAGTGAAGGGATGGCAGCCAGGCTGGAAGACTTTGCAGTCGAGGACAGGTCGGAAAGTGACCATGGGCCATTAAGAGCGGTGTTTCAACTGGAAGTACCATCAGCCACTATTTTACAAGTCATTGGAGAGTCAAGAGGGGACGAAAATCATAGCGTCCTGAGGAGGATCAAATGGTCTGATAAGATAGACAAAAAGCTCCAAACTTGGCTGGATCAGAAACAGGCAGGGAGCTCATCAACGTCGCTCTCACCTATAAATGATTGGGAGAAGACGGTTGAGGACCTACAAGCGAAGATGGGCTACTCCCAGTCAATACGCCTTAGATCTACAGGGCCATGTAGCGTAGGAAGAATCGGCCCCACTAAAGACATAATAGAATGCAAGCGGCTCTTGCGCAAGGCCCTTGCACTAAAGAACAGGGCGGGTCGCATCATTGAGGACAGCCTTAAGGAAGAAACTGTGGGAACATAAACAAGCCAATATGGAGAGGGAATGGCTTAAAGTTTTCTCCTTGCTCAAGCAGAAGAATCTATCGAGATTGTGGAGACATATTAATCAGCTGAGTAACCAAGGAGTCCCAAGAGAAAACAAAGTAGCAGAGAAAGATTGGCTGATCCACGTGAAGCAGTTATACTCAATTACCTTGTCTAAAAAAGATAGCGTCGCAGAGACCAGACGCGGGGCGGAACAACTTCAGCAATCGAGCACAAAGCCAGGAGAGATGCTGTCCAGCCATGATAACTGCACCACGGGCGAGAGTGCCCATTTTGAGGCACACTGCATACTCCCAGCCCAGATTAAACCCCAACAGGTCATCAAGATTCTTAAGACCATGAAGAACGACGGGGCTCCTGGGCCTAATGGGATTCCTGCACCGGTCTTCAAAAAAGCCCCTGATTTCTGGGCAGCAATTTTAACTCCTCTCTACAATTACACCTTCCTGACAGCCATAACCCCTAACTCCTGGAGGGGTTCTATATTGGTCCCCATTTTTAAAAAAGGGGATCGCCTAAAGCCATCGAACTACAGGCTCATCGCTTTGCTCGATCTCGATGCCAAGGCCTACGCCCGTCTCCTATTGAAAGATCTGGAGACATGGGCTGAAGAAAACACCATTATTCCTTTCTATCAGAAAGACTTTAGGTCACAGTCATCGACCATGGACAATGTGCTTGCGCTAGCGAACCTATCAGCTCAGGCAACAAGGAAGAACCATCCCCCACTTTTTTGATGTTTTGTCGACTATAGTACAGCTTTCGATAAAGTTGTACGTAGAAGACTATGGTGGAAACTAGAAAATTGGGGCATTCCATCAACCCTCCTGAAAGCAATAAGATCGCTCTATGAAGACACTTGGGTGCGGGTTAAAACAAGCGCAAGCAGTGTGTCCTCTAAAATACCCACAAATAATGGGCTGAAACAAGGATGCGTGTTGGCCCCCATCCTTTTCAACTTATACACCGCGGACTTGGGAGATGCCCTAAAAGGAGCCTGTTTAGTAGCACCAAGACTAGGAGCCGTGAGGCTGCCGATGCTACAATATGCCGACGACACTGCTATAATGGACCATACAAAGGTGGGCCTACAAAGAGCCCTAAACGCCTTGAATCGTTTCAATCAAGACAATAACTTGGCAGTTAACCAGGGAAAGACCAAGGTCGTCATTTTCGGGAGCTATCATCAGAAAAAGAAAGCACAGTGGCTAATGGGCAACCTACAAATTAATACTGTGGCCTCATATAACTACCTATGGGTCTGGCTCACGGAAAAGGCCAAGGCGAATATCCACCTGAAACAGCAGTCGTCCAAGGCCAACAAGGTCACATATTTGTTAAAGCAACTGAGTCAACATCTGATCAGCCCATCCGCAGCGCCAATATTGACAGTTTTAAAAGCGAAACTTCTCCCAGCAATCAGTTATGGCCATTTGGCCTTTCCTGGGTCTCAGGACGCCTCCCTAAACCTAGCCCAAGCGAAGGCGTACAAATCAGTGCTCCTTATCCCGAGGTCTGCGAGGAAAGCAAGGCTAAGACTGGAGCTGGGTTTGGCGAGGCCAGATTTGTCGTGTCAGGGGGAGATTTTAAAGTTATATCTAAGTATCCTAAGGGCTCCCGCTAAATCTCTAAAACATCAACTGAGAGCTATCTTCGAAGAAACATGCTTGGCCTGGCATATTAGTCTAGCCAACGCTATCACCATACTGAAGATCGAGGAAAAGAGCATACTATTGCCGGAAATCCCACTGAATGCTTGGAAAAAAGCAATAATCAAACAAGTGCAGGAAATCTCTTTTGAACTCGACTTTAAATCCCCCCGCTCAAGCTCCCATTTAGACCCGCTGAACAACTCTTACATTGTAGGCAAAGCACAACCTTACCTAAGCGAGGCTCTCTCTCCACAAACCCGAAGTAAAATTCCTTAAATGAGACTAAGCACGTTAGGAATTGCTGATTTTAATCCCGCCTGGGCCCGCAGAGGGGAAACTACAAATTGTAGACTGTGCTCCTACACAAGGGAATCTTGGTTGCATCTTCTATGTTGCTGCCCCAACCTTTACAATGAACGCCGGCGATTCCTGCGCCTGATTTGCATATCTAATGGAATAAAGTCCTGCAGTGAAGCGTCAGCCTTGTGCTTTTCTACCTCAAACATGAAGCTTTTAGCAAGACTGGGGAAATTTATACATCAGATCAGGACCACCCTAAAAGCTGCTAATGATCGCAACTGATCTGTGGCGATGAGTATTATAAATCAAGTGGAAGAAAGCAGCTGGGCCTAGAACAAGCTCTGTGGCGCGTGGTAAATCACATGGTTCCAACTTGGAGCACCAAGAAGAAGGGTTCATTGACTTATAAAGCAGTCCATCTTCAGGGTTATGGTGGCTCCACAAACGTGAGTAGGAGTACTGGACCATGACCACAATCTTGGGTGCCGGTTGATCAAGCAGGCCACCGGGGAGGGGAGGTACCCTCATTAATAACAAACTGAAGTGCTTATAGTCTTTTTAACATATCTTGTGCCGATGTTTTTATTTTTTTTATTTTTTTATACGATGCTTGTTTTGTATTCTTTACTGTAATGATTTTAATTAATTGTACAGTTAATACATACATTCATTCATTCATTCATTAAAAAGAACCTGTAATCTTTACTTGCCTATAAGACATTCCAAGATGGCGGCCGCGGTAACGTGACGCAGAGGGGACACACACACTAACTCATTTCAGGTGTTGTAGGTAGCGGGCTATTTAAATGTGGCTGTCCCAGCACCACAAGTTAGACGATCTGCGGACACTACACGAGCCACATACTCCCGCATTGTAAGTAAGCTAGGGATATAATACAGGCAATCAAATTAATTGAGGGGGACACGATTTGGGGCATCTTTTAATCGTTTACCTCTAAGTCAAATGGGTGGATAATTAAATAACTTTGTTGCAAGTGAAGGGGTTTTTTCCTTGCAGGCGTCACCCTTAATACTTGGGGAACTATATGCTCTTCTGCTTTGCCTCTGTACAAGAGACCATTACTACATTGTCTTTACAAAGTCCAGCCATAATCGGCTATTAAATGGGTCCCCGCACAATAGACTATCAATACATTGTTTTTCAATGCTCTGCCGTAATCGTTATCGCTAATCGATGTGGTCCACGCATAGGAAAACGTTATTACTTTGTCTGTCATACTTTTGTCTTAAATCGCTTGTCAATACATTGTTTTTCAATGCTCTGCCGTAATCGTTATTGCTAATCAATGTGGTCCACGCATAGGAAATCGTTATCACTTTGTCGGTCATACTCTTGTCTTAAAACTCTTGTCGCAATTGTACAACCTGACAGCTTGTCTGAGGCTTACCATTTCTACCCAAATCGGCTTTAATAATCCTGGCTGGTGTGTGACTGATGTAAACACACGGGAAGGGGCCATGTAGTGAAACTGCTGCGTAATGTTTAGAGTTGGTGTACATTTATCTTTATCTAGACACAATGCTAATGCCCAACTTTAATTAAATTATATGTGACAAGCATAATGCCTTGGACATTTGGGTGCACTTGGCTACCACTCTAGCGGTGTTGCCATTCATAATAGAGCGTTTACCACCTTGCCAATTCATGTGATAGTGGTTATTACCTTTGTTAATTCACTATGAATATTATCCTTATGGACTTATTGCCACCTGCTTGTAGAGCTTGTAGTGAAACAGCAGTTGAATTGCCTGAGCCTAACATGACCTTTTTAAAGTTCAATACTGTTGCCTAACATTGCCCAATGTAACTTTACTGTACTGGCTGGTGCATAACTGGCACAAACACACAGGAAGGGGCCATGTATGGAAATGGCTGCATAATTTACATAGTTTGATCACTCCCCTCCAGACGCAACATTACTGCCTGACTTTGATTTAATTATACTGTTTGGTGCGTAATCTAACAGGACATAAGGAATATTTGAATTAATTTGTTTATAATTATGGTATTCCATTACAGGTTGTGGAATGGGATAACACTCATTGCCATGCCATATTTAGGCTACAGGTCGAAACACACTAGAAGACTGTTTATCAGAAAATTGCCATATCTTTTAATACCTTGACGTAGGAAGAGTTTTTACATTGATCAGGTAGGAACTGGTTAGAACTTATATTTACCCATGCAATTGACTCGCCTATGTGGTCTTGGGGATTTGACTTATGGTTACTTTGAATTCTATCTGATTGGTTTCTACCATTACCACTTTCAGAAAACGGATTGAACATCATTGATAGCACTCAAAATAGAAGGCCAACATATTTTTTGGTAAGGACCAGTTGAATATGGGCTAAAAGTGGGTATCCGTCTGTGAAAGAGAAAATAATGGACTACTTAAAGCAATTAAAATTAAAGAATTGGTATACTCCATTCCATCTGTAGATCGTGAATAGACAGTATTGGTAATATACAACATATAAGTTTAACGCCGCCTAGATGTTTGTATTCAGCAGGGGTTAATATGAAAGAATCATGACTATATTGTATTTTAATAATATTTTCTTGTGTTGTGTGATAAATACTTGACATCTGTAAAAAGAGTCGTACTGAATTAAAAAATGTAAATGTGATGTATATATTTTAAACTATTGTCTTGTCATGAGTGTTTTTGTAAATATTGTAAATATAATTTGTATTTGTGTACATTATTTGTAGCCCTGAAGAAGTCTGAGAGGACGAAACGCGTTGGCTACGGTTTTATTTGTTGTGAAGAAGAGTTCACAAATAAAGAAAAGTGAAAAAAACACCTGCTGAATTGATGTTGTTCTTAATCATGTGATGTAATTTGAGATGTTGCAATAAGGAGTGCTGGACCAAATTGTTGTACTGCTATTGTGGGGTTTTCCAGTCCTAGGAGGCTTAGGGGTATTGAGCCTCAGGTCCAGTGCATCAAAGGTTTAATTTTTTACCTTACTGTTGTGATAAGTGCAGTCATAATTGCTTCATACCCTGTGTATCTGTTGTCTTACCATAGTGCAAGAGTGTCTGCGTGCAGGGGAGGATTGTTTATGTGTAGGAAGGTGTCCCTTCCTACACATAAACAATCCTAAAATGCTATTCTGTCACTTTCATGTGTGCTGCTTCATGCAGCACACATGAAAGTGTTAAAATGGCATTTTTTTAAAGGTTTGTTTATGTACAGGAAGGGACACCTTCCTGTACATAAACAAACCATGGCATTTTGCTTTTTCCATGTGTGCTGCACAAGGCAGCACACATGGAAAAAGCAAAAACGAGGAGAAATAATCAATTTCTCCTTGTTTTGCCAACTTAAGACCAGGATTTGCCTGGTCTTAATTGTGGCGCTGCCTCCTATGTACGCCACCCTTGTACATAGGGGGCAGCGTCAAAATGAATGGGTGTTGCGGTGGAACGCCCACCAGCAACACCCACTGCCCACCCCTTTTCACGCTAACCATAGCGTGAAAGGGGGCCTTATGTTCAAGGCAGCGTTAAGCCACGTCAAGTGGCTTAATGCTGCCTTGTACATAAGGCGCAGCTCCTATCGCCACCACAACATCGGTACAAGTGACGTTGTGGTGGCGATAGAGGCTTGTACATATGCCCCATTGTTTTTCTGCCAATAACAAATAACTTACTGTCGTAACAAAATAATTGATCATATATTCAGTCAGTAAACTGAGGGTTGGACCTTCCAATTGAGGATCAATGTCATTCTATTTCACGTGCGTAATAGATACATAGGTTTCACTGCAGCGATAGGAGCTGGAGGTGTCCAACATTCCCACCAGTGCGTGTGAGTTTATTTGTTCGTACAGGGCAGAGCTCACTTCTCCGAGACCGAGCCTTGTCACCCCTCTCTCCACTTTGCAGATATCTGTTCCATAACTGCATAGGGCTCCAAGTTGGCACCCTGCCGCGTCCCTGCCATCTTTCACAGGACAGAGTTAAGTCAGCAGGAGACCTGCGGAATGCTTTGTGATCAGATGATGTGACTGCTTCATAGAGAGGCACAGTGTCACCTGTTCTTTGCACCAGGTAGAACTTCAGCCATTATATTTAGCAACACTAAATAGTCTCTCAGTGGAAATGAAGAGGCACTTTTACTTATAAACCAGACCTATTGACATTGCCAGTGCTTGCTTGCCTTTTTCCATTGCTTCTACATAATTCCCACATGTGGTGAGTTTGTTTCAGTGTATAGTTTTTACTTTTATTTCTAATGTTCTGTATTATACCCCAGACCCAAGGAAAGTCAAAGTACTTTACAAATAATATAAAAAGCAATATCTACAGGTTACATGGAATGTAAAACACAAGTTAATGCTATGCACACAAATAACATCGTATACGTTACAGTAACTAGCTGTGGACTATGGGGCATATTTACAAGCCCCTTGCGCCACTTTTGTGCCGCCGGTGCATCACGCATGTGACGCAGCGGCGACGCAAACCATGCGCCGCGTTGCGCTATATTTACAACGTGACGCATCTAGGGAGATGCGTCACGTAGTAAACCCCTGCGTCACATGAAACCTGCGTCAGGTTTCATGTGGGCGTACCGGCGCAGGGGGGGGCGTTCTGGCGCAGGAACGCCTCGGAAAAGTGACGCAGTGAAATCTACAAGATTTCACGCAGTCACTTTTCCGACGCTGGTGCGTCAAATCCTTATGCCTGCTTCAAGCAGGCGTAAGGATTGACGCACTACGTTAAGGATAGGGTAGGTTGGAACAGTGCTGGAGTTGCGTCGCGCTTGCGACACAACTTCAGCACTGCGCCAACCTTCCGCCGGCAGATGCGTCACGCATCTGCTTAGCCTTGCGCCACAATGCGCCGCATTGTAAATGCGGCGCATCGGACGTGGCGCAAGGGTAAACTTGCGTGACGCATTTTCCCTGGCGCATCCCTGCTGATATGCAGGGATGCGCCAGGGAACGTAAATATGCCCCTATGTGTGTAATGTGTAAGTAGGGAGTATTTACGAAATGCAGATTAGCAATTCAAGAGCACATTGGTCAGAAGAAATATAACAGTAGGAAATTACACATTCCCAGCTGAGAACCTTACTAGATAGGTAAAGTGTCATAATTCGAATGATTATACAAATTAAGACATTTTAAGATATTTATTGAATATTTTACATTTCTTCTACAAGAATGTTTGTCTACTGACATCTGAAACCACACAGATCTTTTAACTATGTTCCTCACTGTCGCCACAGAATTATATTTTTGCATGCCAAATATGACCAATAATATGTTCTTAATTATTGCACAAACACTAACTAAACAGCTGAACTTCTAAATATTTTGTAGGCTGTCATACTTAACTCTCACCATCATGTGTACATTTTTTCTCAATTTAGGACCACAGCATGACAATATACAGTGATATTACACGAACACAATATCTCTCCACAAAACAAAGGCCAGTATTCTCTAAACCTTTTCTCCACGCCATCACGAAAATATTGTGTAACGAAGGCCGACTTAAATACCACCCCATGATGAGTATGACCACTATTGCCATGGTACCGCCAGGTTTGCAAACAGTCAATGTGCTAATCAGATGTAAGACAGGGAAAGGCCCCGAAGTCCGAGCCAGAATTTTTTGGGTGTGTTAAAAATCACCCAATTATGTGTTTTTGAGGAATAACATATGGATTTTGGTTATTGCTGTACCAAAATCCATATGTTTCTGTATATACTGGACGGTTTCCCATGATATAAATATAAGAGCTTTGACTTGCTAATATTTATAAAAACTATTGCGATATGTGCAGTAACAGCACATTTCGCAATTTACCAGGCCACTGGAAATGAGGGTCTAAGAAGGATGTAAACACCATTCAACTTCGTATGTTTTTCTTCTCAAGAAATATTTAAAATATGTCAAAATGATTAATTCAATACATGTAACCCAAGGCAATACAACTTGACTGAACAAATGTGTAAATCAACCCGTGCTGAATTTGAGCCAGTGATTTCCGATGGGGGGCACTGGCAATTTTTGAGAATAGCACTTATTTGTCCACATCAGATACCCCAGGCAAGTAATGGAGACACATACAAATCCAAAAGATGGAAGAAGAGAAAGACGGAATATGTCACCAGTGCTGGCTTTAGCCCTGGTGGCACCCGCTGCGATAATGTTTGTTGGTGCTCTCCAATGACTACCTCCTCTACGGATGCCCTCACCACCACCCTTTAGCAGTGCTCCTCAAGTCTTTATAACCACACTCTCTCAGATGTGTTTAATTAGTTTTATAGTGCCACTTGTACCAGTGTGTGGTGTAATTGCACTTTACATCACACAGAGACAATCAATCATACATGTGTAAATCAGTGTACAGGAAATGTTACGCAAGACAGAAGACTACAAGATGTGGCAGTCACAGCTCATCCATACTGGTAGGCAGAATAGTTTAAGAGTGCTTGGTCTGGAGAAGCACAAACACATAATTCTAAACATAACACCATGGTTGGGGGGGGGGGGGTTCTCATTAATAATAAGAATTGATTTCTACCCAAATTAACCCTTTTTGCAACATTATGATAAGGAAAGACTGGAGGAAAAATCATAAAGCTCTGATCTATACCTTGCAGTTTCAATCAGCACTTTGATGACTGTTAATAGCTCACTGTTCTATGTTAGGATTATAACTTCTACACTGCAAGTAACAAAAGGATCTTTCTGACAAAAGCAGTAACCCACTGACCTATTTACATTATATGCACTTTGTGATCTGCATGGTACACATTCTTTGCAGCAGGCATATTAACCTTCCTCACTACTTTAAGATGAGTCAAAACTTTCACTGGACAAAACTCCGAACATTAATCACTGGCGTTATCTTGAAATTCTGGGGCATATTTACAAGCCCCTATCGCCACCACAACGTCACTTTCAGTGACGTACGTTATGGTGGCGATAGGGGCCTTAACTTATTTACAAGGCAACGTTAAGCCACTTAACGTGGCTTAACACTGCCTTGTAAATAAGGCACCCTTTCACGCTGTACTTAGCGTGAAAGGGGAGGGCAATGGGTGTTGCGGTGGGCGTTCCACCGCAACACCCATTGATTTTGACGCAGCCCCCTATTTACAAGGGCAGAGTAAATAGGAGGCAGTGCCAAAATTAAGACCAGGGAAAACCTGGTCTTAAACAGGCGAAACGAGGAGAAATGCTTTATTTCTCCTCGTTTTTGCTGTTTCCATGTGTGCTGCCTTGTGCAGCACACATAGAAACAGCAAATTGCCTATGATTGTTTATGTGAAGTGGGACCTTCCTGCACATAAACAATCATTTAAAAAAAAAAAAAACATTTTGCGACTTCTATATGTGCTGCATTTAGCAGCACAAATAGAAGTTACAAAACGGCATTTAAAGATTTTTTATGTGCAGGAAGGGGGACCTTCCTGCACATAAACAATCTTCCCCTCAACACAGGCATCCTTGCACTATGGTGCAATTGTACCTGCATTGGCGTAAGGCAGCTAAAGTTAGCGCCAGCGCAGGGGGAAATGCAGGGCTGCTCCATATTCTAGTAAATATGGTGCAGCCCTGCGTTTCTAAAGTGACGAAACGCGTTGTTAGCCTTCTTGGCTTAACGACACGCTTTACCTCTTGATTGTAAATATGCCCCTAAGTTTGTCGCATTTTGTAAGTAATACAAGCCACATGAAACAGTTACATCAGCTTTTCATACACCTGGATTGTACTTAACCTGGGGTTATCTTTAGCACCCCTCTCACCTGGTCATTGAAACATTAAATGCAATTTTGTATGTTACATCAGTAAATCATGGGGGGGAAACAATAGAATCAAAGGTGGATGTAAAGACCCTTGCCCTATCAACGTACCCACTGACAATGATGGGGCTCAATTCACAAAGGTAAACTGTGACGAAAGTCTAACTTTACTACTTTCGGTATTCACAAAGGGCATTGAGGAGTAGTAAAGTTAGGCTTTTGTCCCAGTTTAACTTACGTTTTGGTCTCAGTTAGACTTAAGACCAAAACTTAAGTTAAACTAAGATAGAAGTCTAACTTTACTACTCGTAAATGCCTTTTGTGAATACCAAAAGTCGTAAAGTTAGTCTTTCATCTCAGTTTAGCTTTGTGGATTGGGCCCTGTGACCACAATCAACATAAACTGTAAACTCAGCCATATGCCACCCCCCACCCATAAGCGTGCTGTGGCTTCTCTAAGTGTGGAACTTGAATAAACATCCGGGCAATACTCCAGTAAAACACAATATGAAGTAATTGGGTAGGTGTGTCTACGTGTCAGTCTGTGACCCCGAGGTTTAGCTCTGATTGGCAATAATAACCCGCAGCTTTTAAAATCATGTTAAATCAAGATGCCGCTTCCTGTGGATGCAGTCAGGGGGTGTCTAATTCTTCCTCCTGGGAGGGAAGATTAGGGTGCTTCATTTCTTCCACTAGCACTTCACATGCCCTGGCTGCATCCAGTGAACTTGGAGCCCTTCTGGCTTCCCATATCCTTACTGCTTCCTCATAGTCCGCCCACCTCATAAGCTTTCTCTTCCACACCTCAACTCTAGGTCCCCTTGGGGCTTTCCAATTACTAGTTATTTCTCTCATTGCTAAAAGTAGTGCCAGGTCCTGAAACTTAATGGTTACCTTAGTCTTAGCAGTGTGTGGGAACCCGTGTAGGAAACAGTAGCTCAGTGTACAGTGGACCTCCCTTTCAGTCACTTCAGCTAAAGTGTTTGTGACTGCTTTCCAATAATCTTTCAATTCCGGGCAACTCCAAAACATGTGGAGGAACTCAGCCCCTATTTCACCACAAAGGGGGCATTTTGCCTCAGCCATCGCAAAATGTCTGTTCATCCTCCCTGGTGTCAGGTACGCCGTGTGCAACACGTAAAAGGTAATGAGCTTGAATCTAGCACTCGCGTAACACCTTAAATTCAGTGCTGTTTCCAGCATTTGGAGTAGGCAGTCGCAGAAAAACTCGGGCTAAACAGCGAAGATCCGGGACAGCTGAACTCAAGTTCCCCCTCCGTGTAAATCTACCCACCACACATTGCATTAGCCATGGTAATTGTGCCGCCAAATAGTAACTCTCGAAGTCCGGAGGAGCCAAGCCTCCATCTTCAGCCTGTCTTTGCATTGTGGTTAACCCCACTCTTCTGCAGCTTGTTCTACAAATAAAGCTTGTGGCCAACGAGTTGAGGTTATGGAAAAAGCTCCATGGAATCCATACCGGCAGGACCATGAAAAAGTATAACAGTTGGGGCAGAGCTATCAGTTTTAAGAAGGCAACTCTTCCTGCTACAGACAAGGAAAGTGCGGACCAGAATTCTGCACTTGCTTGCACCCCACAGACAGCCTTCCGTACATTACACTTGGGGAGATCAGCTGGGTCATGATAAATATTCACCCCCTAGGTACGGCAAGAACTGGGATTCCCAAATTACATATCCCAATCCCATCGGACTATCTCTGTTAGCTCGTGTTGGAAACAGACAGGACTTTTGCCAATTAACTCGCAAACCTGAGATCGTCCCAAACCGTGTCAGGAGCTCTTTTGCTCCTATAAAATCTGCCTCAACATCATGGAGGAAGAGTGAAAAATCATCCGCATAAAGCGCAATACAGTGGGTCTCTTCCAGTACCTCCAGGCCTTGGTATGCAATGCCAGCCCTAGCTTGGTAGGTTAGGGACTCCATGGCAAGGGAAAACAGCAGGGATGACAGCGGGCACCCCTGCCTGGTGCCACATACCCCTCAGTAACTCTCTGATATCCTACTACCTGTTCGTAGTCTGGCCGAAGAGTCTGTATATAATAAATGAGTCCACCCCATAAATCTTGGGCCTAGGCCAAAAGTCACATCATGCTGTAAAGATAAGGCCATTCTAGATTATCGAATGCCGTTTCTATGTTGACCGCAGAAATCATGGCTTCCTCTTTGTTGTATGTGTCGGCCTCCAACACCCTAAGCAGCCTCCAGATGTTGAGGGCAGTATTCCGAAGGAATAAACCCCGCCTGATCTCGGTAAATGAGGGTGGACATATGTGAGATTAGGCGGGTAGCCAGGATTTTTATAAGAATCTTATCATCTAAATTCAGGATTGACAACGGTCTATACACCGTCTTGTCATAAGCAGGCTTTCTGGGCTTCAATAGGGGTACAATCAGGGCTTCCCGTGTAGTCACAAGTCCCGTGTCTCTTGCTGTATTATATAATTCCACTAACCGAGGACCAAGCTCCTCCACATATGTGGAATAAAATTCCACCGGCAGCACATCCGTGCCAGGGGTCTTATTTCTAGCCATGGATTTTATGACAGCTCTAACCTCTGGGAGTGTGATATCTTCCCCCAAAGTGTCAACCTCCTCTAAAGTTACAATCGGCAGGGCTAGTGTCCCCAAAAAGGCTTCAATATCAACTGCTGAGCAAGCCACCTTGCTGCTATTTAAATCAGCGTAATAGTTATGGAATGAAAGGTTGATATCAGCTCGGCAATACAGGATAACATCATTCTCTTCTCGGAGTTCCAATATTAAGGATCATCATTAAGCTGGGTTGGCCAGCCATGCCAGGAGTGCGCCCGTGCGATCCCTCTCTGCATGCGCTCTCGACATATAATTCCTATAGTCGAAACACCTCAACTTCTCGACCTGCTCAGCCACTTTTTCTTTTGCTGCTAGCAGTATTACCTGCTCCTCTGAGTCCCCAAGTCTGTGCCTCTCAACCTCCTTCAGCGTTTGCTCCGCCTTGATTGCCTCCATTAGTAGTGTCTTTCGGACTCCCACTGATCCGGAAATATCCCTGCCCCTGATCGTAGCCTCAAATGCGTCCCATTCCAGCAGTGGGCTTGAGGTTGAGCCTGCATTTTCAGTAAAGTATTGCACAAGGGCTGTCCCTATGATGTCCTTAAAAACAGAGTCCTCAAGGGCTTCCGATTTCAGTCACCACGTCGGTATGCAAGGTCGATCCCTCCCCAAGTTCAGTCCACATAGTAAGGGGTTATGATCAGATATCATCCTGGATAGATATTCACTAGTCATAGTCAATTCATGCACATCAGGCGTACAAAGGACCACATCCAACCTTACGTGTAACTCATGTAAGTGTGAAAAGAAAGAATAGTCCAGCTCCCCCGGATGTAGCATTCTCCATGAGTCAGTAAGGCCCCATTGGGTCTGCCACTCTACAAACGCCCTGGCTGTTCGAACAACCAGGAAGTCCTTAGGGGAGGATGGGATCGATCAATTCCAGGATCAGCCACACACTTATAGTCTCCCCCAGCAGGGTCGGGCCCACCAGGGGTGGGGCCAGTACCTTCAAATCTAAAAATGTTACTCGGTCCACATTCAGACCATAAATACTGCCTATAGTGATGTCCCGGCCATCCAGTCTACCAGTCTCCACCACATATCAGCCCTCTGGGTCTATCAGCTGGCTGGTATGTTGAAATGGAACATCAGGTTTAATCCACACTAGAGTGCCACTTGCGAAGGCAGAGTAGTTAGTTTAAAACACTTGCCCCCTTCATCTATGCTGTAGTGCTGCTCCCTCCTTAGCAATAAGATGTGTTTCTTGTAGCAGCGCTATCTGCATCCCCCTCCGATTGAGATATGCAAAGATCTTATGTCGTTTGGACATTGTGTGCATCCCCCGACATTCCACTAAATAATCTTGTATGTTACGGCGGGCAACATGAGTCAGCTCTCGCACTCCACCATTGATCTCTTACGACACACATCTCCACTCAATTGCAGCCCTCTTCTCTTCCTGTGTATATATATATATATATATATATATATATATATATATATAGAAGCCCATCTGCCAGGCATGCCTTAAGCCCCAGATTAGTGTGAACAAGCAACAACTATCCCAATGCCTACTCCCTAGGAAAAGCAGAATTATGTCCCTCATCCAAATATGGTACCAACAGGCATCCATTTGTGAGTGCACCCACGTAACCGCAACAGTGGTAAATGAAGAAAAGAGTGACCAAAACCTCTGTAGAACCCTTCAGTTAGGTCCCCCATCCCAATCAGGATATGACACAACTCATTCCCCAGTGCCATGATATTAAGCCTCAAATTAATTCAGTATCAGCGGGCGATCCACTTCTTCATTTATCAGGTACCTTCCCCAACCTAGACCCCCAAGAACAAATTATATAATGTTGTCTGCCATGCCAGGGGTAATTCTGGGCAGTTCGGCATCTGTGTCCACCACTGAGCTAGTTTCTTTGGTATAGTCAGAGTTCAGGCCGCCTGCTTCACTCAGAGAGGACCTTGGGCTTACTCTGTTTCTGCTTATTTCTGCTACGGGCCTGATCACTTGTCACTGGTCACACTGCGCCTCCACTCCTGATGGAGCTCCTCTCTGCTTTTCCCTCAATTTCCAGCACCTGGGGGCACTCTGCGGGGGCTCCCTGCTAGGCCTGTCTTGTGGTTGTGCCTAGATCCAATCCCACACTTCTTGCAGGGTTTTGAAGAACTGCAAACCCTCCGGTGTAACCATCCGTAGGCGGGCCGGAAACAACAAGGTGTAGGGAGTGTTCAGCTGCCGGAGGTGGCGCTTGACCTCCAGAAAGGTGGAACGCTGCTTTTGGACCTCTCTTGTAAAGTCAGGGAAGATCATAACCTTGCTATTATCCACTTGAAGGTTCCCCTTCAGACTGGCCTGTGTTAATATGTGATCACGATCCCTGTAATAAAGGAGCCTGGCCACTATTGGGCGCAGAGGTGCCCCAGGTCTAGCCCGGTAAGCCGGCACCCTATGTGCTCTTTCTAGTGCATAAAACGATGAGATCCCCTCCAGTACCTCCACCTCTAGCAGCCACTTCTCCAAGTAGTTTAGCATACTGTCACCCTCAATGCATTCCGGCAGGCCAACGATTCTCATGTTATTACGCCGTGCCCTGTTTTCACTGTCTTCAGCTCTCAGTTTAAGCATTCTAACCTTGTCCTCCATAGTGGTCAGTCTATCTCGCAGCGTAGTGACCTCTGGTGGCACCTCTGCCAACGCACGCTTGGCCGCTGTGACATGTTCTGTAAGGTGCCGGTGGTCATCTTATAAGAGGCTCAGATCTGTCCCTATGGCATCCAATCTTTGTTTCAAGTGCCTCTCAAGACGCAGTGATAGTCTGCCTGATATCACGGAGCGTGAAGCAGTCCTGATCACCATCTGGTGGGAGCAGCATGACCTCTGTTGCCTCTCCCACAGAGCCTGCTGTGGCAGTTTGACCAGGGGTATCCGGTTCGCACCGCCAATTTACTTTCCCCATTTTGATCCGTGGGTAGCATAAAGCTGCTCCTCCCTTAGGTGTCCCTCGCAGCTCTTGAGCAGAGGTTGCAACTGTTCTATCTAGCCGGTACACCAGTCTCGCCAGGCCTCTTCACTTCTGCAGGGTGTGGCCCGACTGTACACTCAGTGCCCCTTACTTCAGCTGCATGTTCAGAGCAGGGGCCTCAGTTGTCAAACCGCCTCCTCCGTGTCGTGGTTCAGGCTTCCCCCCAATATCTCTGCTGCCTCATGGTTAGGCTAACAGTCTGAGACTGGGTATCCCTCTTCTGCCCTGTTGTTGTCCACCAGGTCCCAACTGGATCTGCAGTGGAGGATGGGTCAGCGCAATCCCCCTATTTAGCTTTCTCAGGTGTGAGCCCGGCTCTAGGTATCATAGGTACTCTGTTAGTGCTGACCAGAAGTTCAACTCAGGTGGTTGGTGTTCCTGTCTGGAGGTATATCCCCAGGGCTGCATGGGCCCGCAGGGCTAAACAGTTTCTTCGTCCCCTCTTAGGGTTTGTGCTACTCACCAGCCCCCTCTACGGCATCAGCAGCCCTGTAGTAATACTAATGCAGCACAGGGAGTCACATAACTTCAGGGGTCGCAGGGCTCCCCGCAACCATTGATTGCTCCTTCCTATCACCTGAGCCTTACCGCAGTACCTTCATGAGAGCCACCGTTGGTGCAGGTCTGGGGTCTCACACTGCTCAAGGTCTGGGCCTCACTCCTCCTTGTTACTGCATTCCAAGGGCACCACAGGTCCTCCACGGAGCACTACCAGTCTAGCAGCCGCCCCGCGCCCAGTGATGGGGAAACTCATATGTAATCCACCATTACCTCCGATTGCTCTCCGTCGCAATCAGGGGGTGTCCCTTTTTTAGGCAGCACTGAGCCCATCCATCCCCTTCTGTCCTCGCTCATTGTGGTGCTCCTTCCCACACCAGGCCCCAGGACACCGCCACCCTATTCTCAGGTAGAGATCCAGCTGGTAAGGTATGCGGCCCACCTTACATGCACCGCCCTGCCTGCACTGGCACTCTCCCAAGCACACCAGTGGTGGGTTCCTCCTCACCAACGTACCAGCCCAGCTGCCGGTCCACACCAGCTCCGCACAGTCCAACCACCCAATCAGGTCATATAAGCATGGGGGCTCATGGGTCTCCATTAGAGTGCACTGTTCGGGCCCTCCATATGCTTTCCCCACTTTGTAATGTCTTCAGTAAGGGTCACCTACGCAACCGCGGTGCTGCTCCGAGGCCCCTGCTTTCCTAGGAGTTTTGCATGGCCACCATCTTAGCGCCATTGGCATGGCACATGGAACGTTCACCTCCAGCTTATCATTTCGACCATTCTGGCCAGTATTGGGGCTCTCCAGCATCATCTCGTTGTCCCAGGGATCTCAATGTGCTATGGGGGACTCTGGGCATTATTATTCAGCAGGATTTAGTTGTATGGGGGTTCGCCAGCCGGAAGCTCTGTTTCTTGCGCCCTTCTGCATCGGTGCTTGGCCACCATCCCCAGATTGACATTTTTATTGTTGCCTGAAATTTGCTGGAGGCAAGAAACCCAGGTGCTTTAAAAACCATAATATACTTGCAAACATGATGCCGCCCCCAAGTCAGCACCCGGTGTGGTAGCACCTGTTGCACCACCCTAAAGCCGGCCCTGTACGTAAAAAAGTGACAAAACAGGAATGAGCAGGAATGAGCAAGAATGAGATAAAGGGGCAGATTGTGTCTGGTAATGGATTAAAGAGGCATGAAGTGTATTCAGGACTATGCAGCTTTGGTATTCGCTGCACCAACATTTAATTGCACCGCCTTCGGACTTCTGGCACAACACCTTTTCTATTACAAATTAAGTACTGAAATCAACACACCCAAAACTTTGCTGAAACAGCGTCCACTAAAAATGAGCAAACAGAAAAACATAAGAGTGGCTATCTGCTCACAGTGATGTGATGCCACACAAAGTTGCAATGGACAAAGGCTAAATAGTGAAACATATCAAAAGAAAGCTAGGTTGAGGATAGCACTTTCAAGTACACAGAGTGAAATTATGACCAGTGAGCCCACTTTTAAACACACTCCCCATTAATATATGAAGAAAGGGATTACCTCTCCTCAAAATATCCACATATATGGCATCGTCACATAAACATTACATCTTTCGACTTGCATAGTGTTGGAAAGTGCCTCTTTTGACATGATTAGCCCCCGCTTTTTGTCTGATGCATGATTTCAAATGTAAGTGCCCTGGGTCACTGCTAACCAGGTCCCCAGTGCCAGATCTCTTTCCTAAAACTGTACCATGATTGGCGCAATTTCAGCAACCTCTGTAAGTCCCTAGTAAATGGTACTCCTGGTACCTACGGCATGAGTACTGGAGAGGGTCCTCTAGGGCTGCAGCACAGATTGTGCCACCCTAGGGACCCCTCGCCAAGACCATGCAAACTGCCATTGCAGGCTGCGTGTCTTGGTGTGGAGAAAACTTAAGAGTCGACATGCCACACAGCCTGTATGCCATGCCCACATACACTGTGTCAGGTATAGGTAAGTCACACCTACTGCAGGCCTTACAGCCCTAAGGCAGGGTGCACTGTATCCCATGTGTGGACATATCTGCATGAGCAGATATGATCCTAAAATACTCAAGTCCATTTTTGGATACTGTAAGTACCCTTGAAGCCATAGAGTGTACATGGGCTGTATACTTGTCATTACGAGTTTCCTAGCTCCATGATGGCTTCACTTTACCCTAAGATGTTTGGTACCAAATATCTCATCTTAATAAATCCTCACAGATGCCAGTATTGGATTTATTAATAAATGCACACCGGAGACCCTTTAGAGGATCCGCTGAGAACCTACCAAGCACTGGTGTGGCCTCTGACTAGTCTTAGCCATCCTGCCACCACCAGACATAGTTCTGACCTCATGGGGTGAGAGCCAGCGCTCTCTCAGAGGAACAAAGCTTGCTCTGGGCAGAGGTGCTTCACACATCCTCCGGGCAGGATGACCTGCCAGGGCGGGAAGCTTCAAAGGCGGTGCTGACTTTGAAATACAACCTGGGCCTCTCCAGATAGTGGAGTATGCCAACCCCCCATTCTTGCTCCCCTTTTGGTGAGAGGACAGGTGGGAAAATTAGCTAGATTAGGAGGTGTGCCTGCATTCTGCCAACACCACCCTAAGGTGGGGCAAGTGATGTGGACACTACTTTTCCAAGTCCTCCATCTTGCGATGGTAGGAAATCAACCTACCAGGGCTAGGGTAGTGCCCTTTCCCATGGGAAGTGGTCCCTTAGAGGGTGTAGCCCATTGGCTACTTACTGTCACCCCCTTTAACATCCCCTAAATTCAATATTTAGATGGAATCCCCAGGACAATGAATCAGATTCGATGGACCTAAGAAAAGCAATGGACAAAGAGGAGCTGCTGACCCGAGAACCGAAGACCTGCTGCAGAAAATTGGTGCTAAACCCTGCCGGTTGCTTCCAGGACTTAAAAATCGTGATGTGCTGTCTCGTTCTGCAACTGTGAGGCCTGCAAGAACCCCGGAGAACCTCCAGTCTTTGACCCATTGTCAAGAACGTCCCTTGGAGTAGAGGAGCTACTCCCACACAGACTGCAGGCACTGAACTACAAAGTCCGGTTTACCAATCTGCTGCTCCCTGGTGACTCCGACGCAGCACCCAAGCCAGAAGAGGTACATCAGCTCCCTAGGGTCAGATGTGCACCCCCACCAAGTGAGAAGACACCAGGTCCTACCGGAGCCGTGCCAATAACCGGGGTACCGGACCCCTACACCAAAGACCAGAAAGAAACTACCCAGGATGCAGACACCCATTGAGGGATTTTGAGACCCCTGATACTTGGTCCTTGAGTGGCCCAGCTGTCCCGGAAACGTCCCTGCAACCTGCTTGCCCCAGACCTCGAGGACCATCTCGACTCAATGCTTTGTAGCCTATCTGCTCTGCACCCAGCCCGCCCGGCCTAGGTAACGATGAACCAGCTGTGCTCCTGTGGTCCTGAGGACCTTGCAACCTGGTCCCTTGAGTAGGACCCACTAGACTTACCTTTAAGTAGCTCTATGCACGTGTCTTCAGGTGGCCCCCTTCTTCGTAGCGCGCCGGCTAGCGACGACCTCAGCACCCTGCTTGCAGCCGAAACCGGAATGTTCTCGATCTTCCGCTGCTGAAACATTGGACCTGGCTCTGCTACTTACCTAAATCCAGAATGTGAACCTCAAGAACCCACTGTGTGATTTTGCATGCTTTTTCCTATTTTATCCCATTGACTTATACTGTAATTAATTGTGCACAACAGTGATTTTTTTTGTGAAATTTGAAAAATCATAACTTAAAAGCACTAACATTAGAACGGAGTTCTTGGTCTGGAACAATTATATAAAATTGATATTATTTTTACAGATTGGTCTCGGATTTATTCTCGAGGGTGTGGCTCATTTATTGCCTCTGTGAGTACAACACATGCTTAACACTACCCTCTGCATAAGCCTAACTGCTCGCTAACACAAAAAGAGCGTTATTATTATCTACTTTTGCCTTTGTATACCAGTAAGGGATCCACTGGACTCTCTGTACAGTGTACTTCATTTTAGTACACCATGTAGAGAACCAGCCTCCTACACTATGGTAATTCAACACGTACCACTCATCTATGTGAAAACACAGTATGCCTGTCAGTAATTGTTAGAAATGGGGTTTCTGGTTGGCTAGGGTATGAACCTAAGCCAGGCAGAACCCACCACTCTAGTTAGGGCACAGGAGTTACACGCCCAAGATAACCTCTGCTCACCCCCTTGGTAGCTTGGCAGAGCAGTCAGGCTTATCCCAGAGGCAATGTGTAAAGCATTTGCGCAACACACACAGAAACACCAGTGACACAAAATACACTACAAAAGAAACTCCACGCAGTATTATATAAAAATACGGTCTTGTATTGCATATAAACTTAGACCACATAAACCAATGATAACTTTACCAACTAGGCAATTGTCAAAACATCACAGTTAGTACAATGAGAGAAAAACGTATGTGTTGCACACGCCATGAAAACACCATCACTGTGCAAACAAATGCGAATCCTGAAATAATACTTGGTATCCTGACAAGACAAGAACGACATATATCATAACATCAGGGCATAAAATGAAGCGGTCAGGTTAGGGAGATCACATAAAATCACATAAAATCATAAATGCTGTGCATACTAGGAAATTCCTGTGATAGAACTTGTTATCCTGGCAGTGCAAAGATCCAAATGACATACATTATAGCAAACATCAGGGCATAACAATGCAGCAGTTAGGTTGTAAGAATCACCTATAAATCACCAGATATCACCAGTTCTACAGAAATCTCAAAATATCACCAAAAACACAGATACAGCAGTAAGTCCACTTAGGCAAATGTACTCCTCCACCCCTATTAGCGGGGTTACGATAATCTGTATGAGCCCTGGTGGGAAAATGAGTTTGCTGGTTTATACACAGGCCGCAGGAGCACCTGTGCGCATCCTACAAGTGATATGGTAATCTTTTTGGTTAGGTCCTTCGGCTGCCTTGTGTCGTTCTCGAGTTTCTCTCCTGAGGTTTTCCCCACCAAAGATGAAAGTAGCAATGCCCCCACGGTATGTGCCAACACGGGAAGGGATGGCCTACACTGTATTGTAGAAATGAGCAGGCAGCTTGTTCGGTCCCCTGCATGCTGAGAAGCCAAAGTGCAGCTGCCCGTGAGCGTGCAGGGCAGCTGCTGCAATGAACAAAGTTGTAGTTGGCACTGCGGGTGCGGGATACCTCCCTTGGTCTCTCCAGGCTGCCCGAGAACGAAAATGTCGCCGCAAATTGAGGAGCCACTCGGACAAGGAGTGACGGGAAAAGTGTCAGAGCCCACAGCGCTCACCACGCACTGGTTCTGTCGACAAGCAGATCAGTTGCAGCGCTCACCATGCTTTGCAGAAAAACATCAGGAACCTGACGCAATGCCCACAGCACTGATGAAGCAGAGGAGCGCTCACCAAGCACTGTCCTTTGGGGGCAAAAGTGCAGTCACGAGGCAAAAGCTCCTGGGAGAGCACTTGGGGGCACAAAGGACCAGGAAAGCAGGCAGGCAGGCCAGCACAATCAGGGCAGATGCGAGATGGCAGTCCTTTCTGCAGCCCAGCAATAAGTAGGCAGCAGACCAGCACAACAAAGCAAGTAGTCCATATGGCGGTTCTTTCTGGCAGCACAGCAGTCCCTTGGCAGTGTGCAATATGTACAGCCAGCAGCATCTGGTTACAAGTCCCACGCATTTTCTAAAATCATGGGGTCAGAGCCCCTGTACTTATACTCAAACTGTCTTTGATGTGGAGGTAACTTCAAAAGAAAGCTTAGAAGTGCACAACACCCCCAATGAACCTCAGCTGTGGCTCAAGACATTAGTAGGGGATAAATGAGCCTTTTGTGTGAGGGCAGAGCCCAGTCTATACAAATGTAAGTGTGCCCTACCTCCCTCTCTCTGAGCCCAGGAAGACCATCCAGTATGTAGATGCAATCCTGCTACATCCAACTCTTCCTGTGTGATGGCTGTCTGGAAAGTATGCACAAAGCCCAGCTGTCACTCTACCCTAGACGTAGATTGGAGTCAAGCTGCAAAGCACAAGTGTCATAGGCACAGTGAAATGCCCACTTTCTAAAAGTGGCATTTCTACCAAAGTAATGAAAAATCTACTTACACCAATAAGGATGTATCACCACTATTCCTCACACACCAATCATGGCAACGCTACTCCTTTCATATCAGAAATGACCACTGAAAGACATATCAGGGAATTCCTAATGCAAATCTATGAGAGGAGCAACAATCACAGTAGTGAATAATAAAATAGGGTGTTTGTCACTACCAGGACATGCCACACAATGAAAGCACATGTCCTACCTTTTACCTACACAGCACCCTGCCCATAGGGCTACCTAGGGCCTACCTTAGGGGTGACCTACATGTAGTACAAGAGGAGTTTCAGGCTTGGCAAGTAACTTTAAATGCCAAGTCAATGTGGCAGTAAACTGTGCATGCAGCCCTGCAGTGGCAGAGGCTTGAGACAGGTTTGAGTGGCTACATCTGTGGGTGGTGCAAGCAGGGCTGCAGGCCTACTAGTAGCATTTAATTTACAGGCCCTTGGTATATGGGGTACCAATGTACAAGGGACTTACAGGTAAATTAAATATGGCAAAATGGTGTAAGCCAACCATACCATCTTTGAAAGCGAGAGCACATGCACTTTAGCACTAAATTGCAGTAGTAAAGTGCCCAGAGTCCTAAAGCCAACAAAAACAGGTCAGAAAAAATACAGGAGGAAGGCAAAACGTTTGGGGATAACCCTGCAAAAAGGGCCAGGTCCAACAGTGGTGTAACAAAATCTTAGTGGTCCACCCAGCAAGGCACATTGAGGAGCTCCTCCACTAATCTACTACACTGTCCATGTCCCCCATCTCCCACCTTTCTGAGGATTCATGGAGTCAAGCTATCCCACTGGTTATTGAAACGCATAGATTCTGTATCAGACTACCGAGCTATGTCTCATGGGAAATATAATAGCATAAAGACAAGGAACGTCGATCATTTTCTGATTAAATCTACATTTACTTGAGCTGTTTTGATTACTTTATAACAGTTGTACATCAAATATGTTTGTATAAGCAATTAACATTTACTTTATGCACAACGACTTTCATTGCCTTTATATCTCTATTTTCCTCATATCTCTTCTTGTTTCTCTTTTAAAACTTTATCACCCACTTCAAGGAATCTGCATATAATGCACATTCCTTGCATCCTTTATTTCATCCAAATTAAAGTGTGAATATGAACACAGGCTCCCCTGATTGAAGACCTGCTTTCAAGTACATGAGCACACTAAAGGGCAATTATGCTCTTTTATGGTTGGTGTTCATGGCGATCTGCATGAAGCCCAAAGCCCCTCTCCCATGGAGAAGTTGAAAATAGATAATTACCTTCTGAAAAAAAGTACATATAGCAGTGGAACCCATACATTTCCTACCCCATCCCTTAAGGGGTCCTCGCCGATTCTATGAATGGAAGGTGAGGGCGGCAGAATATTCTTATAACATTAAATATGGGGCTCTTTACAAGTGTCTAGAAGAAAGAGCTGCCCACTTGTTTTCCCACCAGCTCTGCTATGGTATAGTAGGCTTTAAAAACCTTTCAATTAGTATTACTGCCCAAGACAAATGTTGGTCACACTGCCATGCAAGCACTGGCAATATCAAAAGGCCTGGCCTTCACTAGCATGTGAAATGCCTACGTTTTTAATTGTCCACAAAATAAAAAGAAAACACGCAACCACCGAAACGTAGAAGCCGTATGGTTGCATTATGTACATTTATATATTCAAATTAAAACATTCTTTGATGTGGCCGTTTCACTAGTGATATTTTTTAAAATCTCAAGCTTTCCAGTTGTGTCATGCATTTTATTATTATTACTTGTGACTGAGACTGGAATAAATCACCATCTAACCAAGCATTCAAATTCTAGGCTCCTGCAATGCGACAATGATACTCCTACAGTTTATAAAAGAAACTTCAAAAATGAGACAGAAAATAAATCACAATCTAACTGGCCACCCGAAGTGCAGGCACAAAATAGCTGGTATTTACAATTAAAGTGATTCGAATGTAGAGAAAAAGCCCCTCTATGTCTGCATATTATGTATCAATTTGTTTGAAAAACAATATTCTGCCGAGAAAGCTAAAGCTGTCTGTCGCAAAGACCTAGAAATATTGCAATTATTTTATCAGTCCCATTGTTTTGCCATATAATAAATGCAGATTAATATCACCAAATCATAAATGCTCATCATATCATGCTACATTTAAACGCATCCATTACATTGGTGTTAGAAAATATGCATTTATGTTATAAGGCGCCATATTGTTCATGCCGTTTTACAAGAGAAAATACCTCCTAACTTACCCAACTTAACTTTCCAATCTTTATGCCTTCTCTTGTCAACGTTGTATCGCCTGTCTCTCCTCTGCTCTGCTCCTCATGTCTCCTCTGTACTCTTTCCCCTGTAGTTTCTCTATGTCTCATCTCGCTCATTTCCCCTCCCCTTTGTGTTTTCAGCTTTCCTGCCCTGTTTCCTCAACTCTCCTCTCTACCGGCCTCCTACCTCGGGTTTTCTTTCCTGGCCCTCTATTGTCATCTCTCTTGCTGTCACCTGGCACTTTCTTTTCCTCTTTTTCTCTTATTTCCCTCTTCCTCTGTCTCCCTTTTTAGGTCTTGCCTATGGAACGCAGCGCATGCGCTGCTTCGCCTTGGCGAGACTATTGTTGCCGCTTTTGTTTCGGAAGGGAGACAAAACAGGAGATGCGCGGACAGGAATTGTGCACGCATATGCACATCTCCTGTCCACGCATGCGGCGGCGGAAGGGAGACAAGACAGGAGATGTGCACGCGTGCAGAGGACAGCAGTTGTGCACGCGTACGTACATCTCCTGGCCGCGCTAAACAAGCAGCTTTCGTTGGCGTAATGGCGACAGCTTTTCTGTCCTCCTGCCCTGCGCCAGGTCCCCAGATGCCTTCTTAGGGCGCGGCAGCGGCCTCCTTCCCCTTGACTGCTTCATTCCGGGTAAAACTATGCTCACTTCCTGGGAACGTCGAGAATGGTCGGGGAGAGAACGGGCAGGCTGCTCTTTAATTGGCGCGACATCCTTCCGCCCACGGCGTGAGCCGAGACAGTGGCTGTTCAATTTGTTTGCTGCCAATGAAGCATAGGCAGCTGAGCTTGCCGTTACTAATATTTAAAAAATAATCATCTCGCCGACCCGTCACCCAACTCCACGGCGGCCAGCTGAGAGTGAACACCTACTGCACCGCGGCATGCGGACGCCGGTAGGAATGATTCCGCAACCCAGCAGCCCACCACCAAAGAGCACACCACAACAGTCTGTACAACTGGGTGATTGCCGTCCTGAATGCCCAGCGTTGCCGCGGATGAATCTGGACCAAGTTGTACTCCTCGTTGCAGCCACGTGTGGCCCATACTGAATTGCAGCGCTAGCCTCGCAAAGAGAAAGTGCCTGGAGAGAGGTATTCTCTGCTTTTAATAAAATTAGTTTTTTTAATAGCGCATTCTGCATAGCATATTCCCCTGACACCTCACAAAACAATATGATGAATGAAAGGCACCGCTCGTAATCGCACTGTTAATACGAGGCCGGTTACATTAAATGTAGAATACATTTCTCGTTAGTACTGGCTCTTAGTCCTTTGATTTGTATGTCTCAACAGCCTGGCTGGCTGATCACCTATGTCTGCCTCAGTCACCCGACCACTCGGAGACTCTCCTGAGGCTGCCCATGCCCGGTGCTGTCTGCGGCGGCTGTAAGTCCGTGAATCAGCTGACTGTTTACTCTCTGTATTAGGCAGCTGAGAAGAGATCCATGTTCAAGAGCATAAGGGGCCTCTCACATCCTGTTTGCTTTGGTACAGACTCAGCCCGGGTCCCACGTGTCAACACTTACATTATACAAGGACACGTTCATTTTGCTTTAGGCACGGGGAGATTAAGTGACTTGCCCAGGATCACAGGGTGTTAAACAAACGCCGAGACTCCAGCTGTAACCCTTATGTCAGATCTCATCCCCACCCTTTTCCCGTTAAGCTCTGTTTGCGCACTACTCTCCCCCTTTCACCTGCACGCTTCACCCCTCCCAGGGCACTTAATAGCCACCCTTCTTGCACAATGCGTCCAGTGCAGCATCTCACCCCATTACTCTTTCTCCGTGTTCTCCCAACAGCCCCATGTCCTTCCCCCACCCGTGCCCCCTTATTGTTTCAAACACCCACCCACCCTCTGTGATTCCTCACAACCCCCACTTCCTGTTGCTCACCCCTCCAGTGCTACTTGTTTCTTTTCTTTTTGTGTACCAGTCCAACTCAGACCGGCAAACAAAATCTATTTTGAAAAAAGTGCCTCTCATTTTGTAGATGCATGCATGCTTGGTGCTTGCGCCTGCAAAATTACCCAGCCGATAACGTATGCCTTTTTGTACTCCTTTTATTTTTTTAAACCACTGCTGCACAGCATCTGGGATGCTGTACAGCAGAGCTCAAAACGTTAGCAAAGCCGATAGGGTCCAGAGGCGAGATATACTGGCTTTGCCAAGAGTTGTTTTTGTAGAGATGATGATAAACTCCCCTTCTCTGACATCTGAGACAGGCCCATTCATCTCTATGAAATCTCGCACTCATCAGCAAATCTCACATTGAGGCGTAACCCTAAGTTCTTTGGTGTGGCGATCACTTTTAGGTCTTCTCTCTGGGAATTTGTTTATCACACATGTTGGTGATACTGAGGGAGCCTTCAGTTTCTATGCATCACTTTACAGTTGTTTTTACTATACCCTGCGATTTGTTTCACATGCTCGTATTGGTGATAACTTGAACAGATAGCAGCAGAATGTGCAAATAAGTCGTCTAAAGCATATAATATTTAATGAGAGTACACTAGAATATGATGAACGCCAGGTAGCCACAGCCACTTAATTACACTCTAATCAATACCACATAAATACACCCCATATAAAACCACTCTATGCCACATAGCAACATTCCATATAAATACACTCCACGCCACATAATTCCCATCAGCATAATTGCACTCAGTGTCACACAGTTCCACGGCACACAATTCAGCTCCACACATTTCTATTCAGCACCACATAATTTGACAACAAACCACATCATTCAACTCAGTTCACTTACACAACACACCACATGCATCCACACCACAAAATTCCACATCATGCCACAAAATTCAACAGCACTCCACATAATTAAACTTCACTACATACCACAGCACAAAATACCAATCCACATAATTCCACTCAGTTACACTCAATCCCACTCTACATAATTTCAGTACACAATACCACATAATTACTATCCACATAATTCCACTGCACACCATGCCACATAATCCCACCACACAAATCCACTCCATACCACACAATTCCACGCCACACAATTCCACAACTAACAATTTCAATCCAACCCACATACTTCCAATCCACACCACATACATCCACTCCATAAACATAAGTAAAATACATTATCATTTACAACGCCAATAGCTCTTACTTTCACAAATGCGACACCTATTGCATTGCAAATGCTTTTTTTTTTTAGGTTGAGACATGCGCTGCTCTGCGAGGCATGTTCGTGGACTCCAGTGTCAAAGACAAAAGTCCGGACCGAGTCGCTGTGAGCCCTCAGTGCAGCAATCGAGTTCGCCACTTGCATTTCACTGCCGCAGTATTCATCCCGCAACTGCGAAAAAGCTTCCAGCTTTCTAAGTCCTCTATTAACCGGTTGTGAATTCAGGGAGTGGAGCCCCCTTTCTGGACTCCTTTGTCCTGCACCGCTTGGGTCATGTGCACCTCTGGCCCATTCCACCTTCGGATCCGGGGGACGGCGGCTATTGTAATCCTTCAGTCAGGATAAGAGTGTAGGGTGTAATGTCCAGTTGAAGTGGTCGGGATGGCTGCTTATGTTTTTTTGTATTCCGGTACTTGGAGACTTGTAATGTGAAGGGAGAAACTACAAGTACCAGAATGCAAAGTGATGAGTTTAAACATCAGACCCGGCCAGCACGAGTGACATCATGCAACCTGACCTTTAGAGCCGGATCTGTAAAAACTTAAAGTTCTGTAAGACTATTTAAGGCCAGCAGCCGGATTACACTAGATTCATCGGCTCCTGTCTTCTGAAAGTCCAACGTGGCTGTAGGTAACAGGAAACAAGGGGGTAAGAGTTTAATTAGACCCAGGTAGCGGCTGGTTTTGTTCAATGATGTGAATAAAGGTTATCTTTCATAAATATGTGTCGCACAGGAAACTTTGGGTTAGTCGGGGTGAGTGGTAGGGGGTCAGGAGGGTTTATCCATATCACGTTATTCCCTCGGAGTTAAAAGAAAACATATTCACCTCACATCCACTTTAACATGTAATCGTTTACAAAGGAATACACTGCAGATTCTGTGTGTTGCCTCCAGTGTGTTTTGGGATGTCCTACAAATGGTGCGTCATACCTAGAGATGTGTGAGCCACTAAAAGTTCCAGCTAGGTTTGAGTGACGAGTCAGATGTCCGGCTCTGGCTCAGCTCTAGGTCCTCTGGGACCTTCGAGCCCAAAACGAGCTGAGCTTTCATATGGATTGCGCCTGCCACCCTCTAACTTCATGTAATGTACAATGAATTAAAAACAAAGCTGTGACATTTGATTTAACAAGCATTTGCAATGCAATAGGTCTCGCAGTTACACGAGTTTAAGGTATTGGCATTATAAATAACAATGCCTTTTATTTATGTTTTTAAAAAGAAAACAAAAATAAAAGGCATTGTTATTTGCAATGTCAATAGCTCAAACTCGCGTCTATGCGAGACCTATTGCATTGCAAATGCTTGTTCTCTTTCCCTCTGCACCCTTTTTCTTTTTCATCCTTGCTTTTCTCTCCTTTCATGTCTGTCTCTCTGTCCTGTCCTCTTCTTTTCCACACCCTAATCCCCTTCCCGCTGTCTGCTGTTCTCTCCTCTGTTAGAAATTTCTCAACATGCCTGGGTTCTGTCACTGTAAGAGGGACTGAGGCACCTATTCATTCGGCGAGGTCCCTGCACTTTCAGCAGTAAAATATTGTTGATCGTTTTCACTTTTTCTATCAGCTCGGTAAGACTCAGAGCTGTAGTTTACATTAAAGCTTGCAGTGCAGCTGGCCCACGAGGATTGGGAAGCGTGGGGAGCCCACACACCGTGGGTAGCTCGTATCTGTATTACTTCCTGATATGTTCTCACACACATCTCCAAATGCAGATAACGCTTATAAATGGACAATTTGTGCTGGAACCACTGCACAATGGTAGAAGCACTGTGCAGCTCTTAGGGCATGTCACATACACACACGGTGTCTCTGTAGCAGCTACCCATAACACGGTGTGGCACAAAAGCAATACAGCGTAATTTAAGAGTTGACATGCCAAAAACCAATAGACTTTATTAAGTACAACTGCAGCTGCCCCAAGCATATGTGGGAAAATGTAGCAAATTCTCAAGGAAAAAATACAGGCCCACGAGGTCTATGGAAACTATGGAACAGGCAGCAGATTAGCACCATGCTGATAGATGACTGATGTTTAACATTCCACACAATGCAGATTTCTTTGGAGCCAACACCTGACGAGGTAATGGCAGCGAGCCAAATTCAATCGAATGGAGGGGTAGATCCTGTATCTGTACACAGTGCTTGGCGTGTATAACCGTTACTGTTTCCAAGCAGGGCAGTAATGCTATTCCCCTCCTACGGTGCAGGTCTGCGACCGTCGCCTAGCCATCCACCATGTTCCTCTGACTGGCATGTCTTAAGTTCGTATTCAAGTTAAGCTGGGAGCTAGGGTCTAAAGGGTAGATTTCCTTAGAATTCACGCAGCAAAGTACAGCAAGACAAGTTGCATAGGCAAGGAGGCAGATTCTTTTTCGAGAATCCTTGTCAGGGTTTGAGTCTAAACATGACATCTCTACCTGCTCCTAATTCAAAGTTAGCACTATTAAATGTGTTATATCCGCCTGAGTAAGTGTGATGCAATAGAATGTTCATGAGAGCATGGTTTGGATGAGTGGTCAGTTGGAATGAGTGGGGCTGAGCAGCAGGATGCAGTTCCTGGTGGGTCTTTACCATCTTACCTGTAACTGAATAAATCTACATAATCTACACCTCTGGCTACTGGACTGATCACCTACAAGGGCCTTACTTTGCTTACAAAAGTGGCGATGAGTTTGAAAAGAACCACGCGTGAAGAGTCAAGAAATTAAACAAGAAACTAAAAGAAGATTGCCAGAGTCTGAAAAGAAGCCTGAAAATGATCCAGAGCAATGCCTTGGATGCCCCACCGGTGTCTACAACAGCAGACAGCCTACACATTGAATGTTTTGGGCGTTGGACCTTGTGTGGCTTGGAATCTGCCAGACTGCAGTTAGCCTACTTAATTTATGATTTGATGTACGACCTGATGTTTGAAACCTGCCAGCTTACAGACACTTGCAGTCGGTATATTGGGCATTTAATATTTTGAGCTTAAAGACACAGCAGCCTACAGTCATCTGGACTAGGGAAAGTCAGCTGTAGGCATGTATTCACAGCGTTATTGACTGCAGTCCTGGCAGTCATTTGGAGAGAGCTGGTGAACTGTAGAACCGACAGCGTTATTTTGGTGCAACCGGACGTGTGCTCATGCTGAACCTGCAGTGTTGATTTGAAGTACCGGCTCAACCTGTATAAAGTGAGTTTTCTGCTTGTATGTTTTAAATGAAGACATTAAATCGGTGCGTAAGTCGGGCCCCAGGGAGAGCTTAGAGGGTGATGCGCCAACTGCTCCGATGTGACACTCTTGCGGGAAGACCATGTTGTGGACTTTTAAATCTTTTTAAAAAACGCGCTTGTGGCAATCACGTTGGAGTGAAGAACATTTTTGCTGCCACACATTAGTCTGCAGTGAGTAACTTACCTGTGGAGTCACCGGGGAGCTGTTCACGAGCAGCGGGATTTAAGCTGGCAGCTGTGAGCTCAGGAGAGCATGAGCCACTGCACCTGCCTGCAGTGGTGTTCCAATAGTGACCGTCCCCTTGGTGCAGAACCGCTGAAGCTGCGGCTATTAGGAAGGAACCGTTTGATATCACTGTAGGCACTATTAAATTGGATCAGTCGCGCTGTGTGACGTGGAGCGTGCACACAAGCCATTTTGGATTGGTTGTTGCATCCCTGCGCTGTCGCTACATTCATTGAGGTCACTGCAGGCAATATTAATGTACAGCAGTCGCGCTGTGTGACGTGGAGCGTGCACACCAGCCATTTTGGATTGGTTGTTGCGTTCCTGTCCTGATTTGCCATCGCTATGTTCAACGTGTTCATCCAATGATAGAACAAGATGTTCGCGACATGGTGGCTACAGTGCCGTATTTAGAGGCGTGTGTCTGCATGGAGGTGCTCAGAGATCGTCGACAAGAGGAAATGTGACATTTGTGCACAGCACTGTGGTGAGATGGACATGTTGGTCCGAAGTTAAAGGGAAGTCATTCTGGAGCTATTGTCCGAAGTTAAAGGTGAAGTCATTCTGGTGCTATGTTGGCAGTGGGCTCGGGTGGGAGGTCGTTCACTGATTATATGACTGTTATTGGTAGCTACTGTCATGTGGCACTATGTGTATTTTTAATGCTATGCCTGTACATGTAGTCATTAAGGTTTCTTTGTATTGATTGTTTACCATGCTTAATTGGCTGTTATTTGATGTATTCATGTGGGCAGTAAGTGGGGGTGTTTTCACTTTTGGATGACTGCATCAGTACCCTGTATACCCTACCCAATACCCTGTATACTCTTCATAAGTTAGTGGGTTGGAGTATGATACCCTGTAGATGATACCCTGAGCGAGCAATGAGTTCCTTTTAGGTTGAACTGTCTATGGTTGTAGTTCCTTTTATGTTGAATTGTCTATGGTTGTATGATACCTATAATTTGCTATAGTGGGAACACGTATGTTCCTTCGTCCAGTGTGATGTGCAGTAGTGGGAACACGAGGGTTTCTTGTCCTGCAAGTGATTATGCTGTAGTGGGAACATGTGCGTTCCGTTGTCCAGCGTGATGTGCAGTAGTGGGAACATGAGGGTTCCTTTGTGCTGTAATGGTCCTGCAGTGCGTACAGCTGTGGGGTGTGGACGTTGCATCCTGCCAGGAGCATGTGCGTTCCTGTGCCTAGCGAGATGTGGTGTGTTGTAGTTGTCCTGTAGTGCGTACAGTTGTGGGGTGTGGAGGTTGCATCCTGCCATATATATATATATCTGGTGTTCTCTCGCAGGAGACAAAGATATATAGTATGTAATCTATATGTGTGTTCTATCTTTACAATGAACTTCCTTTACAATTCAAGGAATGTTATTTTCATGCAATGTTACGTAATTTTATGTCATCTTCCTTTACAATTCTAGGAATGTTATGATTCTTGTTATGTGATCTTATGTGACCTATTTTATTTCACTACCTAAGGAACGCAATAATTAATGTAATGTAATGTGATTTTTCCTTGTGATTTAGGATTCGTTGCTTACATGTACAGGAGGTGTGAATGTGTATTTTCTTTAATTTTGCTTCCTGATGTTCTTATTGTTTCCTGAAGGAAGGAGATATGTTATATCCCGTGTCTCCTAATTCCTTGCTGCTCAGCCTGAGTGAGTGTGCTGCAATAGAATGTTCATGAGTGCATGGTTTGGATGAGTGGTCAGTCGGAATGAGTGGGGCTGAGCAGCAGGATGCTGTTCCCGGTGGGGCTGTACCATTTTACCTGTAACTGAATAAACCTGCATAATTTACACTACTGGCTTCTGGACTGATTACCTACAAGGACCTTACTTCGCTTACAAAAAAATGTAATAAGTTAGCCCAGTTTTAGTCAATGGGAAAGACAGACCTTAAAGTAGTGAAAAACGAATTTAGGAGTTTTTCACTATAAGGACATGTAAAACTTAAACTCACATGCCCAACTTTTTAAATACAGGGCACACACCACTATGAGCCTTTAGGGCCTACCTTAGGGGTGACTTATATGCATAGAAAGGAAGGTTTAGGCCTGGCAAAAGGTTAATTTTGCCAGGTCGAAATGGCAGTTTAGAACTGCGCTACAGGCTGCTATGGCAAGCCTGAGACAGATTTTAAAGTGCTACTTCAGTGGGTGGCACAATGAGTGCTGCAAACCCACTAGTAGCATTTAATTTACAGGCTCTGGCTCTGGGTACATTTAGTGGCATTTGCTAGGGACTTACAAGTAATTTAAATGTGTCAAATGGGTATAGGCCAACTGTACCATGTTTTACTGAGAAACACAAGCACTTTAGCACTGGTAAGCAGTGTAAAGGTGCACAGAGTCCTAAAGCCAACACAAACAAATTCAGCAAAGCAGTAGGGGTGAAGGCAAAAAGTTTGGGGGTGACCCTGCAGTGAGGGCCAGGTCCAACAGTGTCACCTAAACAAATATGGAATAAAAAGACCATCAGAAAAGCCACAGTGTAGGAAACTGGGCGCCTTATTTATGAGGCGTCATGCCACCATTGTGTCACTTTTCAGTGATGCTGTGGCAGCGTAATCAATGCACCATACTGCGCCCTATTTACAAAGTGATGCATCTAGGCAGATGCACCCGAACCCCACATCCTGTAAAAGTATTGCATCGCAGTTTTTGTCCAGCGATGCGACACTTTTTACACACCATGTAAAAAGTCCAGAAGACCATTATTGTTTTACAGGGGCTTACTTTAATTATCCCAAGTGCTCTATTTGTGCTGTTTTGTTCGAGCAGCTTAGGGTTATCAGAGAGGAGTGTTAAGCATTTTTTGCACACACAGAGTCAATAAATGTGACACACACTTAAGAAGAAATTTGAGACCAATTTAGAAAAATAACACCGATTTTTATATAATTTTAGACACCAATATCATCGGAATCAGGTAAGTACTTTCGGAGTTATGAATTTTGCAATTTTACTTTAAAATACACAAATAGTGGTTTTTGAGGTATGAACCTCGAACGCAGCAATGTTATCCTATGTGGGGAAAGACATATACTGCATAAATATTCTGGTAGTCGAAGTTCAGGGGTGCCCTTTGGAACTTAAGGTGTTAGGGGGCCAAGGTCCAAAGAACCACCAGCAGTTTTAGTTTACCTGACCTGGTGTGTCCGGGTGCAGAGGTGCTGGTCGAGTTCATAGCCTCGAGCGCTACCCTATTGAAAACAATGGGCACCTGAAAACAAAGGCTGCAAGGGGATTCTTGGGGACAAGTCCCTCAGAACCCAAAGGGGGGCTCGCTTTGTGAGGGTCCTGTTGGCACAGTCGGTTGTACTGGACCTAGGCTGTGGGGTTCAGATGCAGAGGTGTTTGGCTGGCTGGTCAATTGCGTTGGAGACTTTCATGGTTCTGGGTTGGTTGCTGCAGAGGGAATGAAAACAAGTCAGCAGGGCGACTCTCGATGTGGATCTCATTGGTCCTGAAGTCCCTCGACGTGCAGATCGGTTTTCCTTGGCAGTGTTGTCTGGACTGGACACAAACATGCCTTGGCTGTTGCAGGTACTCTGGGTGCAGGGGGGCTCCTGGAGGGTCTAGTGTCTCAAAACACAGGAGAGAGATGGGGCTTTCTTCTCAGAGCCACAAAGCCATCCTCTTGATGTGCTACTTCCTCGGTGGGGACGATGGCCACCAACACTGTGTAACAAAAGATGCGGTCGGTACCTGCAGATGCAGGGGAATGGCTCATCCACCCCAAGGGAGATGAGGGACGGTTGACGAAGTGCTACACAGTCCTCCAAGTGTTGGAGAGAATGCACAGCTTTTGGACGAGTCGGGTCTTTGCAATTGTCAAGGTACCAGCAGTCAGGCAGGGTTTGGTGTGAAGTTCGAAGCAGGTCCACCGTTCTACCTGTGTTGACTCATCTTTGTCCTTCTTCTGTTCCCAGGTAGTCAAATCTGTCTGTTTGGTGTAAGGGGGACTGCTAAATACTCAATTTAGGGGCATTTAGGGGAGTGTGGGGTAGTAGCTGATGGGCTACCTACCCCTGGGGTGTCTACATCCCCTATATGACCACTTTCTGTGAGGAGAGGTCATAATCCTGACCCAAAGTTCCTAGTTTCTCCAAAACCAATATGGTGAAATCCTCCATCGACTGTCCACTTCAGGGGGCCCACCTTAGAGGTGTACCTAGCTTGTAAGTGTGCTACGCAGACAAATGATGGACAGAATGCTGAATAAATCATACATTCACCCCCAGTCAAGAGATCTGGGGTAAATCCGTCGTCTTTTACTCACCATGCCACCCCATTTTAGACCCAACCATATGCAAATCAGTCTTGACCCTGCTCCTCATGGAAACAGTCCACCCCAAACTGCCAAGCCAGGTCTTCCCTGGACCAGAAACAAGCATCCTGGGACTGGGTTTGGGGTATTACCCCTCAGCAGTCAGGCTAGCTTGAATTCAGTGACACAGCAAGCAAGGGACCCACATCTGGGCACCTCTATTCCACTTAAGGCAAAAAGTGCTACGTGAACAAATGATGGACGGAATGCTGAATAAATCATACATTCACTCCTGGTCAAGAGATCTGGGTTAAATCAATCGTTCTTTTGCTCACCTTGCCACCCCAGTTTAGAACCAGCCATATGCAAATCAGTCTTGACCCTGCTCCTCATGGGTACAAGCCAGCCTGAACTGCCAAGCCAGGTCGTCCCTGGGACCGGTCTAGAGATACTACCACTCATCAGTCAGGCTAGTTTGAATCCAGCGTCAAAAGGAACAAATGATAGATGGAATGCTGAACAATGCAAACATTCACCCCCAGTCACAAAGATCTGTATTTAATCCATTGTTCTTTTGCTCACCACGCTACACCAGTTTGGACCCAGCCATATGCAAACCAATCTGACCCTGTTCCTCATTGGAACAGTCCAGCCTGAACTGCCAAGCCAGGTCCTCCCTGGACTGGAAACAAGCATCCTGGGGCTGGTTTCGGAGCATCACATCTCATCAGCCAGGCTAGCTTGAATCCAGTGGCGCAGTGAGCATGGGACCCACGTCTGGGCATACCCTTCCCACTTAGGGTGACAAAAGCAAAAGTAACAAATGAAAGATTGAATGTTGAACAATGCAAACATTCAACACCAGTCAGAAAGATCTGGGTTTAATCCATCGTTCTTTTGCTCACCACGCCATCCAGTTTGGACCCAGCCAAATCAGTCTTGACCCTGTTCCTCATGGGAAAAATCCAGCCCGAACTGCCAAGCTATGTCCTCCCTGGACCGGAACAAGTATCCTGGGACCGGTTTCAGAGCATCACCACTCATCAGCCAAGCTAGCTTGAATCTAGTGGCAAAGTGAGCAAGGGACCCACGTCTGGGCATACCCATCCCACTTTGGGCAAAAAGTGCTATGCAAACAAATGATAGATGGAATGCTGAATAAATGAAACATTCACCCTCATTCAAGAGATCTTGGTTAAATCCATCTTTCTTTTTCTCACCATGCCACCCAGTGTAGACCCAGCATATGCAAATCAGTCTTGACCCTGCTCCCCATGGGAACAGTCCAGCCCGAACTGCCAAGCCAGGTCCTCCCTGAACCGGAAACAAGCATCCTGTGACCGGTTTCGGGGTATTACCCCTCATCAGCCAGGCTAGCTTGAATCCAGTGGCACAGCAAGCAAGGGGCCCACTTTTGGGCATATCCATCCCACTTAGGGTGAAAAGTGCTATGCAAACAAATGATGGACAGAATGGTGAATAAATCATACATTTGCCCCCAGTCAAGAGATCAGGGTTAAATCCATAGTTCTTTTCCTCACCATGCCACCCCAGTTTAGACCCAGCCATAGGTATATCAGTCTTGACTCTGTTCCTCACTGGAACAGTCCAGCCCCAACTTCCACGCACCTCCTCCCTGACCGGAAACAAGCATCCTGGGACCAGTTTTGGGGTATTACCCATCATCGGCCGGGCTAGCTTGAATCCAGTGGCACAGCGAGAAAGGGACCCATGTTTGTACATAACCATCCCACTTAGGGTGCAAAAGTGCTACACAAACAAATGATGGACGGAATGCGAAATAAATCATACATTCACCCCCAGTCAAGAGATCTGGGTTAAATCCATTGTTCTTTTGCTTACTATGCCACCCCAGTTTAGACGCAGCCATATGCAAATCAGTCTTGATCCTGCTCCTCATGGGAACAGTCCAACCCGAACTGCCAAGCCAGGTCCTCCCTGGACCGGAAACAAGCATTCTGGAACCGGTTTCGGGGTACTACCCCTCATCGGCCAGGCTAGCTTGAATCCAGCTGCACAGCAAGCAAAGGATCCACATCTTAGCATACCCATCCCATTTAGGGCAAAAAGTGCTACACGAACAAATGATGGACTGAACGCTAAATAAATCATACATTCACCCCCCGTCAAGAGTTCTGGGTTAAATCAATCGTTCTTTTGCTCACCATGTTACCCCAGTTTAGACACAGCCATATGGAAATTGGTCTTGATCCTGCTCCTCATGGAAACAGTCCAGTGCGAACTGCCAAGCCAGGTCTTCCCTGGACCAGAAACAAGCATCCCAGGACCCTTTTTGGGGTAACAACCCTCATAAGCCAGGCTAGCTTGAATCCAGTGGCAAAGTGAGCAAGGGACCCACGTCTGGGCATACCCATCCCAGTATGGGCGAAAAGTGCTATGTAAACAAATGATGGACGGAATGCTGAATAAATCAAACACTCACCCCCAGTCATGAGATCATGGTTAAATCTCCCAACATATGCAAATCAGTCTTGACCCTGCTCCTCAGGGGAACAGTCCTGCCCGAACTGCCAAGCCAGGTCCTCCCTTGACAGGAAACAAGCATCCTGGTAACTTAGGACGAACAAATCAAACACAAGGAGATGATGGATGGAGCACTGAAACTTTTCAGGCACTCACCCCCAGTCACAGATCTGGGGTGAATCCATCATCATACTTTAGCTCACGTCGCCACCCCAGTTCAGATCCAGCCATATGCAATTTAGTCTTGACCCTGTTCCTCATGTGAACAGTTCAGCCCGAACTGCCAAGCAGGGTCTTCCCTCGACCAGAAACAAGCATCCTGGGACCAGTTTTGGGGTAAAACCCCTCATCAGCCAGGCTAGCTTGAATCCAGTAACAAAGTGAGCAAAGAAAATGATGGACTGATTGCTGAAATCTTTTTAGACACTCAGCCCCTTTCACAGATCTGGGTTGAATCCATCATCATTCTTTAGCTCACTTCGCCACCCCAGTTTAGGCCCTGCTTATGCAAATCAGTCTTGATCCTGCTCCTCATGAAAACAGTCCAGCCCAAACTGCCGAGCCAGGTCCTCCCTGGACCGGAAACAAGCATCCTGGGACTAGTTTTGTGGTATTACCCCTCATCAGCCAGGCTAGCTTAAATCCTGTGGCACGACGAGCAAGGGACCAACGTCTGGGCATACGCATCCCACTTTGAGCGAAAATTGCTATGCAAACAAATGATGGATGGAATGCTGAATAAATCAAACATTCACCCCCAGTCAAGAGATCTTGGTTAAATCCATCTTTCTTTTTCTCACCATGCCACCCCAGTTTAGACCCAGCCATATGCAAATCCAGTCTTGATCCTGCTCCTCATGGGAACTGCCCAGGCGAACTGCCAAGCCAGGTCCTCCCTGGACTGGAAACAAGCATCCTGGGATCGGTTTCAGGGTATTACCCCTCCTCAGGCAGGCTAGCTTGACTCCACTAGCACAGCAAGCAAGGGACCCACGTCTGGGCATATGCATCCCACTTAGGGCAAAAAGTGCTACGTAAACAAATGATGGACGGAATGCTGACTACATCATACATTCACCCCCAGACAAGAGATCTGGGTTAAATCCATTGTTCTTTTGCTCACCGTGCCACCCCAGTTTAGACACCGCCATATGCAAATTAGTCTTGACCCTGCTCCTCATGGGAACAGTCGAGACCGAACTTCCAAGCCAGGTCCTCCCTGGACTGGAAACAAGAATCCTGGGACCGGTTTCGGGGTATTACCCCTCATCAGCCAGGCTTGCTTGAATGCAGTGTCACAGCAAGCAAGGGACCCATTTCTAGGCATATCCATCCCTTTTAGGGTGAAAAGTGCTACACAAACAAATGATGGACGGAATGCTGAATAAATCATACATTCACCCCCAGCCAAGAGATCTGTGTTAAATCCATAGTTCCTTTGCTCACCATGCCAAACCTCAGGATGGACTGTTCCCATGAGGAGCAGGATCAAGACTGATTTGCATACGGCTGTGCCCAAACTTGGGTGGTGTAGTGAGAAAAAGAACATGGATTTAACCCAGATCTCTTGACTGGGGGTAAATGTTTAATTCATACAGCATTCCATCCATCATTTGTTGCCGCAGCACTTTTTGCCCTAAGTGGGATTTGTATCCCCAGACGTGGGTCCCTTGCTCACTCTGCTACTGGATTCAAGGTAGTCTGGCTGATGAGGGGTGTTACCCCAAAACCAGTCCTAGGAGGCATGTTTCTGGTCCAGGCAGGACCTGGCTTGGCAGTTCGGGCTGGACTGTTCTCATGAGGAGCAGTGTCAAGAGTGGTTTGCATATGGCTGGGTCCAAACTGGGGTGGTGTAGTGAGCAAAAGAACGATGGATTTAACCCAGATCTCTTGACTGGGGTGAATGCTTGATTCATTTAGCATTACGTCTATCATTTGTTGCCACAGCACTTTTAGCCTGTACGTGTGACATGCCTTTTATCTATTTTCCTACCTGCTCTGGTGCCAAAAGGGCCCATTGTAGTGGGTGGCATTCTCCAGGTCTGGAGAGAAGCCCTTGTTGCATATCAAAGGCAGCAGAGGCATTGAAGCATCTGGCCTTGATATGCTATACCACTAGCCATCCTGCTGGAGGAGTGTGAACACCTTCTGCTGAAGTAGGCATTGTTTCTGTCCTCTGAGAGGATGGGCTCTCACCTACAGGGGTCAGAAACTCATCTGTGGTGGCAGGCTGGAAGATTCCAGTCAGCCTACACACTAAGGGACTAGTAGGTTTTCCGGGGTATCTCTACGGTGCCCTCTGGGTGCATGTCTTCATAAATCCAGTACTGGCATCAGTACAGATTTATTAAGACAAGATGTTTGACACAGAACAACAGTGTTTTCAGTGAAGCCATTATGTAGCTGTGCAACTTATATTGACCAGTGCCCAGTACATATCCTTAAAATAACTTCCTGATCACCTGCAATGTCTAGCAATGGAACTAGATATCACAGGGGCATATCTGCTCATGCAGATGTGCCCTGACATGTAATATAATGCACCCTGCCTTAGGGCTCTAAGGACTGCTGTAAGGGTGACTTACATATAATAAATGCAGTGTACTTGGGCATTGCACACAGGGAGTGGGCAATGTCGTGTTTTTGGAATGGCTTGCACCATTTCATGTATCTTGCAAAGGCAGTTTGCATGCAGTTTGTGTGTGGGTCCCTTAGGCTGGCATAATACATGTTGCAGCGCTTAGGGACTTTCTTTAGCCCTGGGCTCCATAGGTAACATTTACCAGGGTTTTACACGGGTGCTAACATCCTTTCCAATTGGAATACAATTGATCATGTTGTAGTTTTAGGGAAAGGACCCTGGCACTTGTGCCTGGTTAGCAGGGACCAAATTGTACATCCAGTGAAGAACATCAGTACCAGTGGGAAAAAAGTGGGGGTGACCCTGTCAAAAGTAGTCACTTTCCTACACACATTAATTTAGGAAAACCTGATATTGCCTGAACATAATGTTGGGTTGGGAATGTCCCATACAAGAAGTACAGCCATGTCACCCTTTCCTGAGTGCTCAACTGTGAGTATCTGGTATCCAAGTTTGGATTTTGGCCATAACCTCACGCTAATCTAGAGTGTGTAGTTAGGCCTATGCCTGTCCCTTAACAATATGCTTCTACTGTGATCTGTAGTGGCACACCAAGACCTCATTTTGCTGACAGTGGACTACTGTCCTTGTCAGAGGTTTAGCATGTAAAATGGCGATGAAGCATACCATGCTTTGTAAATCCATGGTTGTGACTAGACCATTTTATCTGTGTCACTAAGGTGGAGGCCTCTTGACCTCACTCATGTAAAGCTCTATGCATTAATCCTAATCCTTGTGATAATATCCCAAGTGTATGTTGTGCGTATGTATGTGGCTTGTGTCGTGCATGTAATTTTTGCATGAATGAGTCAGCATAATGGAGGCCTGAGTGTTCCATATTATAAGCCACTAGCCTGCTCCTGTGCACAAGATGAAGGTGAGATTGTTTTTTCCAGACAATGGAAGAGTATTACTAACATTCCTGAAGCTGGCCCGAGGAGTCCTAGATACTGAAGTGTGGACAGAGGAGACAAGCCTCCTTTAGAAATTCATGCTGTCTCTTTTGCTAAGAGGAGATGCAGATTTGTTCCTGTGTCACTGCTATTTCGCAGCTGCTGAGGGGGAAGGTGGGACTGATGTCTCTGTTGTTCAGTGTGTGCGGGATCGTTTAGTTGAGGCCAGGCTTTTGTCTTCCCCATGCTCACTGTTGTCAAGGTCCACTCACCTGAATACCAGGTTCTGCAGGAGCGAAGCTAATCATCCCAATCACCTGTTGACTATCCCTTGGCACGCAAATACCACAGCGAGTGCTGGTGCTTAGTCCCCAGGGAAAAGGGGGTTAGGAGAGAGAGGAAAAGACTGGTTGCCGGATAGCTTCTGGCCAGGACTTGAAGACATGGTAGCAAGCAGCGTTGAATCTTGTCCCGGGCTCTGGATATGTTCGGTATACCTGGAAACCCTCAGGTTCACCATCAAGAATCACACGACGAGTCCCCTTGGAACGAATGATCCTGAGTAACCAATGCAAGCATGTCATGCTTATCAACATGTTCATAAACTGTGTATGACATCACTCTATCAGTCATTAAATCTAAAATGTGGGACCAGAAATAAATTGGCTAGGTGCCAAGGGAGGTGCCTCAAATATCTGTATTCCAATACGTTGCAGATACTTCTCTGTCTCCTTGGACAATGTTCGAGTTTCAACATTTAACAACAGGAAATTTCTTTTCTGAATTGTCTTTTGAGGCTCTTTATTAAAATGTCTTTTGTCTTTAAGGTTCAGTGCACTGACCTTGTTTTTTCGTTGTGTTGGAGAAGACCGGAAAACCTTTTGCTTTTCTTTTGCAGATGTAGGATGTGGAAGCCGGCTGAAGTGTTGGCAAGATTCGGAGTCCAGGAGCTGGAGACGAGATGGGAGCCAGAACATTGGGGCCAGGTTACAGGTAAGAAGGGAACTCGGAGGGGAGGTCCTCACTCTTCGTGGACTTAAATCCAAGCAAGGCTTGAGAGGAATGGGTGCAGTACATATAGGCCACACCCTAAAGATGGCTGCCAACCGTTGTGAGAGTTTGAGATCTCAAGCCTTGCATCTTAAACTAAAAATTTTGGAGAAACAGGAAGGAGGCCCTATTGGTGGCAGATGTGCGGAAATGTGTGGGAAGGATCAAGAAGGGTTTAAACCTGTGTGATATTTCAGGAGTGGAGGGCCTGACACATGGGGCAATGCACTGCGCAAGAATGCTCTTGAGGGCCAAAAGGAACTTTAAAGGGAACCCAGGAAACTAGAGCATGCTTGACAAAGGGCATAGGAATCTAGGGTTGGAACAACTGTTCAGTGTGGCTGTTTATAAGCCAAGTATAGCAAGCTCACACCTCTTTGCACTACTGTTGTGGATAGTCCTGCTGTGAGGAGAATCACTCTACATAAAGGCTGAGACTGGAGAGCAGCCTAGAGAGGATACTTGAAAGAAGAATCACCCCAAACCCATTCAGAGATTGTAGACAGAAAATTCAAACCCCTGTCTGCTTTGACTGTATAAAAGTAGGAGCCACCACCTCCTTGGGGTTGCAGTTCCAAGTCCTCTTTGACCTAGGAAGGGGGTGTTTACCCTTCATAATCTGAGGACTGCTGTGAACCCAGAGCTGATGCCTGTCTGACAGCAGGCTTACCAGATGAGAGAGGATATCACCTAGAGTATTGACTTTCTGGAAGAGCTATACATCTAACCTGAAGCCCCTAGAAGCCAGCCTCCCTGATGAGGGAAGCATAGATACTGCCAACCCTGCAGGAGGTGTGACTGTCCAGAGTGCCAGAAACAGTTAGACCTTGGTGCTGAGGGTCTACCAGGAGGAGGGGAACTGCTGAAAGTGATTGGTGAGCCGAGAGTATGGGCGCCGTCTCTCCAGAAGTGTGGTTTAAAGTAGGGGTGTGTAATTTGCATAATCCATATAGCGTAATCACTCGGCATTACCTAAAAATTCTACGAAATGATGTGGAGTTACATAAGAAGAGTAATTCTGTGAAGATGCATTTTGCATTAAGACATAGCACTGAATGCAACAAAATGTGAATAGCAGTGCAAGCTATTCGTATTTTTCCTAAGTTAATCCTTGCATTTAGCACTAGTCTCTTAGTGCAAAGTGACCCTTGCATCCAAAATGGATGCAAGGATGCATTTTACACTAAGAAAATAGTGCTAAATGCAAAACAAGAGGAGCAGCAGCTTGGGCAACCACTCACACTTGCCAAAGTAGTTGTTTCTGTGCAAATTCCTCCCCCCCAAATTACTCTTTCTTATGCGAACAAGCGTAATTGTGTAGCTATTGGTAATTCCATGTCAAAGAGTGATGCAGAATTATCAAAATTACTCTGATTACTCTGGCATAATTAAAATTACTCTCAGGCCTAGTTCTAAGTGGGAATTGTGGAATGGCAGCCAACCTCACAACTGTGCAATAAGAACGATCGTGACTGACCTCATTGCTTAAATCAAGCGCATTTCCCATGGTGATCCTCGCCACTGAAACCCAGAGATGTGCCCACAGTGGATGTCATAACTAAAGTGAAGAAGTGTGCCTAAGGTGGTCCTCACCATCTAAACAAAGCTGTGTGCCTGTGACTGTCGCCACTGCCACATTTGCAAAGCGTGCCACATGGGTGTCAACATGCTGCTGCCCTTCGATGTGGTGATCCATCTGCTGCTTAATGCTGAATGACCAAGAAGTGGGTCTTATGACTGCTGTGGTCCAGTAACACACAGGAATCATTGCTGCCACTGTGGCTACTCATCCTGCTGTAAAGATCGAGGGTTGTGCCTGCAACCACAATGTCTCATGGAAGAAGGGGAGAGACTAAAGAAGCATACTGTTGAAAGAACATGGAGAACTGCGGTGTGGTAAGACTCTATCAGGGGGACTGTACTGAACTGAGCGCAACCATTACTGGTTGGAGAGTATATGGTGTCATGGCTAGAACTACTGACTGGGGAGCCAGGTTCGAGTCTCGGCATTCAATAAATGTCCTGTGATTCTGGGTAAATCACTTAATCTCCCTGTGCCTAAAAAAGTTAATATGACCTTGTGTAATGTATCTGGTGCTCATGTAAAGTGCTCCAATTCCTTTGGGTTGACTCTGCACTATATAAAAAACTACAAAATAAATAAATAAATAAAACTGGTGTGTCTGCACCTGAGCCTTCATTGAATGGGTTCCTGCCTACAATCACAAGAGGATGTATTCCTGGGCACTATAACAAACATCCTATCGCTCTCGTTGCTTGCCGACAAATATATACGACGGAAACAGCAGCTATACCTCAGTTTTATTGACTTAAAGGCAGCTTTTGATAGCGTGGACTGTCATCTTTTATGGGGCAAACTGCGTGCATGGAACATCCCTGAAAAAATACTCAGAGGAATTTTGCTGCTATATTCCAACACATGGATGAGAGTTAAATTGGGAGATGGTGCAAGGCTGTCAAGAAAGGTTGTAACCACCAAAGGACTGAAACAAGGCTGTGTCCTGGCCCCGCATCTTTTTAACCTCTTCATGGCTGACCTGGCCCCAAAACTCAATAAGATCATATCTCATCCACCCAAACTAGGAACTTTGGGCCTGATTCACAGAACTAACTTACGTCAAAAACGTAAAGTTAGTACTTTTTAGTATTCACAGAATACACTTACTCATTTTGGTATTCACAGAATGAACTTACTCATTTCGGTATTCACAGAAGTTAGTAGTCCTAACTTTAGGACTCCTAAATGCCTTCTGTGAATACCGAAAGTCTTAAAGTTAGGATTTTTCTAAAACTGAGAAAAATCCTAACTTTAAGACTTTCGGTATGCACAGAAGGCATTTAGGAGTCCTAAAGTTAGGAGTCCTAACTTTACTACTCCTAAACTGAGAAAAATCCTAACTTTAAGACTTTCGGTATTCACAGAGGGCATTTAGGAGTCCTAAAGTTAGGACTACTAACTTCTGTGAATACCGAAATGAGTAAGTTCATTCTGTGAATACCAAAATGAGTAAGTGTATTCTGTGAATACCAAAAAGTACTAACTTTACGTTTTTGACGTAAGTTAGTTCTGTGAATCAGGCCCACTATCACTATCTCACTTATCATATGCAGATGATGTTGTTTTGATGAGCCTAACTAAGATCGGCTTACGAAGAGCACTTACAGGAATGCTGGAATATATTGCCGACAATAAACTAGAGATAAACATCGCAAAAAGCAAAACAATGCTGATTAGTAGACATCAGAAGGCAAAACAGCAATTCCAATTAGAGGGCAAAAACTAGAACCAGTATCTAAATATAAGTATTTGGGCTTCTATATTGACAACAGGCACAATCATCGGGACCAAAAGCATATATGACACAGAGGACAAACGCCTTTTCATTTGCCTTCAGGTCTTTAGCAAAAAACTGAAGGGGCCATCATTTAAACCCCTATTAGCAGTAATAATAGCCAAGATGTTACCAACATTAACATATGGCAGTACGGCACTACACGGGAAAGACGCTGACCTCCTAAACAAGTCTCAATTTATAAACGAGTCTTTCAAATTCATCAGTCCGCCTCCCCAGCACAGGTAAGACTAGAGCTTGGGGTAATTAATGAAACACTGGGGAGAATGTACGCAACAATTAAGCAATGGTACACCCTCAAGCAAAATGCGGCAGAATTGGAATTGAACAAGGCTTTGTGGGACGAATTAGAGAAGGATGAAAAATCCCCATATAACCAATATCTAAAAAAAGCACTACTAGAAACCTGCACAGGTTTTGGGAAACCAATTTGCCCTACTCATCCTTTAAGCAAGCCATAAACAAATCAGCTAAATTTCATTCCTTGTTGGTCGACAAAAACATCCTCAGTAAGAGAAAACACGCCTGGATGGTAATTACTAATCATAAAACACTTACCCCAGCGCCATATCTAAACATCTCGTTCTCGGTCTACAAAAAGTTGCAACTAATGGCTTTGCGTTTAGGCAATCTGCCGTCTACTGCCGATCAGCCAACATGGGTTCACAAAGGGCCGAAAGATTGTAGACTATGTGGAAGTAGCAAAGAGGATTTTGCCCACCTAGTCTGCATATGCCCCAAATTATCACAAGCGTGAATCTCTTTATTAAAACAAGCCATGAATACCAGAGGTATAAGGACTTGCAGATCTGCAATTATAGCGGCTTTGGACCCAACAGACGTTACACTGAACTGTAAACTAATAAAGTTCCTTTCCGTACATACGCAAGCATTAAAATAATAAAAAAATAAAAAAAAGGGAAATGATTGTGGAGCATCGCTCGTTAATACCAAACAAGACTGACCGGCCCTGAGATTGCACTCGCTTCTGGGATACAATGGTGAATAAGGCAAGAACATTTGGAGAAATATTCACTCTTGTAAAGACTTATTAATAATGCACCTGGAAAATATCTGTATTTTATTAAGAGACTAACTAATTGAATTACGACATCTCCATACAAAACTGAGTGTTAATAATTGTCAAACAAAAGATTCTTTTCGATTTTTTAGGTTTTATAAAAAAAAACTTTTACTGTAGTTTTATTATAGAAATTGTATTGTAGTGGTTTTAACTAACTGAAACAATAAACAATCTTGAATCTTGAATCTTATTCCTGGGAAATGGAAAGCGGATGGCAGTATTCCTGGGCACAGTAACCGAAGCGATACTATATAATCTTGTTCCTGCTCCTATTACCTATGTGATATTCCATTTTAAGTGTGTGTATTAAAGTATTATTTATATTCAAGTAAAGGACAGTGTTGGAAATACATATATCATGCTTCTAGGTTGTTGTTGAGGTCTCAGTTTGCACACTCCCATACTACCGCCAAAAGAAGCCTGTCACTGTTCATCACCACTCCTACTGAGAATAAAGTGCTGAAGGGGTTGTACTTGCCCCAGCTTGCAGCGCCATACTAAGACAGATTCCGGTTACAACAGAGGCAAACGACCTCAGCCCCCAAGGATGAGGCCCAGTAGCCCATGCTCACCCCATAGCTCCCTGAAAGAGGTCTTACACATTCACTCTAATAGAAAGGATACATATTCAGATTGACAAACTATGCAGAGTGCGCCACCTGATGTTCTACAGTCACTGATCTTCACTTAATACTAAGGGGCATATTAGCAAGAACGGCGTTAAAATTATCGCCGCTTTAGCGGCAGGAAACTACCGCTAAAGCGGCGATAATGGGCTTGATTATATGCCCTTGAGAATTCCAATAGAAGCCCAGGATCACAGCAGAACATGGGCTTCTATTGGTATTCTCAAGGGCATATTATCAAGCCCATTATCGCCGCTTTAGCGACAGTTTCCTGCCGCTAAAGCGGCGATAATTTTAACGCCGTTCTTGCTAATATGCCCCTTAGTTTTTAATGGGAGTCAGAGAACAATGTGTGCATATGGGATTGTTGTAAGGTTCTTGCACTAAAGGCATTGAAGTGAAGGAATGGAAACAAGGTGATTTTGAATAAAACGAGTAGTATTATGAAAACACTTCTCTACTACCGGATAATCATCAGTACTCCACAACACATGACATAACTCCATGCATTATTCTTGAAGAGTTGATGAACTTGTATAGTGCTTTGAAGTGCTTTTGAGCAACCTTCATTGATATTTAAGTACTTCAGAGACTTTAATTTTAGGTGTGGCTTGACAGCATAGCTGTTGTCAGCCCTTGTTTCATCAACAGAAAAGGCGCTTTAAGAAGGACAACTGAGAGAGGGCTTTAGCTCCACTCCCGTTGTTTACTTTGAGAGCTTTACTTCATTGAGCAGAAGGTGTGTGCTACTGATGAAAAGGAGTGCTTGTTGCACTCCTATTGGCTCCTTAGGGGTGTTCCCTTACCTAACATTACAGCCCCTTTAAGATGTACTGAGGTAGCAGTGGTCAATAGGAAGACCCCTCCATCGTGCTGTGATAATAGTTACTGAGAGCATTGCTCTGTGAGTCAGCAGTAGTATGATCGGTAGAAGTATCTGTGAATAGAACTTCTCGATAAGGGTTTTTCCTTCACCTAAATGACTGCTGAGTCCAGCATGATGCCCAGTTGTGTCTGAACCAGTTTGTTCTTTTCTTCCTCATTTGCATTTCTGATTTGCAGAAAATGCACCCATCCTTTCTGGTACACTGATGGATGTGCTGTTTGCTGCAATCATTGCCTGTGTTCCCATGTCTTAAAAGCCTCATCCCAATCCTCCCTCCCACACCAACCCACAGCCTCAGTTCGAACTACCAACCTGGACCAACTACTCCACAACCAGCTCCCCTGTACCGCAGCAGCCAACCAACAGCTTCAGCTTGCTCTCCCCTTCATTATCAGCCCCTGCAGTGCACTACTGCTATGTAGGCTAACGGGGCACAGATGCTGGTCTACATTATGGCTTCCGAAGCAGCAGCAACAGGTCTGACCATAGGTGATCCCCCAACCCTTCCTTCACAGCAGCCGTTATGAAGGCCAATAGGGCTCACTTGCACAGGCAACAAGTACCTCTATGGTCTGTGCCCAATTCCTCCACCCATACTGCACCCCAAGCCTACAGTCCCCACTCAATTCTCACATCAGCCCACAGCCTCAGTTGTGGTGCTTCACCTTAGCCTGTTGTGCCTGTTCCCCCTCCTGCAGCCTTTGCCTGCTTTCCTCGCCTGTACCTCATCACCACTCCTTCCTGATTCATTCCTACTGCCTGAGACTGATTTCACCTCTCACACCAGACCCCATAGCCTTGCCCCAATCGCCTTTCACACACCATTGCACAGCTCTTCCTACTTCGATCTTCCATCGTACACTCTTCCTACTTGCACTGGCCCCATAGTTGCAGATGGAACTGAATAAGCATCTCGTATTGCAGGTAGAACAGATATTTTATGGGTGCATTTGTAGACATAAGGGCATGCTCATGAGTGTAGAGTAATTTAATGTGCGATGTGTGAGAGGTGTGCCTGTGTAAGTGCTGGTTGAATATGAGTGATAATAGTGCAGGGTGAGCAATGTAAATGCAGAGTGAAAGGTGTGCCCATGTGAGTGTAGGATGAGTGATGTGCCTATGTGAAAATTGGTGACTATTGTGTCCACGTGAGTGGAGGGTTGGCTTTGTCGGTAATAGGTGAGCAAAGTGCCCATGTAAGTTCAGGATGAGTGGTGAACCTCTGAGAGTGTTAGGGTGAGGAGTGTAAGCTGTGTGAATGCAGGAGATGGATCCCTAGATACTGTAAGTAACTCACTATGTCACTGAAGGTTGGCAAGTGGGCTTTCGGGTGTGACTTAAACTATAATAATAGTGGTGTCAATCAGGAATGGGATAGGGTGGAGTAAATACATTATCAGTTGACCCTGCAACAAAATGTCAGCCTTTTGGATATGACTAGAATTAGTCTTGTAGCAGTGGTGAGCCACTGAAGATGAGAGCCAGATGCTGAGCTTTGACTCAGGAAAAGTCCTCCTGGAATCTCGAACTACAAATGAGCCAAGTCTTCATGTGGCTTCTGCTGCCTACCCCCTTATGTCAATCTCAAAGCTCCCTTTCCCTTTATCTAATGGCAAGATTTTGCAATGTGAGAACAGGATACCTGGGATAAAACACAGTTTGCCCGCTTGAAAGAATTGTGTAAGTCTAGGCAATTAACTAATTTGACTGTGCCTCCTTTATCTTTTTCATCACATTTGAGAGCACGTTATAAAACCTGTTTAGGATGTGTGATCTACAAAAGTGTCACTTGTATATGATTTAGTAGACTTTAATGTTGTACTATGTTATAAAACCTAAGCAGGGTTCACATAACAACATACTTGTATGTTTGTTCACTAATGAAATCATCATCAACTGCAGGAATGTGTCTAGGTTTATGTTTAGAAACTATGGGGTAGCACACAACCAGGCTGCCTAGTGCCATACAAACCCCTTTGCACCATAGTCCAAATGTGTCTGCGTCAAATCTGTGTTAGGTTGTGTACTGGAACAGTACCCTTTCAGTACAAAATATTATGCCTAGACAAACTTTAAAACATTTTCTACTTTGAATTTGTGCTATATTCTGCAGCACAGGTGCAAAGTTTGGAGAAATAAAACCATTTCTCCTTTTTTACTCCTTTATCAAAGAAAGTGACATTTTTTGCACAAAATCCTCCCTGCTATTGTAGACAGGGCTTTGCATAAAACACCATGGAACTCCAATGCACCACCCGTGGAACAACCCCTTGACACAAAGCAGTGCAAAGTGGTGTTTTGCATTACTTTCAGGCAACTTTGCAAGGCAAAAAATGATTTGCGCTGGAAAGTAAATTCCAATTAAACACTTTACACCAGTTTGCCTCATTTTTGTGACACAAACCTGGCACAGAATATTACTAAATCTGACCCTAAGACTTCTTATAAATGTAACCTAATGCAATTCATTCTAGTGTTCTGAAGTTAAACCCTTCCACATTAAAGAAATTTACTTTTTGAATTTGAGTCTGTAAAATTGAATGTTGAAGAGCACATTATTACATGATGATTTACATACCAAACAGGGGTTGTGTTTTTTTAAGATGATTAGGGTCCAGCTAAATCATTTGCTGAGCTTTGATTTGAAATTCCCAATAAATGTAACTTCTTGCATAATATAACTGGTGCTCCTGTGAATCATGTAGGAAAGTAGGATCTGCTTCTTTTGGTTACCCCCACTTTTTGCTTGATGTTGCACTGTTTTTGACTAGTCTGACTGGGATCCTGCTAACAGGACCCCAGACTATCTGCTTTCTCCTCTAAATTGTCACACATGTACTTTGGTATACTCCAGATTGGATACTGGGGTACCCTTAGAAGTCCCTCGGATATGGTACCCATGTACCCAGGGCATGGGTAAACCAGAGGCCTCCCATGGGCTGAAACATGCATTATGCAACCCATTAGAGACCATGCAGAGTGGAGCGGTTGGAGTCTCATTATAAGCTCCCCAACCTAGCATCCAGAAATTTTCTTCAATTTTTAATTCTGGACAGGGGACCTAATATTAAAACTGTAATAAGGATTCCCTGAGACCCGTTTTTACATCACTTTTTCTGCACCATTTCTCACCCTTGATTTGACACTGTATGTTGTATTGTCTTCCCCTCCCTATTGCTCCACCTCCAGCGTTGGGTAAGCGCGGAGGTTTGTTAGCAGCCCTATGATGAAGCATGACACAGCTTGCTGTGTGTGAGGGCAGTTTTTAAGCATGGTGCATTCCCCATTTCACTCACTCATTGTCACATAGTATCACTATTTTCCCTCTTCTTTTTGTGATTGAAGTACTGAGCGGGAGGATGAAGAGGGTCTTTATCCTCTCACCCCTCTGTCTTATTGTGTTTTTTGTACCCTTATAAGTCCCTTGTATATGGTACCCATGTACCCAGGGCATAGGTAAACCAGAGGCCTCCCATGGGCTGAAACATGCATTATGCAACCCATTAGAGACCATGCAAAATGGAACTCCAGGTCTGCTACAGCAGCCTGTGTAAGATGGTGCTTGCACCACTTACTTTAGATATAGGTTCACTATATCTATAGGTCACTACGCTTAAAACTTATAAGTCACCCCTATAGCAGGCATTTACAATCCTGAAGGCAGGGTGCTGGGTTTTTAGTGAGAGGGTGCCCCTGCATGAGCAGAGCCTCTCTGCAGCCTTCGGAGACCATTCTCCCGGGTTGTCTGTGACTCAGCCGGACATATAGGTAGAGGTGCATTATAACCTCGCGGTAAATGCTATCTCGAAAACGGCTGCATAGAAACATATTGTGTTTGGTATCAAACACCTTGGAATCATACCTCCACACCAGTAACCAGTGTGGGAGGTATGATTCCACCCTTCTGAAGCAAGCTTCGTGGGGTCATTGGTCTATCCAGTGCCAGCCTTCTCGACCCGGTCAGCACGAAATGGATGCTGCCGACCAGAGACACATTTCTGCCCTCCTGCTGCTGAGCCAAGCTCAAGCAGAGGAAGGCAGCACAATAGGCATCCTGTCACAGGGAGGGGTGACCACCTCCCAGACAGGATTTAGTGTATTGGGGCTGGGTGGGTGCACTCTGATAGTGCCTGAAAGTCTGCACTGGGGGCACATTTGGTGTCCCTGTGCATAGTCAAGCTCAAACCAGTTCTGGGAGCCATTGGCTCCTGCTCTGGCGCGAAACTGGACAAAGGACATGGGTGTAACCACCCCTCTGTCCTGACCCTCCCCTAGGAGGGTCCCCCAAATCTGTCCAATCCTTGTGTGTTTTACATAAGGGCTTACCTGGCTGTAAGACTTTAGATTTTATGTGGACAAGATTCTACAAGAAGAAACCACTGACCTTCGACCGTCTGGACTTCGACTGGACCCGACTTCGTCCAAAGCTTTGTCTGTGCCCTTGCTCCATACAGGCTCCATGTAGGACCTGTGGTGCACTAAGGACAACTGAAGAATCTCCTTTGGAGTGAAGGAGTCACTCCCCTGCCCTAGCAGACACCGTAACGCAACTGACCGGTCTGCTGCTCCTGAGCTCCTGTGGACTCCGAAGATTTCAGCAATACAGGAGGTGGGTTTTCGAGGGTCCCTGAGGTTAATCTGCCCTCTCAGCAAGTTTGAGGCCAGTATCTCTCGTGGGGACTGCATAACCTAAACACCTGTGCACCGCGTCCATTTGCAATTGCATATGCTTGTTGGCAATTCCCGAGCTTGTGCATTGGACTCCGTGTAGTACTGACCCTGACAGTATTTGCACCAAAGAACACTGGCCCCCTCGCACCGAGTGCTCCGTGGGCTGGTACTTTGCAATCTTGCCCGAGGTCCCCTCGCGACTCCTGGTCCTTCGGCCTGTGGGTCTCTCTGAGGGTCATCTTGATTTCTGTTGGGCTTTCCTGGTTGCACCAGATGTGCCCTGACTCCCCATTGCTTGGTGAGTCCCCTGGACCTTGCTGGTCTACACCGTAACCTGTTTGACCTTCCTTCATGGGTTGCTTTTGCCAAGGCTTGTTGGTGCTCCAACCGGACACCGACCCCTCAGTACTTGACATCCTTTGTGGGACAGCTCACCTCCAGCTCCTGGTTGTCCTCGACATCTCCTGGTCCTCGTGGCTGCAGAGTCAAGAATCCCTTCTTCGCACCTGAAGCAACCGACATCGGTGGGCATTCGTCTACCGAGCCCCGGGTCACTCTGAAGTGACCCAGACTCTGTCCCCTCTGCTTTCAGGTTCCTTCCTTCCCAAATCCAGGCTTGGATTCCACCGGACCCTTTTCACCTTCACGGCAGCAGTACTTCTTCACAGCCCTCCATTGAGAACAACAGCAGTTTCCGACGCCACTCCAGACCTATGCACCCGGCTCCTCTGGGATAGGTAACTCGGGTACTATGGTATCCACGGGTGGGGTGGCTCTTCAAACTCTTAAGTTCCAAAGGGTTCGCTCGAAGTCCTCCTAGAAGGGTCCTTAAACTTTAAAAGTGTAACAGCGACTTCCCCATAGAATTGTACGGAGCCCGCGTCGTGTTCACACACTGCACCCGTCCTCCGTGGGGTCCCTATCTACTCACCTTGGGTGGTTCCTTGGGGTCCCAGCGATTCTGCGTGCTTCAGACCTTGTCTTGATCTCAGTCGTGACTGTTATACCACTCTTTTAGTATATGGTTTGGTCTCCCCCTGGAGCCCACTGTGTATTGTGCTACTTACAACTGTTCTATTGATCTTGTATTGTGTGCTTTGTGTTTTATCCTCGTGTAGGTGATAGTAGAGAGTGTTATATTAATAAATACATATTTTTATATAACTACTATGTGGTTCTCCTTTCATTTAGTCAATATAGGAGGTGATATTCTGGTAAAACAAGCTGCTTTACATTCCTTCAAGATTAAGCTTGAAAGCTGCTCTCCACAGCTACCACTAGGATAGCTTTCTAAAGGTTATCTTTGACCTCATACATCATAAGGGTCATTTGGACTGGTGCAAGGTGCCCACTTTAATTAGTGGGCAGCATATACCAGGCCAGCTTCTGACAAATCACTCCAACACCTTTGTGTTTAGTTCCCGCTATTTAAACTACAAAAAACACAGGGCATAGGAAGAAGTGAAAAAACGAAAAATCAATAACTGATCAAGGGAGAGGAGTTGGCCTAACGGCTAGGGCGGTCAACCTCAAATCTGGGGAACCAAGTTCGAGTCTCGGCAAGGATGCCCAACAGCCTGTTATTCTGGGCAAATCACTTAATATCCTGGTGCCTAACAAAAATGAATGTGTCGTTATGTAACACAACTGGTGCTCGTGGAAATCGCTCTGATACCCGATACCTTCGGGTCAAGTTCGCGCTATATAAAACTCTGTGAAAAAAAAATGGTCTTTTGAAGACCTGTGAAATAGTTTGCAATAGTAAGAGGTGTCAGCCCCTGCCCAGCCAGGTGCACCACAGCTCAAGACCTGTGTGTGTCCTGGATGCTAAACTTTCACAGCCCAGACTACGGCAGACGATGGGAGAACTAAAGCCCTTTCAGCTCAATGGGCGCTGTGCCACTGATGTCAATGTGTATCATTTTATATAACTAGTTCTCCCTTCTGGTTGGATTTTGGTAGGGAATCATTAACCTTAACTTCAGAGAGCATCTGCAGTTTCCTGTATGTGATTTATTGTGGAAGCTATGTGACAGCATCTGAAGTGATGTGTAAATGTGGTATCTATGTTCCCTGATATTGTCCTTAGTCAGACCCAGTTTCCAAAATGGCGGTATCATATCAGGAGCTGGAACCTTAAGCTACCAACAAAATCATCATTTTCCTGGCCATTCAAACATTGTCCGATACAGCCAAGAGTTATACTTTTATTTCCTTTAATAAATGCACAAGGAATAATATTTTCAAATATGTCAGTTTTCCTGAGGGGTGAGGCTATATCGCATTTATAATACATTGGGGATAATTTAGGGTTGTTTGGTAACGTGAACATTCTCTGATTTCTGGAGGAATTTATATATCTAGAGCAGAATCTAACAAAACAATTTCCTGCACCATGAGGATAGTATGGTCGACTAAGTTCTTGTGATTGATTTAGCACTGTATAGAAATTGGAGATTGTTTTATTGCTATGTGACTCTACTGCACATGCATTGGCTGTTGTTTTTATACATGTAATACAGAATCTTGTGGCTGATGAAGGCCTAGATGTGCTACTATATGATAACTGAAACCTGGCTTGATTATACCTCCTCACACATGATTATGGAATATTTAGGGTGGAAAAAATAATGGTTATGGTTGAAATATATTAATCCTTCATAGATTTACACTACCCTTTCGTAAAGTTGTAACAATCATCATAACCACTTTTTAAAATGTAATTTTATTAAAGTTTCGACATTCCAGAGGAAATACTCAAAGTTTTGTAACGTATGCACTGCAGAAAAGAGAAGGAGAATTTAAAGAGTTTTTAAATTACAGTTTCAAGACAGCCAAAATGTACAGGCAAACCAATTCTAACACCCAAAAGGATCTTAGATTTCAGCAATGACCAATAGGTCCACTCAATTCAAATCATGTTTATTGAGTATTTGAAAAATCAATTGGTTATAAAAAGTATCAGTACAATGAGCAACAATATAACAATATAAAAATAGCTATATAAAAATGCTATTATTTTCTCAATACCGCTCCACATGGAAGTGCTTAGTGCATAAATATTCAGGTCTAGTCAACTGTAAAGAATTTACCATCAACTTAGCAAAATATCTGTGCTATACTATTATTCCCTATCCGACAAATGTAATTTACAATCACATACAACTGTATGGATGGGAGTAAATATTGTCCCTAACACTCACATTAGGCCAGATAAGACCTTAGGGGCCTATTCACGAAGGTAAATATACACATATATATTTACTTATTATGTTACTATTACACCGAGCTGCAACTACACTTTTTGCTATTCACCATTTTCCAGTGTAGATAGGCACCTAAGTGCCGACCTGCAAGTCTCTTTGCCTTAAAATAAGGGGTTAAGCCTCCTACAACAGGATTTATGGGTGTAAAGTTATTGCTAGTAGTTTCTCGCACATAGGTGGAGATCTCCCCATGGGACATATAGGGAAAATATTAAAATTCTTTGTTTTTAAAAAATATCATTTTTCAGTAGAATGTAAATTAATATAAATGATTTAGTGTTAACCTGAAACTAATATAATAAAATATTACAACACATTAGCCCATTGCAAAAAGTAATTAACTAATTTAAATATATTAATTTAACTAATAAATAGTTTTTGAACAATTAATAAAAAATCCACTCACACTAACGTTTTCTTTTTTAGTTATTATGTTGTAAATGATGGTAAACTTCAAGTGTTTTTCAATTATTTGTTATGTTTTTAACAAAAGCTGTAATATTTAATGTAATTTTCTTTCATTAAGTATTACATTTTAAGGTAATGAAATAGTTAATGAAGTATTGTGTATCATTTTTCAACATGCAATAAATCTATCTTTATCTATCTATCTCTATCTATCTATCTATCTATCTATCTATCTATCTATATTGCCAGAGGGAGATTTATATAGATATACACATAAATACACTGAAAAAAGCAAAGGTTAAAGTGACGTTACAGTTAGATGTAAATGTCAGTTAAAATGTTACATTTTAAACTCAAAACTACACTGAAATTCACCCTTAACAGTTAATTGGAGTAACTGTAACTTAAGGTCTCCCAATTCACAATGTTGTCCTGAACGATGTCATTTCAGATGTCATTGATGTTATCAATGATGTCATATAACGTGTCATGAGTAATGTAATATGTGAGGTCATAAGCAGTGCATGTCGAGGGCATGAGTTACAGCTATTCCAGTTAACTATAACGAATCAATTCCAGTGTTTTATTTTAGTTTAAAATGTAACCTTTTAACTCACATTTTCACCTAACTATAACATTACTTTAACCTTTGTTTTTTTTCAGTGAATTTCAAGTTGTTTTTTTTAATGTGAAGTAAGATTTTATTATCATATGTATCTATGCCAAACCCCTGACTCCCTTCCATGGCATGGGGGTTGGCCGCAGAGCTTGGTCTGTGGCTAGGCCCTACAACCAACATCCCGTGGATGGCCATCCCCTGCCCAGCACGTCCTATGGCCTAATTTCCTAAATTGGGAATTAAACGAGTCAGGCAACGGTGGGTGGACTTTTTTAACAGAGAGGCGGATGGTGCATCCTTGAATTTTTCCAAGAGGAAGGAGTAAATATTTTGTAACTTGCTAAGAGGAGTGGCAACCGTGGGGAGCCCTTTTTAGAACCTTGTAGCAGTGTTAGTCATGAAGTCTAGGGACTCCTTCTGAGGAAGATCCGAATGAATGTCAGCACACGTACTATTAACGGGTCAAAACATTTATGGATTACACATTTGGCGTGCACTACATGATTTAGGGCCTGATTTAGATCTTGGCGGAAGAGAAACGCCATCACAAATGTGACGGATATCCCGTCTGCCGCATTACAAGTGCATTATATCCTATGGCACTTGTAGTACAGCGGATGGGATATCCGTCATGTTTGTGATGGAATATCGCATCCTCCAAGATCTAAATCAGGCCCTAAGTTAGGAAAGAAGTGAATTGGATGACTCTACCGGCCCAACTTGAGAGACTTTTTGGATGAATTGTAGGCAGATCTGATATAAAATGAAAAGTGAAAAACTGCAGTTTTTTATTGTACTCTTACCATGCGCCTCTATGGACTGCACGAGCACTTTCTCTACTCACTGCGCACTGAGTACCTTGCTTGAGTAGTATTTTTGATGAAATAATGTGAGAATTTGTAAAGCAATATATACTCTATATGAAACTACCTTTCAGACTTGTGTGTTTTCAATATAATTAACATATCTATTAGAAGAATGTGCAACCTCTTATGAAAATTGTGAATTCTCAATAACCTATCTGACAGAACAACGTATATATCATCTGAAAGAGGCAGAAAACGTTAGTTATGGTATTTCTGGAACAAAATATTCACAAGAATTATTTGAATATATATTTTGCTAGTTCCATTAGCAACAATTCAGTTGAATGTGTCTAACAACACAAGGACTTCTGAGACAGACAAAGATTATAGAGTGAATAGAATTAACAAAATAAGAAAAGCAGATCTACATTTAGTAAATCTCTTGGTATATAAAACTGGGTCTATGGCCATGCTTATGAATTTACCATAAACGGTACATACAAAAGAACATTCATGGTGTTTCTAAGTCACATCACTAATAGATGTAAAGCTTTGCTATTAATCCTGGAACATGACAAAAGCAATAAATAAATGTGTAGTCTTGTCAGAAAATTCCTAACATAGGCATTTCTCTGAATGGTTTTGAAAATGTACTGCTACAACCCTAAAACAGAATACTAGATTACAAATTGTATCTCTCTCTCAACTTTTATTTTGCTAACAAAAGCACATTTATCCCCCATTTATTTACCTACTTCATTGATCTGGGTAATCAAATATCTCCCGTGCACCTTGATCACTGGAATTGATAGCCTGGTAGCTCCAAGTTATGCATTTGTGGCAATCAATCCTTTATTCTTACCTGCTACTGACAGGCACTTTTGTTATCTCCTCCTGGTTGCAACAGCAGAAGATGGGTGGAGTGCTTGAATTAATCTCAGCCACTGTTATTTACTTGGGCCACATTTCAGCTCGTTGTTTTTTGCCCCCTATGCCCCCTATGTCACCCCAATCACTAAAAACAGTCTAGCCTATGAAAATAGTGGAGCGGTGCACTACCAAAGAGTTTTCTTCAATAAATCCAAATGTTCATTTTGAATAGTGGTTTATCAATCCTTTATTTTCGATATCAAAATGTGCAAATTCCAGCCAACGTGTTTCGTTCATACATAAAATGAACCTTCTTCAGGGCTGAAAGTTATAATACATAAAAGAAAACATAAGTATAAAAATATATATACATATGGTGTATTCACACAATATGCTTTTACTTTAAAAACGAGAGAGAAACTATATACAAAGGCAAAGGTTATTTCATTAGAAGGTGACTCTAAACACAAGAAAGGAAACCTAATGGGGGTGGGAAAAATACAAAACAAAAATGGAAATTCATGGTCGACAATATGTCACTTCAAGTTGAAGAAAAAACAGACAAAATAGGGTGAAGGGGAAAAAGAAAATGGGGGCGGAAGAGTAGGGGTTGAAGACAAGAATAGAGGGAGGAAAAAACATGGAAATATAAAAATATAAATATATATATATATAAAAAAGGGCAGACATTAACAATCTTATACATATTTTGTAATGTAATGTCCAGTGAGCATTTGGTCTGTAAATAGATATGTAAATCAAAATAGATCAGTATCAGTTGTTAATTAATAGCAACAACGGTGTCTGGAGCTATTGTCACTAGTGGGTCTATACAGTTCACCCTAAGCGTAGCTCATAGTGTCCAAGTAAACAAATAACAGTTAGTCCAGGGCCTAAGTAACAGCACATGATTGGAGAAACCTTTGAGCCATACAAATACGAGAAAAAGAAGACCAAAATAAAACAGAGAAAAGGCACTACATGTACCTACCAAATGGTGATGTGAAGAAGACGCAGGAACACAGAGGCAATGAAGAGCCCTTGATCTGAGATATTTCAAATTCCTGCTGTCGACGCACAAGTATTTAAATTTTAAAGGCTACCATGATAAGTGCCTGATGGTTGTATCTCTAAGAAAGTAAAAGAAAATGTATTAAAAAACAAGGAGCGACATAGTGCGTAGACACTAAAGATTTATAGGGAATAAGCACCGGTACCTGAGAAATAATATGAATATATACAGGCACCAAAAAAGTGGCATGACATTGAGTTCATAATAGTTAAAGAAAAGAAAAGAAAAACTGTGTCCAAGTGAAGGACGGCTTGCTGGCTGGGCAATAGAAGAGGATGGCAGTGAAAGGCATGTAACAATAAACCTATGGAAGGAGAGCAGACCCACTTGGCAAGCTTCATGATCAAAAACATGAAAAGCTGGTGAAGTAGTAAGATTAAAACATTACAAAGCGGTCTCCTGAATATATGCGCAGAAGCGCCAATTATACCAAAGGTATAAATAAAACAGTGACGCGCTGCAATCACCTATTTAAAGGCAATACAATCTAAAAGAGACAAAATGCTTAGGCTTGTAGTGATGTACAAATCACATCCACGTGGTTGCATTATTTGCAACCCAAAAGACAAACTTAAAGGAACAGTAAATAAATAAAGTGAAAGAGTTCCTTGAGTATAAACAAGCTGCTAAGATGAAAGCTAAGTAACAAATTAAATAATATGAAAATCACATTAGAATGAATGCGCTGTAAATCATTCTTAGGCATAAGTTAAAGAAATAGAATAACAGAGTTATTAAACTAAAAGGAAGAAAGTCATAAAAAGTAAGGTTGAAAAACAAGCACCATAGCCAGAAACTAGTCATAGTAGCCAAGAGGTTCTTACAAGAACAGGTAGAGATCTAAATACCTGGGGACACAGTCCTGTTATTATCGTCCGGTCGGCAGTCAGTGTTGAACTGGCCGGTCCCACTTCCTGGTTAATATAAGCACCATGAGAATGGGCGGGAAAGTAATCGGTGAAAGAACACCGAAGAAAGACTATAAGGGAAGAACGGTGGCCAGCAGAAATGAGGATGAATCCGCTTTTCCAATAGGTGATAAGGCTGGGGGAAGTGTCAGCACAAGTGTGTGACATGTAAACAGAGGAGAGAGGTAGTGTCAGCACAAGAAATAAATAGCAAATAGGTTGCTCAAACCTTCCTTATTACAGAAAAAAGAGAGTCAGCACAAGTCAGCACAAGTCATGGTTGAAATAATGTAATTAATAGCCAATATAGGAAAGAAAAAAAAAAATGAAAAATGAAGTATCGAGAGGAATACAAAAAGAATGAAAAGATCAATAAGAGAGTGGCGGCTATATCATGAATTAAGCCGTCAAAAATAGTGAAGCGCGTTCCGCATAATTTTAGCACAAAATAGTGCATTGAGAGATATTTAATAAAAAGAGGCAGTATATTCAGCAAAAGAGAGATGGTAGTGCCTCAGGTCAAACCTGTTACGGCGATAAAAATAGGGGAAGTAGATTGCAGTGTGTGCTAGGTGGCGATATTGGTCTCAGCCTATCATGAAAAAATAGGATTGTTTCAAAACTAAATAGCATACAAATGGTAGTGGGAGTCAAGGGAGATCCTGGTCCAAGCAAACCAGTTAATTAATGAGAGAAGGTCAGTGACGCGTGGGGATATGGAGCTATAAAGTACGGCTAGAGTAGAATGTTTTGACAGAAAGAATTAAGAATTAACATGCTTAGAACTATAGTTGAAGTGGGATGATATAATAGGGAGGGTTAAAAATTCACTGGCAAAACTGGGCTGAGAGGTCTTTGACGGGCATCCACCATGGTAAGATTGGACTATCCTAGAAAATAATGAAACTCATTATCGGTATTATGCCCTTTGTTCACCGCGTCCAATCTACATATCCATTTAGCCTCCGTTTGTCGTAGAGTCAGATCCCTGTCTCCCCCCCTTGTGTTTAATGGAACATTATGCCCTAGTTACATTACAACCAATACCAATAAGACATGGTTACCACAGGCCCCCCATGGCTTTTACACTTGCACCAATTGCAGTATTTGTAGCTTGGGCAAAAACAAACAGAAAGAATTTAGTTACAATACCAACACTACCCATGAAATCAAGCACTTCATCAACTGTAATACACAGTATGTTATCTACATTCTGGAGTGCCCCTGTAAGATGATTTACGTGGGTAGTACTATACGTAGTCTTAAGATCAGGATTCAGGAACATCGCAGAGCAGTCATCAATGGTGATGAAAGATACCCCATGACTGAACATTATCGTACAACCCACCAGAAGTCCCCCACATTCAGTTTTTTGGGCATCGACCATATTCCATTAAACACAAGGGGGAGACAGGGATCTGACTCTACGACAAACGGAGGCTAAATGGATATGTAGATTGGACGCGGTGAACAAAGGGCATAATACCGATAATGAGTTTAATTATTTTCTAGGATAGACCAATCTTACCACAGTGGATGCCCGTCAAAGACCTCTCAGCCCCGTTTTGCCAGTGAATCTTTAACCCTCCCTATTATATCATCCCACTTCAACTATAGTTCTAAGCATGTTAATTCTTAATTCTTTCTGTCAAAACATTCTACTCTAGCCGTACTTTATAGCTCCATATCCCCACGCGTCACTGACCTTCTCTCATTAATTAACTGGTTTGCTTGGACCAGGATCTCCCTTGACTCCCACTACCATTTGTATGCTATTTAGTTTTGAAACAATCCTATTTTTCCATGATAGGCTGAGACCAATATCGCCACCTAGCACACACTGCAATCTACTTCCCCAATTTTTATCGCCGTAACAGGTTTGACCTTAGGCACTACCATCTCTCTTTGCTGAATATACTGCCTCTTTTTATTAAATATCTCTCAATGCACTATTTTGTGCTAAAATTATGCGGAACGCGCTTCACTATTTTTGACGGCTTAATTCATGATATAGCCGCCACTCTCTTATTGATCTTTTCATTCTTTTTGTATTCCTCTCGATACTTCATTTTTTCATTTTTTTTTTCTTTCCTATATTGGCTATTAATTACATTATTTCAACCATGACTTGTGCTGACTCTCTTTTTTCTGCAATAAGGAAGGTTTGAGCAACCTATTTGCTATTTATTTCTTGTGCTGACACTACCTCTCTCCTCTGTTTACATGTCACACACTTGTGCTGACACTTCCCCCAGCCTTATCACCTATTGGAAAAGCGGATTCATCCTCATTTCTGCTGGCCACCGTTCTTCCCTTATAGTCTTTCTTCGGTGTTCTTTCACCGATTACTTTCTCGCCCATTCTCATGGTGCTTATATTAACCAGGAAGTGGGACCGGCCAGTTCAACACTGACTGCCGACCGGACGATAATAACAGGACTGTGTCCCCAGGTATTTAGATCTCTACCTGTTCTTGTAAGAACCTCTTGGCTACTATGACTAGTTTCTGGCTATGGTGCTTGTTTTTCAACCTTACTTTTTATGACTTTCTTCCTTTTAGTTTAATAACTCTGTTATTCTATTTCTTTAACTTATGCCTAAGAATGATTTACAGCGCATTCATTCTAATGTGATTTTCATATTATTTAATTTGTTACTTAGCTTTCATCTTAGCAGCTTGTTTATACTCAAGGAACTCTTTCACTTTATTTATTTACTGTTCCTTTAAGTTTGTCTTTTGGGTTGCAAATAATGCAACCACGTGAATGTGATTTGTACATCACTACAAGCCTAAGCATTTAGTCTCTTTTAGATTGTATTGCCTTTAAATAGGTGATTGCAGCGCGTCACTGTTTTATTTATACCTTTGGTATAATTGGCGCTTCTGCGCATATATTCAGGAGACCGCTTTGTAATGTTTTAATCTTACTACTTCACCAGCTTTTCATGTTTTTGATCATGAAGCTTGCCAAGTGGGTCTGCTCTCCTTCCATAGGTTTATTGTTACATGCCTTTCACTGCCATCCTCTTCTATTGCCCAGCCAGCAAGCCGTCCTTCACTTGGACACAGTTTTTTCTTTTTCTTTTTCTTTAACTATTATGACCTCAATGTCATGCCACTTTTTTGGTGCCTGTATATATTCATATTATTTCTCAGGTACCGGTGCTTATTCCCTATAAATCTTTAGTGTCTACGCACTATGTCGCTCCTTGTTTTTTAATACATTTTCTTTTACTTTCTTAGAGATACAACCATCAGGCACTTATCATGGTAGCCTTTAAAATTTAAATACTTGTGCGTCGACAGCAGGAATTTGAAATATCTCAGATCAAGGGCTCTTCATTGCCTCTGTGTTCCTGCGTCTTCTTCACATCACCATTTGGTAGGTACATGTAGTGCCTTTTCTCTGTTTTATTTTGGTCTTCTTTTTCTCGTATTTGTATGGCTCAAAGGTTTCTCCAATCATGTGCTGTTACTTAGGCCCTGGACTAACTGTTATTTGTTTACTTGGACACTATGAGCTACGCTTAGGGTGAACTGTATAGACCCACTAGTGACAATAGCTCCAGACACCGTTGTTGCTATTAATTAACAACTGATACTGATCTATTTTGATTTACATATCTATTTACAGACCAAATGCTCACTGGACATTACATTACAAAATATGTATAAGATTGTTAATGTCTGCCCTTTTTTATATATATATATATATATATTTATATTTTTATATTTCCATGTTTTTTCCTCCCTCTATTCTTGTCTTCAACCCCTACTCTTCCGCCCCCCCATTTTCTTTTTCCCCTTCACCCTATTTTGTCTGTTTTTTCTTCAACTTGTAGTGACATATTGGATAGGAGGCAAGATGGCGACTGAGTGACATCTCGCCGCGGAGCTCCGCCGCCGGACCCCGAGTTCTATGCCTAAACGCATCTGAGCCACTCCTTACATAGGTTAAGCCTCGTAATTCACCTACGGAATAGAAGGCAAGGAAAATCATGAAAAGAAGCACCCGGAATGTCTGGATATATTAAGTTATATCTACTCTGCATGCTTGATTCCGGGAATGCACTCTCACCTCTCTGCAGCCCTGGGGCTCTGTATACGGATCAACCTTCCTGGATCTCCCTTGCCCTGCGTGATCCATTACTAGTGCTGCTGGAAGGAACACATTGGCGAATTACAGCGGGACGGCTGACAGAAGGAAAATCTTACCGGGAACACGCAGTGTCTACGCGGGAAGTGAATATTGTTGGAAGATACTTTGTTGCAGCGGAAAGACCCGACAGAGCCGACAGCTTCGAAATCAAGTAAGAATGGCTGGAAAGGGTACCAAGACTCTGAAGGGGAAAAGTGCGCAAATATGTGGCGCCTTAGCGAGTGTACCGCTACAAACTAGTACATTAATTACAGACACCAGGCAGAAAAAGATGGATACACGAGGTATTAAAAATAAAAGCAGTGACAAGGGAGAGAAGGGAGAGAAGGGAGAAAGTAAAGGGAGAAATGAGGGCGAAAACTGCACTGAGAGCATAGAAAATCCCAAGAGAACATTTGCAAAGACTAACAAAGAGCCGGATTACTCACAGCCTCTAATCACTAGCAGCTTTTGTGTACCAGGATCCAAGACTGTGACAGAATCTACAGTCAGCACAGATGGGGGAGAAGAGAAGAGCGATAGCCTACAGAGCAAACAGAAGGACTTAAAAATGCCCATAGATCTGGTGCATCCAAGTACACCCTATCCCACAACCCAGGCTAATAAAACAATAATGGAGGCGCATTCCACCCCATTATTGCAACATCAATATACAGATGGGGCCTACAACCAGGACAAAGAAGGGAAGAGCAGCAAGTCAGGTAATGATGGTAAAGAAACTGTAGAAGTAATACAAGAAGCAATACAGCTACCTAAAACACCTGACAATCTTGAAAAATTCTACTCATTAACTGATGAGTCAGAAATCTCTGATATAAGCATTTCCCTATCAAGCGAAGAGGACGAGGCAAACTGGCATAGTAGTACAAACACAGACCCACAGAAGAGTAGGAATGGACAAAAGAAATTACGGAAAAAAAGAAGTGGGAGCCGCCAAAAGAGACAAGAGATCTCTGATAAAGGTAGCATCGCAGATCTGAGATGGGACTACACGGACACACAATTTGCAATTACTACAGATATAATGGATGCCTCAAGCAGCAACCAAACAATTATCAGTAGTAACTGCACCAATAAAGAGGAGGAGGAAAGGGTAAAGTGCGAGTCTGCTCTTTCAACGGTGCTACATTCTATTAAAAGTTTCCAGGAAGAAGTTAAAGCAGATAACAGGAGATCACGTTTGGCTGCCAAAAAATTACAAGGGGCTGTTAGGAAGGTAGGCAAGACATGTGTAGATATTGCCGATCGGATGGCTTCCGTGGAAGTACGGACAGAGAATCTTGAGAAAGATGTAGCTGTGCTAAAAACCCAAGTAGATGAGCAGGAAAGTACAGTTAAAGATTTCATGTGGAAGATGGAAGCGCAGGAAAATAGACAACGGCGTAATAATCTCCGCTTTTTAGGGATCCCGGAAGGTGTTGAGAAGGATGATCCTAGGGGATATATGGTCACACTTTTGAAGGGAGCTTTTCCAGAGCTACAATCCTGGGATTGGGATAAGGAAATACAGCGGGCACATAGGTTTCCGCTAACTCCTCCTAAACGCTCTTTAGCTACGCCTCAATATCCTCGTGCAATGCTGTTATTCTTTGGGAACTTTCTTCTACGTCAAGCTTTGTTTGATCTGGCAAGGCCTACGACAAGAAGAAACTTTGGGGGAATCACTTTTTTTACTAGACCCGACTTTGCACATGCCACAGTTGAACGAAGATGGAGACTCAGACAGCTCTTTGCTCCCTTTCAAGAACTCGGAGCAGATGTGTATCTGCAGAACCCGGCCAGACTAAAAATTGTGCATAAAGGGATCACACGTAGTTTCAACTCAGAGATTCAAGCAAAAGCATATTTAGAGGAACTCACAGCGAAACGGGGGAGCCGGGAGTAGGTAACAGGGACTGGAAAGGGTATAGTCTACGACTTCGATCGCAACTTAGTAAATATTATTTAAATATCACTAAAGTAGTAAGGAGGGCTTAACCTTTATCCTTGGCAATGCTGCATTAATTTTGTTCACATGAAAGGGGGGAGGGCGGCGGGGATGCTGGGCTCTGATCCCTCAGATGTCATCTCCCTGGCTTTGGCAAAGCCAGGTAACCTCAGGTGTAGGTGGTGGGTGGGGGTGGGCAAGGGTGGGGGGTTGAGGGTGGGGGAGGGTAAGGGGGAGGTTGGTCACAGACATGGGGAAGAATAGATGCAGCACGATTCCAGTTAAAGCATAAAATTTCCGTTATATACAATGAGTGAATTACGTATTGCCTCGGTAAATATTTGTGGCCTTAATGACCCTAAAAAGAGAAGGAACACCGCAATTGGATTACGACTATTAAAAGCAGATGTAATATGTTTACAAGAGACACATATAGAAAACACACAGAGACATTTATTGGGAACACTTGGATATGTGCTGGTGGGGGCTACAAAACAGAATTCCCGCATGCGTGGAGTAGCAATACTGACCTCCAACCACTCTTTACAATTTAGTCGGGTGTCGGCAGATCAGCAGGGGAGGTGGGTAATCACTGAATGTAGCTGGAATAATGGAAACCCAATGACTATTTGCTCCATATATGGGAGCAATGTAGATGACCCAACGGTAATCTATCAAGTTAGCAACGAATTAGCTACCTGGCCATTGCCACTCATACTTTGTGGAGATTTTAATATAAACTTGCCAGCAGATAAAAATTTTAAACAAGATACAGGCTGGGTATATAAGGGACGCAAGCCAAAGGTATTTAGTGCTCTGAAGGCACTATGCCAAGAACACGCACTTACAGATCTTTGGAACTGGCAGGATCCCACCAAATCTGGCTTTACCTATTATTCTTACCCGCATAATAAACATGTCAGAATAGATTATATACTAGCATCACACTCACTTTTACACAATTGCAAAATGGAAAAAAATCCTCGGATTTTAGCAGATCATAACCCATTAATAGTGGAAGTCAAGTGGGGCGGACACAGGGAGAGGACGATTCCTATCTGGACTTTTGAAAGGGCATTATTGTTAGATGAAGAATATTGTGCTTACATGCGAGGGTGGATACCTCAGTTTGTTAGAGAAAATGTAGGAAGTGCAGGAATTGAGGTTGTGTGGGACACGCTTAAAGCAGGTGTGAGGGGGGAAACACTTAGGTACTCAATACAGCGGAATAAAAAAAGACAAAAAACATTGAATGACCAACTAGTGAGATTAGCCACTGCAGAAGAAGAATTGATCACAATAGTGCAAAATAGGGGGAATCATGAGGAAGCACAGGCAAAGGTTGCAGTTGCAAAATCAGCTGCAATGGAAACTATAGCAAAAAAAGCCGCCGATAAATTAGCAGTATGGCGAGAGGAAGCCTATGAGTGCAGTGAACAAGTGGCCCACCATCTCGCAATAAGAGCCAGACAAAGGGCAACCCGGAATTTTATTACAGAAATCAGGGATCCTGAGCAAGGGTTAACTCAGAGTCTGTCGGCATCCGTAAAACATTTTTTTCCTATTATCAAAAACTATATAACGAGGACGCAACACAAAATATGGCGGATATCGCTACATATCTCAATCAGATTCCCACAGAGCAACTCCCAGAGGAGGAACATCAACAATTAGAAGAACCACCTCAATGACTAGAGACGCTGTTATGCATTAATAGTCTTCCAAGTGACAAGGCCACTGGCATGGATGGTATCCCTCTTCAATTTTATCAAAAATTCTCGGAACAATTGAAAGAATGTATGGAGTTGTTGGTTACGCATGTTTTTACAGGGGGCACACCCCCAGATTCTTGGTCGCAGGCGAAAATTATAATTTTTCTTAAAAAAATAAAAACCCGACAGACCCCGGCTCATATCGCCCCATTACCTTAATTAATGCCGATAGCAAGATCTACTCAAAAATCCTCGCAACAAGAATTGCCTCAGTAATCCATATGGTCATCTCTAACCAACAACATGGGTTTATACCTGGTCGAGGGACGACGGATCATATAAGACGGGTCATTACACTCCTTGATATAAAAAATATCTCAAAGGAGCCAATAGCGTTAATACTTTTGGACGCAGAGAAAGCCTTTGACAGGGTTTCCTGGACTTTTCTATGGGAGACCCTGTCAAGGGTAGGAATCGGCAGTGGATTACTTCAAGCTCTTAAAATGCTTTATCATAAACCCACTGCAAGGGTTTTAGTCAATAGCGAGCTTACAGATTCCTTTCAGGTAACGAGAGGGACAAGGCAGGGATGCCCAAGCTCGCCGCTATTGTTTGCAATATATATCGATCCTTTTTTGCGCCAACTGGAAAGAAATAATATTATCAGACCCATTATAACTCATGGATGGGAAACTAAAGTTTTGGCGTATGCAGATGACATTGCCTTAGTGACTCCCTGTCTTGAAATGGCCCTACGGGAAATTGAGGTAGAAGCAGCAAAGTTTGGCAAAATCTCTGGGTATTCACTTAATCGTAGCAAAACCCAAATTATCTGTAACGAAAATTTAACCTATATAGATGAGCGGATAGTACAGAAAGCTACATATTTGGGCATAGACATTACAGCAAATATAGACTACATTGTTAAGGAAAATATTGAACCATTAGTGTTAAAAATCAAGCCCGAACTAATCAGATTACATAACCTACACTTATCCATTATTGGTAGATGCAATATTATCAAAATGCTGTTTTTTCCTAAATTTTTGTATCTTCTGCGCGCAATCCCCTTAGAATTTAACAATGAGTACTTAAAAAGATTGACGACTTGTTTTCAAGGTTTATCTGGGGGTATGCGAAGCCTAGAAGAGCATTTAAATTTCTTACATTACCCAAGGAGAGGGGCGGACTTGCCTTGCCAAATATTAGGCTATATTATTGGACCACCACAATATTGTATAACCTAGCCCTTATTCAGGATAAACCAAATGAAGAAAAGGCGAGAGGGACACCAACACCACTTGAATTAGCTATGGGGGCAGAAGTTTGGGGATGGGCTTGGCGACATCTGAACGATAATCATTATAAGAAAGTTCGGTTCAAGACATTGCAAGTGGGATATAGGGTTATGAAGGCTGTACAGAAGCTTATTGGTTGGTGATGCCTGAATTTTTATACACCATTATATAATAATCCAATTCTTCCGACAATTTTTAAAGGTTCTATTATAAAAAGATGGAGGGAAGCCGGCCTGACTAAATTAGGTGACTTTTACTTTATATCAGGGATAGCTTCATTTGAGAATCTTAGAGAAAGGTATGGGTTAGATAGAAGAGACTTCTATAAATATTTACAGGTACGGGATTTTCTGATCAAAAAAGGGGGTGGCCCGATAGGGTTTACTAATAGCGAGATCATAGATAAGCTTATAAGGAATAGAGATTTGACAATAGGGATGGTCTATAATCTCTTTAACACAGCAATGCAAGACGACATGGCAAGCCATGCTTTAAAATGGAATGTGGAAGCTGGCACCTCCGAAAATATGTTTTTTCATTCCTTAAAGCTAGCGCAGAATGTTTTAATACCAGCACGATTACAGGCGCAATACTATAAATCTTGCTTCTCGCTATATTACACCCCAAAGAAAATCTCTAAATGGGCAGTGGGGAAAGGGACCTGTTGTCCACGATGTGCTTTACACCAAGCTGATCTTAGCCATCTCTTTGCAACCTGTGGTGCGTTGGACAGCCTAAAACGAGATATCACCAGCTTCTTTATTGAAGCCTTAGGGATACCCTGCTCTCTTACCCCGACGTTAATTGGATTGGGGGTAGATCAGGGGCTACAGGGAAAACCTGGTGAAAAATTACTTTTTATAGGCATGGCTATCCTGCGTCTATGTTTAGCATCAGCCTGGCTGGACCCAAACCCGCCAGGGTTTCAGCAATGGCTTGCACGATTTCTAGCAAATTATAACCTGGAAAAGGCTGTTTACGCAAAAAGGGGAATACGTTCACACTCCAAAGGCCAAGAAATCTGGGCCCCTGTGGCTAGCTGGTTGAGCAGGAACGAATAGATGAATATGTAATTTGTATATAAACTACATTAACTGGTAAAATATTAGTTGATGACCAAACCCCAAGTGGGAGCGGGGGCGGTGGATGGGAGTTTAGGGGAGGGAAAGGGGGAAAAAAAAAAAAGTGTATATATATATATACATTAATGCACTCTATTGTCTGCATGTTTTGATGGCACTTATGATATCCAATATGTATCAGGCATAATGTATGTACGACATAAACTAAAATGTATTGGATTTTTTTTTTTTTTCTTTTGGTGGTGCACTAACAATAATAAAAATATTAAAAAAAAAAAAAAAAAGAAGTGACATATTGTCGACCATGAATTTCCATTTTTGTTTTGTATTTTTCCCACCCCCCATTAGGTTTCCTTTCTTGTGTTTAGAGTCACCTTCTAATGAAATAACCTTTGCCTTTGTATATAGTTTCTCTCTCGTTTTTAAAGTAAAAGCATATTGTGTGAATACACCATATGTATATATATTTTTATACTTATGTTTTCTTTTATGTATTATAACTTTCAGCCCTGAAGAAGTTCATTTTATGTATGAACGAAACGCGTTGGCTGGAATTTGCACATTTTGATATTGAAAATAAAGGATTGATAAACCACTATACAAAATGAACATTTGGATTTATTGAAGAAAACTCTTTGGTAGTGCACCGCTCCACTATTTTTACAGTTTTCTCTCTGCTTGGCAGCTGGCATCCAACAACGGCAGGTGCAGGAGCTGTATGTGCACACCCAATCCTACTATCCATTACAATTTCTTTAACAAGAAAAGGAATAAAGCAGGGAGGTGCGGTTACTCAGATCCGCCGTTGCTCATTCATTCTCTACAGTCTAGCCTAATCTGCTAGGCTCGGTCCGCTCCAGAAAGAAATACAAGCAACCCCAGACCTGTTATCTGCGAGAGACAGACTGTGGTACAGCTCCACGGAAAGCTCATCATTTTGGATTGAACCCTCTGCTTAAATTCAAGTGTAATTTCAAACTGCAAAGTTTGAATTAGAAATAAAAAGCTAGGCAGTGAATTTTTTTAAACGTTTTCGTTCAATCCAATTAATGCCACATGAATATTTTCCCAAAGGTTTTTTACACTCCGAATTCAGACTTGGAATTGTCAGAGTCAGTTGCACTGGCTTTGCAAATGCAATATTTGGGTGCGTTAGGCCTGGTGTATGGTGGCAGCAGCAGGAGGAAGCAGATTCGTGAGGAAATAGTTACATCGACCACCATCTTTTACAAATATTCGCTGTTAACAGATCAGCATGGTATATGTGCTTTAAAAAAAGCAGGCTTTGAGGTGCTGGCACACCGAATCGCTCTCAATTATTTTTACTTGTGTTGATGAAACTATAGTAAGTAATAACTATAAAACATTGCGTTACCTGTTGAGACTTTGTGTACGTGCTAATTACACACGCTATTATTTCTTTCTAAGTTCCTACCTGTGTAGGACTCTGTAGCTTTCAAACGCATGCTGGGAACTTTCCTGCTGCTTTCAGTCTCTTTTCAAACACTTTAACACCTACTGGCTGTGCCAGAGTCTGACAATTACTTCTACACAACTGAAACAAATGCACTATGAAGCAGCGGGTAGTGCAATTTCTGATTTTATTTAATTTGTTAGAGATGACCAAACATTGCAAACAGCAGTAGTATGAGTTTATTACAATGTGGTGAAAACCTAATTTCGATCAGCGGCATTGTCAAAACTCCACTTGAAACTAATAGAGGTGAGAGGTGTACAGGCTCGCGAGTTCTTGTTTCCCACCGAAGTCAGAAAAATGGATAATAAGCCTGGTTGAAATCATCCCAAACATATAGGTAAAGCAGGCATTTGAAAGTTTTAAATAAAGCAGCAGCACTGCAAAAATATATGTGAAACTTCATGGTTAAAAGTGATATTGCATCAAATAATTTACTTTCTATTCATAGTCCTATTTTATTGGTAAATGCTATTATATTACAGAAGGAATGGACTGATGACCAAGACCATTATTATGTCTGAGATGCATCACCCTGGTCTGTGCCAGACGCAGACCAGGTCAGTGCACCCTAATACCAGTAGCGGCTCCTGGAGGGAGTGGTGCGGGGCGGTGGGGCGGGGGAGGGGCAGGGTGGGGGGGTAGTAAACTACGTCGTACGGCCGAACAGATTTAAGTAACTAAATAAATAAATAAAACGAATTACATTGCGCGCGCTGCATCGCAAATGGCGATGCAGCGCGCGCAATGTAATTCGTTTTATTTATTTATTTAGTTACTTAAATCTGTTCGGCCGTACGCCGTAGTTTACTACCCCCCACCCTGCCCCTCCCCCACCGCCCCGCACCACTCCCTCCAGGAGCCGCTTCTGCCTAATACAATTATTGCTGCCCCCAGTGCAGCCACAAACGTATACCTGCTTTGGGGAAGCACTTTAGTGAACGATGGACCAGCAGTTTTAAGCCGCTGGTCCACCTTTTCACTTTGGAGACGGCAACCCAGCCTGCCTTACAAAGGGAGACAAAGATCTACCTTCAGTTGGATTCCACAAGTTAGTGCACCTGTCTGCAGGGGGTGGCTGCGGAGTCATTGCAGTGGTGTGCCCTCAGGGGTGGCTCTGACTGTGCACCACCTCTTTGGTGAGCACAGTCAGTGCTCCTCCCAACTTTTCCTTTGCCTCTGAGTCCACATCTGTAATACAGCGAGTACACAGAGGCATAGTGTTCCCTCATATACATGGGACCATATCCCCATGCAAAAGAGAGAATGCCCTCTGAAGATCACGCCTGGACTACATGTGCAAGTTCGCAATCTGTATTACTGAAGGGTCTGCGCCAGTGTGCCCTCAGTAGACTTTCCTAGTTGCCATTGACTGCTAGCACCAAATCAAAACTTTATCTGTATCTCAGAACCCCATTTGAAAGGAAGATTGCGTTTTCATACATAGCACAAAGGGATTTGTATACCTTAACAATCCTAACTTATCCAACTCAGCATTTTATACTCTGCAGAAAATTCATGAGTAGCACAAAACCTAATGATATACCCATTGTGGCCAGATGTGACTCAAAGTTCTTGGCAAAGTATGTTGATTTTTTTCATACAACCCTATGTAATACGTTCGTTAATTAAAGACAGCTTAGCTGTTATCAATGAAGTAGAAGGTTTTCTATTTCATAATTGTATTGACTTACTAGTACCCATATACGTTGAAAGCTTGTATGCTAGTATTCCACAAATAGAATCATTGTCCATTATTGAAAAAACTCTGAACACTCATATCAGACCTCATCAGGTACTGACAGAATTCATCTTAGAGTGTGCTAACATAGCATTAAGACAGAATTATTTTATACATAAAGGCACCTTTTATGAACAAATAAAGGGGCATATTATCAACGGCCAGCGATAATTATCGCTGGCCGTTCTCAGCGTGAGAATTGTCATCGCCGGCTATCGCTGATAATTATCGCCATGCTAGCGCTGTATTAACAACGCATAGCGCAATGGCGATAATTATTCCTGCGATAGCTTGTTTCCATGGAACATCGCTGGTTTTCCAGCGATGTTCCATGTAAAACGGCGATAACCTTGCTGATACGACCCTGTGGTCGTATCAGCATAATCCATCTCCAATATTAAGTATAGGTAAGTCAGCATTTTTGTAGACGTTAGTTTTTGGCGAAAACCGCGGTTTTCGCCAAAAACTAGCGTCTGCAAAAATGCCTGGGCCTCCTTGTAAATATCGCGATGTGCACATCAGCGATATTTACAAGGTTGTTCTGCCCAGTGACGCCCACTTTGCATCTCATTAGAGATGCAGAGGGAGCGTCGGGTAAAAGGGTGCTAACATGCGCTAATGCATGTTATCACCCTCTTGTTAATAGGGCGAAAACATTATCTCCGCTTTTTTGGCTTTTAAAGCCAAAAAAGCGGAGATAAGGCCCTTGATAATATGCCCCAAAGTGTGTTGCTATGAGAGCAATTTTTGTTCCAGACATAGCCAACCTCTATGTAGCAGATTTTGAAGACAATGTCATTTATAACACTCCCAACCTGTTGGACCTGGCCCTTTCTGCAGGGTCACCTCCAAACATTTTGCCTTTGTCATGGACACTTTTTACTCACTTGAAAATCCTGTACTCCCGGGAGCAGAATGTTGAGTATTTCTCAATTCCCACCTCAGGCCTCCACACGAATACCTAAATTAACTGGTGGTCGCGTGAACCCCATCGGGGGAAAGGGGAAGTGGACAGAGAAGAGACTGCCTTGACCTTCTTGATATCTTCCAACTAGCCTTCTTTATCTTTCTTCTGGATGTGTTTCCTCTTCCAGCTTTCTCTCTCTTATTTTATGGTAATTGTGGAGATACTGCAATTTAAAGCACACAATATTATTCCTCTAGAATCCCTCCCTTCCACTCCTTGTTTTCTCTCTCCTGAACTCCTTACCCAATTAGTCAAGGGCCTTCGCTCCTCTTCTATTTTCTTTTGTGTTTGACAAGTAACATCCTAGACAATAAACAATAACCTTAGTTTTCTTTTAGTCAATTCTCACCTTTAAACATTGTAGCTCTCACACTCGCATTCTGTCTTACTTGTGATTTTCTGTAACTCCCTTTGTACTTTTTTTTTAAAGTTTAAAATGCTTTATTTAGATAGTAAAACAAAGTAAAACATCATTACAAGGTCATATTGCAAAGGAAAAAAAAAAGAAAATTAGGGAAAAGTCAATATTGAAAGTACAAATGACCAAATTATATCCGTAACCCTCGAAAGAGAGAATGTATACTTAGAAGAAAAATGCATTTTTCACATTTTGAATGAGAAAGAGGGGGAGGAAAGAGAAGAAGGAAAGAGGGGGAGAGAAAGAGAGGAGGGGGACACTTCAAAGTTTAAACAATATTAGAGAAAATTTAAGTAACAACTAACTCTGTTTAAAGTGATAAAGACAACAATGGTACTATAAAACTGAATAAAACCAGGGAGCAATTCTAGAGAGAAAAGAGGTTAATGGTAACCACAACAATTCTTTTTTGATTAATAGAGGTACTGAAGTGGCAAAGGCACGATCCAACCTGTCGTGATGACATAACAAGTTCCACCAGGCCTGGTATGACATTTTTGAAGTGTCTTTCCAGTTGGTGGTAATGATCTGAAAAGAAATAGCTAAGTACAAGTCTATAAATTTACCAACATTACTTTGCACATCCCAAAGGGGGGAAAGACTGCCCAAGAATACATGCACAATTTCAAAAGAAAAGTTTGTAGATAAAATTTCATTAAGCTTTAACCAAATATGGGACCACAAGGATTTAACTACAGGGCATTGGAAAAACATGTGAAGAAAATCACTATTCTCATTAGGACAGGACCAACATTTCTTGGAGTCTAACAACTTAAATTTGTACATATCAGAGGGAGTGAAATAAAGTCTGTTATAGAAGAAAAATAGAGTTTGTGTAGTGCTGGCTGAGCGAGAAGACGTATGTATTTTTGACCAAATAGAACCCCAAGTTTGAAAGGAGAAGTCTTGGGCCAAGTCTTTCTCCCATAAGAGTTCTAATTTAGATTTTGTTCTAACAACCATAGAACGGGATAAGAGTTTGTATATAACCGCTGCTTTAGAAGGGATAGAAAAGTCAGGTGGGGGAGAGGAGACCTGGTCAGGTATAATAGGGGAGTTAGTCTGGGAAAGGAAATGAGTCAAAGAAGCCTTCAGTAAGGGATACTGAGGGGCATGTGTGGAAGTGGTGTCGAAAGATGAACAAATGTCAGAAAAGTCCCTAGGGGATCCGTCCTTCAGCAAATGATCTAAAGTGATAATACCTTTATCAATCCATTCCTTCCAGAATAGCGCTCTATTATTGATCTTCAAAAATTTATTGTACCAAATAGGAGTATGTAAAAGTTGATCCTTGGAAGGAAAGTGAGTTCGAAACAAAAAAGATGCAAGGGCTTTGGAATGGGAAAAAATAGGTGTGGAAAAGCGCTTCGGAGGTTGAGATAAACGAAAAGCCGTAATAAATGTAAAAGGTGTGAATTGGGCTTGTTCTAACGAACTCCAAGCCGTTTTATGAGTAAGAGGAGAATCAGATAAAAAAGTCCAAATCTGTTTCAAGGTAAATGAGGTGTGGTAACATCTGAGGTTAGGAAAGTTGACTCCACCTAAGTCCTTGGGTTGTTGAAGACGAGAGAGTGAAATTCTGGCCTTACGATTGTTCCAAAGAAATTTGGTTAGGGAGCGATTGATCTTGTTAAAAAAGGAGAGCGGAAGAGAGACCGGGAGCATTGAGAGATAAAAATTTATAATAGGAAGGAGCATCATTTTAATTGTGTCAGTCTACCCCACCAGGATAAGAAGAGAGGGGACCAGCTTTCAATAAGGATGGAAAGTTTTTTGAGTATTTCCGCGAGGTTAATTTTAATAGTTTCTTTGATGGTATTGGCGTATAAAATACCCAAACATTTGATGCTCTTGGGATTCCACTCAAAGCCAGAGCCATGAAACATATGAGAAAAGCAGAATTTGTTTAAGGGTAAAACTTCAGACTTGTCAATGTTCAATCTATATCCAGAAACTATTGAATACTCTTGTAATAAAGAGAAGAGAGCAGGCAGGGAGGTAGACGGATTGGAGATATATAATAGAATGTCATCGGCGTAAGCAGTACATTTTATATCATTATTTTTAAATTGGAGACCAGTATACTGTGGAGAACGTCTAATTTTCTCTAAAAAGGGTTCCAAAGCAAGAATGAATAGAAGTGGGGAAAGGGGACAACCCTGTCTAGTACCCCTAAGGAGTGGAAAATATTTAGATTGACAGCCATTGACCCAAATAGAAGTAGAAGGGGCAGAGTATAACAATTGAATATACTTGATAATAGAGGGGCTAAAGCCATGCCATCTCAACGCACCAAAAATAAAATCCCAGTTGACCCTATCGAATGCTTTCTCAGCATCTAATGTAATGGCAGCAACTGGTGAATCCATCTTGGAAGCAAGGTGAATGATATTAAGGAAGGTTCTAGAATTATCCGTGATAGATCTGCCTTTGACAAACCCTGATTGGTAAATATTAATGAGGTCAGGGATTACATTATTAAGACGAATGGCTAGTAATTTGGCAAATATTTTGCAGTCTGTATTGATAAGGGAAATGGGCCTATAATTTTTGCAAAGAGAGGGGTCTTTATCTTTTTAGGGATAAGACACGACATAGCTTGAGTGAAAGATCCTCTTGACTCACCAGTAGTGAGAAAGTGATTAATCAATGTGAGTAATTGGGGGACTAAAAATTGTTTAAAGTGTAGAAAAAATCTAACGGTAAAGCCATCCGGGCCAGGCGTTTTGTCCTTGGATAATAAATTCATAGCGTTAGAGATTTCACTTTCCAGGATGGGTGTGTCTAAGGATGTAAAATCTATGGAGTTATCAAAAGATTTAGGGATCGTTTGAAAGAAGGAGTCAATTTGTTCAGGCAAAGGGGCGGATTCTGGAGTATAAAGAGTAACATAGTATTGAGTAAAGCATTCAAGTATCTCCGCATCTGTAATGTGACGAATTCCGGAGATATCTGTGATAGCAGCGATTTTAGATTTTTGCTTTTTGATTTTAAGATAGTTAGCTAAGGATTTGCCTGCTTTATTCCGTCCACCATACATTTTTGCATTAAATTTAAGAAGATTATTACAAGCAGAATCCCAAGAGTGTTTGTTGTACTGCAGTTTGGCTTTAATAAGAGATGACAAAACATCAGGGCAGTTGGAAGTGAAGTATTGATGTTCGAGAGCTTTGATTTGTTTTAAAACAAGAGAGGACTCCATAAGGGCCTTTTTTTTCTTCCGAGAAACAAAGTCGATAATGAAGCCTCTGGCGGTGGCTTTGAAAGCATCCCAAATGTAATGAAATTGAGAATCAGAAGAAAGATTATTGTGAAAAAAGTCCTGAATAAAAAGCTTGAATTGATCAACGAATTGGGAATCCAGGAGTAAAGAATTGTTAAAACGCCAGCGTCAGGATGGATAGGAAGGAGCGGGATAATCCATGTCTAGAATGATGGGGGCGTGATCTGAAATAAGAATGGAGCCAATTTCTGAATTATTCATAAATTGGAGAGCGTGTGTAGTAAGAAAAATGTAGCCTATACGGGAGTGGGATTTATGTGCAGAGGAAAAGAAGGAGAATTCTAATGTGTCGGGATGAGAGATTCTCCATGAGTCAACCAGACCTCTGGAGGTGATGGCTTTGTGAAAGGTTTTCTGCATCTTATTGGGGATGTATTTAGTTTGAGATCGTCGGTCCAGGAAGGGATCCATAAGTTGATTACAATCGCCACCCACAATCAAATTATCTGCAACTTGGGAGGATAGTAGAGTGGAAAATTCATTCCAAAAAGTTAAGTCAATGCCATTCGGGCCATAAACATTACAAAAAGAAGAAAAGAAGTCGAAGTAAGAAAGGAGGGAGAGAAGGAGGAGGAGGGAGAAAGAAGAAGAGAAAAACGAGGGAGCATAGCAACCCAGATAAAGCTAGCAAAGAAAGGATGACAAAAAGCCAGCAGGCTTTAGTCATGGTAAACAAAACGAAAAGAACAATAATGTGGGAGGGGGCAAGAACAGACAACCATCACAAGAGACGAGGGAAGGGCACCAAGAAAGGAAAGGTTTACCATAAGAACAACAGGGGAAAAGTACAGAAATAAAGACAAAATGGCAAACATATGAAACAAAGTGGAAGGACACTTACCATATATTGAGGAAACTGCACAACGTGGTAAGTCATATGTAACAAGACATGGAGAGAATGGGGAAAGGAACACTTGCATCAGGAACATCACTAGGAAGACCTTAAATATAAGAAAGAAAACCAACAGAAAAACCTTTTTAAGGTTCTGCATCAAACATTGAGGAAACCAATCCAACGAGAGAAAACATGTATTACACAACATTGAGAAAACAAAATAAGAACACCTGCAACAGGAACATCAAGGGAAGAACAAAAATACAAACAAGAGAGCAACCAGAAAAACATTTAAGGTTTGCTTAGTTCCATAGCTTCTCCCTTGTGAACATGAATGAACTTCCGCAGGTCAGCTGGATCATCGAAAGAGAAAGTTCTGTCTTTGTAAGTCACTTTGAAAAAGCAGGGATGTAGAAGACTATATCGAGCGTTCATGGATCTCAAAGAAGGTCTGAGGTCCAGAAATTCCTTGCGTCGACTGGCAGTTGGTTTAGAGACATTTTGGGAAAAAAAGACTTTGTGGCCAGACCAGAGCATCTGCTTGTGTTGTTTGGCAGCGTTAAGAATAGCAATGAGGTCGGAATAAAGGAGGAAGTAGGCGATAATACCTCTAGGTCTGGACGGGGAGGAAGCGCTTTGAGGACCCAATCTATGCGCTCTTTGGATATTAAAGTCCATGGACCTTGGAAGGCCGACTATCTGCAGAACTTGGGACTTCAAAAGGAGATCATGTCTGAGCCCTCAGAACCCTCCGGAATTCCATAAATACGGAGGTTGTTGCGCCTATTGCGATTTTCTAAGTCTTCTGTGGTCTTCTTTAATTGAGTAACTTCTTTAGTGAGGGAATCGACTTTGGCGACAACATCCTGAGCATCACTTATTTTTTGTTCCACCTCCGAAAGTCTTGATTCAAGTCCAGACCATTTCTCTTCAATTCTCTGAAGGGTAGCAGTAGTGTCAGTCATGAAAGGTCTGATATGGCGTAGTTCTTCCATAATGTCCTCCAATGTCAGAGGGAGAGGCGATTTCGAAGGAGAAGACGGATCTTTTTTGACGCGCTTGTTGGTGGAAGCAGAAGAGTCCTTACGACCTCCAGTACCAGACCCCGAGGCACCAGACAGCTTGTTTGAGTGTGGGGTATCCATGGTAGAACGTGTTGCACACAACAGCAAAAAGAATATGTAGCGACCCTTGTTCAAAAAGATAGGGAGAGAGGAATAAGTGCCTCACAACAGATAAGTAAATAGAAGAGGTGAGCCCACCAAACTGCGTGAGGCGACCACGTAGCTGAATGTTGTTAAATAAATTATTTATGATCCGTGCTCTATAAGGCTTTTTGTTTGCTTTAAGTGTCCATAATCACACAAAATGGCTGCCGCAAAAAGAATAGGCTCTAGGGAGAAATACCTGAACACAAACGCAGGACCAGTCTTAATAGATTCATAACAGCCAACTTAAGTATTCAGGCATCCAAAGTGGGGCTGCATCAAGAAGAGAGACACTTATGCTTATAGGTCAACGAGGTGAATGTCGTTTGAAGCTGAGCAACACATGGAAGTGAGATAAACCAGTTAACAAGCAGCTTACTTAAAGGTCTTCTGATGACATCAATACAAGCCGTAGCGTAAGAGAAGGCAACATGTGGAGGAGTTCAAAAAAGGAAAGGATGCGCAATACGCCTTTGCTGAAGTAAGCCGAAGAGAAAAGTAAAAATTCACAAAATGGCGGCCATGAAAACGGGCTCCGTCAAGAGAGGCAGACAGAGTTGAAAAAAGCACCTAAAAGACCATACATTGGCCTAAAGACTTGCCTCCACGTGCCCTGTATCTTCCGGCACAAGAAGCGGAGCCTGGAAGTCGGAACTGCATCGGAGCTCGGTGCCACAAAGAGCCTTACAAAGCGGCCATCCGGATCCACCACCGCCGCGCGCCTCAAAGACACAGTGTTTTTTAAGGTCCAGTCTGCAACTGTTCTGCCTGCTTCCGTGCAAGGGAATGGATGAAGCTCAACAATGAACTGCTTCTCTCTGTGTTCCACCCTTGCAGTTCGGTGGACTGGCACCTGGGTAATTGCTGGTTTCCACCTGACAAGTTGGTTGGCACTTATTGACGATTCAAAATGGCGGCCGTAAAAACGGGCGCCGTGAGGAGATACAAGCAGAGTTGAGAAAAGCGCCTGAAAGACCGTACATCGGTCTAAAAACTTGCCTCAGCATGCCCATTATCTTCCGACACAAGAAGCGGTGCTTAGAATTCGGAACCGCATCTTGGGAGTGTCTCTCCCTGCGCCGATCGGAGCTTGGTGCCGCAGAGCGTCTCACGAAGCGGCCATCTTGGTCCGCCGCGCGCCCCTCCCCTTTGTACTTTTCTTCCGCAGGTGAACCAGCTCGCAGAACGCTGTCCTCTAACCTTCGGAGAAACTCAGGACCAGAAGATTACGGTAAGTGAAGATTCTACCTATGTCTATTTGCTTTTACCTATTATCTAAAGCTAATTCCTGTCTAACTACCGCCGCTACGAAACGCTCTAACCTACGCCTTAGCCTAGCACGAAAACTAACCTTAACACTGACTAACTACTGCAGCTTCAGAGATAAGCTCCTCACTGGGGAATTTCGTTGGTGAAGTGCGCGGTTTGAAATTCAACCGCGGAACTTCACACCTGAGCTAGACCTCGCGCTCGAACCCAAGCGCGAGAAACTAGACAGCCAACCTCACTCGCATTCCTCCCTGTTGGAAGAACAGAACTGTTTGCCTTATTTCGCATAACGATCACCCGCGAGTTAGTTCGAGCGGGTGATCGTTTCCAAATAGTTTTTTCCTGGATTGTAGTGGCGCATTGGAGTTTACGAACTCCTTTCTTTCCAACCCTGACAGTACCCCCTCGCAAGATCAAGCCTCCGGGCTGAGGTTTGTGTGGAAATTGCAAGTGAAAAATCTTAATTAATCGGGGTGCATGGACATCAGATTGTTCCACCCAGGACCTATCCTCAGGACCATAGCCTTTCCAGTCCACGAGATAAAAGATTTTACCTCGAACTGATTTTGAGTCCAAGATTCTCTTAACTTCAAATTCTTCCTTTCCTTCAATAAAAAGGGGTTTCCTATGCTTTAATTCCTTTAAATGTGGTGAAACCCTTTTAGCAGAGAGACATGAAACACTGGATGTAATTTTAACTGTGGGGGAAGTGTCAACTTAAAGGTAACCGGATTCACAACCAGTTCCACAGGAAAAGGACCTACGAAACGTGGTTGGAACTTCCTATTTCCTTTCAACCTTAAATTTCTTGTGTTCAACCAGACTCTGTCTCCTTTACGCAAATCCGGTTCTGGTCTTCTTTTCCTGTCAGCATTTTGCTTATAACGTTCCTTAGCTAAGGCTAGATTCTTGGTGGCAGACAGATGTACCTCACTAAGGTGTTGGACTAAATTTTGTGCTTCTGGCACCAACACTTCTTGGGTGGAAATCGCAGAATTTGGATGTCTTCCGTAGTTCAAGTAAAAAGGTGAATACCCCGTGGAGACATTCTTTGCATTACTATGCGGTAATTCTGCAGTCCAAAGAAGATCAGGCCACTCACCCTCTTGATCTATCAGGAACAATCGAAGATACTTCTCAAGCTCCTGATTTGCCCTTTCAGTTTTCCCATCTGTCTGGGGATGAAAACTAGTGGAATATCGTGTCTCTATGCCCAATTTTTTAGTGTAGGCCTTCCAGAAATGGGACAAAAACTGAGACCCTCTGTCTGTGATTAAAACCTTAGGGACACCATGTATTTTAATGAAACTTTGGTTAAGCTGTGTGGCTATTTGTTTTGCTGATGTGTCTCTCTTCAGGGCGACAAAGTGCGCCATCTTAGAGAAGGCGTCCACCATTACTAAGATTGAATGGAATCCCTGACTAGAGGGTAGATCTACAATTAGATCGAGTGTAACCGTGTGCCAGGGGTATGGAGGAGTGGGCAAAGGTCTCAACAGCCCTTGAGGTGCCTGTTTATCCGTCTTTCCCATAGCACAAGTCCCACAACCTTCAACATGAACTCGAACGTCTTTAGATAGCCCAGGCCACCAGAATTGTCTTTTAAGCAATTCCTCTGTTCGATGGATTCCAGGATGTCCAGCCATTGGACTATTATGGCACTCAGTTAGCACTTGTTGTTGGAGTTCTTGAGTTGGTATAAACAAGGCCTTGGAATGAAACCGTAACCCATCGTGAATCTCACGAGCAGGATTTTCTTGAGCCCACTTCTGCTTTTCTTCAGGCGTCAAGGCTTCTTTGACCTTGTCTTCCAGAGTTTTCTCAATTGTAGCTCCAACGATTTTTGTCTCAGGAATTATCTTTTGTTCACAAATAAGAGTTTTTTTTCCATCTGTGTCAATTCGCGACAAGGCATCGGCCTTCCCATTGTTTTTTCCGGGCCGATAGGTTATTACAAAATCATAGTCGGCAAAGTACAGGGACCATCTCAGCTGACGTGGAGTGAGAGTTCTGGCTGACTTTAGAAACTGAAGATTCCTGTGATCCGTGAATACTGTGACCACATGTCTGGCTCCGCGAAGGTAATGCCGCCACTCTTGGAAGGCGTCTTTGATAGCTAAGAGCTCCTTATCAGAAATGGTATAGTTTATCTCAGCAGGTTATAGCTTCCTAGAATGGTACGCTACCGGGTGTAACTGGCCAGTTTCCTTGTGTCTTTGGGAAAGTACCCCTCCGATAGCTTGCTTAGAAGCATCAGTCTCCAGATAAAACGGTTGAGTAGGGTCTGCATGTAGTAAAATGGGCGCAGAAGTGAAACTTTTCTTTAGAAACTGGAAGGCTTCTTCAGCCTCTGCAGTCCATTGAAATGGAACCCCCTTACGTAACAATCTGGTAATGGGTGCCACCTTCAAAGAAAAGTCTCGAATAAACCTTCGATAGAAATTTGCAAATCCTATGAAGCTCTGAACTTCTTTCACAGAAGTAGGTGGAGGCCAATTCAAAACAGCTTCAATTTTCTTAATATCCATTGTTAGTCCTTCTGGTGCGATCACAAATCCCAAGAAATCCACTGAAGTTACTCCAAAAGCACACTTTTCCAATTTCACATAAAGGTCGTTTTCCTTCAGGCAGCGCAAGACCTTTTTAACCTGATGCTGGTGTTCTTCTTCAGAAGATGAATAAATAAAAATATCGTCGATATAGACAATAACACATTGGTCGATGAATTCTTTCAAAATGTCATTAATGAAGTACTGGAAGGCTGCGGGGGCGTTACTTAAACCGTAGGGCATGACTTGGTACTCATACAATCCGTACTTTGTTCTAAAAGCAGTCTTCCATTCGTCTCCACTTCTCACCCGGATTAAATGATAAGCTCCCTGCAAATCTAACTTCGTGAAGATTTTTGCATATTTTAGTTGATCCAGAAGCACAGAAATCAGGGGCAGCGGATAATGATTATTGATGGTAATCTTGTTTAGGGCACGATAGTCTATACACGTCCTCAAATTCCCACCCCGCTTCGTGACAAAAAACAGAGGGGACGAGACTGGGGACTTTGACGGTCATATGAATCCGCTTTCCAGGTATTTCTGAATGTAATCCTTTAAATGTCGATTCTCAGCTTCAGTAAGCGCATAAATCCGACTACATGGAAGATTGGATCCTGGCTCTAAATCAATCTTGCAATCATAAGATCGATGAGGTGGCAACTTGTTTGATTCCGATTCACTGAACACTGAAGCAAACTCCTGGTATTCAACTGGGAAGGTCACTGTCTGCATCGCACAAACCATCATCTTTCTTTCGCATAGTAATGCTGCTGGGTTTTCTTTTTGTTCTTTCTGTCTTTCTCCAAAACAATGTTCAGTACAATAACCAGAGTCGAACTTCACAGTTCTTTCACTCCAGTTTATTGTCGGGTTATGTTCCGTCAGCCAAGGAAGACCCAATATGATTCCGAACTGCGGGGCATCAATTAAATTGAATTGAATTTCCTCCCTGTGACCTTCCGTTGAGATGAGTTCCACAATTTCCGTTTGACTGGTTATTGGGCCGGAGGATAGGTTGGTTCTGTCAACTGCCCTCACTACTTCAATTCTCTCCTTGGGTATCGCCATCAATCCAACTCTCGAGGCATACTTAAGGTCGCAGAAGTTCCCAGTCGCTCCCGAATCCAACATCACCACTACCCCAGATAGAACGCAATCGCGGAACTTCAAAGTCATCGTCAGGATGAGGTGTGGAGAGGAGGACTGTAATGTGTTTGCTACTTGATGGGAATGTGGAGTTGTATTCTTGTTAGCAACCACCAGCCCAACTCCCTCTACTGGTGGTGCTGAGAGTTTTCCTTCTTGAAGGTTTTAGGCTTCTTGGGGCATTCCTTCACAAAATGCCCGTTGGTCCCGCAATATAGACATAGATTATTTTGCCTGCATTTTTCCTTTTCTTCTTTTGTGAGTGGGCCTCTAATGGTTCCAATTTGCATTGGCTCAACACTGTTTTCTTTTTCTCCAGATCTCCCCAAATCTGACCTTGCCCGGTCAAAGCGTGGAACACTTGGTCGAAATTCTCGTCTCCTTTCTCCTCTCCTCTCAGTTTGTCGATAATCAATCTCTAACACCAGGTCAATCAAGGCGGACACCTCAGTAGGGCGATTCGGAATTTGCGACAAGGCATCTTTTAAGTCGTCCTTCAACCCTCGGTAGAACAAGGCTGCTCTTTTGGACTCCGGCCAATCAGTTTCTACAACTAACTTGTTAAACTGTGCCAGGTAGGTGACTAATTCGCGATTCCCTTGTCTCAATTCCAGCAATTCATTATCTGTTGCTTGTGCGACCTTCCGTCGATCAAATATACGTAAAAATTCCTTCTTAAATTCTTCAAGGTTATACAGTATGGGTGCATCTTGAGTAACCAAGGGCATTGACCACGAGGCAGCATCTCCATTGAGGTAAGACAGGATGAAGGCTATTCGAGACTGTGCGTCTGGGAAGACAGCGGGTCGGCACATAAAATGTAGTGAGCACTGAGTCAAAAAGACTTGAGCCTTTTGGGGATCCCCACCGAAGCGCTCTGGAGGTGCCAATGGGATAACTGGGGCCAAAGAATGTACGACTTGAGTAGTGGACCCAGTACTAGCAGCTGACCCTTGATTAAACATACTAGTTCCAGAAGGGAGCGAAGGAAACTTATCCCCAGACCCATCTCGCTTCAACTGGGCTGCCATTTCTTTTGTCTCTCACCTAGTAGCCTCCATCTCAAATTTAATAACCTTATTCTCTTCCCTTACTGCCATTAATTCCTGTTGAATTTCCTTAAGGACATTTCCCACATTTTTTAAGTCCAACCCTTCAGCCATTCTGCTCGGGCGAGTAAAGATCGTGGGCACTTCACTCTGTCATGGACACTTTTTACTCACTTGAAAATCCTGTACTCCCGGGAGCAGAATGTTGAGTATTTCTCAATTCCCACCTCAGGCCTCCACACAAATACCTAAATTAACTGGTGGTCGCGTGAACCCCGTCGGGGGAAAGGGGAAGTGGACAGAGAAGAGACTGCCTTGACCTTCTTGATATCTTCCAACTAGCCTTCTTTATCTTTCTTCTGGATGTGTTTCCTCTTCCAGCTTTCTCTCTCTTATTTTATGGTAATTGTGGAGATACTGCAATTTAAAGCACACAATATTATTCCTCTAGAATCCCTCCCTTCCACTCCTTGTTTTCTCTCTCCTGAACTCCTTACCCAATTAGTCAAGGGCCTTCGCTCCTCTTCTATTTTCTTTTGTGTTTGACAAGTAACATCCTAGACAATAAACAATAACCTTAGTTTTCTTTTAGTCAATTCTCACCTTTAAACATTGTAGCTCTCACACTCGCATTCTGTCTTACTTGTGATTTTCTGTAACTCCCTTTGTACTTTTCTTCCGCAGGTGAACCAGCTCGCAGAACGCTGTCCTCTAACCTTCGGAAAAACTCAGGACCAGAAGATTACGGTAAGTGAAGATTCTACCTATGTCTATTTGCTTTTACCTATTATCTAAAGCTAATTCCTGTCTAACTACTGCCGCTACGAAACGCTCTAACCTACGCCTTAGCCTAGCACGAAAACTAACCTTAACACTGACTAACTACTGCAGCTTCAGAGATAAGCTCCTCACTGGGGAATTTCGTTGGTGAAGTGCGCGGTTCGAAATTCAACCACGGAACTTCACACCTGAGCTAGACCACGCGCTCGAACCCAAGCGCGAGAAACTAGACAGCCAACCTCACTTGCATTCCTCCCTGTTGGAAGAACAGAACTGTTTGCCTTATTTCGCATAACGATCACCCGCGAGTTAGTTCGAGCGGGTGATCGTTTCCGAATAGTTTTTTCCTGGATTGTAGTGGCGCATTGGAGTTTACGAACTCCTTTCTTTCCAACCCTGACAGCCTTCCTCCTCTCCTTTTTGCTGAATTCATTTTTGCTGGCGCTATAATACTGGGGACTTTACCACTGCTATCCAGTGTTAAAGTGCATGAGCTCTGTACTCTACACATGGTAACATTGGCTTATTCCCCATTGGCATATTTAATTTACTTACAAGTCTCTAGTAAAGATTAAAAGCTACTAGTGGGCTTGCAGCACTGATTGTGCCACCCACTTCAGTAGTCCTTTAACATGTTGCAGGCCTGCCATTGCAGAGCCTGTGTGTACAGTTTCAAACTGCCATGTTGACCTGGCAAAGTAACCCATTTGCCAGGCCCAAACCTTCCCTTTTAATATGTATAAGTCATCCCAAAGGTAGGCCTTAGGCAGCCCCATGGGCAAAGTGACCCCAGATTTCGGACTGTGGACCTTAGAGCTTAGAGTACGGTGCACAGAACAACCATGCGGACAAGGAATGCGGGTTTGTCCCAGCCCCAGGTCAACTACCGCCCTCACAAATCTGCGAGACGCCAAAAAGCTAAGATGTTGTACCCTCCTGGCAAAGGTAGTGCAAGATCCGGTCCAACTCTCCAGGATGGGCAACAACTGGGAGAGCAGCAATCGAACTCTCTTCCATCTTTAAGCACAAAGACCAGGAATACAAATACAAATTCAACCCTAAATCTGAGTGAATACACCGCAATTGGCAACACCAACATTAAAAGTACTAAGGGTAATAATAATATTAGAAACTATTTTCAACAATTGACCAAACTGGGCTGCTCTGGTAACCCTGAAAAAAGCAACCCTGAAAAAACAGCTGATATACCCCGTTATGTAACTGGCACCGAAACCACCGAAACCATCGCTAACACATTAGTACGTGCTAGATTACACGAAACCTTGAATCAAAGCTCGCCATTGACTGCACCGCTTTCTCCGGAAATTTTTATAGTCTAGGTCAATAGCGCACTAGCAAAAGAAAATTTAATCAATCACAGCCCGCTTCGCCCCAACAACTCAGGAATCTGCACATCAGTGGCAACAAATTTAGACAGTGGATCCATGGAATTTCTCCCCGCCACCTCCTCGGAGGAAAGTGAGGCAAGTGAGGCAAGCGAGGAGTTTCCTCCCTTAACACGACACACTGCGGATATTACCGATAGTTGCATACTTTTGAAGCTTCAGCTGGACCCCCTGGCTTCCTCTTTCATGCCCACTGAGCCCGGGGACGAGAACTTTTTTCTAAAAGGGTGTTCTGACTCAAATCAAAGCCTATTAAGTGCAAATGAACCAAGGTCGCCCGGCTTGTCAAAAACGGATATGGAAATTGTCTCGGAGCCACAAAAAATAGAAAATCATCTTGCATTGATCAACGAAGCTTTGATTTCAATGGCAAATGCAGCCATAATGCACGCAGACAAATTAGACACTCAAATAATCATACTGCAATCAGTCGCTAGCCTGATCTCTGGATTGGACTTGAAATTGGAACTTTTAAACTCCCTGATACGCAGAGCCCAGGCAAACACGGACGTAAAGGCAAAACAAGATGATTGCGGGTGCTCCCCAATACTGCAGAACTTGGAAAAGCTCCCAGAAATAATGAGCACCTTAGTTACGGACCTTAAGTGCGAGGTCAATAGGTGGACGAGCAATACATCACGCCTCCCCCAGTACAATCTATCTCAGAGTCCAAGCAGGAAGACCACACAAACAAATATGATAAAAGCCATATATGAGTCATCAGGGCTAATGGGAGACCAAACAAACAAAATAAGAACAGGAGACCCGCAGCCTACATTGGCCCCACAGCTAAGGCTACAGGAGAATCAGGTTAGTTCAGAAAAAATCCAGGAAATTTCCAGGCACGACAGTAACAACCTTAAAAGTCCATCTAGCGTCAATGTCTTGGCCTTGAAATTCAATTCGCATTCCAAACCACAATCCTGTTTTACCCTTGATAATGGCCCTGGAAAATCAGATGATCCAATATCATCAACTTTAGAATTTCAACACTTGTCCAGGAAAAACAAGAAAAAATTGAAAGAGTTAAACAAAACAAAGAAAAACAAAAGCTATTCTAAAGGGACCATCAAGCATTGGCTTGTGCCAGAAAAACAGGAAAACAGAGAACATAGCAAGGTGAATCAGAATGACTTTGGCCCCACACAAAAAACAATTGCCACTGAACAAAATAGAGGCGCACAGATTTATGGCACAACTACTAATGACATACCTGCTCAGAGTCTCCCAGGTAACTTAAGTGGGAATTCGATTAAAATTCTGAGCACAACAGTCCTAGTGCCCAGCGACCACCCGATCAATACACAGGGCCCACAGATTGAAGAGCCACGCCAAGATATCACAAATAAACTTGCCCCCGCACAGCCAATAGCTCATAAGGAGCCCCAATTTGTAAATACATCTAACTACCAACGGGAGATGAAAACTGCCCAAGTAAGCACTAATGACCCTCCGTCCCCCCCGGATCGCAACTCTACCCTCAGGAGTGATTTGCAAACTTGTGCCCCAAGTATAAACCGGACCGGGGATGGACCTGTTCTCCGTGAAAATCCAACTCTGAATTCTACAGAGTCCTTAGATGCTACCAAGGCGCCTTTTAACCAAATCCACCCCCTCAAGGTTCATGCCATAGACCGAGAAAATCTGAAAGTATTGTTATATCCCGAATATACCTCGCAGGGGAACTGGGATATCCTCAATAGACGAAACCTTCTGAAGCTTTGTGAAAACATTCCGGGTTTGGAAAATATAAAAACAACTGATATTGAGACGGTGGCTTTTTCTGGCCCAGGACCAAGTGAGCTAAACGAAACAACTGAGATAACTTTCTCCAACCTGATCATGGCGGACGCTTTGAGAGGATATAAAACGCAACTGGACAATTGGGGCATAAAAATCAAGCCCCCACTTGCCACTAAATATCCAGAGATTCTGAAAAACAATGTGCCATGCGTTCGACAGGGAGAACAAGATCTGAATGGTCAGAAATGGATGAACAGTAAACACTCAACTCTACTAGCTACTGGATCCATTTTACATGGCTCTATAGGTGGCACACAAACAATTCAGCGGAGTAACAGCTCAATTCAAATTACCAAACATGTGGAAGGAGGCAATCGCTACTGTTCAACCAAGGGGAACAGCGCCAAAGATTGGTCCTGGCTCTCATTGGCCTTAAACTCTAGCTCCTGATATCAGGCCCTCACTAGGCAATCAGTCGACACCACCAAAGATCAGCTATGCCTTAAATAACGGCCATGTCCAGTATAGAAGTCCCTCGGATAACAATCAAAAGATCAATATCATGACTTGGAACATTGCAGAGATACATAAAGTTTTGCAAAGTCCAGCTGCAATCACATTCCTTGCTGGAGCAGACATAATCTGCGCCCAAGAAACATGGGCCATTTCTTCTACACCAATAGGGGACTATGCAGAATATTTCAAACCCGCAACAAAAGCCAACATCTTTGGGAGACCATCAGGGGGCATTTCAATATACGTTAAGCATGCACTGAAAGTATACTTCTCAGTAATAAAGAACCCTTCAGACATGTTTTTGGCTGGCACTCTGAAAGGCTTGAACACGACAGATGGCACAATATCAATACTCTTAATTAATGTCTATTTTAACCGCAATGGGCCGGGTTTGAAGGACAAACTCAATCGGTTATTAAACGAGATTGAAACTCTGCTATTGCAGTACGCAGGCATGGATTCCATCATTCTTGGTGACTTTAACATGCACGACATAGGGCTGAATGCACCTGAAAGCCACTCCAATGGGGGGACCGGAAGATTCAATGCCCTAATGCGGGCATATAACCTGGTAACGACACACTCTTTAACTACAAAAGTTAACTCAGCAGCATTGATAGCACCCACTTACAACAATCGGACCACAATAGATTATATCCTACTAAGTGAAAGTCTACAAAAACATATGTTAAATTATGCAGTCCAACCCCGGAATGAAAGTGACCATGCCGCCCTAACTTTACAGTTATCCATTACTGCGAAAATTCGTTACACTCTTCGCTGCATCGGAGTCACAAAGGGGGAGGAGCGACACAGACTCCTTAGAAGAATCAAATGGGGGCCGCTCCCAAGTCATAAGTTTGCCTCATGGAAATCAACGTGGAAAGGCTGGCAGACCGGTCTCAATGATAAGGGCCATATAGGGGAATGGGGTTCACTTGCCTACGATTTAGCATCTCTGCTTCGTGGGAGCATTACACACAGAACTAATGCTAACCCCGTATATAAACTGGGACACCAACCAGCAATCAAGGAATGCTCCAAACAACTGAATTCCAAACGCAGGGCCTATCAGGCAACTAGATCCGAGTCTGCCAAAAAGGAATTAAAACTAGCGGGCAAGAGGCACTCATCACTGGTTTGGCAGGTAAAACGCGAACTCACAGAGGCAAAATGGCTGAAGATTTTCGAGTTGCTTGCACCTAGCAAATCCCAAGAATTTTGGCAATATTTAAACAAGGTAATCCATGGGACCTCTAACAGAGAGAATCCACTTGATGCAAGCACTTGGGTGGCCCATGTAAAAACCCTCTACACCGATGACTCAAAGGCAAAATTAACAGAAGGAACAACAACTCTTGGGGGGCAATCGAGCAAAGTGATAATAGAACTTATGGAACCTCTGGCCGTTTATACCCCCCCAGAAAAAAAGGCAATTCGAATCATCTTGAAAAAAATACGCCATAATGGAGCCCCTGGACCTAATGGCCTGCCTGTCTCCCTCTTCAGGGAGGACATCGACTTTTGGGCTGCGAATCTGGTACAGCTGTATGCCAAGTGTAGGCTTTTGGAGGATGTCCCAGACTCCTGGAGGGGGTCACTGCTACACCCAATATACAAAAAAGGGCCAAGTACGGACCCTAGGAACTATTGTATGATTGCCTTATTGGACATTGAGGGCAAGGCTTTCGCAAGCACTCTTCTGATGGAACTAGCTGATTGGGTCAGCAAGGAAGATCTTCTCCCTTTCTATCAGACTGGATTCCGATCAGGAGGTTCCACCTTAGACAACATCATTGCCCTATCATACCTAGTACACCAAACGATGGCCCACGGCACTCAGCCGCTTTTTGCTTGTTTCATCGACTATACAGCAGCATTCGATGGGGTAGACCGCAACATCTTATGGAAGAAATTGGCACGTTGGAACATCTGCCTGAAACTGTTACAAGCCATTAGATCGCTGTATTCGCAAACTTGGGTAAAAGTTAAACTCTCATGTGAATCCGCCACAGAAAAAATCAGCACGGATCACGGGCTAAAGCAGGGCTGTGTCCTTGCCCCGCTGCTCTTTAATTTATATACTGCGGATTTGGGTAGCGCTCTGCACGGAGCCACTTTAGCGACTCCTAGGATTGGGAAAATCAAGATCCAGCTGATGCAATACGCTGACGACCTGGTCCTTTTGGATCATACTAAAATTGGCCTTCAAAAAGCTTTAACAGCACTCTCAGAGTACAACGCTAAAAACAAGCTGGTTGCCAACCCAACGAAATCCAAGATAGTGATTTTTGGACGCCATCCGAAAAAAAAATTTGATGAAATGGAGTTTGGGCCCATTAACATTGAATAGTACACAATCGTACAACTATCTTGGGGTCTGGATCAGTGAAACTGGCCGTTCACAGGTCCACCGTCATAAGCTCCAGCAGAAAGGAAAAATGGTTACTTACGCCATCTGCAAACTCCATGCCGTCTTAGAAAGTCCAACAACAATGGCCATCCAACGAGTCCTGAGGGCAAAACTATTACCTTCCCTCAATTATGCGATACAGGCGTTTCCAGGCAAATTCGTGCACGATCTTGAAAAGATCCATTGTGCAGCTTACAAAAAGTTATTTTGTCTACCAGCATGCACTAGGAACACTCTAATTTGCCTGGAATTCAATCTCAACCGACAATCTTTGGAAGAACTGGCGACTCTGGCGAAATACTTTTATTTAACAACTGTGGCACCAGAGAATTCAATGAAGACCGTTATAAACAACATTTTTCAACAACCTGGCAATCCATGGTCAACTGGCCCTGCTTCAGCCAAAGAACTTTTGAAATTAGCCACAGAGAATTGGGACCCCAACACAATTAAGTACACCACCATTAAAACATCAATAAAAAAGCAAGTAAGATCATGCTCTCGTATATTGGACATTGAAGCTTTGACAGCTAGAGGCTTTCATGAGACCCAAAGTTCCCCTCACACATCGCATGGCCTCAAACTACATCTTACACAGCCGGTGGGGAGGCAAGCCCTTCATAGGATTCTTGCAGCCAGTCTACATCCTCTTCCCCTAAAAGATCTGTATCCTTCAGTGAAAGTAAGACCGGCCATTGCGGAGTGCCGCCTCTGCTATTATAAGCGAGAATCACTGGCTCACATCCTGCTATGCTGTCCTGCCTTGTTGCCAGTGCGCCGAATCCATCTAAGGCCCATTCTCCTTCAACTGGGCACGCGGACGGCAAATGAGGCTGTTCAACAGTTATACCTGCTGGACACAGTGAAGCACATGGCCAACTTTGCCAAGTTCATTTACTATGCCCGCTTAGCTCTTATGGACAGGTCATCTTTGGCTGCGCGTGGGAATTATCTGGACGAGGGGCCTACCTAGTTTGGCCCCCATTGAAAGTTTGCTCTGGTGCACCTAAAGGACCGTTATTAATTCCAATGTATAAAACAAAAACCCTAAAGGAGGTTTTAGGAATAAGATGTGTATATATATTATTTTATTTTAATTATTTCTTTTATATTGATCGTCCTTTTTGTATTGGTTTTTATTAATCACACAAATAAAGAATCATCATCATCATCATCATCACCATGGGCAGGGTGCATGTATTTAAAAAGTTACTGCAAGACCTTTCTTGCCCATATGTCAACATTGGGATTACTTTGTTCCAACTTATAAGTGTAATTCCCAAATTGGGACAATATAGAAATTCCGAGTTTGGTGTCTCTGGACTCACAATTTATAATCACAAGTTGGATTTTAAATTGTAAGTCTGAAAATACCTCTTTTAGAATGTTGGCCTTTTCTTACTTTAATCATTTTGTGCCTCTGCCTGTCTCTCAATACACCTCCGGGGTGGGTGATAGCTGGACTTTGTGCATTCCCTCTAGACAGTCACACACAAAGGAAGCTGAGGTGTGACATTCACATTCTGATGGTCCATCACCAGGCTGATGGGTCTTCCCGGGCGGGGTGGGAGGGAGAATTTACACTTGCACCTGCATAGGGCTGTGCCTGTCTCCACACAAAGTGTTGCATACCCCCCTGTAGTGAGTCTGGAGCCAGAGCAGGAAGGGCAGGGACTTTGTGTTCTTCAAAGGCCTTTTTGAAGTCTGCCCCACTTCAAAGGCACAACTGGGTATAAGTACTGGACCCCTGACACCTCCAACTCAGTGCACTCTGGTCCTGAGGGCACTCTGCCAGGAAGAAGGACTGCTGTGCTGCAGAAAGGACTGTCACTCGGCTGGAATTGCTGGACTCCTGCTCTGTTGTGCCAGCCCAGCTGCCTGCTTCCCCTTGCCTGGTGGTGAACCTGACTCTCTATATTCCCTAGAACCAAGTGACTCCAAGAGATTTCTGGCTTGCCTCCTGTTCTGAAGTTTCAGGGACATCAAAGGCTTCATTCAATTCTGTTTACGCTGCTGGACTCTGCCAACTGTGAGTCTTGCCCTGCCAAGAGGTGCCAATCCAGTCCTGGGCCTTCAAGAAGAGTTCTGCAGCATTTTTCTGCCAAAATCCATGCATTGCCTGCTTTGCGGCAGTCGGAACCGACGTATTCGCCTTTGACGCCGACGCAGTGCCGGTTCGAAGACTCCACAGCGTAAACAGCGTGGCTCGACGATGGTGCAGCACCTTCATCGTAAGGGGTTCGACGAAGATGCGGGACTCGACTACGAGGTTCAATGATAACTCAGTGTCTTCTTCAGAAGGGGTTCAACAATGATGCGGACCTGACTGCGAGGTTCGTCGACAACTCAGCGCATTCATCGTAAAGTGGCTCGACGATGACTCTGAACGGATGCAGGTGCTCCTCGACGTTGACCCATCCTCCTTAAAGGTATTGATTTCAGTGGGACCTGCGTGGCTTCCATATCCAACCCACGCTCCATCGCGGTCGGCTTGACTTTTCAGATTTAACCAGGGGTCAAAGTGACCTCAAGTAACCCCTTAGCGCTATTGATTTTTAAGCACTATATTTTGATTTAATCTTTAAAAATTCATAACTCCGGGTCTACTTTTCGGATTTTGTCATTTTGGTCTTGTTTTGTTCATTAAATTGAGCTCTATTTTTCTAACTTGGTGTGGAGTATTTTGTGTGGTGTTTTTCACTGTTTTACTGTATTAAGTGTTGCACAAATACTTTACACATTGCCTCTTATGTTATGCCTGCCTGCTCTGTGCCAAGCTACTGGAGGCTGAGTACAGGTTAATTTAGTATGTGTATCTGACTTACCCTGACTAGAGTGGTGGTCCCACTTGGACAGGGTGCATACCTCTGCCAACTGGAGACCCTATTTCTAAAAGGAGTCAAAAACGAACCACAAACAAAATCAGATCTCACATGTGGTGCTCCATTTGGGCGTGCATCCCATAAAATCAAAAGCATAATTCTAAAAAATTGGCACCTAGTACAACATGAAACATTCCAAATCAAAAAACCTCTCCTTGCATTCACAATGAGATGTAATCTAAGTGATTGTTTAGTTAAAGCCCACAAAGAATCCACAAATCCAACTTTTAGCACTATGTGGGATTTACAACCGCTGATAATTACAAATATAAAAAGAACAATTGACCGACAGAATGCAGAACAATGTCATACATTCACCCCAGTACAGAGATCTGGGCCTAAATCCATCGTTTTTTTGCTCACCATGCCATTCCAGTTTGGACCCAGCCATATCCAAATCAGTCTTGACCCAACGCCCAATAGGAACAGTCCAGCCCGAACTGCCAGGCCATGTCCTCCCTGGACTGGAAACCAGCATCCTAGGAACGGTTTCGGGGTTTTTACGGTCCAGGGAAGACATGGCTTGGCAGTTCGGGCTGGACTGTTCCCATGAGGCACAGGGTCAAGACTGATTTGCATATAGCTGTGTCTGAACTGGGGTGGCGAAGTGAGCTAAAGAACGATGATGGATTCAACCCAGATCTGTGACAGGGGGTGAGTCTCTAAAAAGTTTCAGCGCTCCGTCCATCATTTCCTTGTGTTTGCTTTGATACTTACAAATATGGCACTTGTACCACTTGTAACACAACTTGAAACACAAAACATGTACTATTAATGGCAAGAGATGGGAACTAAGACACATGTCTAATGTCATCTAAAAATCTAAGGGCATATTTATGAGCCCCTTTGCATTGCTCCTGCATTACGCAACATGATGCAAGAGCAACGCAAATGTAAAATGAGATTTATGAAGCCACGCAAGGCCACCTTGCGTGGCTTCATAAATCTTGAGTAATGTAACACAGCGCTAATCGCTGAGTTGCATTACTCTGCCTCAGGAGGCATTTCCATGGGTGTTGCATCGGTGTTCCCACGCATCATCTATCGATTTTGACGCAGTCCCAGATTTACAAGAACAGGTAAACCTGGGAATGTGCAAAAAGATGCGCCTCCCCAGGAGAGGCGTAACAAGGAGAAATATCTTTATTTCTCCTCGTTTTTTCCTCTTTCTATGTGTGCTCATTCTGCAGCACACTTAGAAAGTGAAAAAAGCCTCTTAGGATTGTTTTCGAACAGGAAGGGCTCCTACCTTCATAAAAACAATTGTTCCTACAACACATGCTCCTTTGCACCATGGTGCAAGGGTGCCCCCATTGGCGCCAGGCAGCCAAAACGGCATAAAGTAAAAGGACAGCAGTGTGCTGTATTGTACAAATATGACGCATTCCTGCCTGTTCCCTGTGACACAGGGCAGCGCAGAAAGGTGACTTGCTTTGCTGCCCTGCACCACAAAAGTCATAATTATGCCCCGTAGTTTATTGTATATAATTCCCTTGTGCCTTTCATTACATTGGAAAAACAATACAGGTAGTTTGATGCAGAATTCTACAACGTCAGGTAAAGATCCGATGTACCATGTAAAACTCACCTCTTGTTGAACATTATAAAACATGCTGTCATCATTGCAATGAAATTAAGTGGTGTATGCTTAAAGTCATCAAATGTTCCACACAGGGTTGAATTGTGGATCACCGCCTGGCACTCAGAGAGAACAAATGGATTTGGCAAGAGAACACATATACCAAGGGGCTCGATGCCCAATTAGAGTGGTTTTCGTTTGCCATACTGTAGTAATCATTTCATACACTTTAGAACATTTGTGACAATACTTGTAGTCTGTATATGGCTGCGCTCATATTCTATGGCCCTCCTACTTTAATCAGTAGACAAAACAGTGATGGATGGAATGATATATTGAATCTAAGGCACTGGTAATCACTTGGGGCCGCATCCATCAATATACTTATTGTTTTGCCCTAAGTGGGACGTATATGCCCAGACATGGGTACCGTGCTAATGGTGTCACTGGAACCAAGCTTTGCTCAGTTTATAATTGCATAACTAGGGTGAAACCGGTCCTGTGTTGCCTTGTGTTCCAGTTCAGGGAAGAACTTTCTTGGCAGTTTGGGCTAGACTGTTCCTATTGGAGCAGGGTCTAGACTGATTTCCATATACCTGGGTCCAAACTGAGGTGGCATGGTGTGCAAAATAATATGTATTGGGATGTGACCCGACTGATTACCAGTGACTGACATTAATTCAAGCATTCCATCCATCACTGTTTTGGATACTTAATGTGTGTCTAAGTAGGACGGGTATGCCCAGACGTGGGTCCCGTGCACACTGTGTTACTGGAAACAAGCTGTACCTGGCTGATGAGCCCATAACTTGGGGGAAACTGGTCCTGGGTTTCTTGTGTTTCGGTGCACGGAAGACCTGGCGTAGCAATTCAGGCTGGACTGTTCCTATTGGAGGCAGGTCAAGACTGGTTTGTATAAGCTGGGTCCAAACTGAGGTGGTATGGTGTGCAAAACAACAATGGATTGGGATGCAGTCCGAGTGATTACCAGTGGCTGAGATTATTTCAAGCATTCCATCCATCACTGTTTTGTATTCCTCTTAGTTTAATCAAAATGTTTTTTCCCATACTGTGTATTTTCTCTAAAATATTTTTCTAATTTTATAAGATGACACCACTCCAACATGGCAGCACCATTTTTCACTATCCTCCACTATTTTACTACTCTGGGATGCATTCCCTAAGAATGTATTTCATTTTATTGTTTTGTAAAAGAGTACTTCTGCTTGTGATTAGGTTTGTTGATTCAGTTTATATATGTACCTTTCAAAATAACTTTGGCTGTAGTTCTGTGGGCTTATAATTGGAGTTGTACGGTGCTTGCAACACCATTATAAGATGGCAGAACTATCTACATTTGATCTACTTCCTCTATCCATGATTCACGTCTGGGTTTACACTGACAAAGCCTGGACGTTGGTGTGCGCTTCCTTGTCGACCGCCATAATTGCAGATGGTGGACTCTGAAGCTACTGCTGTAAGGTGAGTTTATGCTCCTCACTATTCCTGCTATGTTCATTTTTCCATTACCTCAGGTGTTGTAGTTTTTATCATATTTCTTTCTCTATGCCTATTTGTAGGCATGTTTGTTGTCATGAATACTTTCTGAAGCTGTGGACTGTCCAAACGCTTAATCTTACATAAATTGCATTTTCTCTGGGTAAATTCCATGAAAAGTCATAAGCACTTGAATAGTCCCACCCATGTGCCGGGACCCCGGAGTACTTCTTTTAGATAGATCTTCTTAAGTGGATATTTTTCACCTTTCTTCAGGAATGCCTGCAAAGACACTTAGAGGATGAGAGACAATAATGCAGCCTAAATACATAGGCTACACTGGCCGCATCTTCATCTTGAAGTAAAAAAAGGGTGCCAGTATACTATATTTTGTGCAATTTTGTAGTGTGTAACACACAGAAGAATACCCTTTACAAAACTTCTTTTTTCATGATAGAGATGAAAGGCAGAGGACAGAATAGCCTCATAGGCTGCCATTATATGTCTTGAAAATAGAAGCTGTGCCTTTAAGAATCCAGAGACCACCAGTATTCTATCATGCACTTCCATTCTTTTTTCCGGCTCCTGCTATCAGGACCATGGAGCCTTGAGTTCAACCAATTTTGTTTCTTTTCTTCAAAATTCACTTCTGAATTTACCTAAAAGCTGCTCACTTGACATCTTTGGCCTTTCCCTACCTTTCTCTGTCTTTTTCTGACAGGAATTTCTACAGTGTTTCACTCAAAAATGCCATCTCTTTTTGATAAGTGTCCAGAATGTGGTAGAAAGAAGGCCAAGGCTGATCCTCACAGAGTCTGTATATTATGCTTACCGGCAAGTCATGTTCCTGACTTTTCTTATCTGTAAAACCTTCCCAAAGCACACTCTGCATGACAGAGAGAAGATTCGACTCCAAGGTGCAGGGGAGAGGCAAAAGCAGCAGGCCCAGTCTTCATGTGGGACTTCTGAGCAAGGAGAGGGTCAGTCCTCTACCACAGCTTGGTCTTCAGCCTCTGAGGCGCACCCCAGCAGAAAAAGGGCTGAAAAACGGCACCAGTCCCGGTCTACGTGAGAACGAAGATGTCGAGAGGAGGTACAGCGCTGACCTGTTCGCCGTCGATCCGGAGCTCAGGGTCGAAAAGACATTGACGTTCCCCGTCGAGAGGAAATATCCCAATGTCGATTACACAGCTGACGACGAGGACATCCCGGTCGGCGTCAGGAAGCCCACGGCAGACGACGACACCGTGCAGGTCACCGTCAAGATCCTTATCAGTGTCAAAGCATCACCGCCGAGCGGCATCAACACATGATCACAGCCGCTCGACGTCGAGACACTGCCGTCGATCTCCGTCGCTCTCTCACCATCAGTCGACACCAAGGCATCGTCGTCGATCGCCGTCAAGACACCACCATTTGATGTCAAGACGAGACCCGCAGTCGAGGCAACGTCGGCGGTCGCCATCGACAAGTAGATTGACGTTGAGGGGGACGGAGGGATCGCCTTCAAGGGGGTCAGCCTCTTCAAGGCCTCAGGAGGGGTGCAAAAAGAGAAGGCTAATATATACATTGGATTCGGAGTATTCCCAAACCAATTCTCAATCTAGGGAACTTCCCGCTCCGACGTCAGCGCTTCCTCCTCAGCAGCCTCCTCCTCAGCTACCTGGTTTGGAACCAAGATCTCCAACACCTCCTCCTCCACCTCCTCCCCCTGCACCTCCTCAGCCACTAACTCCACCACCACCATCTTCAAGACCAAGATCTAGGTCTCACACTAAACATCGGTCTCACAGACGAAGACACTCCTCTACTCATTCACATCGTCGACGTCATGAAGGAAGGTCTCATTCAAGACATACTAGGTACACCTCTACTTCAAGCAGAGGGAAATACACTACAATACTCTCGGACTCTCGTCCCCGCGTATTTCACAAGTAGATGACATATCAACCTTTCAAGAGGTTCTGGTGCCAGGTGCTTCCCAACGAAATATTCCAATGTCCACTCCTACACCGACAACTTCAATAATATTTGTGGCTCTACAGCAAAAACAAGCTTCATGTCCCTTATTACCTCTTGTGCCGGATCTCTTAGAACCAGTTATGGAACTTTTTCTGACACCTTCATCAGTTAAATTAGCTCCATCCAGGCTGCAAAAGAAATACTGTCCTCCAGAGCAGGACCCTGCTTCCTGCGGACAGACCCAGCTCCGGATTCTATAACTATGGTGGCGGTGAAAAAGCAACACACCACGACTCCGGCCTCTACAGTGCCACTGGACAAAGAGAGACGAAAAAAAAACTCTGCAGGGAGAAAGGTGTGCAACACAGCCGCGACTACCATGAAAGCTACTAGTGCCAAGATATGACCAGGCCCTGTAGGAATCGCTCCAACAATTTGTGGACTGCCTCCCTAGAGACAAACAAGAGGACTTTAATGAGATCTTAACAGAAAGTCTGATGGTCTCAAATCAGGTCATAAGCGCAGCAGCGGACACATCTCTTCTTACTGCACATGAATATTACCATGGTGTGGCCCTTCAAGGGCACTCATGGCTGTGCCTGACGCCTCTTAAACCGGAATCTCAGCAGCACATCCTGAATCTCCCTTTCTCAGGTACAACACTGTTCGGCATGCATGCCGACAAAGAAATGGCCAGGATGATGGCAGAAATGGAGACACTGAAAGCTGTTGCTTAGAAAGACCAAAGGAACATAGTAAATCTTTCAGATCTTTTCAGCGCCGTTATCCTCTGCAGAGGGTTCAAACCCCTCAGTGGTATCAGGGCCGCCCGTCAGGTACACAACATCAGTACCAACGCTCCTATCAGCCTTATCAGAAACGGCAGGCTAGAGGAAGATCAGGACAGCAACCTGCTCAAGGAGGAAAAATGCCAGCAGGGTCAAAACTCTGAGGGGCATATTTACAAGGGGGCGATATGAAATTATCGCCGCTTTTGCGTCCGTTTTCGGGCGAAAAGCGGCGATAATTTCATTGCCTTATCAGCAAAGACACGCTATCGCGTGTTTTGCTGACTTAGCGCCGATTCCCAGCACGCCTAACTTTGCATCGCTAATGAGATGCAAAGTAGGCGTGGCTGTGAAACCAAACAGGGATAATATCGCGAAGGCAGCTTCGTGATATTATCAAGGAGGGTTAGCGATTATTTAAATTGCGTTAAGTATGCCTTAACGCAGGAATTTAACGTCTGTTAAATTCCTGACTAAGGCATACTTAACATGGGGGGTGGATTCTGTGGCTAAGACCACAGGCCCTATCATCTAGGATATCGCCGTTTTCCACCATGGAAAACGGCGATATCCACGCTATCTCTGGAATTTTATCGCCTCGGCGATGCGCGCTGGATGCTTCCCCCTACCGGAGCAGGTAACAGAAGAGGGGGAATAAAGGACTCAGGGGCATATTAACAAGGCCCGGCGATAAATATGCATGCGCTAAGCGCGCTTTGCGATATTTATCGCCGGGCCTTGTTAATATGCCCCTGAGTCCTTTATTCCCCCTCTTCTGTTACCTGCTCCGGTAGGGGGAAGCATCCAGCATTACCTGGCAGAGTGGCAAAAAATCACGCACGAAAATTGGGTGCTGAATATTGTTTGCAATGGACATTCTCTCAGATTCATCAGTCCTCCACCGTCAATACCTCTGAAACAATCCAGATACCAGATGCACCATTTACAGTCAGAGGCCAACATCCTCTTACAGAAACAGGAGATGGAACCTGTACCTCATCTACAATGAGGCATGGGCTATAATCAAGATTCTTCCTTGTCTAGAAGAAAGACAAGAAAAAGTTCATACCAATTCTCGACCTACGGACTTTCAACAAGTGGATTTGAAGTGTTAGGTTCCGAATGTTGGCATTGCACCAAATCTACCCTCAGTTATACCAATGGGATTGGATATGCGCAATCGACCTCCAAGACGTACACTTTTACATAACCATCACCAGAAAGCATCACAAGTTCTTGAGGTTTACAGTAGGGCTCAACCACTATCAGTACTGTGTACTTCCATTTGGCCTGAAGTCAGCTCCCAGGACTTTCTCAAAGTGCATGGCGGTAGTTTAGGCCCATCTAAGGAAACACAAAGTGTTCGTATACCCCTATCTAGACGATTGAGTAATCAAAGCATCCACATTTCAGGAGGCTCAACTTCACTTCCATTGGACCCCCGATCTCCTACGGTTGGGCCTTCTTGTCAACCATGCAAAGTCAACCTTGATCCCAGTACAGTGCCTGCAGTATTTGGGAGCCTCAATCAATACTCTCAAGGCAAACGTGTATCCTTCGGAAGAGAGACGCTTATCGTTCCTTCGGAAGGCTTAGGCTCTCATGGCAATATCTCAGTCAACCATGAGGAAAGTCTCCTCACTCCTGGGCTCGATGGCCTCCTGCATATTCCTCACACCGAATGCATGCCTTCACTTGAGGCCTCTTAAGGAATGCCTGGAAGACCAATGGGGCCAGCGAACAGAAGATTGGGAAGATATGATTCGATTGTCCCAACATGCTCTCCAGTCCATCAAATGGTGGTGCTATCCTGACAATCTCCTATGAGGGATCCCGTTTCACACAGAGATACCTGTTCAGACCATAGTCAGGGATGCATCTCTCAAGGATGGGGAGCCCACACAGCCACCTTCAAATTCAAGGCAAATGGTAACGCAGAGAATCCACGTACCATATCAATCTGCTAGAGCTATAGGCAGTTTATCAGGCGCTGAAAGATTTTCAGCCCTCACTTTGCTCTGACTCCCTGCTGTGTTCAGATGGGCAATACAATAACAATGTACTACCTCAACAAGCAGGGAGGCTTGAGACCCAGACCAATATCTCGGGTAGCCCAGGTGAACTGGAAGTGACTTCTGTCCAGAAACCTTACAATTACAGCAGCTCCCCTCTTAGGTGTCCAGAATGCTCAGGCCAATTCTCTCAGCAAGATCCTCCAGGAAATACACGAGTGGGTCTTAAATGACAACGTGGTCCATGATATCTTCGGAAGATGGGGTATTCCGGAGGTCGAATTATCTGCCATCACAGAAAACAGCAAATGCCAAAGCTTCACATCGAGGTATTACCAACCAGGAACTCTGGGGAATGCCCTATGGATCAACTGGTCAGGCAGATTTCATTACACCTTTCCACCAGTTCCCCTGATCCCGGCAGCCCTCATCAAGCTGTCACAATCACGGGCCAAGATGATACTCACAGCCCCGGAGTGGCCACGCCAATTGAGGTTCACGGACCTCCTTCACCGGTCTATCCATCCACATCTCAGACTTCCATCCAAGACGGATCTGCTAACGAAGTTCAGAGGACAAATGTTGCACCCCAACCTCTCCTCTTTGAATTTGGCAGCATATGGTTCCTGAGCTTGTATAGTGTGGGCACTTGAACTTACCTCAGGGCTGCATGGAGAGCCTCAAGGAAGCAAAGCGGACTTCCACACAGTTTCTGTATTTGGTGTTCATCAAAGAATTGGGATCCTACCTCTTGCCAGGAAGATGTCATCTTTCCATATGTGCTCCATTTGGCGAAATCTGGCCTTCAAGTTTCTTCCATTAGGGTTGGCTTGGCAGCTCTTACTTCGTACAGAAAATGCCCTTCACAACCTTCCTTTTTCAGAATTCATGGCATCAGAGATTTGTTGGAGGGTCTGAAGAAGGTTTTTACTCCCATTAGACGTCTTTCTCCTCCTTGGGAGCTTAATGTGGTTCTCTCTCATCTGATGCAAGAACCTATTGAAACCATTCATAGAGCATCGCTTCAGCATCTGTCTTGGAAGACAGCTTTCCTTGTGTCTATAACATCTGCCCGCAAGGTTAGTGAAATCCAGGCACTTTGCTATAAAGAAACATACACAGTGTTTCATGCATCCAAAGTAGTCATGAGTACTCATCTGAAATTCCTCCCTAAGGTGGTTTTGGATTTCCATGTAAACAAGACAATCTCTTTACCTACTTTTTTTCAACCTCCATCTACTCCAGCGGAGAGATCCCTTAATTCCCTGGATGTTAGACGGGTTCTGAAATTCTATTTGGATAAGACTAAGGATCTACGGAGATCTGACAAGTTATTCGTAAATTATAGCTCCCTCCGTACACGTCTAGCGACTTCGAAGCAGTCCATCTCCTTATGGATTGTTTCCTGCATCTTACTTTGACAAATATGCAAGGGTTGTGGAGAGAAAACCATTTCAAAATTGTTTGCAAAGGGAACAGAAACTAAGTGTGTCATGGAGGGATAAGAAGATGAACGACAGAAAGTTTCACAAGCACTATAGCCGCTCCCACAAGGCCAAACGGCAACATCAACTAAAACAAGTAGAATGAAATAAGGTAAATCGCTATCAAATTTATCTTCCACAGGTTTGTTAATGTCATCATCGTGTGACAGTAAAGAAGATGGATGTGTGATGGTGATGTCAGTCACAGACCGACATGCGAATTTCGGATTGGATGCTTGTAATGAAAAACACAAATCTAAAGAGAATAGCCACATAAAGCAACAAAGTTTTGTCCTAAAATCACTCTCAAGGTGAATAGTTGCCCTACAACTTTTATTATAGACAGTGGTGCATCGATAAACATCATGCCTGCTCCATGTACATTCCTGATTTTGCCACTGGGAGTGCCCCTTTAAGAGAACTTACAAAGTGAGACGTTCCATTTGAATGGTCATCTGACTTTGACCGAAGTTCAAGAAAATAATGCACGCAATTGAAAATACAACTGAAATGGCTTACTTTGATCTGAAATTGCATGGAGAGATTGTGGTAGATGCAAGCCCAGTGGGGTGAGCGTGAGTCTTGCTCAACACAATGGATAGCCCGATGCTCAGAGATACATTGTGGCCTATCCTAGCCGGAGTCTATCTCAGACCGAACGTGCTCAGTCTCAACCTGAGAAAGAAAGCTTAGCTGTAGTATGGGCATGTGAACACTTCCATGTGTTTCTGTACGGAAAGCATTTCACCCTTGTCACAGATCATCAGGCATTGTTCACCATTCACATCGAGAGGGGGGGTTGCGTCTGCATGAGTATGATTACATTACTGTGAACAAACCGGGGAAGGATAAAACCCCCCCAGGCTACTTTTTACGAGTGCCACTACAGAGTCATAGTTCAACGTCTACACCGAATGAGGACTACATCAATTTCATAGTAAAGTCAAGTGTGCCTGCAGCTCTTTCTATTGAACAGATTCTGACAGCTACTAGTACTGTCAAAGACATGCTTAAGCTTAAAGAAAGCACTGCAGTGCAATAATGGAGGAAACTTTCTCGACCTCTTACAGATAAATTTGAGTACCAGAAATTCAACAATGTTCGGGAAGAGCTTTCTTTTACACATAAGGGTGTCATACTAAAAGGGGCAAGAATAGTTATCCCTGAAAGCCTGAGGCAACAAGTTATTGAACTGGCACAAGAAGGGCATTGTGGCATTGCAGCAACTTAAAGAGCACTCAGGGATCAAGTGTGGTTCTCGCGCCTTTATGAACGAGTCAAAGAGGAGCTGAAAGCTTGTCATTTGTGCAGCTCTCTGTCTCCTAAAATGACTCAGCACCCGCTGAACATGTCTGATCTTCCTGAGCAAGCCTGTGAGAGGGTTGCGGTTGACTTCTTCGGACCCCTCAGTAATGAGCATCATCTCTAGGTAGTTGTCGATGAGTACTCACGTTTTCCACCTGTAGAAGACTTATCAATCATCCACACATGAGAGTCATCAAGAGGCTGGATGACATTTTCGCAACACAGAGTGTTCCTTCCATTCTCAAATCTGACAACGGTCCACCCTTCAATCGCTGATAGTTGAAAAACTTTCTTAATCGCTTGAACATCAAACATGAGAAAAGTGCACCTCTCTGACGACAGGCAAATGGCGTCATTGAACGATGTATGAGTACTTTGAAAAGGGTGGTTCAGCATGCTGCGCTGGAAGGAATTGAGATCAAGTCAGCTTTACGCCCAGCCCTCCGTGCCTACCATTCCACGACAGGAGAAAGTCCTGCCACCTTGCTGTTCGGGAGAGCTCTCTGAAAAAAGATACCACAATGGACCACCAGTTGGTCAATAGACCCTGACAAGATTGTGTCACTGACACCTCTCTCAAATGCAAAATGAAGGCTTACCCCGATAAGAGGCGTTGCATTCGAGGCACTGTCTTAGAGAAAGGAGACTTAGTTCTTGTCAAGCAAAAGCGGATATGCAAGACTGACGCTCCATTTGATGCTGAACCGCTAAGAGTTGTGGTGAGCAAAGGACATATAGTAACTGTCCAATGACCTGGAAAATCCATAACCGGAGACTCATCACACTTTAAGCCTTTGTCTCGGTGTTCGTCAGCTCCAGACCTCATGAGTGAGGCAAGTCCACCTGAGTGCCCAAGTCAAGCATTCGTTTAATCGCCAGAGATGCCTAAGAAGGTGCCCCTCCTCTATCTCATACAACTAGATCTGGAAGGCTGGTGCGAGCACCTTCACAACTCATCAAGGAGCTATAATGTGTATATATTTGTTTTTACTTTTTATTTAACAAAGGGGTAGATGTCGTATCTTGTGTTTGTGTGTATGAGTCCTCTAGTGGCCCTCGGCAGACTCCTTACACTTATTATGTAATCTGGTGGGTGTCACTGGGTGTGGTTAGTAATGTTTGTGATGCAGTGTGTTCAGTTAACGGTTGCGTGCTGAAGAATAAAGAGGAGCAAATCAGAGGTCATTGTGTGAATGGTTTGTTACATGCTCCCGGACTGGGGATGACACTACGTGTTCAAAGAGAGCTTGTTCAAAATCCTTCTACTGAAGAGGTCTTCAGAGATATTCTACCTAGCTAGTTCTACAGGGTGACGGTTCGCTGGTCTCATAAAGATACTAGGAATGCTTTTTTACTTTGGTGGTACATTTCTTTAGGAAGGTTTGGTTATGGGGTGGGGTTCTTTGGTCAGGGAATACACTCTTCTCATTTGCATACATTGTTCCCAGACTTTTCTGTAGAATTTGTAATGTCTGACATCAGAATTAACTGGACTTGGCACATGATTTTGTAGTTGAGAGAAGGAGTACGCGTGTGAGGAACATCTTGGGAGATGCTAGAAATACTCTCCAATGGCGTAGATGGATATTCTGTTCACTGTTCCTATTCAAACACTTTCCTGAAGTACGAAATTAAAGAGGAGAAACAGAGTTAAATAATGCTCCTTTTTACACAAATTTGAAACGAGGACAATAATTTTAAACCTGAACATGGCTCGACATGAAGGCCATCCAGCCTGTTTCAAGCAATGTCTACTTAAATGGACCTTTTTCTGTCAGATGTTCATGGTTGACCAGGGTGACCTGTAAGATGCATCACACCACCAGCAGCCTAATTTGGATACAACCTCCAGTTTGGATCTATAGTAGACTTTCAAGCACCATAATTTATTCTAAGTCTAAACATGTAGTAGGAACCACCACGTCATACTCACTGCATGCGCTCTTAACACACCTAATTTGGATTGAGTCCCATTCGGAGCTTTATGACTTAGAAATTTGCATTAACTTTATTTTTTGATTGAGACCTCACATTTGATCTGTCCAACTAGAACTCAGATTGGATAGAGCATACAGATTAATTACGCTAGACATTCTTATTTCCATATTTCAGTGTGATGGAGTCTTTTACTGGGAAAAGTACCAACTTTTTTTCACACAAGAACATGTGGGAGTCATCCCCTGGGGAGTACCTATTTTTTTTATAGCGGTCAAATAGAATTTTCTCATCTTATTATTTTTGGCTGTTTATGGATTTCATAAATATTAATAGTTCTTGCTATTGATTTTTTACAGTAGGATATTTCCTTTTCGTATATCAGTAGAGGCCTTTGAAAGATTTGATATTTATACCTATCTATTCCGCTTAAATGTCTGTTCTTCTACTATAATTGGGTGTGCACAATGAAATTCTTAATTTCTTAGCTTCTCAGAGAAGAGTTATGGAAGAAATATGGGAGAAGGTGCATCATCCATCCATCCATACACATACATTCTCTGTGCCATTTAGTTCTAAAGAATCACAGTCCATAGAACTCACTTATGTTGTTCTTGTTTTACTAGTAGTGTAAATATACATATATATTGGTGCTTCCCAGATGTGTTGCAGATGTATGGGTGACTCTATTGAAGACAGTTTCAACACAAATAAAATGTCTACAATCATTAACATGTAGGTGGACATAAAACTGGGTAACCATACATAATTTAAAGCATGAGCTTCTGCTATAACAAACAAAAGCAATACATTAATAGGCTAACTTATTGTTGATGAGATGTTGTAGGATGTTCCCTTAAATACTTAAGTTTGCTCTGGTACCTAGCCCTCGTGATAGTATTGTAAATGTATATAAGAAGCAACATATGGATACCGTTTTGCATTTAATGCAGAAATGCTAACACCAGCTTTTGCTGCTGCTAGCAACTATGGCTTCATCCAAGCAGCCTAGTGGCATTAGCACATTTGAAATTCAGTAATGCGACTTGACTTTTAATAGCAAAACCATGTTAAATATGCATAAAACGTCTTACCTTACATTTTACTAAGTTACACATATATGTAACAGCAGTTTAGGACACACCCATCAATACAGCACTTTGAATAGATCCTATTCAGCGGAAATCTATTTGAAGAATCATAGACAGATGTTGAGACAAGCCTCATTACATTCACAGCTAAAATATCACTATGCCTTTGTTCTGTAACACCTGTTTATCAAGCTCACAAAGGTCCAATAATGTATTAGGCTATGTCTATCATAGGAGCTGCCATGTTTGAATTTAATTTTATGTCTTTAATATGGGAAGGTTCACATTAAAGAGACAGAATAAGTCCTAGGAAGTGTACTACAGAAATGTTTTGTGACACACTCAGAGGCTGCGTACAGATAGGCAAGGGAGCAATACAAGTATATTTCTAAAGCACACATTCACCCAATGGATATTTTGCTACCGAAAATCAAAGTGCCAGATGTATAAAGTGTTTGGGATTCAGTAATCAGTCACAGACTGGTTACCAATGGTAACAATTGCTGTTTGTATGTACGAAAGGCCTGCACTTCACTACGTTTGTGAATCGACTAATCAGCGAATCGCTATTTAAACAACTTCAAATACTGAATCGCAATGTGTGATTTCATAATATTGATTCGCTATTTTACTGCACAAATCATTTGCAAAAAGCGACTAGTCATAGAATGGTTGCTTTGCACATTCCGTTTACCACCAATTGGAAGCCGGTGGTATCAAGGTGCAGCCTATATAAACAGCCCCAGAAAGCAGCAGCATTTTCCCCAATAGCTGCTTTGAACGTGATGGCGAGGAGGACGTAAATAATGGCCGGTCTGCAGAGGAGGAGACAGGAAAGGATTTTCAGGCTCAGAATAATACTTTGTCAACAAACTGAGGACGCAATTTCTGAAAAGAACATGCTCAGTAGTGCAGTCATTTTATATCTCATAGATGAATTTAAACCACAGCTAGAAAGAAACACTCTCAGAAGCAATTCTATTTCCGCCCATTTATAAGTATTATGCTTAATGCACCTCTTAAACTCTGGTAGTTACCAAGGTGTCATTGCCGCAGCAGGTAAAGTTTCCCAAAGTGCACTATCCAGATGTTTCAGAGCTTTTATGGATGCCATGTTGATGCTAATTAATGCTCATATTACATTTCATAGCACTGTACAGTAGTTACAATTGGCAACATTGAAATTGCATAGAATTGCTCAATTTCCACATGTAGCTGGATGTATTGATGAAACTCGTGTTCCTTTGTGACATCCATCTGACAATGAGTATCTTTTTTTTTTAAAATAAAAGAATACTCATTCCCTAAACATACAAATTGTTTGTGATGCATCAAATATAATCACAGATATTGCGGCAAGACTCCCAGACAGCATATGCATTAATGTTTAGGCATGATGGAATTTACACACATCATTTTGAAGAAGGATATTTACTTGGTAAGTGTTATCATTTTTACAAAATTATATGACCCACATAGTCATTCAGTTCAAATTGTAATTATTGCATTATTTTACATAGACGGTGACAGTGCATATGCTCTGTGCTCATTGATTTTAACACCTTACCTACATCTTTCAACACAACATGAGCACTGTTACAAGACTGCGTATCAAGTGGTTTGATTGTGACGTGAATGGCAGTTGGACCTCTCAAAAGTAGTTTTTGATGTCTCCATAAGAGTTTTGGTACCCTACAGTATATATAACGACAAGACGGAAGTGTCCTGAAGCACACCCATTGCTTTTCTTCATTTAAGTTCGTGTTACTTTATTTTTTCATATAAGCGAATTTCAAGTCCTCCACAAGATTCGGTTCACATCCTACTCAATGCATTTCGGTTAGAAAACCTTCATCAGGAGTATCTATAAATTATATAAAAATATATAATATATAATTAAACAAATGCCAATAAATCATAAATGATTTATTGGCATTTGAAGTTTAAATCGTTTGGCACTAAATAAGAAGGGGAAACTAGTTAGTTAATATTTTTACACTATAAAGTGGAGCACATGCAACGTGACTGAAACATATATTTTTATAACTTATAGATACTCCTGATGAAGGTTTTCTAACCGAAATGCATTGAGTAGGATGTGAACCGAATCATGTGGAGGACTTGAAATTCGCTATATGTTCATGCATAGGCCTGGATGGGCAATACATCGAACAATTAAATGCAAAAAAATCAACGAATTTTATATCTTTTGACGTGATGGATAAAATGTGGAATAATGAGGATAAACAATGAGAAAATAAAATTAGACAAAATTGATTACTAAGGTGGATGAGTATTACTTTGGGATACCAATGCGTATACGGCTGTGCAACCCGCGTGACCTGCTAAACCAGCGGGCCACCACTTTTGAATGAATCATGTTCGGGTGCGAAAGGAACGGCGCACTAATTACGGGTGCTGCACGCCAAACTTGAAAAAATAAAGTAACACGAACTTAAATGAAGAAAAGCAATGGGTGTGCTTCAGGACACTTCCGTCTTGTCGTTATACATACCGTTTCACCACCTGTTAGCACCCCGACGTAAGAAAAATTAAAAACTTGAGAGCAAAGGATGATATCGGATTTCACGTCAAAAGAAGTTCACTACGTTTGGATTACGGAGAAGTCTTTGACATGGACTGTCCATTTTCTAAATGTTTATATTGGTATACAAATGCACGCAAGGTTTATGTTTATAACACGTGTTTACGGGATAGAGGGGGACTTTTTGTGAGGGTTTATTAGCACTGTTAGCACTTTAAATGAGGACAGGTAATGTGATTTGGTGGTGGTGGGGCAACACGTGATGGTTTACACCAATGACCATAGAGGTGGGGTGTGTAACATCGATTTAAATCTGGGAGGATTAGTATGGTCGTGTAAAATAAACAACGAGCGCTCAGGAGGAGGTTGAGGCATTGCGAGTTTTACATCAGGTGCGCATGGGGGTTGGAGATGGTGATAAACTTGATATAGGGAAGCAATGTAGCTTGTTCGGGGGGTTATGTTAGTTGTGTAGGGGTGGATTGATGGTTTACTGGGGTTTGATTTTTAGTGGGTTAGTTTTTTGGAGGGCGTGTGGGTTAAAGTACAATGGTTTCATAAATCAGGATGAAGTGTTTAAAAGCCTGGGGTTAGATTGAGGAGCACACGACATGATTTGTATTTTTTAGTTGACGCTTGGATTTATGTTACGGGGGCACAGGATCGTGATTTATTGGCATTTGAAGTTTAAATCGTTTGGCACTAAATAAGAAGGGGAAACTAGTTAGTTAATATTTTTACACTATGAGGTGGAGTACATGCAACGTGACTGAAACATATATTTTTATAACTTATAGATACTCCTGATGAAGGTTTTCTAACCGAAATGCATTGAGTAGGATGTGAACCGAATCATGTGGAGGACTTGAAATTCGCTATATGTTCATGCATAGGCCTGGATGGGCAATACATCGAACAATTAAATGCAAAAAAATCAACAAATTTGATATCTTTTGACGTGATGGATAAAATGTGGAATAATGAGACTAAACAATGAGAAAATAAAATTGGACAAAATTGATTACTATGGTGGATGAGTATTACTTTGGGATACCAATGCGTATACAGCTGTGCAACCCGCGTGACCTGCTAAACCAGCGGGTCACCACTTTTGAATGAACCCTACAGTATGTACCAGAGACAGGTTGCAAGATAATAACAACATATGCTATGTTGCATGAGATAGCAATTCATAGAGGCTTACCAGAAGTCATGTCTGAGTTAGAGTCAGATGATGATTATCAAAATCAATCACCATATCAAGCACAGGGTGCAACAATGGCAGCAGGGAGTGCACATTACTAATCATTTTTAAGGCAAGTGTGAGGGTAAAATGTGACTTATAAGAACAGACAAAACAAATATTTGGCTTGCAAAAAACAACGTACTTTCATACTCAGGTATGCATATGTATGCTCAAACATTGAGCCTACAGAATGTGTAAAGTATTTCCGCAGTACAAATTTTTTCATGTATGTTAAATCAACTTTTCATAAAAATAAACAGCAATTACTGCAGACATTTATAATGTTTTAATGTTAGCGTTTACCCCGACCAGTAGAGGATCTCTAAGATGTTGTCGACCTACACTTCTTGACATATCCCCAAATCCACAACAACTAGGACTGTGGCGCATGCTCATAGATTGAGTAACAGAAATACTGCTCGCATTGGAGTGCTCTTCACTTTCAGCAGCCTATACTTCACCCCCAATACCACATTTGTTACTTCTAAAATGCCACGTGTAACATATCGTCTATAGTAGCCCATTTCTATTTGCAGGGTGATAGCATGCTGAAATAAGGTTGCAGTCTCATGTGCAAGGCAATATATAGAGCGACTTAATCCATCAATTCGTGCAACATAATTATGTTGCCTATGCCTTTGTGCCAAATTTTCCTGCTGTAAGTGGCCACATAAAATATTAAGAGACTCTTTAACCCCTTCGTTGCCAGGCCTCCCGCCCCCCGTGCCACGCCTTTTTTTTGTCTATTTGGGGTAGTTCGCGCTTAGGCCCTCCATAACATATTTCTCCACATAAGGTATCCATGCCAAATTTACATCCTTTTCTTCCAACATCCTGAGGATTATAAAGGTACCCATGGTTTGTGGATTCCCCTGGAGCGGACTGGGAAATGAGGCAAAATACAGCTAGATTTTGTTTTTTTTGCGAAACATGGGAAAAAAGTACTGCAGAAGACAGCGTCTGTTTTGTTCCCTGCAAATGGTATCAATGAATAGTTTGTGATGCTAAAATCACCATCTACCCAGCATTCAGGAACAGGCAGCCTTTTGTCAGAAAACCAACATTTTCTACACAGTTTTGGCATTTTACTGGGACATAGCCTATTTTTCCTATGTTTTGAGCTTTCAACCTCCTTCCAGTTAGTGGTAGAAATGGGTGTGAAACCAATAATGGATCCTGGAGAGCTATACATTTATGAAAAGAAGACAAAATTCTGAATTCAGAAAGGGGTCATTTGTGGAGAGCTTTCAAGGTTTTCCTATAAAAAGTAACAGTTAAAATAAAAAAAATATTGAAATTGAGTAGAAAAAAAACAGCCATGTGTACCTACATTTTCATATGTAACTTCTTCTGATTATGCTAGATTTTTTAAAGCAATATAATGTTATATCCGCAGAGCCCTTCTAGTTGCAGGAATATATCAGGCTTGTAGGTTCACAAAGAGCCCGAGGTACCCAGAGCCAATAACTTAGCTGCACCTAGCAATGGTTTTTCATTGCATACCGGGTATACAGCAATTAATTTGGTAAAATATAAAGAGTGAAAAATAGGTATCAAGAAAACTTATGTATGTCCGAAATGGGAACAAGATATTGAGTTTAGAAGCAGTGGTTATTTGCACATCTCTGAATATGTGGGTAGCCATACTAACAGGTTAATTAAAGGACATTTTTCAAAATGTCTTCTTTTTTACACACTGTCTTACATTTGGAATGCAGAAACGCATAGAAAGACAACTGCTAATAACACTTGTTCTACTGTCCTGTATTCCCCTAAGTATCCCGATAAAAACAGTACCCCACTTGTGTGGGTAGGCATAGTGACCGCGACAGGAAACAGGTCAAAACGTAACATGGACACATCACATTTTTCCACTGAACACTGACCCTTTTTTAACAATGTGCCTATCTGTGGATTTTGGGCCCTAGCTCAGCCAGCACCTAGGGAAACCTAGCAAACCTGTACATTTTTGAAAACTAGACACCCAGTGAATACAGAATGGGGTGACTTGTGTGGGTCTCACTAGGTTCTGTTACCCAGAATCCCTTGCAAACCTCTAACTTTGTCCCAAAAACACATTTTCCTCACATTTATGTGATAGAAAGGTCTGAAATCTGTGGGAGTCACAAACTTCCACCCACCCTGCGTTTCCCCAAGTCTTGCAATGAAAATGGTACCTCACTTGTGTGGGTAGGCTTAGTGCCCGTGACAGGAAACGGCCCAAAATGCAACGTGGATACATCAGATTCTTCCACAGAAAACGGACCTTTTTTTGCAATGTACCTAGATGTGGATTTTGGGCCCTAGCTCAGCCAGCACCTAGGGAAACCTAGCAAATCTGTACATTTTTTAAAACAAGACACCCAGAGGAATACAGGAGGGGGTGACTTGTGTGGTTCTCGCCAGGTTCTGTTACCCAGAATCCCTTGCAAACCTCAAACTTTGTCCAAAAAACACTTTTTCCTCACATTTCTGTGATGGAAAGGTCTGAAATCTGTGGGGAGCCACAAATTTCCACCCACCTAGCATTTCCCCAAGTCTCCCAATGAAAATGGTATCTCACTTGTGTGGGTAGGCTTAGTGCCGCGACAGAAAACGGCCCAAAACGCAATGTGGACACATCACATTTTTCCACTGAAAACTGGCCCTTTTTTGCAATGTGCCTATCTGTGGATTTTGGGCCCTAGCTCACCCGGCACCAAGGGAAACTTAGCAAACCTCTACATTTTTGAGAACTAGATACCCAGGGGAATACAAGATGGGGTGACTTGTGTGGCTCCCACCAGGTTCTGTTACCCAGAATCCCTTGCAAATCTCAAACTTTGTCCAAAAAAACACATTCTTCTCACGTTTCTGTGATGGAAAGTTCTGGAATCTGTGGGGAGCCACAAACTTTCACCCACCCCGCATTTCCCCAAGTCTCTCAATAAAAATGGTACCTTATTTGTGTGGATAGGCCTAGTGTCCGCAGCAGGAAATTGCCCAAAACTTACTGTGGAGACTTGAAAATTATCGATCACAAAAAAGACCTGGTCTTGCTCGGCGGCAATGTAGGGAAACCTTCCAAACCCAGATATTTCTGAAACCTAGACACCTTGGGGTTGTACAAGAATGTGTGGTTTGCAGGGGATTCTGGGCAGGAAAATGTTGGGGTATCCATGCAAACCCCACATTCTTGTCTCCCCCCCTGGTGTCTAGTTTTCAGAAATATCTGGGTTTGGTAGGCTTCCCTATATGGTGACAATATATTTTGGGACCTTCTCTGTAGCGGGCACTTGACCCACCCACACAAGTGAGGTACCATTTTTATCAGAAGACCTGGGGAAACGCTGGGTGGTAGGTAGTTTGTCTCGATCCGGTGATCCCACAACTTTCCCACACAGAAATATGAGGAAAATGTGATTTTTTTAAATCAAAATCTGAAGTTTTCAGGGGATACTTGTTGGGATCCACGAGAAGGGCACCACCCTGTACTCCCCTGGGTTTCTAGTTTATGAAAATATCGAGAATTGGTAGATTTTTCCCTTGAGACAATGTACACCTTGTCAGAGAAAGACAGAAAAGGCAAATATTACCTCACAGACAACTATTCCTCAAGTACACACACATACTAGTTGGATTTAGAATGAGGGTGAGTGAAGGTTCAGAGCGTCAGATACTATTAAGAAAAGATTTCACAAACAGGAAATGCACTGTAAATAATTAGAAGGTTAAAAATCTGAACCAGTGTCTCACAGTTCGTGAGCTGTAAAGGCACAGCAAGGCACCAACCTCTTTACAGGCCACTCACACATCTTTCATACATGACGCATACAAGACCATTCACACTGCCAGTCATAGGCCCAGTACATTACAAAATTCACATCAACAGACAATGTAGAGACAATGTACACCCTGGCAGAGAAAGCTAGAAAATATTCCTTCACAACCAACTATTCCTCAAGTACACACACATACTAGTTGGATTTGGCACAAGGGTGAGTGACGGTTCAGAGCGTAAAACTTTATTAACAAGAGATTTCACAAAAAGGAAATGCCCTGTTTATAATTAGAAGGTTAAAAATCTGAACCAATGACTCACAGCTCATGAGCTGTAAAGCCACAACAAGGCACCAACCTCTTCACAGGCCATTCACACACCTTTCATTTGTGACACATGCAAGACCATTCACACTGCCAGCCGTGGGCCCAGCACATTACAACAATCACATCAACAGGCAGTGCCATTCAAGGGCCCATCACTTCCATATGCCGATATGCCTGACACAGCAACCACACCGGCTGACGAAGTGTGTGGACTGGCGTTTGGCTACCAATGTGTGTAGTGACCAGCAGCAAGTTACTACTCACACAACGCCAGCCAAACACCAGTCCACACACACTGCCAGCCAAGCACCTGTCTACACACACTGCCAGCCAAGCACCAGTCCATTCACACCTCCAGCCAAGCACCAGTCCATGCACACTGCCAGTCAAGGGCCTACCACACACATCGCCAGCCAAGTGCCAGTCCACGCACACCGATACCAAATGATACAGACCAGTCAATTTACTTTTACACTTACGGTTGCAACCAAAAACTCTGTTGCTTGTGGTACAATTTAAAACATGTGGGCACACAGCCCAGGATTAGCAGGACAATAGGGGTAGTACATATGACTCTCCTTCTGCACACCTCTTTGGGCACAGACTCTACATTTCTTAGCGGGAATGTCTTTTTTGGCCGTGGGAAAAAGGTGATCAGGAAAATGGTGATATTTTAATCTAACCACATCCTCCATCACTGCTTCTCTAGGAACTCCTGCTTGTTCTACTTAAACAAGACTGCCTATCAGAGACAGCTGAAGCTGAACAAATGTCATCTTTGACTCTGGAGAGCAATCCTCAAATACAACATAGGCATTGAAGCTTGCTAAATGGAATACATGGAATAAATGGATAGCCAACTTCTTATACCAAAAGTATGCCTTACGAACAGCAGTGTAAGGTTCCAACCTTTGATCTGCTCGATCTACACCACCGATGTACTTGTTGTAGCCTAAAATGTACACAGGTTTTCACACTTCAACAACCTGACCCCAAACAGTTCAAGGTGAAGTACTTTCATCATGGATGGTAGTCAGCATGTAGATATCTCCCCTGTCAGAAGATTTCAGAGCTAGAAGCACTGTCCCTTCGCAAGTTTTTTTAAAAACCAACTCTTTTGGGTAACCTTTAAGGTTAGAGCGGATTGTGACACAAGCAGCAGTGTCCACTTTCAACAGTTCCCTGGACAATGGCACACCGGTGTAAAAGTTATCTACATATAAATGGTGACCTTTGTTAAAAAGCCATCTACCAAATTCCCACACAATTTTCTCTGAAACTCCAAAAGTGGATGGACAACCAGTGGGGTCAATACTGGAATCCCTACCAGTGTAGACCCTGAAATTATAGACATATCCAGTACTACTCTCAGACAGCATATACATCTTAATTCCATAACATGCCCTCTTGCTAGGAATGCACTGCCTAAAAACCAATTGGCCCTTGAACTGGACCAAAGACTCATCCACAGCTATTTCCACAGCTATTTCGTTTCCTGGCACATAGATCTCTGAAAATAGATCTACAAAGTGATAAAGGACAGCCTGAACCTTAAAAAGGCTGTCACAATCAGGGTGATCTTGTGGCAATGCTAAAGCATTATCAACAAAATGCAACATCCAAAGAAGCAAATATGGATTACGACTCCTGGATGCAGGAAATATAGCCGCTGCCATCAAGGGATTAGTAGACCAATATGAAAACAGTGACGGCTTCCTTATCAGGGCCATCAAAAAAGTTAAACCCAAGAACTTCTTTAGCTCATTCAGATTTGTAGGAGTCCACTGGGTAGCTCTAGAGTGGGGCTTAAGTCTGGCACTGTTGTCCGTCAAATACTGTTAAGCATACATATCATCCATAAACAACTGAAAGAAATTTATAGGCAAAAAAAATTCAAAATTCAGTTTACACCCAGCAACACCACTAAAGACAGGCAACACCGGCTGCAGCATGTTTGGGTCAACCCAGAGTCCAGCACTTCCAATGGTAAGCCTTGCAGCCCGGGCTGCAATCTAAATGCCTCTTGCTGCACTATAGGCACATCAGTGTCCTTCTCTAAAGCAGGCACTTCATCCGCACTGAGAGTAGCTTCGTCATCAGCTGATTCCTCTCAGACAGAAAATTCACTGCTAGAATCCTGGCCTTCCTTCTCTGCCTCAGATGCAGAATCAGCTCCATAATCATGGTCAGAAGAAGACTCGAAAAGCATACGAACAACATGCTGAGCAGTCATCCTGCGGCTAGCCATAATCCTTACCAAGAAAAGTAACTTGACAAATAAGTCAACAATACCCAACACTGTGTAAAATAAGTAACAAACAAAGTGTGAATTTATAAAACAAAAAGTAAAACTACTGGCATGTAGCAATTGCAAGGTAAAGTCAATCAATACAAAGCACACAAAGACCTATATACTATAAAACAATACCATTCACTTGCTCACCAGCACCACCAGCACCTACTCTGCACAGACACAGCAAGCACCAACAAAAACCCACTAGAAAAGAAAAACAAAATAAAATGACACACAAGAAAACATAATACACATTGTGCCGAAATACAAGGAAAATTTCACACACATTCAAACAGAAGCTAAATAGGCTGCTATTATTACAGCATTTCTAAAAAAATATTCATGCAGGTCATTGATACTAATTTCGAGTAAACAGTATTAAAAAACTATTTCTTATCAAACACTTGCAACTACACAAACTGCAGATCTACCAGTGCAAAAACCGCAACCACAAGGAAAACAAAAGCTTTCCACTAGAATAATAGGGAGAAAAAAAACATTATAATCACCAATGATGACAAAAAATAACAATTAACATTATCAAACACCATGAAGTCTGCCTATCACTGTCTAAATGCCAGCCATAAAAACAACCAGCCAAGTACCAGTCCACACAAAGCCAGCCAAACGCCAAAACAATCATCAGCCAAACTACACTTCACACACAAATTTTCCTTGGTGGTCTAGTGGCCTCTGCCCCACTTGGCAGCAAACGGGCCTACAAATATGGCTGATCTGCCCCGTGAGGGGGCAGAAAACAGCCAAAACATTCAACCCAAAAAGAGGAGCGACCCTTGCCCAAGGGGCCGCTCCCCAAAACTCTATGTGCCAAATATAATAAAATCCCTGGTGGTCTAGTAGCCTAATGGGCCTAAAAATACATGGCTGATCTGCCCCTGATGGGGGCAGAAATGGCCAAAAAATTCACCCCAAAAAGGGGTGCGACCCTTGGCCAAGGGGCCGCAATACATTACGCGCCCTATAGAATAAATTCCCTGGTGGTCTAGTGGCTTCCGTCCCTCTTGGGGTCAGATGGGCCTAAAAATATAAGGCCAATCTGCTCCCAAGGGGGGCAGAAACAGCCAAATTAAAATGCCCCAAAGAGGGGGCAACCCTTGCCCAAGGGGTCGCTCCCAAAACATTTTGCATTATATATAAATAATCCTTGGTGGTCTAGGGGCTTCTTCCCCCTTTGTGGCAAATGGGCCTAAAAATATAAGGCTGATCTGTCCCCAAGGGGGGCAGAAATGGCTCAATTATCAATACCCCACAATGGGAGCAATCCTTGCCCAAGGGGTCGCTCCCCCTAAACATAATGCACAAAATCACTGGCTTCTAGTGGGTTTCAACCCCCTGAGGGCAGATCGGCTGAAAAACAGGTGATCTAGCCCCAGTCAGGAGAAACACAGGAAAACGTGCTGACCCCAGGGCAGCGACCCTTGCCCGAGGGGCCGCTCCCATATAAATATATTTAAAATAAATTCCTGATGCCTAGTGAGTTTCGACCCCCCCTCCCCACCTGAGGGGCCAGATCGGGCAAACAAATGGGCGAATTAGCCTCCGGGGGTGGTGAAACATGGATTATATATGCCCCCGGGTAGCAGCCCCTACCTAAATTTCACCCCTGGTGTCTAGAATTGTGGATTCCTGATCCACGGTTGCAGCCCCATCTGCGATCATGGAGCAGGAATCTACTCTGTACAGACGCAGGTGGAAAGTTCTTTCACCCTGCATCTCTACTCCTGTAAAAAAAAAACAAATAACCCGGGAGAAGGACTTACCAAAAGAGGTCCTCTCCCTTGACGCGCTGGAAGCAAATGGTTTCCAGCGCGTGCCCGGCTGCACTTGATGACGGCACGCCGTGAGCGCGCCAACGTCATCAGTTGGCCGAGGGGGGTCGGGTGCGGCAGCGTAAGCGATTCCACTGCCATCCCCAGTGGAGTCATGTGGGTGGGTGCCCCACTGGGGGAGCGCCAGCTCTTCCCTTGTGGGCCAGTGCCAGGACGTAATGGTTATGTTCTCGCACAGCAGCACTGCTGCCAAAGACGTAACCATTACGTCCTTGGCACCAAAGGGGTTATAATTGTGCACTTTCTCACCCAAGGACCTTTGCTCTTCCTCTATTGTGTTTGCTAAATGATGAAATCCATTTTTCGTGCTTCTTTCTAGGCCTGTCAATGTATGTTGTAGGTGCTGCATGATCAACATTGACTCTTCTAATACTCCAAAAAGCAGTGCATTATCAGTACTATTTCCAGAGGAAACAGACAGTGATGACTGTGATCTCAAAACACTGCGATGTGGCACACTACTCTGCCTGTGTAGTTGTCTTGGCCTCACTGCTCATTCCTCAATTTCACTATTTGTGGCTTGCGCCACAAAATCCTCAACAGACTGTGTACAAGAGGTAACTCATGGAGTCGAACATTGGAGATGGGATGATGAATTCCTTTAGTATGTTTCATTTCCTTCATCAGTGACCATTTCTGTGTCTTCCTGCCCCTCACCTTCTATTTCATGACCTCTCTTTGATGGGATAGCTGCGTACAAATGTGGTGACAATTACTTTTCTGATATATAGACATATATCATGGTGTTTGATTTTGATTTAACAAAAAAGTATAATTTCGAACATCACCTTTGCTATTGATAACGCTGATTCTTATCTTACCACCTCTAAGAATCTTCAGGTCGCCAGGATCTTTTTACCTGCTGAATAGTGTGAAGGGAAGAAAATCTTTTTTCGGTTATGCGACAATTTAGAATCCAGTTTACCTTAAAAGACCACTGACCCCGAATTCAATTTTGTGAGTTTATTATAGCCAAGAATAACTGTACGTGCAAGCACCTCAACACGAGGTTAAAGAAATAGATGGGCACTAATACAAATAGCATCCTACGCAAGAGTCTCATCCGACTCAGGATAAGAAGAATAGTAAGCTCCAGAAGTATTAGACAAGCGATAACTGCTCCAATCTCTATATTATTCTTCATTTATCTAAATAAGCATAAAACCATTAGCTGTCCCTACTCTATCACTAAGGTGACATACCTACTTAACGAACTTCCCAGGCAAGAGTAAAGAAAAGGTGTCAGCTGTGAAGACTTCCTAAGAAGTGCACTCACTTAGCATTTTGAGCTCATTCTAAGATGCTCCTTCCTAGAATCTCTCTCCCTGCCTTCTTCTCTGGCCTCCTCTACCTCTTCTCTGCCCTCCTCCCTCGGGGCACTGTCCCTATTACAAAATGCACATACAATTGAACACTCCCTTGGCACGCCTCTTTGGCCAGGTCTTCCTTCTCGTACTTTTCCATCAAAACTCTTACTTCATCCAGGACGGTTACGATGACCTTGAGTCCCAGGCACCTTCTCCGCTGAAAGTATCATCCCTACATTCCAGTTTACTCCCATCTCAATGCCTCCCACCACCCTAACTCTTGAAACAAAGAGCCAGTCTTTCGCTAACGAGGCATATGTCTTTGCACCTGCAACAGAAGATACAATTCAACAGACTTTTCCCTCTGCACGAATCTACCAACTGTGCCCAGAGAGCCTTTCCAAGAGAACACCTTCTCTGCCTACAAAATAAGCTAACATAGGATTGAACAGGCCTTTCCTTTGCGTATATGCAGATAGGCCTTTACACATTTTAAACACACAATCCTTAATTACTTCCTTAAGCATAGGCTCGTATATTTCATATGCAAAGCATAAACTACACGTGCACTTTAACCCCTTGACCGCGATCGGAATTCCGCTCGTGTGCTGGACATTCCGATCGCGGGTGTGGTCGTGACGAGCTCAGCTCGTCATGCGCACAGCGCTACCGCGCAGCATGACGAGCTGAGCTCGTCACGCGCATCGAAGGGGTTAATATCATACACGTTAATTAATGCATCTCAACTGCACGTGACCTAACCTATCTAAGCATTATGCTAAACATATTTCAATACTGTGTTACATTTGCATGATTAAAATAACGCTACTACTCTCTTTAATCATTCCAATAATGCAATTTGAATTACATTTTACTATCCACTAATTTATATATGTCTGAATATATACGGATGCGGACTAACGGTGATTATGATGCACCCCTACAAATTTTACGAGAGCATGGCGCTCTATCAGTTCCCCCCTTTGATGACTCCTGTCATCACATCTTTTCACTCCCTTGGAGAAAGGACCGACCTAAACAGAACTCATTGCCATTCTCCCTTGTCGGAATCTCTCCAAACTTTTGAGGTTTCGATAGTGACTGTCCTGCAGTCTAGCCATTCTCGTCTCATTTTCTCTCAAGGCCCTCTCAGCTCTGCCTGCTCGATACCACTTGTATGCTTTGATCAGACCCCACAGACAAACCACAGAAACCACCATGATAATGAGAGGTCTCAGAACATAGCCAAGGAACCCCTTTCCCAAATTCGCAAACCAGCTCCCCACTTGACCGAATCCCTTGCCAACCTTCTCCCAAACTCCCTCTCCAGTCAAGTCTGCTATTTTTGTGTGGATCGTAGTGATGTTACTTATATATTTCTCCAGATCCTTGCTGTGGTCTGGTATATAAGTGCAGCACTCTTGAACCTTCAACAATTTGCAGACTCCGCCCTCTTTTGCCAACAGGACATCCAAAGCAAGGCGATTCTGCAAAACCATTGTCCTTATCGACAACATCTCTCCCTCCACAAGTACCAGCGACTTTGCTGTATTCATTGATAGCTCATCTATCACAGTCGCCAATCTCCGGATCTTTACATCATTCAAGACCACTCCCAAACTTGGTATCATTGCTCCAAAGATATCTCCCACTACAACCCCTGTACTCGCACCTCTCCTCACTCTTGAATGCTTTCCACCTTCCAAAAGCTCCAAATCCTCTGCATGGTAAATCTTTGGAAATATTATTCCCAAGTAACATGTACCATACCAGTTCGCTGGAAACCTCACATAAGCATTCCTTCCGCACACAAAATACACCGTAGGTATCACTTGCACAGGGCCTTGCAGAAAATTCTTTGCTGAATCTTCCATAGTGAAAATATGATCACACGTACTCTGTCCCACCGGGACCTTTTCATAGTAGGTCTGATAACGTCTCACACACAGCTTTCCCCTCTGCTCCTTGTCCAATGCTATAGGACCATAACTTCCTTTTGTTCGGTGCAATCTTTCCTCCTCGGTCCAATCTACTGGACTACCTCCTATGTCTCGTGTCTGTGTTAATTTTCTATATCTATCTTCTACCTGATCTACAAACTTCTTCTCTACATTTGACAATGAACACGTCAAGTTATGTCGGTGAGCATATGCGGTATCTAATTCCAAAGACGGTATGAAATACTTCCTAAGCCTATCTTCTGACTTATAATAGTCGTATTTATTCAAATGTTTGTAAGCTGGAACTTCAGGAAGCACTGCATCGTAATTGGAAAAGAAATACTCAAACTGATCTCTTTCATAAAATATACTAAGCAACAGACTACATGAAATCCCATACATCAGTGGAAGATGGTGATATCTAATACCCTCATCCACTGAAGCAGGCAACTGCATACACACATAGCAATCTTTCGCATCCATCGCATCTACATACTCATATAGCAGCTTAGCGTATGCATTAAGCTTAAAATCACTTCTAGACAAATCTACATGCAATCTACGACTTTCTTCTATTAGCAAAGCTTTGTCAGCTCCTATGTTTCCCTCCTTTTTGCTAGGTGTAGTAGGTGTAGGAGTCCCTGGCACCCCCTCCACTGCTAGCTCGTGTGGAACAGCATATGAAACTACAACTACTATGATTATAGAAACTATCACACCCCCTATAAGTGTGCCTACGATCAATTTGGATCTATGATGTGGATCTCCAGACTCCATGATCTCGAAAGTTCTCAAAAGTTCTTAGTTTCAGCAATGAACACCCAAAAAGTCTCTGTCTTCTCCGCACGTGACTTGCTTAACCAGTTCGAGAAACACTTCGAAACACTTCGAAACCTCTGGAAATCCCCTTTTCAACAACAGTGTCTTATTTACATAGTCCAGAAAAAGACTTCCCTAAGCTCTCGTTCCTCTTCGGTGGAAAGTCCCTAAGTTTATTCTTCTTCCACTCGGATCTAGGTTATCTTCTTCTTTTAGACTTTTTATTTACAACAGGTTATATTTCATCCACGATAAGATCATCTGCAAGTGCTTCTAAAACAAGATACAAAAGTTCAAGGCGAAGAATTATCATTTCATGTGAAGACGGCTCAAATCCAAAAGACGGAAATTCGAGTTGATGCAAAACCAATTCTCGGACTTTACTCAGAAGCGGGGGATTCGGAACCGTGAGGGTCAGTATTCCTTCGACTTCGAACCCTGGTATTAACAGCACCACCTTCAGCACCATGCTCGGACTCTTGCTGACCACCTGCACAGACCTCAGCCTCCCGAGCTCACTACCCCCTGCATCAGTCACTGCGTAGGTCCACTCAGGAGTAGAGTATCTCTGGCAAGGTACTCTTGTTCTTTTCGACCTCCTACGACCCTCTTGAGTCTGCTCTCCGTCACTTGCTTCTGATTCAGACGTTTCAGACACTGGAGCAAGATCTCTTTCGGGTGCCACCCTCAGATTCAGTTGCCTCTGTCTTTCAGGCCAAGCCTCCTCAATTCTGGTTGTTCTTCTGCCTTCCCCTTCTATACCCTGTGCACCACTTCCTTCTTCTGCTGAATTTGACTCCACTCCACCCACTGCACCACCTCAGTCATCCGAGTCAGAGTCGAGGTTCTGGTTGTCGGAACCCCCTTCAGCTTGCTCTGGTGTACAACCAACTGCGTCAGCGGCCCTCACAGCTTGTCTTGTCCTCTCATGTGGCCCTGCCACATCAGCTGGATTTTCATTTACGAGAGGAGCTGTTTCCTCCGAGGGTGCTGAAACTCTGCGGGTATGGGAAGCATGCACCCAGTTCGGCAGTCCTCCGCACTTCACTGCTGTGTTCGTTACCAGTATCACCTAGTACGGGCCTCACCACCGAACATCCAGACAGCTCTTCCTCACGTGCTTTTGGACAAGCACCCAGTCGCCTGGACACAGGTCGTGGCACAGATCACTGCTGGGACACAGAACGGACCACATCAGATAGTCCTTTACAGTAATCAAGAATCAAGTCATCAGTGATGTTTATCAATGCTGTAGCTGGTACTGCTGGCAACCGCATTGCCCTTCCCATCAAAATCTCATGAGGGGACAACCCAGTTCTCCTGTCAGGGACGCTGCGAATACTCATGAGCACAAGTGGCAGTGCGTCAGGCCACTTCAGAGACGTTGATGAACACATTTTTGCCATTCTTGCCTTCAAAGTTCCATTAACCTGTTCCACTATCCCAGAAGCCTCTGGTCGATAACTGCAATGCAATCTTTGATCCACATTCAATGCCGCACAAAGCAGTTTCATGATTTCACTGTGGAAATGTGTTCCTCTATCTGATTCCAAAGAGGTCGGAAAACCAAACCTCGGGATGAGTTCCCTCAACAGTAGCTTAGCCACTGTGAGGGTGTCACACCTGCGTGTTGGGTAAGCCTCCACCCATCGTGAGAATACGCACAGTACCACCAAAATGTACCTCAACCCATTGCACTTAGGCATTTCTACAAAATCTAGCTGCATCCTATTGAAGGGTCCTCCTGACCTCCCAATGTGACTCAAGGTGACTACAGTTTTCTTTCCAGCATTCATCTGTTGACACGTAACACACCTCTGACAAACTGCTTCAGCAATCGCACGGAATCGTGGGTTATACCACGTTTGTCTAAACACACGCATCATTGCATCTCTACCAAGATGTACCGGTCCATGTATTAGTCTCGCCTTGGGGCTCAGCATATTCTCTGGAAATACACCTCTCCCATCACTGGAAACCCAAACATCCACATCCCCTCTTTCACATCCTGCTTTGACCCATCCATTCCGTTCTTGATCTGTCACCTCATCCTGCAATCGCTTGAGTTCCTCCCAAGTGTCTGCCATGGCCAACATCATGTTGAGCTCGGTTCTTTCTTGGCTCTCTCCTGTGTATCCCTCTGTAAATATACATCCTTGTTCTGCACAGAAGCGGGCGACTTCGTCCCCATAATTGTTTCCCAAAGACACAAAATCCTCCCCCTTTCCATGCGCAGAGCACTTGACAACTGCGATTTCCTTCGGATATTGCAATGCATCTAGCAGTTGTCTTACATGTTCTCCATTCCTAATGGGTGAGCCAGATGATGTCAAAAATCCCCTCTGGGACCATAACTGTCCGAAGTCATGAACCACACCGAACCCATACTGGCTGTCCGTGTAGATCGTGATTCGAATTTGATCAGCAGCCAAACAGGCACGAGTCAAAGCAATGATCTCAGCTACCTGCGCGGAGTGTACTCCTTCTAGGCAAGCAGCCTCAACCACTCCTGAAATGGTACATACAGCAAATGCTGCTCTTAGTTGGCCGACACTGTCTCTTAGACATGAACCATCGACAAAGAAAATTTCATCTGGGTCAGTCAGTGGTTCATCGACAATGTCAGGTCTCGGTTTGGTGCATAGTTCAGTCACTCAATCAAAAAGGAGCTTAAGAGGGAAACAAATTCACAGGTTGCCCTCCCCTCAACATCTCATTAAATCAAAAAGACCTGTGTACGTAAGGCTCCTCTACTTGAGGTATATGTATAAGTGGCGGTAGAGATTCCTTCACTACTTATCTATCTATACCTCCTCATTTGAAAACAGAGGTAGTGTCCTACCACTTTACTGCCCAATTTTTCTAAAAACAACCTTTTTGCGACTGACAGTCAAACAACCATATACCCCCTCTACACATAGGGGTGTATTTTAATTGTTATAAAAAATTAACAGGTTACACCCATCTAGATGTTACCTTAACCCAAAAAAAACAAAAATTGTGAAAGGGCAAAATGGCACCTCACGTGCGCACCACCAGTCGAGCTTACTGATTGGTACTCATCAGCTATGCTCACTTTCCTCATCATCGGCCACCATATTGCCCAAATAATGTGCGTTTCCCAAAACAAAATATATTAGTGCCAAAAAAGTGTTAGTGCCAGTTGTATATCACAACCACCACCAGAACATGACCCCGTGCAGGATAAAATTGAGATAAGTAACACAATCACAAACTTTTATTCTTCACTTGTGTACTTATTCAAATTTAAAAACCGGCTGCTTTACGCAGACCTTTGCCATAAACATTTGCCAACATGTTTCATTGCCCCTGTTACTTCAAGGCAATTTCGTCAGGGCTGGGTCATCAATCACCAATTTTGGACACTGGTAACTTGGTATAAAATGACTGTCAGAAGCAAAAAGAAAAATGGCCCAGTTACTACCAATCATTCATTCTACAAAGATTCACATCCACATCATTAAATATGCATTACAAATCTCATTACCATGTGGGAGCCTATGTCACTCGTACCAGCTCTCCACTCCGTCAATGTGATTCCCTCTCTCTAGGCGTACACTCAATTGTCGTGTCAATTTCTAAACATCAAAAAACAAATGGTAAACATCTCGTTTCTCATGCGACCCCCTCAATCTTTCTACACTGAACGGTGTCTCGTTATTCTTCTCCGTGACCTGCTTTACTCTAATAAAGACTAACCTTTCACGTTTCATTCACCCACCTTCTTTTTCTTTTCAATGGAGCGAGTTAAGTTGATATCTCACTCCCGATACTGAATGATTATACCAGATCAATTATCGTGCTCTTCTCTTTCATAATCACAAAGCGCATTCTATTATCCTCTCGCTCCTAAAACCGGGTCATTCTAATTCTAGAGCTTCCAACCTTCCCTCATTTCTTTTTGAAAAAATGGGTAGCTTCATCCAAGCCCTTCATTACAAACACACAACACCTTACCGCCTTGTTCTCCCGGGAGCGCTTTACATCGACCCTCGCTCTCGAAGCAGAGCAACCGAGGTTTAAAAACCTCCCGCTCCGTCTCACATTACGTCACCACGCTCATCACGTTATCGGGGCTGACATTCACATCACGTAACTCCGGCTTCGACTGTAGCGGCCATCTTTGACCGCCCCTAGTCAGCCCAAAAGTTATAGTGATCACCACGCTGTGCAAAAGGATAATCTATTCCGTTTTCAGTAACAACCACTCATATTATATTATTCCTTCTCAGTGGTTTTTTAACGTTGCTACAACATCATAGGTTTTAAACAAAACTTTTTAATGCTTACTTCTTTTTTCTTTTTTTCTTTTTTTCAACACACTGTCTCTAGAGCTTTTATTGTTCCACAGTATTTTTCACACATTACCTCTCTGTAGTTCTTATAGTTACTCAGACATCGTGGGTTTTCCTTTATTATGTAAAGCTCTTTCATGCTTTTTTTCTTCAAATTACTGTCTCAAGAGCTTTTATCCTTCCGAAATGTTTATTAACACAGCCATTTTTTATGCAATAGTACTCAAGACACTGGCAAACTGTGATCAGACCGGGTTGAATGACTTTATTGAATGGAATAAAGTCAGAAACTAGACATTTTTTGAAAGCGGTGTCTGTAGTCCTTGGTATTTGAGAGGGTGAGTTCTTTCAGTGTTTGCCAGTGTCTTGAGTACTATTGCATAAAAAATGGCTGTGTTAATAAACATTTCGGAAGGATAAAAGCTCTTGAGACAGTAATTTGAAGAAAAAAAGCATGAAAGAGCTTTACATAATAAAGGAAAACCCACGATGTCTGAGTAACTATAAGAACTACAGAGAGGTAATGTGTGAAAAATACTGTGGAACAATAAAAGCTCTAGAGACAGTGTGTAGAAAAAAGAAAAAAGAAAAAGAAGTAAGCATTAAAAAGTTTTGTTTAAAACCTATGATGTTGTAGCAACGTTAAAAAACCACTGAGAAGGAATAATATAATATGAGCGGTTGTTACTGAAAACGGAATAGATTATCCTTTTGCACAGCGTGGTGATCACAATAACTTTTGGGCTGACTAGGGGCGGTCAAAGATGGCCGCTACAGTCGAAGCCGGAGTTACGTGATGTGAATGTCAGCCCCGATAACGTGATGAGCGTGGTGACGTAATGTGAGACGGAGCGGGAGGTTTTTAAACCTCGGTTGCTCTGCTTCGAGAGCGAGGGTCGATGTAAAGCGCTCCCGGGAGAACAAGGCGGTAAGGTGTTGTGTGTTTGTAATGAAGGGCTTGGATGAAGCTACCCATTTTTTCAAAAAGAAATGAGGGAAGGTTGGAAGCTCTAGAATTAGAATGACCCCGGTTTTAGGAGCGAGAGGATAATAGAATGCGCTTTGTGATTATGAAAGAGAAGAGCACGATAATTGATCTGGTATAATCATTCAGTATCGGGAGTGAGATATCAACTTAACTCGCTCCATTGAAAAGAAAAAGAAGGTGGGTGAATGAAACGTGAAAGGTTAGTCTTTATTAGAGTAAAGCAGGTCACGGAGAAGAATAACGAGACACCGTTCAGTGTAGAAAGATTGAGGGGGTCGCATGAGAAACGAGATGTTTACCATTTGTTTTTTGATGTTTAGAAATTGACACGACAATTGAGTGTACGCCTAGAGAGAGGGATTCATGATTGGAAGTCTCCTCACATTGACGGAGTGGAGAGCTGGTACGAGTGACATAGGCTCCCACATGGTAATGAGATTTGTAATGCATATTTAATGATGTGGATGTGAATCTTTGTAGAATGAATGATTGGTAGTAACTGGGCCATTTTTCTTTTTGCTTCTGACAGTCATTTTATACCAAGTTACCAGTGTCCAAAATTGGTGATTGATGACCCAGCCCTGACGAAATTGCCTTGAAGTAACAGGGGCAATGAAACATGATGGCAAATGTTTGCGGCAAAGGTCTGCGTAAAGCAGCCGGTTTTTAAATTTGAATAAGTACACAAGTGAAGAATAAAAGTTTGTGATTGTGTTACGTATCTCAATTTTATCCTGCACGGGGTCATGTTCTGGTGGTGGTTGTGATATACAACTGGCACTAACACTTTTTTTGGCACTAATATATTTTGTTTTGGGAAACGCACATTATTTGGGCAATATGGTGGCCGATGATGAGGAAAGTGAGCATAGCTGATGAGTACCAATCAGTAAGCTCGACTGGTGGTGCGCACGTGAGGTGCCATTTTGCCCTTTCACAATTTTTTTTTTTGTTTGGGTTAAGGTAACATCTAGATGGGTGTAACCTGTTCATTTTTTATAACAATTAAAATACACCCCTATGTGTAGAGGGGGTATATGGTTGTTTGACTGTCAGTCGCAAAAAGGTTGTTTTTAGAAAAATTGGGCAGTAAAGTGGTAGGACACTACCTCTGTTTTCAAATGAGGAGGTATAGATAGATAAGTAGTGAAGGAATCTCTACCGCCACTTATACATATACCTCAAGTAGAGGAGCCTTACGTACACAGGTCTTTTTGATTTAATGGCATAGTTCAGTCACGTCAAGACAATCATGGTCCGCACAATCTTCATCATCTGCATTCGGTATGGGCATTAATGTCGCAGGGTTTAAGACGGAGCACCTTTTCAGAGTCACATTTTCTGCGGCAAGTATGACTTGCTCATACCTTGTTAACCTGTTATTCGTTAGGTGCTGAGTCTTAGTCCTGGTCATCAACAATTCAACCGAGTGTGGCACATAAACAGTCAAAGGATGACCCATTACAATGCTTTCACATCTTTCAATGCTGACACCTGTTGCAGCAACGGATCTTAGACATCCGGGCAACGCAGAAGCTACTGGATCTAGACTAGCTGAAAAGTAGGCAACTGGTCTACGGACACCTCCATGATTCTGAGCTAAGACCGCTAATGCACAACCCTCCCTCTTGCAACAGAACAGTGAGAAAGCCTTGTTGTAATCAGGCATTCCCAAAGCTGGTGCACTACACAAATCCTCTCTCAGTCTTAGGAATGACACCAAGCACTCCTCGTCCCATGGTACCGGTTCACTCACATCCTTGTGCGTAAGCCTCTGCAAAGGCTTTGCTCTCAAGGAAAAACTGGGAATCCACTGACGACAATAGCCGACCATTCCCAAGAACATCCTGTCTTCTCTCTGAGTGGTGGGCACTGCCATGTTCATTATTGCCTCAATTCGATCTGGTGACACCTTTCTCTTGCCTTTTTCTAATCTGTGGCCCAAGTACTGTACCTTGTTTAGACAGTACTGCAATTTGTTTGGGGACACCTTGTGTCCATTCTCTGCCAAATGGTTCAGTAGGGCTATCGTGTCTATTCTGCAAGCATCTTCGGTCTCCGATGCCAGAAGCAAGTCATCTATGTACTGCACGAGAACTGAGTTCTGTGGCAACACGAGACTCTCAAGATTCTTCTTCAAGATTTGATTAAAGATCGATGGACTCTCAGTATACCCTTGAGGGATACGACACCACGTTAACACATGATTTTCCAGCAGAAAGCAAAAAAAAATTGGCTTTCCTCGTGGAGCGGTATGGAGAAGAATGCTTGACACAAATCAATGACAGTAAACCACTCGGCTTCACATGGGATCTGAAACAGTATCACTGATGGATTCGGTACCACTGGACAACATGGGATAACTATCATGTTAACCTTTCGCAGGTCTTGCACGATCCTGAACTTCCCGCTCGGTTTTTGTAGTCCCATGATGGGTGAATTGCATGGGCTACCTCTTATCTCCTTCAGAATGCCTTGCTTGATCATAGAGTCGAATACAGGCCTAATCCCTGCGATCGTTTCAGGCGACAGATTGTACTGGGGCGTTCTAGGGAATTCAACATTCTGTTTCACCTGGATCTGCACAGGTTCAACCCCCTTGATTAGTCCGATCTCTTCTCCTGTGAAATCCCACACCTCTTGTGACACAGAATCTCTCAAGTCCAGTGGAAGTTCCTCCACTGTCACCACTGGATACATTTCTATACACAAGTGCTGATTAGCAACTTTAAAGGTGGCATCGTCATCTTTCGTCTGAACCTCCACTCCCCTAGGTGTGCAATAGATAGTGCAGTTCAATTTACACAATAGATCCCTTCCCAAAAGACAAACTGGACTCGTATCGCACACCACGAACTGGTGTCTAGCTTGGAAGGAGCCTATCCTCACTGGAATCGGTTCGGTCAATGGGCTAGTTATCCTCTTGTTCGCCACTCCAACAACTTGGATCGATTGTCCCGAGAGGGGTAGGTTGGGGACCACTGCTGATCTTACAGTGGACCGGGTAGCACCAGTGTCAACCAAAAGAGTGGTAGGATGACCATCAATGTCCACCTCCACAAAAGGTCCTCTCTGGTCTACCTCCAAGACTGCTCCAAGCGTGCAATCTTTCTCCCCCCTCAGGCACCGTCAGGCCAACGGGTCTGGACTGTACTCGTCATACCCTTCGAAAAGGGGCATCTGCTGGTAGGTCTGCGTTCCTTGCGAAATTCTTGGTGGCTGGGGGACCTGCACTTGTGGGTTATACGTCCCCCCTTTCATCGATCTGGGCCTCATCACAGTATTGACTAACCTCCGGCACGGGTGCCTGAACCACCTCTACCTCCTGCTGCACCTGGTTGGCTGGGTTCAAGGGACACTCGCGCTTCCAATGTCCAATCTGATGACAAAGATGACACGCAGTGGTCTTCTTCAGTGTCGCCACATCCACCCCCATCTTGGGATCTATAGGTTTCCCTTTTCCCTGACCTTGCCCATTTTGGTTCCCTTGGTAGTTTCCCTGTCTTCTTCCCAGCGTCCCTCCGCTAGGCTGGACCTGAGCTGTCTGCATCTGAACGAGCATCAGTTTGTCCTTTAACTTCCGGTGCTTCGAGTCTACCTCATCACTACAGTACCTCGCATACCGCAAGATTTCATCTACCGGCTTGTTCTGCCAACAGATCAAATGGTGCTGTATCATGAGGCTAACCTCTGGTCTCAATCCCAAGACAAACTTTGAGACAAACTGTCCCATATCCTTGGGGTCTAAGGCATCTAATCCGCTATACTGTTTAAAAGCTTGCAAGAGTCTTTCATAATACTCATACACTGTCTCCTTCGGTTCCTGCACAGTTCGATCTATCTTGACCCAATCGATGTCTTGAGGCGAGATCTTCAACTTCAACCATGTAATCACTTGCTCAAATTTTCTCATAACAATAGGTGACGGACCATTTGTAACAGCATCCCTTTCGGGTTCAGAGGTCGGCCACTCAACTGCAATTTTACAAGCTGTCCACAAATCTCCTGGTACCACTATATCAAACAAAGTGTTCAAATCAGTCCATAGTACCTTCGAAATTTTAACAAAACGCTCGACCTGTTTGTACCACTCTACGGGTTTTTCCCTCAGCCGAGGAAAATCATTTGTAAACGCAGCCAAGTCACCTCTACTCCATGGCACATGCACGTACCCTCCATTTTGTACCTCCCGTAAAGGATAGTTCCCTACGCCCGTCACCCCCGGAGGCGGCGTTTCTCCTACAGTCTTTTTGGCAATCTTCTTCTTTGACCACCTTTCCTCCCATTTATTCAACATTATCCATATACGCATCCCTACAATCAGATCTCTAGTATGCGCCCTTAATCCTGTGACCCTTTTCTCCTCCAGTTCTTGATCACTGTATTGCAACCTATGGGATCCTTGCAACGATTTCGTTTTATTTGTGTCCACCTCATATTTCTTAGCCAAATCTGTCAATTTCTCATGTGCGACCCTTGCTTTACGAGTCACGTCCTTGGCTACAAAAAGCAGCTCGTCTGGCTCATAGATCTCTATTCTCTCCAAAGGCAGGTTCCCACTAATCATTTCATCTACCTCTGCTTTTAGTCTCACTACATCCAACAACCTCACCTTCACGGCACTCCTCAACATTTCCCGGCAAGCCGCACCATTCCGCTCGTCATAATCACTGCTTTGTTCTCGTGGCTTGCTCTCTTCCATCGTATTCCTGAAACCTGGTCTGTTTCCTAAATTGTCTTGTTCCCTATCTTCAGGCATTCTATCGCTCTGATTCCTTACAGGTGGTGTCCACATTCTCAAAGCTGACTTGGACTCGAATAAAGACCCTGATCTTGCCGGTCTCTCATCCACCTGTCCACTAGAGGAGCCTGCGGTGGCTGGCAGTGGCGTGCTCGCTTCTATGGGCTTCGGAGAATGGACTAATTGTACCTCTACGCCATTCCTTCCAATGCTGATCCCCTCTGTCCCTGTAGTCTGCATTAGACTTCCTTCACTGACTCGATCTGGGTCATACACCGATACTATAGGACCAATGGTAACAGGTACCGTTAGGGAGTCCGGCAACCGCATATTCCCCATGGGAGACTGTGTTCCCGCTACCTCCGTTCCTGTAGAGATTTTTCCCACTACTCTCATGTTTGTCTGATTGTGCGACTCATCCATCCCTCCTGCCACAATCGAATTTCCTGCGCTATATTCTGGGTTTAATGGAGGTGGTCTCTCTGCCAGCAGCCTGTCTAACAAGCTGTCATCCGTATCACTGTCATCTTCCTCTGTGCTTTTTCCCTGCATACCTCCCGTTTTCTCTAGCAACGGATATAATCTGTCCCCCTCAATTGTCTCCACTCTCCATCTTTTCTCCAGTGCATCCCATCTCGCATCTTGAAATGCCCTGATCGACTTCTTCACCCTTTCCTGGCTTTTGTCTCTCTTCCTGTTGTACGCTGCTCTAATCCATGCATGTAGCGCCTCAAACTGTGTAGGTCTGGGTAGCGGTCGCAAGGAGGACATCACAGATTTCAACTGATATAACACTTCCAACCTGAAAGTACCGTAACGTGGTAAAGTCAATTCTTCTTCTGCTTCTGTCATTTTATGCCAATTCTCAAGCCAAATTATAGTATGTAATCCTACATTCTTAGCCATGTAATGTGCTGGCGTATCTTCGGGAGGGGCTTCCTCTCCTCCCCGAGTAACCACATGTCTATTACCTCTACAGAGTTCTCGTAAAACTTTAAAACATTTCATGATAATGCAGATTTCTGTTCGCACCCAATATTTCGTTTTACTTCCTGACTTCAATCCACCAATGCCAGCGCGGCTCACACCAACCGGCCTATCGCAGCGCGGCACTGCCTGACGTCACTCTTCCTCCGCTCGCAGCAGTTCCCCTCCTTCTTAATTCACCCGTTCTCACTCGCACGTGTCCCAATCACACTCTGAAGTAACTGTCCGTCCTACCGAACAATTACCTCTCTGACTGTCAGTCCACCAATGACCGACCAGCCTCCCAAAATTGTTGACCTCAATCTGGCAACTGTCTGTCCGCGAACGACTGGACAATCACCTCTGACACAATCGATAAGATCCAAACGCTCAATGTTCTGCACACAACAACCTACGACCAGCGTTGGCTATTCACACACTCACACATATGTTCCCTATCTTCAGTGGGTTTGTCAACGACGTCTCATGACCCCCACAACCTCTGGTCAACGATCTCAGCTCTGGGTGTCTTCTACACCACAATATCTCTCGGCCCCGCGCGCGTTCACGGTCCGATCCTCAATCACACGACTCTCATTCCGACTCCGCAAGACATCACACAATTAAACACCGCAATCTATCAAGCATCACCCGGTTCATACTCACTCTACCACGAACTGCTACTTCCGCACCGTCCCTCTCCGTCAGTTCTCATCAACCGCCGTCGTCCTCCTCTTACGATCCACTGGATCACCATCACTCGGGCTCTCTGGGGCAAATAATCTCTTATCCTAATCTAGATCTCCCCTTACTATCAGAGGAAACCATCCTCTGCTACCCACTGATAACGCTGATTCTTATCTTACCAGCTCTAAGAATCTTCAGGTCGCCAGGATCTTTTTACCTGCTGAATAGTGTGAAGGAAAGAAAATCTTTTTTCAGTTATGCGACAATTTAGAATCCAGTTTACCTTAAAAGACCACTGACTCCGAATTCAATTTTGTGGGTTTATTATAGCCAAGAATAACTGTACGTGCAAGCACCTCAACACGAGGTTAAAGAAAAAGATGGGCACTAATACAAATAGCATCCTACGCAAGAGTCTCATCCGACTCAGGATAAGAAGAATCGTAAGCTCCAGAAGTATTAGACAAGCGATAACTGCTCCAATCTCTATATTATTCTTCATTTATCTAAATAAGCATAAAACCATTAGCTGTCCCTACTCTATCACTAAGGTGACATACCTACTTAACGAACTTCCCAGGCAAGAGTAAAGAAAAGGTGTCAGCTGTGAAGACTTCCTTAGAAGTGCACTCACTTAGCATTTTGAGCTCGTTCTAAGATGCTCCTTCCTAGAATCTCTCTCCCTGCCTTCTTCTCTGGCCTCCTCTACCTCTTCTCTGCCCTCGTCCCTCGGGGCACTGTCCCTAATACAAAATGCACATACAATTGAACACGCCCTTGGCACGCCTCTTCGGCCAGGTCTTCCTTCTCGTACTTTTCCATCGAAACTCTTACTTCATCCAGGACGGTTACGATGACCTTGAGTCCCAGGCACCTTCTCCGCTGAAAGTATCATCCCTACATTCCAGTTTACTCCCATCTCAATGCCTCCCACCACCCTAACTCTTGAAACAAAGAGCCAGTCTTTCGCTAACGAGGCATATGTCCTTGCACCTGCAACAGAAGATACAATTCAACAGACTTTTCCCTCTGCACGAATCTACCAACTGTGCCCAGAGAGCCTTTCCAAGAGAACACCTTCTCTGCCTACAAAATAAGCTAGCATAGGAATGAACAGGCCTTTCCTTTGCGTATATGTAGATAGGCCTTTACACATTTTAAACACACAATCCTTAATTACTTCCTTAAGCATAGGCTCGTATATTTCATATGCAAAGCATAAACTACACGTGCACTTTAATATCATACACGTTAATTACTGCATCTCAACTGCACGTGACCTAACCTTTCTACGCATTATGCTAAACATATTTCAATACTGTGTTACATTTGCATGATTAAAATAACACTACTACTCTCTTTAATCATTCCAATAATGCAATTTGAATTACATTTTACTATCCACTCATTTATATATGTCTGAATATATACGGATGCGCACTAACGGTGATTATGATGCACCCCTACAAATTTTACGAGAGCATGGCGCTCTATCACTATGTTGAACCACAATGGCCTTTACCACGCAGTCTGAACCACGAAGAACCTGAACCACTCAGTCTGAACCACGGGTAAGTATGAACAACGCATGCCTTAACCACGGATGCCTTTACAACGCAATTGCCTGAACCACGCATACCCGAATGACGCATTTTGGTAAGTATTTATATGTTTTGTTTATGTAAATTGATTTTCTGTCGTTTTAAAAAAGTTTATTGTTTTAAGGTACAAAATTATCAGCTCTCATAACGGTTCTGTCTAAAAATTATTTCTGCTCGAGCAGTGAGAAAGTCGCAAGGCCCCCTGCCATTTGCGGACAAACTTCGGTGTATTGCTGAAGGAAACAAAAAACATATTTAACTTCTTCTTACAGATAGGAAATGGCCTGTAAAGCCCATTGATGCCAGCCGACTGGATATGACATTTAAAAGTAAGGGCTAAAGCTGTGGAGTGTATAAGAGTGCCATATTACTTTGTCTATTCAATTAAAAGTCATCACTCTTAGAGGGCAAGCCACCTGCTGCCTCTCTTCAGACCATTCTTTGTGAAATCAAAAGTCTCGCGCACAGCAAGAGCATTTCACTGATGCATGTGGGTGTCCTGGTGGGAGAGGCTATAGAAATGTGCAAATCAGAACATTTCCTATGAAAGCGAGCGACCATGACCAATTGCAGCTTTGTATTCAACTCTCGCTAAAGGCTTCCAAGTTGAAGGTCTCGCAGGTATGCAGTCTGGATTAATATGTGAAATTCTTCAGGCATATTTTTTTCTTCATATGATGCATAAAGCGGCATCTGAGTGTTTCAAACACATGAAGCACCACCGTATTCAAGTGCCGACATTTTCAAGGATGCAATTGAGTTGACCTCCTCAATGTTGTACTGTTATTTTGCTACATCGTTAGATAAGCACCGCAGTCCTTTCAAATCTCTAAGGCTTTATGTAAATCTGTGCATGCAGAAAGTCCAAGAAAATTATAAATACCAGGGGGCATATTAGCAAGACCCACGTTAAAATTATCGCCGTTTTAGCGGCAGGAAACTGCCGCTAAAACGGCGATAATGGGCTTGCTAATATGCGTTATAGAATTCCAAGAGAAGCCCAGGTTAGATGTCCTGCACATCTAACATGGGCTTCTATTGGAATTCTATAACGCATATTAGCAAGCCCATTATCGCTGTTTTAGCGGCATTTTCCTGCCGCTAAAACGGCGATAATTTTAACGTGGGTCTTGCTAATATGCCCCCAGGTTCTTCAGTGTTTAATGCTGTTTCGACGAATGCCCTGGCCCCTTGGAACAGCAAAGCGCTGACTGTACCATCTCATTGTGGCTGTACTATAAAAGTTATTGTATTACTATCATCTGTTTTGTGGATTTTTCAGGCCCTGTGTTTGTCTTTGGAATATTTGTTTTTCTTTGTTTTATCTCTTCCCTTGTCTGAGATCTAAGGGCCTATTTATGAGAGCCCTGCGCCACTTTTGCACAACGTAAAGTGGTACATGCATGATGCAGGAATCTCAAATCGATTTATGAAGCCACGCAAAGCCACCCTGAATCAGTAATCATGAGTAAATCGACGCAGCACAAATCGCTGCATCGCCTTACTCTGCACCTGGGAGGCATTCCTTGGGCATTGCAGTGGGTTTTCCAACGCAACACCCATGGAATTTAATACTGTCCCAGATTTACAATGTCATGTAAACTTGGGGAAGCACCAAATCCGTATGCCTCCTGAGGTGAGGCATAATGAGGAGAAATATGTTTATTTCTCCTTGTTTTTTCCTCTTTCTATGTGTGTTGCATTCTACAGCACACATAGAAACAGGAAAACGCCTCAATTGATTGTTTTTGTGCAGGAAGGTGGCCCTTCCTGCGCAAAAACAATCCTGCATGCAACAGGGGCACCCTTACACCATGGTGCAAGGGTGCCGATGTTGGAGCTAGGCTGCTGAAACGGCGCAAGAGCAGGGAGAAAGGACAGGAATGCACTGTTTTGCATAAATATGGTGCATTCCTGCCCTTTCACTTTGCCATAGGGCAGCGCAGCAAGGTGCCTTGCTGCATTGCCCTGTGTCAAGATTTAATAAATGAGGCCCAACGTTTACGGGTTGATGCTCGGAGTCCGGCATGGTGAAAAGATGCTTTGTGCGATCCTATGTGTCTATTGAATAAAATATGCTTTCACCCTACTTGTGGATTGTACCTTCTAGTCATTCGAAGATACCATAATTTAGAATGAGGACACAGAACATCAGGAGTTCAACGAGCGAGTCTTCCTCATTAATGCTATGGTGTCTTCAGAACTGCAGCCATATTGTCTTGGTGCTATTAACATGCATTTCAATGACACATCTCCTCACAGTGCTTGTTTTGAAAAGCTGTGAGATAGAGAAAGCTCAAAGGAAATTGATGGAACATAAAGCTGTCATCACGCATGCTAGCTCAACATGTGTTCCAGTGACGTGCCTGCTAACACATCGTGAGTGCGGCAGTGTCGGAACACTTCAGCAAAAAGGAACATTCTTGATTTATTCGATTATCTGAGTAAAAGGTTAGATAGGTATCATTCGAATTGAGGTGCGCTCGCTTTCCTTTTTGAAATGAAGTTCTTAACAATATTGGGGCATATTATCAAGGGCTTTATCGCCGATTTAGCGGCACTTTTTGCCACTAAATCGGCGATATTTTTAACGCCCTATTAGCAAGCTGTCGCTAACAGGCATTAGCGACAGCTTTCAGGCGTTAGAGGCCGGGAATTACATCGCCTTGCATGTCAGCGATATTTATCGCTAATGACATGCAAGGTAGGCGTTCCCACTAAAAGCGACTGTAAACAGTCACTAACACCACTAACCCCTATTATCAAGGCAGGCGAAGCGATAAAATAAATTGCGCTAAGCGCGTTTATCGCTATATTTTAACACCTGCTACTGACTATGACTTACCTGTTTAAGGTATAGGAGGTGGATTCTAATGCTGAATCCACCTTAGCGTTAATGCAAGAATATCGCTGGTTTTCCAGCGATATTCTCGCATTTTAGTCGCTATCGCTGGAAATATTATCGCTATGGAGATAAACCTTACTAATAGGGTGTTATCTCAGCGATATTTTCCAGCGATAGGCGGCGTTAACAGGATTCGCGCTAAGCGCGTTTAGCGATAAATATCGCTATTCCTTGCTAATATGCCCCATTGTTTTAGAAGAGACTTGGGGCCATAGTTATCAAAGGCTTTGCATCACCCTTGTGCTATGCAGAGGACGCATGGTGACGTTAAACCTAGAATGAGATTTAGCAAGCCACGCATGACCTTGCGCGGCTTGATAAATCTGGAGTAACTCAAGGCAAGTTGCTGCCTTTCATTACTCTGCCTCAGGGAGGTGTTCCCTGGGTGGAGCGTGGATGTTCCTACGCATCCACCCATGGATTTTGGCACATTCCCAGATTTACCATGAGTGCTAGACTTGTGAATGCATCTAAATGCTACACCTTCCCATAAACATATTTCTCCTCATTTTTCCCTCTTTCTACGTATGCTGCATTCTACAGCATACATAGAAAGAGGAAAAAGCTTCAGAGGATTGTTTTTGTGGAGGAAGGTATCCCTTCCTGCACAAAAACAATCCTGCCTGCAACGTAGGCACCCTTGCACCATGTTGCAAGGGTCCCTGCATTGGCGCTAGGCAGCACGTAGTGCACCAGCGCAAGGAGAGGACAGGAATGCACAATATAATGTTAAATATGGCACATTCCTGCCTTCTCCCTGTTATGCAACACAGCGCAGCAAGGTGTCTTGTTGTTCTGTGTTGCATGACATTTTGATGCATTTTCCCCTAACTTTATATTGTCAGCCATGGTTTTACTTTAAGGCATACATCCAATTTAAGTACATGATCTCACATTCCAACAAACAATACTGATTTTTCCCATCTATAAATTGTTTTAAATAGCACCATTTGCAGTGCTATTGGTAAATTGACCATTTTGTTTTGAGCATTTTGTAATGATTTGCCCAGCATGTTGTACATCCAAATCCTTTTCTACAGAGTCCTGGAAAACCAATTACTAAATGCAAATATTGGTTTAGATTGTTCACAAAATACATTATAGTTATTGATGCTAAAAGCTTTTACTCTGAAAGAAAAAAGCTTTGCTATTCAATTGTTTGGGAGATGTGGGACAGCGCATTTTTGATAACTTACCTGAGTTGAAACGTACTCATGGTATTTTTGGAAAATGGGATGCTTACACAGAAGCTGTTGCAAGGATGAATGAGCAGTATTCAGAGGAGTCCAATATTCTACTAGAGAGATACCACTTTGTTAAAAAATAAAACAGAGCTGCGATGAAGCCATGGAGGGATAGGTAGCAGCACAATGGTTTTGAGAACTAAATATGGAGACCAGCGTGACATGTGTTTGAGACATCAATTCATATTTTTATTTTTATTTGAAAAATATGCAAGAGAGTTTATTATTTTGTCATAATCCAACCCTAACATAGGTCATAGACATTTGTAAAGAGATTGAGATGTCCTCTGCTTCTGCTGAAGTTTCAGCATCTGATGACATATGTGGTGTTTTGTGTTCTAAGGATTGTGATACTTTTGGTGCTATTAATTTTAAAGAAAAATATTTCAAGAACCCTGAAAATAAATTTTGTGTTTCAAGTGTGATTCGAGAAAACATTAGCAGTAGCAGCAATTATGATGCCATTGGAAAGAAATGCAATAAGTGCAAAAAATTGGGACATTTGTTCAAAGTGTGTAAAAATTGAATTAATGGAAGAGTGGTGAGAGCGGAAAGTATTACAGATGTAGACAAGTAGATCACAACTAGAATAATAATTTTGTGTTAATGTTGGGTGTGTGTGATGCCTGTCAGGATCCTTCGATTCTGCCATTGGGTGTCACTACTTGAAGACCTTCTGTGAGCCTGGTCTGTCACAAACACTTGTTTGAAACCAGTGAGGCACTTCACTGTTCATTAACAGACTTTACAAATCCTCTTGGAACTCAGATCCAACCCAAATTCCATACCAGTTTTTACTTACAGACTCCTACTGCATTATGATACTTGTATGCCTTACTCGAACCTGAGAGCTGCAGATCAGCTATTTGGAGAGTCTTATTATACTTTGAACTCTGTGTTACCACCCGTGTGCTACTTTGCATGAATTCCTGCCATGTTCAGAAGCAAGATTCCATCCTTGTTACACTCCAGATTTTTGTTCTGCCCACTGTTTCTAGGGGTGGGAGGAACTCGTGGAGTTTCATTCTATGGAATTCCGCGGAGTTACCTAAAAACTCTGTGAGATTCCGCAGAGTTCTGTGAGCCATGAAGTTCAGGTATGTTGCACTGCTCATGCTGATTTTTAGCGCCAGGAACTTGTCCCACACTGTAAAATCAGCGCGAACAGCACCACGCGGCACGCCAGATGGTGCTGCTTCTTTTTGCCACTTGAGTAGATTTTCTACACAAGCAGCAGCTTTCTCAAAGTGAGTGGCAGCTTTCTAAATGAAAGTGGTAGCGACCTGCCGCGACCTCGCACGTTGAGCAATCTCACCGGGAGATGGTCTAATGCTTGATTTTCTTGCTCGCCAACTTAACGTTTGCGAGCCGCACGTTAGAAAAAACACTGCCACGCGGCGGTTGGTGGAGTTTTTCTAAAACTCCATGCTCCAAGCGGAAAGGCCAAAAATCTGCAAACTCTGCCGCAGGTGTGGAGTTTACCGCCCACCCCAAGTTGTTTCCTGGACCTTCAGTGCACTCCGTCAGACAGAGAGATGGAAGAGAGACTTCAACTGCTCTCACCTGTACAATGCTTCAGCTAGCTCACACATGTTCTGACTTCCAGTCACCCAGTGCGGCTATGAGCTGGAAGAAAGGATTTAAGACTGGCTTCTGAATTCAGAATTCATCCTTCCACTGCTTGTACTTGGAACTCCTTCTTTCTCCTCCAGTTGTCTGCACTGCTGAATCTTTGAAATACTTTTTCCTGCTACTGCTTTTTACAGAGTCCTGCTTTCCTGTAGTTGTCCTGTGTAGCATTTCACTTTATGTGTTTTCCTAGCTTCACAGTCTCACCTTTCATTCTGCCTAATCTTTCTATCCTCATACGCTGAAATTTTGTGTTTTCCCTATTGGGCTTTTCACCACATGTTTGCTGAGTTGGCAGCGAATCCCTTTGCTTCCTTGTTCTGATTTACTGTTCTGACCCTCTTCAGCATTCCTGTGTTAATCCATGTACCAGCAGGGCACTACTTGTTCCAGTGCCTGAGGGAAAATCCCTGAGTTCCTTGTTCTGAATCCTAGTCCCAATTTCCTTGTACCAACAGGGTGATACTTGTCTCAGTGACTCTCTGTTACAGCCTGCTCTTGATCCCTATATTCCTGTTCTTGATTTCTGTAGCTCTGTTCATAAGTCCTTGTCTTGGTTTTCTCCCTGTATCCTTGCTGTCTTGTCTGACCTGTATACCGGCTATTCTTTCCACTTTGGTTTTCTGGTCCATTCCAAATTTAGTCTGTGGTCTATTGCAGTCCATATCAGTTTAATGTGTGAACTGTGGCTTGGTCTCTGTTCCAATCAGGTGAGGGAAAGACTACTGTTGTAATGCCCAGGTTCTTTGGAATCTTACCTGTCTCCGTGTTGTGCCAGTCTAGGTTCACCATGCAATGAGTACAACAGTCTCTAAAACAGCAGGCCTAACTATGGCTTCACTGTAGGACTGTTGTTAAAAGCAACCTGCTGGTGCCAGTCCAGTCTAGTATTTACCTTGCCCTGTCACCTTGCTAAGTGTTACCTCTGGATTCACCTATCCCTGCCTCTCGTTCCCTGAAAATACGAGTGAGAATATTAAACCAATAAAGGGTCCTTTATGTACTATTTGCAATGATTGTGTATCAATAATAGTTATAGTGCCTTCACTAATGACCATTTTGTCAGATATAACGTATTCCAGCAAATGAACTCCAAGAGAGTTGAAAACTCAACAGCATTTAGAGATTTTGAAATTGAAATACTGGGATACTTTGTGGATTCTTTGGAATTTATGAGCAGATATCTTGTGACCAAAATGTGCACTACTTTACGTGTTAAGGAAATAGTTGCTGGAGAGATTTGGCAATGCTTGGAGTGATTCTTAAATCTGATGCAGACTGTCCTGTGGTCTTGGTAGAACTAACTCTTATTAGTGTTGGATGTGATGCTCTGAATGCCAAGTCAATTCCCCAAAAATATAATGGTATTTTTAAATGGAATGTAGTATTTGTTTAGGGTGTTGAACATGGCATCAACTTAAAAAGAATTGTGTTCTAATTTAACACAAATTACAACCTGTTCATGTTGATGTGAGAGATTAATTCAACACATTATTAAGTCAACTGTGTAAAGAGGGCATAAAAGGGCCCACTGAGACTTTTGAATGGGTGTTTGCTATTGTAATAGTGAAAAACATGTGGGGAGTTTAGTGTGTGAGGATTTAGGTTTACTTATCAAAATATTGGAGTACATTCACATGCACTGCCACTTATAAAAGAAAAGCTAGCTGCGATTGGAAAGGCTAAGTATATTTTTTAATAACTGACTGTTGGACTTGGCCCTTTTTGCAGGGTCATCCCTGAACTTTTTGCCTTTCCCCTAGCCTTTTCTCTGACATGGTGTTGGTGGTTTTAGGCCTCTGGGCACTTTAGCACTGCTGTCCAGTGTAAAGTGCGTGCGCTCTCTGTGTTATGTATGGTAAGATTGGCGTGCCCTCCCATAGGAGTGCATTGGGGATTCCCTGATAAGTGTTTCAATGGTAATCCCTGATATGAGAGGAGCAGCGTGGTCGAGTTTGGTATGTTTGAAATAGTAATAATAAATGCTACGCAATGGTGTGCGCAGATTTATTATAACTAGTTTAGAAATGCCACTTTAGAAGTTGGCATTTCTGTGTGCTATGTGTCTGCCTGCCTGATGTGAATTGCATGTCTGGCTTTTGAGTGACAGGGGCGGGGAGGTGTGTGTGGCTCCAGGAGGGGCAGGGTGAGTCAGCACTAGGCTGAATGGGACATCTGCATTGGGAGTAGTGGGAGGAGTAATCCCCTGACCCTGACTAGATCTGTGCCTAGCCTGGACAATGCTGGCTCCGCCCCCTGTGGTGTGTCTAATCACTGAGCCCCCACCTGACAAAGGGGAAGAGAAGCTTGGTAAACAAAGTGCTCCAATTCCCCCCTGAACCAGTTGCATCTGGTTCCCCCAAGCCCTGTGCTGCAGACAAAGAGAATCTGGGTATAAGTATAGGGGCTGTGACCCCATGAATTTGTGCTGTTCCTGTGCTACTGGGGCGTGCTGCTGCTGGGGGCCCAGGAGGAACCACCATGGGGGCTTGCCTCCCTGCTGGAGGACCCTGTGTGCTGGCCTCCCTGGGCCCAGCTGTGCCCCTTGGACCTTTTCCCTGAATTTTCCAGGACCTTAAGGACTCCTAACTGCCAAACAGAAAGGCGCATGAGGGCTCCGCAGCGCTGGGCTGCGATATTTCCAGAGGGAATCCCGACGTGGGGATTCCCCCTAATTGAGGGGCGAGAAGCAGGAGCCCACCCCGCATTATGCTTATTGTGATGGTGGGTGCCCACCCCGCTTATGCGCTCATTTTTGACGAGCGGGTGCCCACCCCGCACTTGCCGGGAAAAGAAGAGAGGAGCCGCCGGCAGCTGCGATCGTGCGGCGAACCGGAAGTCAGGCAAAGCTGCCTGATGTTAGGCGGAGCTAAGGCCCAGCCGAGCGGGGCTCCCATGAGCCGTTGGGAGCCCCGGTGCCCACGTCAAGCGGAAGACAGGCAGGAGCCAAGCCTGGTCGTGGGTGGGGCTCTCATGAGCTGGAGAGAGCCCCGCATGCTGCCCGAGAGTGAGGCCCACCAGGACCGGAGGGAAACGGCGGTGCCAGGGCATCAGAAGCCGAGAGCAGGCTGTTCGACCCCGCCGGGATGAGGCTTCACCCAAGACACGGGTGAACATACTGGGAAGCTGCTCTGGAGGCCGGAAGTCAGGCACAGCCTACGCCTGGTTGTGGGAAGGACCAGGGAGGATCGTGCTCCTACCCGCGAGGCAGAGGAGAGGAGCACCGGAGTCTGCCCCATCGGTGGAGGCACGCGTGCAGTCTAGAGGCGGCCAGGAGTCCATGCCGAGTGCCGGTGAGTGGGGGTTTCCCTTGGTGCAATTTTCAGAGAGGTCCCAGTAGCGGGACCTGTCGGGGCACATTGTCGGTGCCCGGGGATTGTGGGCAGAGTCCTCCCCAGAACCCCAGTGAGGGGGGCTCCGTTGTGCACTTGGTGAAGGTGGTGAGTCGGGGCACATTGTCGGTGCCCGCCCCCCGGTGGTCTCTCTTAGGGCACCGTGAGTGCCCGGGCCGTTTTCACAGCTGTCCCGCATTACAGTGGGCAGCTGCAACATGGGGCAAATTATTTACAGAGTCCCAGTGGGGCTGGAGAGGCACAGTGGTGCCCGTGTTTCCACCACTGATCCCAGCTGCCCTGCGAGAGCGCAGGCAGCTGCACCGTGGGGCATGTTTGTTAGAGAGTCCCAGGGGGGACCCACCCAGAGAGCACAGTGAGTGCCCAGGCCCACATTTGATTTTTCCAGCTGTACAGCAATTAGTGACAGCTGCAACGTTTAGGTCTGCGCAATTGCGCACTTTGGGATTCTGCTGCATTGGCAGCCAGCCCTGACATTTTGGACATTGGGCATTTGAGCCCTCTGAGAAGGCCAGTTGGCCAGGGGGACTGTATGAGGTTATTGCATACTGCGTGTATGCTGGTGAGGCCTAATGCGTAATGTGTTTATGCTTATGAGGTTATTGCATACTGCGTGAATGCTGGTGAGGCCTAATGCGTAATGTGTTTATGCTTATGAGGTTGTTGCATACTGCGTGTATGCTGGTGAGGCCTAATGCGTAATGTGTTTATGCTAATGAGGTTATTGCATACTGCGTGTATGCTGGTGAGTCCTAATGCGTAATGTGTTTATGCTTATGAGGTTATTGCATACTGCGTGTATGCTGGTGAGGCCTAATGCGTAATGTGTTTATGCTTATGAGGTTATTGCATACTGCGTGTATGCTGGTGAGGCCTAATGCGTAATGTGTTCATGCTTATGAGGTTCATTGCATAATGTGTTTATGCTTATGAGGTTGGCGCATAAAGTGTTTTACGCCTAATGTAATGCTGAGTACAGTATTTCGCCAGTCCTTACTGGTTGTGTTCTACATTTAATATTTGTGGTTGTGATGGTTCGGACAGCGGCCCAATTGGCCCTGTCATGTGTACATAATCCCCTGTAAATATTGCCTAATGCCAATTGGCACAGTGTATATTGTGTGATTACTATTCTAATGTGTTTATGATAATACAAAGGCTATTTTCTATATAACCTTGTGTGGAGTTCCTTTTGTGGTGTGCCTAGTGGGTTGCTGCTGTGTGTGTGTGGTGCGCAAACGCTTTACACATTGCCTCTGGGATAAGCCTGACTGCTCGTGCCAAGCTACCAAGGGGGTGAGCAGGGGTTATCACCAGTGTGTAACTCCCTTGCCCTGACTAGAGTGGTGGTTTCTGCCTGGCTTAGGTGCAAGCCCTAGCCAACCAGAAATCCCATTTCTAACACTGACCTAAGATCCACATACAATCAGTGTGGGAAAGTCATCCTTTTTGAGCTGATCACCCCAATTTTTTGACTGATATTGGTGGCTACTGACTCTGAAAGTGCCCTGGGCTCTGCTAACCAGGCCCAGGGTTGGTGCTCTGTCCTTAAATGGTATATGGTAATTGGTGTAATTATAATTGGCCAAGACAACCTACCTGTAAGTCCCTGGTATATGGTAGGACGTGTTGGTTTAGAGACACCACTAGACTTAATGCACCTATGTGTGCACTACTGTGGTGCCTGGTGTTATTTTAGAGCCAGCCATGCCTTGCAGGCTGGATTTTAAATGCAAATGTGTCCAAATTTGACTTTAGAATTAAAAGTACTTCCAAAGTCCAAAACTACCCTTTTATTACATATAAGCCATCCCAAGTTCTGCCCTAGGTGGCCCCAGGGTAGGGTGCCTTCTTATAAAAAGAAGGGACATTATAAAATATTTTTTACATGCCCTGGTGGGGGAAAAACAGCCAAAGTCGTTTTTCCTAATTGTAGTGCTGCTAGCTCTATTTTCTAAAATGGGAAGGCTTTATTATAGCCTTATAGCCCGCCGTAGCGGGCTATACCGGCTATTAAAGGCCCGCTCCCACGTTAAAGGCCCGAGCCGAAGGCGAGGGACTTTAACAAGGGTGAGGGACTTTAATAGCCGGTATAGCCCGCTAAGAAGGGCTATAAGGCTATTAGAACATTCTGCCACTAGAGGGCAGAATGTTCTAACAAACAAAACAAAGGCTTCTCGAAGCTCGAGGGGATTTAAATCCCCTCGAGCTCCGAGATGCCTTTGTAAAACATTGGAATGTTGCTTTGCGGGCCTTTACCGGCCCGTAGAAGCATGGAGCACTCCATTGTCTTCAATGGAGCTCCTAACATTCCAATGTTCTAATAAACTTTAATAAAGTCTAACTTTTGATTGGAAATAGCTAGCAACATAATTCAAAGTATCAAAATAAAATAGTTACAATAAATCCGATAACGTGCTAAAATCGGATTTATTATCACTATTACAGGAAATTAGTTTTAGTACTTACTATCCTGAAGTTACCTAAAACAGCCCTGTAGCAGCCTTTTCTGATTGGCCAGTCTCTGACAGCCTGAGCCAACCTGCTCCCTGAGTAGGTGTAAAGAGACCTAGGGCTAAAATAATACTGCCATTTGGTGGGAGGAGATTTGCTTCCTTGAGAAGCCAGGGACAGGAAGGATAAGCTGGACTTCAAAGGCAGGAGAACAGATGTCACAGAACTCAGGCCAGCCCCTACGTCCTTGATCCCCAGCCAGATGGGAGTCCCTCTAATTAGATTCGGAGAGGAGCTAAAAAGGGAGTGTAGTAAATTGTTATCCATGCATATGAGTTGGTTTAGCCAGACACACACTCCAAGGAGAGAATTTCTCCATTTTAATTTTTGGAGAACAGTGCATTCTGGGTATATAATATCCCACACTTCACAGGAGGTGGTCATAGCAGAGGGTGTCAACGAGAACACTATTGATTAGTGGTGTCCACCCTTCTTGCCTGTCGAGAATGGAGAACAAATATGGGAGATCTGCAAGAGTCCCTGAGATCCTGGCCTTCAAACATCTGGAGAAGAAGGACTGCCCTGATGGACCCTTGGACTGCACCGCAGAAGGCATGCACTCAGAAGGACAGCACATGCTGCAATCTCAAGGCTCCACAAGGGAAGAACTGAGCCTAATTCAAGGAAAAGGAGTGGATTCCCTGGGCAGCAACAGGTAGGAAAGTGCTGGAAGAAGCCACCTGCAACATCCCAAGAGAGGACTACTCCAGCTGACCAGCTGCAACTGTATTTTCCTGGACTGACCAGGTGCATTGTGGGAGATTGAGTCGCAGAACCCAAGAGGCAATCCTGGGCTTCTAACTCCTTGGCTGTAACTGCTGGACACTTTTCAACACAAAGGAACTCACCCAGAACAAGTACTGAAAGTTTGGGAACTTTTTACAAAGTTTTGGTAAAAAGCTCCAGAAGAAGACCGGCTTGGCGTCAAGAGTCAAGCCTCTGTGGTAGACTTGAGAATCGGGCTGACCATGCTAGTATGCCCTGCTGAAAGATACAGAGCTCCTCGCCATTGATGCAGAGGACAAAGAATTAGGACAAAGACTTAAAGGGGCTCACCGAGGCATTGCAGTGCAGCAGGCACTGTCGTCAAAGCCGACTCCGTATCCAAGGAACCCGAGGGCTAGTCATCAAGAGAAAAGCTCCAAAAAAGTGACTAAGTGCCAAGGTAAAATCTTGACCTGGACCTAGCGCTCAATCTATCCGACCCATGCTCCATCATGGTCAGCCTAAAACTTTGACTTTGTCCCGGTTCAGCATGACTAAATAGCTGCAAGTGGCAGTTTATGTTTTTTGGTGCTGGAACGCACATTTTTTAATTTAATCTTTAAACATTCACATCTCCGGTTCCCTATGTTGAATTTTTGTAGTTTTTATGTCATTTTAAAGATAAAATTATTCTCTATTTTTATAAATTTGGCGTGGAATTTTTATTGTGTTGTGTCTTGTACTTATTCACTGTTTTGGCAATATTAAATGCTTTACAAAGCTTTATCCTAAGTTAAGCCTGACTGCTTGTCTGCCAAGCTACAAAGTGTTGAGCAAGGATACATTTATTGAGACTTGACTGGACCTTATTAGTGTTTGTGGTATTTTTACTAGCTGAAGGTACCTACCTCCACCTACCAATGACTCGCCTTCCTACAATCTGATTCTCAAGCCCACACTCCATTTATCATACCTCTTGGTCTATTCACAAACTTGCAGCTTGCGTTTTTCAAAGATTGCAGGCATTTCAAAACAATATTCTTGTGTTACCACCTACAGTTGAGAAGCTAAATACCATCAAAGGTAGAGTGTCACAGGTACTGAAAGACAAAGGCATGATTGTTAAGAATGAGAAATGCAAGTTTCTGACAACCAGTGTTGAATACTTGGGACATGGAATTTTTACAGAAGGCATGTTTACAAAATCAGAATAGTTGATACCATCAGGAAGGTGCCTATACCTAAGAACAATGACTCACTTAGATCTTTTTTTGGCTATGAGCGAGTACTATGCCAGATTTCTCTGTGGATACGTGAGCATTGTTGAGCTACTCAGAATGTTACTAATGCAAGGCAGAAAATGTGCATGGAAAAAAGAGCAAGAGGATTTTTTTAGTCATATCAAGGAGTTACTTTTGTTGGCGCCTGCATTGAAGCCTTTTGCAAGTGGAGCCGGATGTGTGCAAACCCTCAATGCCTGAGCAATTATTATTGGAGGGAGCAGTACTTTGTGAGAAATTCAATGGTGAGGAAAATGCATTTGCTTTTTGTTTCCTGAGCTTTGCAGGGGTCAGAGGTCTAGCCCTGCATTACTTAATCAGCATGGCTTGCTCGTCGCGCAGCGGACGCGCCGCTGGCGCGCCAAAGGCGCGCCTAAGGCAAGCCCGTCTGCGCCCGTCCGCACCAAGTCCGCGCTCAGCGCCGACGATGCTGCCCTTTTTTCCCCAGACCAGGAAGTACAGATTTCTTACACTAGAGAAGTGCTCCTCGATATTCGGGCAAAAAGGGCTCCATGTCATCACACTATGGACCCTGAATTCTTGGAAAATACCAACCTGGATCTTTTATGCACCTAATGTAATGTCAGTGTGAAACCTGGAGGTAGCGATAATACGCCTGGCCCTGATGAGTCAGCTAGACCCCCCCTGAACAAACAGTCAGGGTAGGGCTTTCTCATTAACGTGAGATCACTCATTAAAAACAAGGTGGCCTTCAGAGACTTTGTCTCAGCGAGGAAACCCATTTGGGTGTTCATTACTGAGACATGGGCCTCGGACTCGTCAGGTCCAGACCTCGTAGATGCCATCCCGTCTGGATACACTCTTGTTAGACTGGACAGGATTGGACGGAGGGGGGGTGGCTTGGGTATTCTCCATAGAGACAATCTGATCTGTCGTACCCAACAGCTGAATGCACCCGCGGATCTATATCAGGCACTGTACTTTTCTATTAATGTGCTCCCTTCGGAAAGTTTCTCTGGCGTTCTATGTTATCGGCAGCCGGGCTCCAGGGCTGCTTTCAGCCAGGAGTTTAGCAGTCTGTTAGAACCTTACTTAGACAGATCCAACCTTACTCTCCTGGGTGATTTTAATTTTCACCTAGAGATGTCTGAGTGCAAAGATACGCAGGTGTTCCTGGATACCATGAGCAGCTGTGGTTTTTCACAGTTGGTCAAGGGACCCACCCATACAGCAGGTCATTCCTTGGATGGTATATTCTCTAATGACCACCGGGTAGTGGTCGGAGCCCCTATACCTCTTGCCTGGTCAGATCATTTTGCTGTTCCTTTTGAATTATGCACTTCGACACCAGGAAATGGCTTAATTCGAATTAGTAATATGGAGGAAAAAGAAATTTTAGCAGAATTAGTAAGGAATCGCTTTCTCTCCTCCTTAACAAATTCCAACTATCAAGGTCCCATGATGCCAATCTGGCCGCGGCTGAATTATCACATGAACTATCAAGAGTTATAGATGTATTGGCACCTCTGAGGAAGCACTACTCAGCAAGAAAAAAGCCTTCTGCACCCTGGTTTACGGACAGATTAAGAAAGATGAGACAAAAGTGCCGTAAACAGGAGAGGTTGTGGCGGACCAAACTAGAGCCGTCGGGTAGAACTCTACATAAGAACTGTCTGAAAGAATACAAGGCGGCTATCATAGAGGAAAAGGGGCTTTACTACCTGAAACTAACTGAAGCAATGAAATCCTCTAGGGATCTCTTTAAGGTTATCAATTCTCTCTCTTCTCCCCAGCTCATAGACCCCACTGAATTTTCTCAAGAATTTTGTAACATGCTATCGGATTTTTTCCAATCCAAAATCTCAGATATCTATTCCCTGCTGAAAGCCTCCAATATGAGCATGGGCCTCTCTGGCCAGCCGATCCCGCCTCCAGGGGAGAGGGTTGTCTCAGAGGAGACTCCTAGGCTTCTCGCTTTCCCCTATCTGTCGCCAGATGTTACCAATCGGCTCCTAGAAGGAGTCAAATCTGGCTCACCCTTGGATCCCTGTCCCATCAAGGTCTTAAAAACTGGCAGGGAGGCTATCATCCCTCATCTTACCGCCGTCCTGAATATAGCCATTTCAGAGGGACATTACCCTACTGTATGGAAGACGGCAGTCGCTAAACCACTCCTGAAGAAGCCTTCACTGGATCCTACAGAACCAAAAAACTATAGGCCCATCTCTCTTCTGCCTGTTCCTGCCAAGATTCTGGAAAAACACTTAAATCTGCATCTGAGCGCTTACCTATAGGATCATTATTTACTAGATGGCTCACAACATGGGTTTAGAAGCCAACATAGTACGGAAACTGCTCTCACTGCTGTTTTTAACAATATCCGGACCCAGGTTGATGCAGGTCACACTACTCTGTTGGTTTTACTTGATCTTACCGCGGCTTTCGACACCCTGTCTCCTCTGAGGTTGGTTGCCCGCCTCAGGGAGATTGGGATCGGGGGCTCAGCCCTGGATCTTCTGGCCTCTTTTCTTAGTGAGCGGGCACAGACTGTTAAATTTGGCCAGTTTTACTCGGCCTCTAAATCCCTATCTTGTGGTGGTCCTCAGGGCTCGTCCCTGAGTCCAACGCTTTTCAATATTTATGTTGCCCCTTTGGCCAAGGTGGTGAGATCATTTGGTTTAGAGGTGTTGTCCTAGGCGGACGACACCCAAATAATGGTGTCCATCACCCATAATGTTAGGGACTCTGCTTTTAATTTCAGAAGGTGTATGCAGGCAGTTTCCATCTGGATGACGGAAAACTTCTTGAAATTGAATGGAGAGAAGACGGAGGTCCTTATTTTTGGCAATTCTCTGGACATCTGGTCTAACGAATGGTGGCCAGATTCACTCTGAGTTTGTCCCTGCCCAGTCTCCCACGGTAAAAATCTAGGGGTCATAGTGGACAACTCACTATCACTAAATCGGCAGGTTAGCAGGACAGTTTCCACTTGTTTTGGGATTATCAGAATCCTAAAAAAAATCATTCAATTCCTTTCCTTTGATTCACGCAAGCAGGCTGTCATCGCCTTGGTAATGTCCAGATTGGACTATTGCAATGCCCTTTATCTGGGCATTAACAAAGGATTGATTAAACGTCTGCAGCTGGTGCAGAACGCTGCTGCTGGGCTGATAACTGACCTGCCTAAATACCACTCAGTCACTACAACAATCAGATCTCTGCACTGGCTTCCCCTGGACCATAGGATTCTTTTCAAAACGTTATGTATGACTCATAATGCCTACTATGACTCCGGCCCTGAGGGGATCAAGGTTTTCCTCCATCGCTTTGTCCCCACCAGACAGCTCCGATCCTCGGATAAGAATCTATTGATTATTCCGAGGTTCAAAAAGTCTAAATGGGGAGGTAGAGCTTTTTCCACCACTGCTGCTAAACTGTGGAATTCTCTTCCGGAAGAGCTTTCTGGTCAGGCGTCACACTTTCTCTTCCGGAAAGCATTGAAGACCTGGCTCTTCACACAGAGCTTATCCTGAGCATCTCTACCCGGTGTACACCCGTTTGTCTTGCTCCGTAACAGCGCCTTGATGCCCTTGGGCTAAGTTAGCGATATATAAGTCCATTTTCATTCATTCATACTGTTGAAAGGGAAGCACTAGCCTGCTCTTAGGCAGTGGAAAGGTTCAAACCGTATTTATGGGGCTCTAGTTTTGGCCTACTCATGGATCATAAACCCTTATTCAACCTAATGATCAATAGTGGTGTTGACAAGGCTTCTGTTAGGTTGCTTTGTCTTATATACAGATTTCAGGAATACGATTTTTACATTAAATATGTTTCAGGTGGCAATAATATCAGAGCTGATTGCCTTTCCAGATTGCCCATTGTAGGTGATGAACAGGTGGATGAGACTGAGGATTTGCAGGAGTGTGTGGTGGCAGCCGTGGATGTTGTTGCAATCTTTGGTGGGGAAAAATCAAGTGAAAAATGGATTGAAGTTGATATTAATGATTCGATTCTGCAACAGGTTAAAAAGAATTCGTTTTGAGATGGCTATGAGATAGAAACTTCAATAGTTTGTTACATAATGTTGCACAAATTGCGTGTGAACTTTCACTTAAAGGTTAGATAGTTTTGTGTCAAGGTTTCTATGTGCCTCCAAACTCTCTGCGCAAAAAGATAATAGCTTTAGCTCTTTTTAGACATTTATTTTTGCATCCACACACAAAGTTTTGTGAAGCCCAGGTATGGATGCACAAGTTGAGCACCATGTCAAAGTTTGCCAGGTCTTTGATAAACACTGGAAATGTTATCAGAAGCCGTTAGCTAGTGTAGATCTTCCAATAAAATCCATGGGAGAAAGTTGCTGTGAACCTTATGGGCCCTTTTGTTAAGTTTGCCCTCTAGCATGAGGTATTGTTTGTTCTCTCTGATTATTTTTCCAGATGTATTTATTTTGAATTTGTCCCTGCTACTACCACAGATTATGTTATGATTTTTTTAAACATTTTTGTTCTTGAGGGAGTTTCAAATGTTCTTGTACCTAGTAATGGAAAACCCTTTGTGTCAGATAAGATGCAGAAATGTTTGGAACATTATGGTATTATTTCTGTGAAAACAGACAGTCCCTCTGCCAATGGGTTAGTGAAAAAAGTGAGCAAGTTTCTAAAAGAGGGAGTACAACCTGCTTTTGCTAGTAGTCTTGCTGTTAAGGTTCATCTGAGGGAGAAAGGTATGGATTATGCTAATTCATCACATTCAACTATTAAAATACCACTTTTGTTTTATTGAGGGGTCGAAACGCCAGAATCAAGTTGACTCCTTTTAGTTTCACTAATCAGGATTTCCCCATCTCTCCACAGTGGGTAAAAGAGGCAGAGCTGCATATTTATTTGAAGGTTTTATATAGCGCTAGCTGGACCCTGTGGTATCAGGGTGCTTTACAGAAGCAAGAGCAAGGCAATAATCAGTCACTGGGCATAAGACATGCAATAATCATAGGTTCACGTTACATAAAATATAAAACAAGGGAAGTATAGTTCTACAGAGAGTGAGGAGCACACAGCAATATATACACATAAAAAGAAAAAAATTGTATGGGCATGGGGTGGAAATTACTGAAATGAGGTCCATTCAAAGCAAATTAGAGTCCAAGGAGAGAAGGACATCTGGAAAAAATAGAGGCAAACACAAAGAAAGAAACAGCCAACTGATCAACGGCATCTGAACTGATCAAGAGAGCCTAATTGAACCACGGTTCAGTTTGTTCATGGGTTCTAGATTTTATTGAGGAGATGGCGTTTCAAGTCTCTTTTGAAGCTTGGGAAGGAGGGGTTGCATAGTAGGTCCCTCGGGAGGGAGTTCCAAATGCTGGGAGCATTACCTGAAAAAGAGCGAGCCTGGGTAGTTTTCCTATTTAATTTGGGAGGCACGAGAAGAAGAGCGGTGGAGCTTATCATAGGCCTGGGACTTCCTGCATTTGTGAGTTTGTTGTCAAAATAGTCAGGGGAATGAGAGTGAAGTGCTTTGTGGGTGATGCAGGCAGTCTTATAGATGTATCTTCCTTCGATGGGAAGCCAGTTTAGGGACTTAAGGGCCATTCCACCATTATTTCAATTTTTAGGCTCGGTTGGGCAAGCTGTGGGCATTTGAAAAATTGAAATAATGATGGAATGACGCTGTCTACGCAGTGAATGTAAATCAATGGATGAAGCTTGGAACTAATATTACTACAAAAAGTTGGATTAAAATTTGGACTAAAAATGGACTACAAGATGTCTGTTTGTTAAGTGTAAGGATCAATTCCTGCATCACGCAGTGCGACTGAGTGGCGCGTCAGGCACGTGTCTTTTTGCACTGTTAATCACACATCCGTGGTTTTTGGGACAGATCACGGCATCAGTTCGCACGCCATTATTTACCTAGCAACGAAAACCAGCACAAGGAAAGGAGTGCATTCTATTAGTTTTCCCTTTGCACAGCAAACGTTTAGAAAATTGGCATTTTTATGACCTAACAGCCTGTCCCTGGGTAACATGACTAGGTGTAGCTGACAGTTCGTCCTTGTGCATTGCTCCCAGACAGTAGGTCAATGGGATAGGTGTTGGCAGGATGGGCACTCTCACTAAGCGAGGGGGGCGGAACTCTCACCTCCCACAACTGCCCATCACAAAGGCAGTGCCTGAATACATTCACAAAGGATTTGTCACTAGTCGTTCGTGTCCCTAGTCTAGTTTGGGCCAGAGCAGGGAGGAAGGGGATGACTTTCACCTTAGGGGGGTGGAAACCGACAGAACCTTCTCCTACATCAAAGTGGGTACCAGATATAAATCATGGACCCTCAGACCCAACTCTTCAGTACACATACGGACCTGTGGAAAACTCAGAAGAAGGACTGCTGTGCTGCTTTGCTGCAAGAATTACTGCCACTCCACTTCTCTGCTGTGCTGCCATGCTGCCCCGTTGTCCACCTCCCTGAGTGGGACGGACTGGACCTACATCTTGAACGCAGAACCACCAGAGTGACTCCAAGGGCTAGTTGGCTGACCTCCTGATCAGAGCCTCAGGGACAGAACAGGCTCCAACAACCTTGAACCTGGCACATGGCCTCTGCCAGCTGTGAGTCCTGTCCTCCCAAGTGGTGCCACCCCATTCTGGCCCTTTGAAAATGGGTGTGAAAGTGCTGTGCCAGCTCAGCTGTGGTCCCAGCTAAACCAATGCAGCACAAGACATCGCCTTACCAAAATTCCACATGGGAACCGCTGTGCGATGCATCCCTGATGTAGGACTTCACGTTATAGCCCCACAGTTCTTTGGAGCTTCTGCTGAGCGATGTATCCTCAAAGCAGGCTTTCACATCACAAGCCACTTGTCAACGGATCCTCAGCAATGACACAGGACACAGCATCGTAAGCCCCGCAACTTTTACGCTTGCTGATGGCATTCTCGACGACGATGCAGGACCTCACTTTGCAGCCTTGCAGCTTCCCGGAACAGCACTACGCGATGCATCTCCACACCAGGAACTAGCATCACCTCTACTGCATGATGCATCCTCAGTGCGGGATTCCATATGGCTCCGCAACAAGGATTTAAGGTTCTTTGTTCACTGGGCCTAAAAGGGTCCCTGTAGCCAGTCCGTGCTCTATTGCGGGTGGCCTCAACTTGTGATTTTGTCCTGGTTTAGTGCAACAATATAACCAGAGTTAGCATTTTGTGCTTTTTTTGCACTGTTTTCACTTAAATCTTTAAAATTGCATGGCTCTAGTTCTACTGATTGGAGTTTGTCATTTTGGTCTTAAGTTAGTTATTAAAAATTACCTCTATTTTTCTAAATTGGTGTGGGATTTTCCTTGTGTTGTGTTCTCGCTTTATTACTGTTTGAAGTACTGCATAAATATTTTATACATTGCCTCTAAAATAAGCCTGACTGCTCTGTGCCAAGTTACTAGAGGGTTGAGAACAGGTTAATTTGGGGTTTGCTTGTGACTTCATCCTGACAAGGATTGTGGTTGCTACTTGAGTTGGCTTTCAACTCTTTCTAAAACAGTAACCCAATTTCTCACAATATATTTCTATCATCTGTTTTCTGGCCTTTTCAAACCCTATGTTTGTCTTTGGAACATTTGCTTTTCTTTGTTCTGTCTCATGCCTTGTCGGAGATCTAAATTCTAAGTAACAGTACAGGTGGGTGCTTGGAATCTGGGGTGGTGCACAGCTCCATTGTGAGCTCCAATTTGTCCATTGAATAAGGAAGTTTTTCACCTTACATGTGAATCATACCTTCACATCATTTGAAGAAACCACAGTGATGATCCTCTTTCTCAGTGCGCAGTCCTCAGACAGATTATGTCTCAGGAGGTGGCTACTCCAGATATCAAATCCACATATAATGCCATTCAATTGATTGAGGTTTTACATCATTTTGCAGCACCAGCTGAGGATATAGTTCAGGCACACACCACTAAACCAAATGAGAGGTTTTAGTGCTGGCATTGTTGCGGATGGGTGAAAAAGAGAAGGTAGACATGCACTTCTTCCTTATGGTTTACTTTTAGTCTTTTTCCCTACAACTATTATGATGCACAGTCTTACCAATTTGCAAAGAAAGTTCCACATGCTAGAATCCATATCCTCACCTTGCTCATCCATAATAGATGTCATTTCCTCCTTGTTAAAAAACAACCATTACTAACCTCCCTTCAAGGCAAAGCTTGAAGTGCAAATTACTAGCCACTCTTGTGTAACATCTTGAAGATGGTTTGCTTAGAAAACTGTATTTGTGTGGATAGTTGAAACCTGGTCATGACAGTCTTAGATAGTTAGTAATTTCCGAGGTGACAGGTAGAAGGAAGAAGTAATGGAGTAGGCTTTAATTTAATTATCCTGTAATAATTAGGCTCGTCTAATAAGTCCGTCTTCCAGAGCCTCTTCTATCCGGCCTTTTGACTCCTCGCCCTATGATGAGGAATACTTTCCTAATGATTTGGTTCCTCAGTCACTCCACTATTACTCACTAAGTATCCAAAGGGATCTGAGTATATAGACTTAACACTAGGTTTTATAGTCCAATGCTAATGCTCTTTACTCTCAGTCGAAGATATGCTTTTGAATCGGTTGGTGTCTGGTCATACCTAATTGAGCAGGGTTTTCGCGAAATAAAACCTGCTCGAATTGAACCCTCAGTAACATTTACTAACAGTGTGCTGTGAAAAACTAATGTGGAGTAGAGCCTAACATGAGGGAAAATGCTACTGCGCAAGCGCATACTAAAGCACTGGAGTAAGCGGCAAATGCTTCTTGACAAATAAAAATAAAAGGACTAATGCTGCTTTTGTGCACATTAATAACGTTTGCTAGGAAAATAATATTAACATGGGTTGCGCATGGATAGATGCAGCATTGGGTGGATGCGTAATGAAAAGCATTATAAGTGATTAATAATGCCTGTGTTTGATTTTCATAGAAGCATGGTTTTCTGTTCAGCGGGAAAACACGGGGTTAATGAAATGAAATTCAGAAAAATAAAGTTTAACAAGATGGTGAAAGTAGAAGACAAGTGTCCTTCACAGACCCTGTGTGCCTGCCAAGAGACAGCTGAAAGAAAAAAAAATTCTTCCTCGAGTGAAAGAACATTTCCTCTTAGTGCGGCACGAGCGGATAAATGTGACACAAAATTTGCTACATGACTGGGATGGAGGAAACGAATGCTATAACAGTGGCTCGAATTTGTATTTCTTGGGGTGGAAGTAGATATGCAGAATAAATAAACAATAGGACATTGAGTGAGATGGACATGACGAGAGTGGTGTGACAGTACACCCCCTTCCTTAACCAATCATGTGTAGAGAAATCCTCTGTTCTGACACAAATGTGGGTTTAACACTTGGGTTTTAGGGTATAATTGAGGTTCCTGGTGGGAGGGGTTAGGTTAGTTGGTGGCTTGCTTTCCTACCGGCGTGAGGAGAGGCCTTCTATGCTGTCTCCTATTCTTGAGCTGGCTGTTCCTGTCTGCTGATTCCTGACTTAATCTTTGCCTCTTCAACTCTTCTTGAGGGGCCTTACTGCTCTCAATGGCCAGGGAGTAGATTTCCTATTCAATTGGGTTAGTATAGACAGAAAACTGAATTTGGATAATCATTTGCAAATGTATTTTTTCTCTGAACCTTTTGTCTCTTCGCCTTTCCACTCCTTTATGCACTGACAAATTGAGATGTGTTTTATTTCTCTGATATTGTTGCTCTGTGATGATCTATGATTTGCACTGTGTTTTGGTATTGATGAGCATTTATTTCACATTATTTAGATAGACATTATAAATATACAAATGTGTCTGTCTTTATTAGAGGTGTTTTTCTAGTTTATGAGTATTCTAGACACAAGTATAAGTTTGCCAAACCCTGTCAACTATATAAAGATCGCATCACCATAATTAGTATAATAGAAATGGAAACACAAATTAGATTTTGGTAATTTTGGTAATTTGTTTAGTAATTCACTAACCCAGCGTGAAGGGACTTGTTGGGTGATGAAATTGGGCCTAGTCTGTGGAAATGTATTACTCCCAGATCGGTGGATCAGTTTTGGTAGCAGAGGATGGTTTATATTGATTATTTTGGTAAATTAATGGTTGAATTATTGATTTTGGTTACTAATATGAAAAGTTAGCATCTTTGTTTTATGTAGTCTGGAAGTACGGGTACGGAGTTGCCTAAGAACCCGGGATGTTGACTTAGCATCAGGGGCAGAGGAAGAGTGTGGAAAAGTGTCACACTGCAGAAGTACTTTATCTGTTGTTATAATATCGAACAGTGAAAGGCTGTTGATATTATTCTAAGGGACCTATTCTAAAGTATGTAAGTAAGCTGGATGTTATAGTGAAGTCCTCTTCCGAAACTTTAGAAAGTACACCTAAAGGAGTACCAAGACCTAACTTCGCTTGATTGTGATTGTGAAAGTCCTCTATCGAAACTTTAGGAAACCCACCTAAAGGAGTACCAAGACCTCCTTTCACTTGATTGAGAGTAGAGTGACGCTGGTCGTTATTCTGCTGGAGGTAAAAGGTTCTCTTGAATGACTGAACTATTTTTCATTTAGTGGAGCAGACAAAGTAGCAGCGTTTTGTGTAGTTTCTAATAAGAATTTATTTAGAAAGACTTTGTAGTACATTGCCGTATTATTTTGTAAAGGGAGGGTCAGTCGCAGGAGTTATACTGACGTCACAAAAAGCCATGCTTACATTGGTCAGATAGCGAGCGTGTATGTTTTGTTATGTTATGTTATTTATATTTGTAGTGCGCACAAGGAGTGTATTGTGCTGTGATTGGTTGGTTGGTGTGAGTCGCGCTGGTATTGGACGAGTGCGAGCGAATAGAGTGAGCAGAATTACAGAAGGATTTCCTTGATTTCTAAAAATAATTAGCGGAAAAGAGAGAGTTGAAAGTAAAGTTGATAAAAATGATACAAGATTTGTTTAAAAAAGACAAGCTAATAGTTACTAGAGAGGGAATTCCTGTAGCTCTGTAAGATCGCCTGCTTCTTTTAAAAAAAGAAATCACTATGACTAAAGCGGAATATTATGCAGATATTATCTTGAAGGCCTCAAATAGTACTAAAAGTGTTTTTAAAATAGTGAAAGATCTCTCTAATCCAGACTGCACAAAAATAAGATCATTGCCACACAGGATCTCTGTGACAAGCTGGCAATCTTTTTTGTGGAGAAAATTAACAAGATCATTGATGGCCTTAGATTATGCGAGATAGATAATGTGGAAGACCCTAGCAACATTCATAAGGGCTCACCACCAGCGATTCAGAAGGAGGTATGATTAGGTAGGGAACGAACGTCAACTCTGGATCACTTTGATATACCTTCAGAAGAGGAATTCAGCAGGTTAGCCTTAAGTGTTTCCTCAGGCTCCCCAATGGATCCGCTACTCCATAGAATCTGGAAAGAATTAAAAACTGATTTTTTTCCGCTGCTCCGACAGATCTGTGGACAGTCACTAAGTAGCGGATCAGTACCAGCCTGTTGGAAACAAGCGATTATAACACCGCTTTTGAAGAAAGCTACTCTCGATCCCTTGAGCCCTAATAACTATAGACCAATCTCACTCTTACCCTACCCTGTGAAGATCACAGAGCGCCTGGTTAGTAGGACACTCTCGCAGTTTCTGGAAAGTAACAATAAATTGGAGGATGTACAATTTAGTTTCCGGCCGGGACATGGAACTGAGACTGCCTTGGTGGCTGTATTGGATGAACTTTGAATGCGAGCAGACAAGGGACAATCAGTTATACTGATCCTATTAGACCTGTCTGCCGCATTTGATATGGTAAACCATAAAATCCTCCTGATGAGACTGAATGATGCCGGGGTGGAGGGCACAGCACTGCAGTGGTTTCAATCATACCTGGCGAATAGGCAAGAGGCGGTAGCACTATCCCCATATCAATCAGATTTCATCTGCATCCAGCATGGTGTTCCGCAGGGCTCAGCAATCAGTTCGATTTTGTTTAATATCTACATGAGTCCCCTAATCGCTATTATTAAATCCCACAATGTCAGCCTGGTGAATTACGCAGATGACACTCAGCTCATCCTGTCGCTGGAGGGCGACCAATCAACATCTCTGGAAAATTTCCATGCATGTATGCAGGAAACTGTACGCTGACTTAATGATAACTCTCTGCAATTCAACTGGTAGAAAACTGAGATTGTAAGCTGCGCAGCCAAGAAAATCTCATGCCCACTCCCGACAAATTTTTGGCCGCTGCCAGTGTACAAACCACTAACACCGACTAAGGCGGTACGTAATTTGGGAGTAGTAATTGATGATAGACTGAGTTTCGAATCCCAAGTTAACAAAACGGCTGGAACCAGTCTCGCCCTAATAAGGGTGCTAAGGAAGATCCTCCCAATGCTACCAGACACAACTAGGGCACAAATAGTCAGAAGCGTGGTCCTGAGACGGTTGGATTACTGCAACGCCTTGTTGCTGGAGGCCCCGAAGTACTTAATAGAGAGACTTCAGAGAAGTCAAACGATAGCGGCCAAGTTAGCCCTTAGGAAATCACGCAGATCATCAGCCTCTCTGGCCCTCAAGGAACTTCATTGGCTCCCCGTAGCAAGGGGGATTCAGTTTAAGTCAATGTGTGTAGTCTTTAAGGCCCTTTATGGGATGGGGCCTAAACCATTGCAGCACAAGTTTAGCTGGTATATTCCTACCAGAAGTTTGTGCTCATCTTCAGCCAAACTAATAAAAGTACCCAAGTTTAAAAGAACTAAACTAGGAGTAAGAGCCTTCAGCGTGGCAGCCGCCAAGTTGTGGAATGCACTACCAAATAGCCTCAGACAAATAGAAGATCTTTTGCAATTTAGGAAAAAATTAAAGACCTGGCTTTTTCCTAATGGTGTTGTATAGGCCCGTTTTTGCCAGCAAATGCTTTTTACTGCAACCTTTGTGCATGGTTAAACTAGTACTTTCAGCACCAGGATGCCCGTGGGGTGATAGAGCGCTTTATAAATCTGTATAACATTAACATTAACATGTTAGAGCGTGGATACCATAGTGTACATGGTTAGAGAATTGGGTGAGTTATAGGGAGGATGATGGAGTTTTAGCTTTCCCAGAGCATGGTACTTTCAATGTAAAAGTTTTGGAGAATTTGAGAAGACGAATGACTTCGTTAAAACCAAATCCTAGACCTATGCAGTATGAGGCGCTTGAGGAATGGGAATATGAGGCATACAGAAGCGAAAGAGATAGGAATGGGATGAAATATAGGAATACAATGAGATGGTATTCAGAAGCTAAATGGGATGCACAGATGAAAAGGTGGAGGAGAGATGTAATCATAGATGGATTATATCCAGTAATGGCTGCTGAGGGACAAGCTGCTGGAAAGTGCAAGGAGAAAAAGAATAATGTAGCGACTTCAGAACTAGATACAGATCCGAATGAAATTGATGATGAGTTATTAGATGAGATGCTATTGAAGAGACCTTCAATATATCAGGAGAGTCCGGATGGGATTACTGCAAGTGCACCATCAAGGGTATTGTAAAGTCAACATCGATACCTGAAACTTGCAAGGGATCATTGATAGCTCCTATTTACAAAAAAGGAGATTGGTCTCTGCCGCAAAACTACCGACTCATTACGCTCCAGGATACTGATGCCAAATTATTTGCAGGTGTACTATTATCTAACTTAACTGATTGGGTAAGAGAAAAGCAGATAATCCCTCCGAACCAAACTGGATTTACACAAGGCTTAGGTACTACAACAAATATCCTTGTATTGTCTGTCCTAATGGACAAATACATTGCAAAGAAACAACCACTATACTTATGCTTCGTAGATTTTAAGTCGGCTTTCGACTGTGTGCATAGAGATCTTTTATGGCAGAAGTTAAATGATCAAGGTATACCACTCTCCCTTTTAAAATGAATCCAACTTCTTTACACTGACACATGGGTCAGGGTCCGGATGGGTGATGGACAAACAGTATCAAAAAAAATACCAACAGCATCAGGTTTGAAACACGGATGTGTTCTGGCCCCACTGCTTTTTAACTTATTTTTAGCTGTTCTTACGCACGCCTTAGATGAGGTGAATGCTTGTCCACCTAAATTAGTCAATACTCCGATATCAAACCTGCTATATGCAGATGATGTTATCCTACTTAGTCAAACAAGGGTTGGACTACAACGCCTGCTAAATAAGATCTCTAACTACTCTAAAGAAAATAGAATGGTGATCAACGAAACAAAGACAAAAATTATGGAGGTTAATAAATACTCAAGGTCAAAACATAAGTATAAATGGATTTTGGATAACTCACAATTAGAACAAGTGAGTACATATAGATACTTAGGAGTACTATTTGATGACTGAGGATCATTTCAACCACACAAGATTGATATTCAACGGAGAGCAAAAATATTACTAGCGGCTTTCAGAATTATACAGAAATCCATAAGATGCCAGAGTTATGGACCGTTGTTGAAAGTAATATCAGCAAAACTTTTGCCAACTCTGACATATGGAAGTGAAGCATTGTGTGGAAAAGACTCACTCATAATCAACAATTCAGTTACGAACATCTATAAAGCCCTCTTTTTAATTCCACATAATGCATCACCCGCGCAGATACGAATGGAATTTGGGTTGACTAATCAGGCATTTGTGCAGAAAGGCCTATTTATTAAAGTCTGGAAAAGGATAAAAACGCATACTACAAATCAATTGTCCAAATTATTGTGGCAGGAAATAAATTTAAACTGGAAAGCCCAGGCGTGGAAATATCTATTTACATCATTAGAAGAATATTCAGTAAACTCGGTCTGGGAAATGCCGATTACCGCAAACTCATTTAACCCGTTTGCTGCTCCGAACATCCGCGCCGGTGCGGAACGTTCTATTAAACGGGCGGGGCCGCGTCGGCCAATGGACGTGTGCAGCACTACCGAGGTAGTGCTCGCGACGGCCGTTGGCCGACGCACGCAGCAAACGGGTTAAAAAAGTTATCAATAGTACAACTAAGCATCTATCATTACTCTTGGATAAAGAGACCTTCTCAAAAAGAAAGCATGCGTGGCCTCTAATGAATGGATATACCAAGGTAAAAGTGCAATCGTATCTCGAAATTCCTTGGTCTGTTAAGTATAAGCAAATATTCATAAATGCTCGCTTTGGAGTGGTCCCGGGCGCATGTCATCTAATGCCATGGTTGCGCACAGAGGCACCAACGACTTGTAACTTATGCAAACTTGGTGAAGAGAACATCATGCACCTCCTCTGTATTTGTCCTGAACTTAAGGTTGAGAGAGTATCCATTCTTAAAAGACATTTTAATGTTCATGGAATAAGGAGCTGCAGGCAAGCTCTGATAAGATGCCTTCATACTGACGATATAATTTTAACTTCAGCTTTTGTAAAGTTTTTAACACAACTAAGAATTAAGTTAGAACATCAAAAACTAAAAGAAAGTAATGTAGAATGTACATAATATGTAAATAGTATAATGAACTTGATACCGAAATGTTTTTATAATCAATTTTTATAATTGGATTTTATTATCAAGAATTACTGCATATATATTGTAAGGTTTTAATTAATCAAACAATAAACTTTCATTCATTAATTAATTAATTGAGATAGAAGCTCCACAAGTTCCACAGGTACCACAAGCTTCACAAGTTCCATTAGTTTTACAGTCTTCATCAGCTACTCGAGTCTCACAGGAGAGAGATATCGAAATGCTCAACAGAGCAAAGGAAGAATTGACTCAGAAAATTAGTCAGATGAGTTTAAATGCACAAGCGTTATCAGTTCCGGTGACAGTTGGTCCTATAGTTCCATTTTATGGTGAGGGTCAAAACATTTCGAGAGTGCATGCATTGACAGTACCAGTGAATAGTGCTAGGGATGTAGTGGACCAGAATCAAATGAGATGAGTACGTCATTGATTGATATTCCAATAAATGGAAATGTGACTGAACCGCCGAAAAGGAATGCGCAGATTGATCCTAGAAAATTAATGCCAAATGTGAGAGAAACGACTTCAGTATCAGGGATTTCAGTGGGTCCTTTGCCAGAAGAGTTGATGATTGGATTAGAGGAATGGCACCTAGTCAGTCCAAACAGAGTATAGACATAGGTAGGTTAAGAGTAGATCTGTAAGAAATGGTTAAAGGTACAATAAGTTCGGAGAGATTGAGTAAATATCAGGATGATGAGTTGTTGTTCTTGTGTAAGAATATTACATTGAAAGCGAGAAATTTGCATGAGAAGTTAGCAGAAGCAGCACAGGAATATGGAGTGGATATTGAGAAATCAAAAGCTTTACAAAAGACATATAGGTTGGATTTTAGTGATAAGGATCTGGAGAGTTTGAATGCATCTGGTAAACGTTTGCAAATAAAGGAGTTGATCAATACTTTGAAAAAATGGGGTGATTTGGAATGATGGAAAGGCAGATGGGCGAGAAAGAAAGAAGAGACGCTTGCAAGAAGGTGTGACTGCATCTTCTTTGCTTCCGTTAAAAGAGACAGAACCTGCTGAAATGATATATCCAATGAGAGAATTTCCGGGTGGTGGATATGTTCATAAACCTTGGTCAAGACAGGACAGATTGTCTTTTACAAATGACTTCCCAAGGTTGAGAGAAAAGCCTGTCGAGTGGTATAAACAGGTAGAGAGGTTTGTAAAGGTCTCAAAGGTCTCGTCGAAAGATTTGGATGGTTTGTTTGATATTGTAGTGCCAGCTGATTTATGGACTGAGTGTAAAACTGCAATTGATTGGCCAAAGAGGAATATCCTAGAGATGTTAAAACTGGAGCGCCTTCAGAATAGGTGATGAAGAAATATAATCAAGTGATTACTTATTTGAAGAGTAAGATTTCCCCAAAAGAAACAGATTGGGTTAAGATTGACAGGACAACACAGGAGTCAAAAGCAATAGTACATGCCTACTACGAGAGACTTTTACAGGTGTTTAAACAGTATAGTGGTTTTGAAAGCATAACTGACAAAGATATGGGACATTTTGTGTATAAGTTTGTGTTTGGATTGAAACCTGAAATTAGTAATATGATTCAGCAGCATTTGATTTGTTGGAAGAACAAGACAGTGGATGAGATACTAAGGTATGCAAAGTATTGTAGTGATGATATTGAATCTAGGCATACGAAATTGAAAGAGAAAATGATGTGGGCGCAAGTGAAAGCGGCACAACAGAAAAATGGGAATTTTGTTGATTTTTCTCAAACAGGTTTCCAAATGAAAGGACAGAATCTGAATTTTCAAAATGGTCAGGGACCTGGTATGAATGTTATACCGAATGGTGGTGTTCAAGTGCAATTACCGGGAAAGGGTAGAGGTAGAAATAATAAGGAAGAGATGAAGAGGAGGTTTCCTTGTCATGTGTGCGGAAGGTTAGGACATTGGAAGAATGAGTGTAAGTTCTTGTTAGTAAATAATGGAATGGTTCAAAATTTTAATCCACAGATGCAGAATGAGGTGGTTGTGAATCAACAATAGCTGCAACAGCAACAGGTAGTTACACCACAGGTACAACAGGTACAACAGGTACAAGTGCCTCAAGCTCCTATGCCAGATAATGTGAATGCTCAGGTACAGAGATACAGTGCGAATGCTGGATTTCACGCGAGTGAACAAATTGGTAAGAAACAAAATAGACAGCTGGCTTCGCAATATTGGTTGCAATGTCCTGATAGTTATTCAGATTAATCTCAATGACGGTGCCTGAGGGGGGATGAAGAGTGCGTGCTTGGCGCATCTCTAGAGGTAGATCAATCAGGTCCTTTTGTGGATGGGAAAGTGGAAGGTAATGGTATTACATTCCTTGTGGACACTGGTGCTACCCGTTCTAATGTGAGAGCAGCAGAAATTCCAAACCTACCCACTCTCGGGAAAAACAATCCAAGTTGTAGGAGTTTCAAATAAGTATGATAGAACTCCAGTGACCAATCCAATGGAGGTTCATATTGGAGAATTTAGAGATTTGCATCGGTTTGTGGTGTGCGATACGAGTCTGGTGCCCCTTTTAGGTAGGGACTTGTTGTGTAAGATGAATTGCACCATCTGTTGTACACCAGATGGTATTGCTTTTCAAACACCAGATGAGGATGTTGCTTTCAAAGTGATGTTAGCAAAACAAGGGACAGAAGTGAATGATTTGTATCCTTTATTTACAGCAAAGGATTTGCCTGTTTAATTGAGAGATAATGTGACGACTGATGTGTGGTATTTTACAGGGAAAGACATCGGATTGATGAAGGGTGATGATCCAATTCAAATTTTGGTCAAACAAGGTGCAGAATTTCCGAAAAAGCCATAGTATAAAATGAGTCCTGAGACAATTGCAGGAGTTACTCCTTTAAATGAGCAAATGATTCAACAAGGTATTCTGAGAGAGATACTAGGAGTCCTTGTAATTCACCTACTATGGGAATTAAAAAACCGAGTGGCAAGTATAGAATTGTGCAAGATTTGAGAAAAATTAATAGGATTGTAGTACCTTGTTGTCCAATAGTGCCAACCCAGCAGTAATTCTTTGCCAAATTCCCTGTGACGCGGAAGGGTTCACAGGGATTGATTTGTGCCAAGCATTTTTTTTGATACCCTTGCATTAGGATAGCCAATATCGTTTTGCTTATAGGTTCGGAGACCTTGTCTTGGCATGGTGCAGAGTCCCTCTAGGGTATACAGAGAGTACTTCGATTTTCAATCAAATTCTGAAAAAGTATCTGGAGTCATTGGTTATGCCAGAAGACTCAGTATTGGTGCAATACATCGATGACCTATTGGTGGCATCAAAGACATGAGAAGCATGTGTGACAGGTACAATTGCTCTACTGAACCATTTGGCAGTAGGTAGGCATAAAGTGTCAACAGCCAAATTGCAATTTTGTCAAAAAGAGGTTCAATATTTGGGACACAAAATTGAGAAAGGAGTCAGGAAAGTATCACAAGATTGAATTGCTGTGATCTTGCAAATGGGTCCTCCCAGAACACAGAAAATAGTTCAAATGTTTCTGGGCATGGTTGGATACTGCAGACAGTGGATCAGTGGTTTTTCACTGATTGCCAAGCCATTACAGAGATTGACTCATGGAAGATGAAGTCGATCCGATCGAACTAGATGAAGAAAGCATGAAGGCTTTTGTTGAGTTGCTAGATAGTCTTTGTCGAGCACCTGCACTGGGAATGCCGGATTATTCTAAAGACTTTGCATTGTTCTGTTGTGAGAACGATGGATGTGCAGTTTCAGTTTTGATGCAGACACATGGAATGGCGCGTCGTTCAGTGGCATATTTCTCTGCTACTTTGGACTCAGTAGCTGCAGCGTTACTCAGGTTGTTTGAAAGCAGTGGCTGCTACATGTGTGAGTCTGGAGCAGAGTGAATCAATTGTGATGGGACATCCATTGAGTGTGTATGTGCCACATTCTGTTGAGATTTTGCTGACAAGGACGAGAACACAGCACACGATGAGTAGTCATTTGACTAGATATGAGAGAGTGATCTTGGGTGCTGAGAATGTGACAGTAACAAGATGCACAACATTGAACCCAGCGACTTTGTTGCCGAGTTCGAGTTGTGAAGAAGTAAAAGATGAAGCAGATCATGATTGTCTGGATGTGACAGAGTTGTGTACAAAACCAAGGCCTGACTTAAAAGATTCACCATTACCAGAATCAGATTGTGTGATGTCTGTAGATGGTTCATGTCTGAGAGATGAAAAGGGTGCATTGCATGCTTCATATGCAGTATGTACAGTGGCTATGGGTCTTGAAGCATCTTGTCTAAGAGGGATAGATTCAGCTCAAATTTCTCTATTGTTCGCTTTGACCAGGGCTTGTATAATTGGCAAAAATTTGAGGATAACCATATTTACGGATAGTCAATATGGTTTTGGGGTGGTGCATGATTTTGGTCAATTGTGGATGCAACGTGGATTTCTGACATCTTCAGGATCCCCGATCAGAAATGGCAAAGATGTAAAAGATTTGCTGAATGCATTACAATTTCCTAAAGAGATTGCGGTGGTCAACTGCCAGGCACATAAATCCGGAAATGATTATGTGACTAGTGGCAACAGATACACAGACCAAGAGGCTCGTTTCTGTGCACAGAATTCGGTTTTGATTAATAAATTAACAAATCAATAAAGGAGCAGAAAAAAAGAATACAAATTGTCACTTGATGTTCTCTACAGTAGAAACATGGGATGAAGTTAGACAATTGCAAGAAGAAGCTAGTGAAGAAGAGAAAGAAATTTGGATTAAATCAGGTTGTACAAGGAGACCTGAAGATGAAATATGGGTGTACGTGGATGATAGACCAGCAATGCCAGATTGCTTGCTTTCACAATTTGCAAGGATGTACCATGGAGTAACACATGTGGGAAGAGATGCTATGATTAGACTCTTCAAACAGTCATGGTACAATCCTAAGTTCAGGGTTATTGCAGAGAGTCTTTGCCAGAGATGTGTAGTGTGCCAGCAGCAAAATCCAGGTAGAAAGACTGTTGTCAGTTGGGGGCGGATTGGAGAAGTAGCAGGTCCTTTTACTAGATTATAGGCTGATTTTATTAAGCTTCCTCCTTGTAATGGACTGAAATATGTCTTGGTTGTTGTTTGTCTGTTTTCTCGTTGGGTAGAAGCTTATCCAACAAGAAGAAATGATAGTTTAACAGTTGCTAAGTGCTTTTGAGAGAGATCTTTCCTAGATTTGGATTTCCAGTCTCCTTAGAAATGGATAGAGGTACTCATTTTAATAATGAAATAATAAGGATGATTTGCACAGCATTACAAATTGAGCAAAAGCTGCATTATGTCTATCAACCAGAAGCCTCAGGTGTGGGCGAGCAAATTAATGGCACTATTAAATCAAGCCTGTCAAAAGTGTGTGCATCCACAGCACTGAAATGGCCAGATGCTTTACCCTTGGTATTAATGAGTCTGAGATTCATTACTGATAAAAAGACTCGATTATCCCCTCATGAAGTTATAATGGGGAGAGCAATGAGACAGCCGATTGTACCAGCAAATCAACTGATGAATATAACGGATGATTTGGTGCTTGATTATTGCAAAGGATTGGCTGATGTGGTGCGTTCTGTGTCTCATCAGGTTGGAGAAAGTGCAACCACAACACAGCAAGGGCAAGCACATGATTTAAGTCTAGGAGTGTGGATCCTGGTGAAGAAGCATGTGAGTAAGTCGTGTCTGACACCTAGATGGCATGGCCCATACCAGGTAATACTGGTGACAAAGACAGCAGGGAAGTGTGGAGGTTTGCCAAATTGGATACACGCAAGTCACACAAGGAGAGTCCCAAGTCCACTTGAAAGACAAGAAAAAGAAAAGCAACTGGCAGAGAGCCGAGAAGAGCCAGAAGCTGTACAACGTGAAACCATAGAGTCTGAAGCTACAGATTCTGAGGGTGCTGAACATGTGGTTGAATGGGAACAAAGTCTAATAAAGTGGGCACCAGCTACTGGGTCTCGTAAGACTGCTGTTGAAAGTGATGATGGAGAAGTGTTAAATGAGAATCAAGATCAAGTGCAACAGAGAAAAGAACTGAATAAAATAACTTGCGAACTTGACACCGAAACAGAAGGAACTGTGCAAGTTAAGAAAGCAAGAAAAGGTGATGTGTGGCCAAAAGGAGTGAAAAGACTGAAATACACTCTGAAAAAGAAAACACCAGACACGATAGTGCCAAACAAAACAGAACAAAGTGAGTCAGAAGAAGAATTAGTTTGGAAAACTAAGAGAGTAAGAGTTCCGAGCAAGAAATACACAGCTCCAGAATGGACATATGTGGTATTGGAAGAAATTGAGCATAAAGATCAGAGCAAAGAAGACACTGATACAAAACAGAGTGAAGCAAATGGTTTTGAACCACCTTAAAAGAACTGTGTAAACTAAAGGTGCAGAAAATTAAAGAATCTGTTCAGAGAAGTGCAGAGAACTAAAGAAGAAATTGAATCAAAGTCTGTGAAGAAAGAAAAAAAAAGAAAGAAAAAAGAAAAACAGGGGGTAAAGGAAGAAGATGAAATCTTGAAGTGTTTGGATACACTACTTAGATAGTTTTATAGTTTTTCTAGTTTTTCTAGTTTTTCTTTTTCTTTTTTGAATTGATATAAATTCTTTCACTAAAATGGCAAAAATAGCAGAAACTGGATATTAAAATCATAGGTTTAAACGTAGCTGTATCAATGCTTGCTTATTCAGTATTTTATTACCGATGTTGGCATGGTTAACATCTATTGTTATTGTGCCTGCCTTAATGGTAACTAATCATAAAAATAATACTAATGGTGTGAAAGTCAATTCTAAAAGTCTTAAAGAAATCTCACATACTAATATAGAAAAGATGGAAGGTGACAGCATTTACCATCAAGATAAATCAATTAATGACTTTTTGTTAAATGTTTTTACTAAGTTGTTGTATGAGTATGTTGATACGATGGATGCAAGAGATTGTTATGTGTGCATGCAAATACCATCGTCTGTCTCAGAGGTGGTGACTTACCATCACTAACCTTTAACATATGGAGTGTCTTGTAGTGTCCTAACGAGTCTCTTTTACGAGAGAGGTAGCTTACAATATTATTATTCTAACATGGATTTAGTGCTTTCAGAAATTCCTATTAGAAAGAACATGAATAGAGTAAGTAGGGCTGAAAATGCAGATTATATGGGGGAATTTTTTCATCGAACAAAAACAATATATAGTATACGCACATGGACATAACTTAACATGTAGATTGCGGTTTGAAGAAATAGAATTCATTAACATGGTAGAGGAGAGAAGGCAGGATTTCAAGAGAAAAGCTGCTGAGCAAAAGTCTCATGAACCTCCATGGGCTTTCAGAGAAGGTGATTATAAAAAAGGGTGAGACATACGCTGCCATGACCCTGGACTGGCATCGCAAAGGGAAGCTTTGCTCGCTTAGATTAAAAACTGATTATAACAATTATTATTTTATTGGTTCTAGTGAGTGTGATCATACTTTCCTAATTAAGGGAGGATGGGGAATAAAAGGAGGGACTGATCCTGTCTTTCCGGGAATCTATTATGTGTGTGGTAAGAATGCCTACTATAGGTTGCCTGCACATTGGTATGAATGTTGTTATATTGGGATTGTATTTCCAAAGGTGTACCACTTGGATAAAAATAATAGAATCAATGAAGTAAAGAATGGATTAATACGTAATAAGAGAGGAGCGAGTTTTTCAGAAATAGTGGGAGATATTTTTGGAGCATTGATACCTTCAGTTGAAGGTATACTAAACTCGCATAAAATTAGAAAATTGTCCACAGTGGTTGATCGTTTATCATCAGATACTGCTGGTGGTTTCTTGATGATTGATACTGAGATGGTTGCAATTAGGTCTATGGTTTTACAAAATCGACTTGCCCTTGATGTATAATTGGCCAAGGAGGGTGGAGTCTGTAATATGTTGAAAATTCAACAATGTTGTACTTTTATCCCTGATAAGAGTAAATGTTTGGAGGGGTATATTAAGAACATTACAAATTTTCGAGAAGATTTGGCTGAACTAAAGGTTGACGATGCTTGGGAGAAACTTAGTAAGAGTTTCTCCTCCATGGGTAATTGGTTAGCTACCTTTGTGAATAGTGTATTAGGGAGAATACTAACGCCTATCATTGCAGTAGCTACAGCAGTACTAATGATTTTTCTGATTTATAAATGCTGTAAATGCAAAAAGGAAACATCTGATGTGAAACGGAGAGCAAGAAAGAGAAAGAGAGAAGAGATAGAATTAGAGGACAAGAAAGGGAATTATTATGAAATAATGAAGGATTTAGATGGAATAATGGTAACGCGAGAGAGAACAACTGCTTTCTCTGGTATTTTGGTGATGGCTCAAAACGCCGTCAAAGGGGAGATTCATGGAGCAAGGTTTTCGCGAAATAAAACCTGCTCGAATTGAACCCTCAGTAACATTTACTAACAGTGTGCGGTGCAAAACTAATGTGGAAAAGAGCCTAACATGAGGGAAAATGCTACTGTGCAAGCGCATACTAAAGCACTGGAGTAGGCCGCAAATGCTTCTTGACAAATAAAAATAAAAGGATTAATGCTGCTTTTGTGCACATTAATAATGTTTGCTAGGAAAATAATATTAAAATGGGTTGCGCATGGATAGATGAATCATTGGGTGGATGCGTAATAAAAAGAATTATAAGTGATTAATAATGCCTGTGTTTGTTTTTCATAGAAGCATGGTTTTCTGTTCTGCGGGAAAACACGGGGTTAATGAAATGAAATTCAGAAAAATAGAGTTTAACAAGATGGTGAAAGTAGAAGACAAGTGTCCTTCACAGATCCTGTGTGCCTGCCAAGAGACAGCTGAAAGAAAACATTTTTCTTCCTCGAGTGAAAGAACATTTCCTCTTTGTGCGGCACCAGCGGATAAATGTGACACAAAATTTGCTACATGACTGGGATGGAGGAAACGAATGCTATGACAGTGGCTCGAATTTGTATTTCTTGGGGTGGAAGTAGATATGCAGAATAAATAAACAATAGGACATTGAGTGAGATGGACATGACGAGAGTGGTGTGACAGTACACCCCCTTCCTTAACCAATCATGTGTAGAGAAATCCTCTGTTCTGACACAAATGTGGGTTGGACACTTGGGTTTTAGGGTATAATTGAGGTTCCTGGTGGGAGGGGTTAGGTTAGTTGGTGGCTTGCTTTCCTACCTGCTTGAGGAGAGGCCTTCTATGCTGTCTCCTATTCTTGAGAGGCCTTACTGCTCTCAATGGCCAGGGAGTAGATTTCCTATTTAATTGGGTTAGTATAGACAGAAAACTGAATTTGTATAATCATTTGCAAATGTATTTTGTCTCTGAACCTTTTGTCTCTTCGCCTTTCCACTCCTTTATGCACTGACAAATTGAGATGTGTTTTATTTCTCTGATATTGTTGCTCTGTGATGATCTATGATTTGTACTGTGTTTTGGTATTGATGAGCATTTATTTCACATTATTTAGATAAACATTATAAATATACAAATGTCTTTATTAGAGGTGTGTTTCTAGTTTATGAGTATTATAGAAACAAGTATTAGTTTGCCAAACCCTGTCAACTATATAAAGATCGCATCACCATAATTAGTATAATAGAAATGGCAACACAAATTAGATTTTGGTAATTTTGGTAATTTGTTTAGTAATTCACTAACCCAGCTTGAAGGGACTTGTTGGGTGATGAAATTGGGCCTAGTCTGTAGAAAATTATTAGTCCCAGATCGCTGGATCATACCCTTCCTTTTCAAGGTGATATAATAGATTTTCATATTCTAAAAATATTGCAATTCTCTCATAACAACACGGCCAACATTCGATAATACCACAAATTAGTCATATTTTGAACAACAGATCAGCCACTGAAGCCTAGTTCACCTTCTAAATATCTTCCTAAATTCAAATATGTCCAAAACAAATAAATGAATTAGTTCATCGAGTGACTTTCTTCATGACAGTTTTCTCAAACCACCTAGTTTGCATTATTGACGATTATTTCATTCTTTTGCTGTGCTTCTTATGTATCAATATATTATGTTTTCCCTATTTATATAGCCCTCTTCAATCATTGTATAACATTATACCACTTTTTTTACTCAGAGTCCTTGCCATCAGTTCTGGAGTTTTCATCAGTAAGAATATTTATTTCACTGTGCGCATCTAGTAGAGTAATGTTTATTAAGATCCTACTATACTACTTGTTTGTGTTCCTCAATGCGAAAGTACAGTGAGTTTGATCAAGATAAAGACCTTGGTCATAATTTTTTTGTATAGCTGGTGTGCTCAACCACTTTTATCATTGAGCTTGGTCTGTGGAGGTAGATGTGTCTAGACGGCCTCACTATGCAGGTATATAGTTATGATTTCATGTCGCCACAAGGTGTGTTATGTTTAAGTGAGCTATATAAGATTATTTCTAAGATGTATGTTTGTGCGCTGCTGGAAGGACAGTGTTTACTGGGGAGGGTTTGCTTAATATACATTTTTGGAAGCATTAGCCCAAATGTCAATTAATCACATAGGTTCTGATTGAGAAAGGTAAACGTACACTTTTGTGTAAGTCTACGTTTTTTTGGGGTATTCACAAAGTACTAGTTAATAGTAAGTTTATGACTCTGGTTATTCCACAGTCGGGTGGAGAACTCCGCACATAGAAAGATAGGCCTGTCCTATCTCTTTTAATCACTGAGTTCTCCGTCCTAACTTTAGAGTCTGTGAATACCTAAAAAACATACAATCACACAAAAGTATTTAAGTTTACCTTTGTGAATTACGCCCAAAAACATTCTAAAAAGGTATCTATTTTCCTAACTTTATTTCTATATTTCTATCAATACACCCTACACAATAAAAGTGGCCCTACTGAATACATGGCACCTTGCTGGTCTTTATGTTTTAACATTATTTATTTACACAGTCTTTTACACAATGCCTAGCAAGACAGATTGGCTGGTTGGATATTAAAGTGTGGGCTCAGAATAGTGCATAAGGAATACAAAGTGATCACAATATTGTGGCCAGAATATCAGTGAACAAAATATCAACATATCAACAGGTAAGTATGTTTAATATTTCTATACCTTTACTTAACTCCACATATACGCACCTTGATGATGTGTATATTTTTAAGGTACGTCACTATAGAGATAAGAATAGTACATCTATACCTCCCTATGTGCACTTACTTCTGCCATAGTTTGGATTTTGACATTTTGGTAACGATATTGGGGGCTCTCGATAATCCTTCTATGTATTCCCGGTTTTGGGGTAACAACAAAGTGGGCAAGTTGTGAGTAGGAGTACATCTGATTGGTGGTTGTGAGAGTTAAGCTGAGGTCTGACAAGTGTGGATTTTAATGCTATGCATTGTGCCTGATAGGTTGCCAAAGCACTTAAAGCAAAAAGGTAAAGTTGGAGTATGCCTCTAAATGCTGAAAATGGCTTGTTTTGTAAAGCTGATTACATTATTGGACGTGTTTAGTGGGTCTAAAGGCAGAACAAATAACAGACTGATTCAGTAGTGTATTTTTTTATAACAACAATGTTCAATAGGATTTTGGCAGTGAAGAAAGAAAGATGAGCGCCAATGTTTTGACTATAAGTACTTTGTAGCTTGCAGAAGTGGCAGGAATGGAAATAAATTATTCTAGTCTTATGCTGGAATTGAAGTGCACAGCAAAGTATTGAACAGCTAGAACGTGGAAAAAAGTATATGTGGGATATATGTATGCCAGAATAGAGTCAGGCACAGTTGATGAAGGAAAATAGATTATGTCAGTTTTATATCAGTTCAGATTGACTAACCAAAACGTCATCCAATGTGGAATTCCCAATAGACTACTGGGGAATCGAGACATATGGTTATGGGCAAGAGAATGGAAATAATGGAATGAGAAGAACATTTGAGTGTCATCATGTATGGTATATAAAAACTAATTGAGGAAATGATCAAGAGTTCTAGTATATAAACAGAAAAGGAAGGGCAAATGACTGAGTACTGGGTGTCGTCGATGGGTGAGTGATGAGAACACTAAGGGCCATATTATGGGATTGTAATGCAACGCACCACAGCAAGTCCCCTTGTTGCACTGCGTTACACGGAAAGGGTAGGATTTTATTGCAATACAGCACATTCCTGTCCTTTCCCAGCACTGGCGCCCAATGGGCTACCTAGCGCTAACGCAGGCACCCTTGCACCATGGTGCAACGGTGCATGCATTGCATGTAGAATTGTATTTGTGCAGGAAAGGACACATTCCTGCACGAAAATAATCCTGAGAGGCATATTCCTCTTTCTATGTGTGCGTGCAATGCAGCACATACAGAAAGAGCAAGTAACAATGAGAAATAAAGATATTTGTCCTTGTTACGCCTCCCTTGAGAAGGTGTATCTTTTTGGCACATTATCAGGTCTACCACTTTTGGTAAATCTGTGAATGTGTCAACTTCTATGGAATGCCACCCAGGCCAGAGTAACCTAATGCAGTGATTTGCACTGCGTTGTGTTACTCCAGATTTATGAAGTCGTTCAGGACCAAGCAAAGAGGCCTAGTTTGGCTTCCTAAATCTCATTTTTGAGTTGCGTCGCTCTTGCAACACTTTGCGTGTCAGTGACGCACTTGGGCTCATAAATGTGTCCCTAAGTGAGAAAGTAGGCTGCTTGGGAAATAGAAAGATAATGGGACCAGGGCTTAACTAGTGACATAAGCATAATGTTGTCAACCCTTTCGGACACTGCAGAAATGTGTAGTACAATACTAGCCCAGTGTAAACTGCAGGAGATTATGGCGTACTATGGCGACTTCTGCCGCTCTGTAGAGGAGAGTTACCGCCCAACTCCTGTTCAGAAGGAGGGTTCTCATTGTCTGTGGTATATTTAGTGGTTAAAGTCGCAACTTTCTTTTTCTGAAAAGGGTGGCGCGGGGGCATGGGAGGTTCCGGGGGGTGTTGTGCAGGGTGTGGGAGGGATAGGGAATCGGAATACATTTTTTTTTTAAAAAAGTACCTTGAGGCCGGGTCCCGTGTCTTTTTTGCTCCTGCTCTCCTGCTCTCCTGCTCTCCTGCTCTCCTGCCTCCGTCTCTGACAGGAACAGAAAGCAGGCAGCCAAGCTCCCTTCCCTAAGCCAATCATAACACTGCAATGCAGCGTTGTGATTGGTCTGAGCGCCATGACACGGCGCTCAGCCAGGGGCTGTAGGGGTGGGCATGTTCTCAATGCAAGCTGTAATGCAGCCTGCATGTAGAAGGGGAAAGTGCGCATGATTGGTTTGGGCGGCCCAAGAGAGTCGACCAAACAGTCATTGTGCACTTAGGAGTGGGCAAACCACTCCTCCCCTGCCCTGCTCCAAGAGCAGAGCAGCACCGCCAACTCACCCACACACAAAGCAGCCAGAAGCAGCCTAAAATTATAATAACACAAAGTTATTATCATTATATGTTTCTGCTTCCAACTGCTTAAAAGCAGTGGGGCGACGCTCCTCTGCCATAGCAGAGGAGCCACCCCTGTCCTACACAGCACATGCAGTTTACTGCGAGACATTTGTTAACAATTCTGGCCATTGTACGCCACTATACTCTACTCCACTCTACTCTATGCCTCTCCACTCTTCTCTTTTTTTAATTTTTAATTTTATTTTTGTTAAGCCAATAAGCAATCATATACAATTACAAAAACATGGACAAAAACACAAAAAATAGAACCAACCATGATATTCCGGTCAACCTTGAGTCCCAACACAAAGGAGAAGAGGGGCTGAAAGGTCAGACGAAATAAAATGGAGTACAACGGAAAGATAAAAAGAAAACAACAAAGAGAAGGAGGAAAAATGCATACATATAATGCTTCCATATGACTATACTGCTGTAGCGGTCAATTACATCATCATGCCATTGAATACCATGATTACATATAGATTGCCTCGTTTATACCAAAAACATAAAAAACACAGATATGACAGAGGCACCGCAAGACATAAACCCCAGGACAAAGAAAAAACATAATTAAGGCGTCGTGGGCGCTAAATGATCCACTACGGCCCCCCAGATCGTAATACCCAATCTCCGTTTCTGGTGCCCTTTAAGGGCATATAAACTATGTTCCAAATTGCACATAGCGTAAAGCCTTCCTCTCCACATTTCAAAGGTTGTGGGTTCTTTTTGCCGCCAGAGTGATGCTATGCACAGTCTAGCCACAGCGATAAATATTAAGGGGCAGATTTACAATAAACTAACGCAGCACGGCACAGCAAGTCATTTTGCTGTGCCGTGCTGCGCTAGTTTGGAAAGCACAGTGATGCGACATATTTACAACAATATGTCGCATCTCTGTGCTTCCCCCTGCGCTGGCGCACAAACAGCTGCCATGCGCCGGCGCAGGCACCCTTGCACCATGGTGCAAGGATGCCTGCATCGTGGGGAGATTGTTTTTGTTCAGGAAGGGTTCCCTTCCTGAACAAAAACAATCTGAAATGCTGTTTTTCAACTTCTATGTGTGCTGTATTAGCACACATAGAAGTTGAAAAACAGCATTCTTTCAATGATTGTTTTTGTTCAGGAAGGGAACCCTTCCTGAACAAAAACAATCATTAGAGGTGATTTCCTCTTTCAATGTGTGCTGCAGAATGCAGCACACATTGAAACAGGAAACAAAAACGAGGAGAAATGAAAACATTTCTCCTCGTTGCGCCTCGCAACGCCTCCCCTGGGGAGGCGTAGCATTGACACGCATTTCCAGATTTACGATTCCTCGTAAATCTGGAAATGTGTCTCATTCCATGGGTGTTGCGTGGGAACACCCACAGCAACACCCATGGAACGCCCCTTCCACGCAAAGTGCTGCGTGTGAAGGGGCCATATTTACAAGGAGAGGAAAAGTCACCATCATGACCTGGAGGTATTTAAAAAAGTTGGTCTTAGGAAGATCATATTCAGACATCAGCGAAGAGTAAGCCCTAACACCACTGTTATCCACTAAATCTCCCAAGGTCAGGAGACCCTTCCATCTCCAACTAGTCATCGTAGTGTCAGAAAAGACGGAGACAGGGAGTGCTAAGGAAGTGGTAGGCGTGTAAATGTTGAGCTTACCAATCTGCAGGTACCTCCAGATCTGGAGCCATGCCTTATAAGCAGCCTGAACCACATTAAAGCGGTTTTTGTAATAGCTGGCCTCAAGATTTTGAAAAAAGCTCCTCTCAGCACTGGAACGTAACAACATTTGAAAAATATGCGGGGACTCCTCTACCTTAACCTCTCCTTCCCCAACCAACTAAATACCCATATGTTGAAGTAGACAGGCCCAATAATAATACAGAAAATTAGGCTCAGCCCAGCCCCCTCGAGATTGTGGTAGGGTCATATATTTCATTGTGCGGCGAGGTTTGCCTTGAGCCCATATAAAACTACCACATATAGATTGAAGCCTCTGGAGTTGTTTTCCCGTGAGTTCCAGGGGGACCGATCTAAAATAATACAAAACCTTTGGTAAAATATTCATCTTTATAATGTTACATCTTCCCACCATTGACAAATGTAAACCTTCCATTCTGTCTAAATCCCTTTTGATTTTATGTACCATCGGGTCCCAATTAGACCGTACCATTTTATCAAGACATGCATTGATACGTGCCCCTAAGTATGTTGCCTCCTCCATAACCCGAGAATCTCTAAAAAATGCTTGATCTGTGCAGACTACTTGTGTCTTAGCTCTATTTAGCTTGTACCCAGAACTTTTCCCGAATAGGGATGCTAATTGCTCGATCTCTACCAAAACCTTAGCTGGATCCGGCAAGACTATTGCAATGTCATCCGCATCTGCTAATATGTTAACCTGGTCCTGCCCAGGCCTCGCCGGCGACAAATTTAGCCTACTCTCCAATAAATTCAAAAAGGGGTTGATGTAAAGAGCGAAGAGTAGGGGGGGAGCAAGGGCAGCCTTGTCGGGTACCCCTTGATATTGATACAAGATCTGATTCCAGCCCTAGCGAACATATTCACGCCGCGGGAGATCTATACATCGCTCTAACTGTTTGAATAAAGCCAGGCCCAAAACCCTGCCACTGCATAGTCGCCCATAAAAACTCCCAAGAGACACAGTCAAACGCCTTCTCTGCATCAAGTAGTACTACTCTGCATGGAGCTTTTTGCACAGTAGCCAAATCCAGCATTTTAACTACTCTGCCAATGTGGTTGACCGTGCCTCTTCCTCGGATGAATCCGTGCTGGCGAGTAGAGACCAAGGAGGCTATTACTCGGGAGAGTCGTGTAGCCAAGATCTTTGCATATATTTTCCCATCACAGGTCAAAAGTGAAATGGGTCTGTATGACCCTGGTAGCATAGAGGATTTATCTTTTTTTTTAAAGATAACAATACTAGCAATATCCCACGATGTGGGGCGTCCCCTTTCTGTGCATTCTGAAACACCGTAAGCATGTCTGTTTGTATCTCAGCTAGAAAGACTTTATAAAATTAAAGTGGGATCTTATCCAGTCCAGCAGCTTTCCCTGCTGCTAAAGAACCAACAGCCTCCAAAAGTTCTTCTAAAGCAACAGGCTCCTCCAAATATCTCCGATCGTCAGAGCTTAACATCCTCCTATAAGGATCTTTATAGAATCCTTCAGTTTTGTCCTGACTGTTATACTCCTCTGAGTACAACTCCTCATAAAAGGTCCTAAAAACCTCCATAATCTCCACTGGTGTTTCTACCAGTCTCCCAGTTGGATCTTCAATGGCTGAGATTGCATCTTGTACCTCTTTACATCTAATTTTCTTGGCCAAGCATCTACCTGTTGCCTCCCCGTACTGGTAGCATTCCCTCCTAAAAAGATGATACTTCTTGGCAATATCCTTAGCCCACTCCCCATTTATCCTGGCCTTACAGCGAGCCACCTCAGTCTGTGGCTGCGTGATGTCTAATTTCCTCTGCAGGGCATGTATCAGAGCATGTTCAGCTTGCTGAAGATTATTGTATAGCCCCTGCATAAACTGCCTTTGTTGCTTTTGGGCATGCAATCCGAAGCTCAGGATTTCCCCCCTGAGCCCCGCCTTTATAGCATCCCATACTATGCCACATTTCGTGGAGTTGCGATTGATGGCCAGGAATTGATTTAGCCACTGTCCTATATGACAGATAAAAAGTTCATTAAGTAAAAGCTTCCTATCAAAGGAAAAAGAGGCACGGGACGTGCCACAACATGCATTACGGGCCAGATGTACGACCAGCAAAATTGTGCCTCGCAAATTGCGCCTCATTTGCGAGTCGCAATTTGTAAGGTGCAATTTGCCATGCACAACAGTGTGTTTAACACTGTTTGCGATTCCCAATGGGGTCGCAAATTGCGAGGCTCATTAATATTAATGAGCCTCTCGCAATTTGCGAGCCCATTGGGAATGACGGGCCCTCCCAGGTATGGTGGCCTGCTGGGCTCAGCAGACCACTATCTCTGGGACTGCTTTTAAATAAAGCAGTGTTTTTTTTTTAAATGCAGCCCGTTTTTCTTCAAGGAAAACGGGATGCATTTAAAAAAAAAACATGAAACGTTTTCGTTTCATTTTTTAAGGGCAGTTAGTGGTCCCTGGGACCACTGCCTGCCCTTAAAAAATAATTTTGCATGCATTTGCAAAGGGGAAGGGGTCCCCTGGGGACCCCTTCCCATTTGCGAATGCATTACCACCTACTTGAAGTAGGTGGTAATTGCGAGTGTTTTGCGACCGCAATTGCGGTCGCAAAACAGTACATGGGTTTGAGACTTGCTATTTGGAAGGGAACGCCCCTTCCAAATAGCGACTCTCCAAACACTTTTTTGCGAGTCGCAATTTACTTGCGACTCACAAAATTGTGTTTGTACATGGCCATGACATTCGTACATCTGGCCCTAGGAGTTTAAGCAACAATGGATTGTGGTCCGAGGTAATTCTAGGGAAAATCTGTATATGTGCCTCTGGCAAATATGTGTTAGTGACAAAAAAGTAATCTAACCTAGCCATCTTTTGATGTGGGCAAGAATAATGCGTATACCCTGAATCCGGGTATTTAAACCTAGACCAAGCATCATCTAAGCCATGCTCATAAAGAAGCTGCTGTAAAACCTTATAAACCCTAGGCTTCCGACCTAGATACTTGTCTCCAGTCATTCCCCGGGTAACTTCTTCCAGCTGAATATTAAAATCCCCGCACAATATCAAAGGGGAGGCCCATGAAGCCAGCTCTGTGTTCAAATACTCTAGAATCTGTGCTTCATCATGATTACATCCATATACCGAGCATATTGTAAACTTCTTATTAGCGATCAAGCATTCCAGCATTGCCCAGCGACCATATTTGTCTGCAAGACTTTTGACAACCATTACAATGTTATTCCTGGCAAGAATGGCCATCCCTCTTGTACTAGTCCCTTGTGAAGTACATACCAAAAGCTTGTACCCTAGCTCCCTTAACACCTTATGCTTATTCCAAGGAATATGCGTCTCTTGAAGGCAGACCACATCGGGGGACATAGTCCTAATTTCCTGTGCAACTCTTTGCCGCTTGGCCCTATCATTAAGACTGCGTACATTGAACGAACATATGGACAAAACATTCATCATTAACCTGTTTTAAAACTGCATTGACAGCTCCCTCTCTTCCAAAATATCACATCCTTTCCTCTTATATGCTTTAACATGTTTATTGGGTTATTTTCATTTTTCACCCCCGTGCCCCTAAGGCAGTCACCTCCCTCCCAGGGACCCCCCCTCACCCAAACCGGCGTCTCCTCTGCCTGTGGAGACTTCCCTACCCCCAACATCGAGGCTACAAGACCCAAGGTCTAAAGTGATGGAGAGCCTCGCAACCCCCACCGATCGCTCTCCCCCTCCTCCCAGTTCACCCAATCCCTACACACCATAAGAAGATTAACCCTGGGTGGTGAACTCCGCTCCGCTCGCGGAGTTTGCTGAGTTTTCCGCACTCCGCGTTACGCGAAGATCGCGGAGTTCCAAAAACTCCGCCCGCGTAGCGGAGCAGAGTTTTTTTTACTTCGCTCGCGTTCGTCAATGTCAAGTTGGCGACGGCGAGCGAGTAAAATCAGCCTCCCGGTGAGATTTTTCCTCGTTTGCGATTGCCAACATCAAGTTGGCGAGCAGGAGGGTGGAAAATCAACCTCCCGGCGAGATTTCTCAATGCGGGGGGGTCAGGTTTCTCATTGCGAGTGGTCACGTATGCTTGCGACCGCTCGCGTTGAGAAACAGCCCGTTCGCGTTGAGAAAGCTGCTGCTCAAGTAAAAATCTACTCGAGCGGCAGAAAAGGAAAGCAGGGACCGCTTTCGCTGTGCATGGCGCCGTTCGCGATGATTGCACAGTGCGGACAAGCATCCGGCACTGTGCAATCACCGCGAACGCCATTTTTCTATCGTACTCCACCGCTTCCGGAGCTCCGCATAGTTTTCTTTGCACTTTGCGGTGTTCCGCGAAGTGCAACTCCGTGAACTCCGCCCAGGGTTAAAGAAGATATCAAAGCAGATCACATTTTGAAATCCAACAAACTAATGTTAAATATATACATCTGCCACCGGTCTCCACAAACAACGCTCTAAGCAGGATTTATCTACTTCTGACCCCTATCCTAAGATGTAATATCATGTAAAAACTCCTTAGCATTAACCTCAGATGTGAAAAACTGCGTCTTGTCCTTGTATATTATTTTAAGTTTTGCGGTGTTCAAAAGAAATGCCTGAGCTCCTTTAGCCTGAAATGGATTTATCAACTGCTGCAGCTGCCATCTTTTTTCCAATGTCGTGTGACAGTAGTCAGGGCGCACAAAAAACTCAAACCCGTTCCTCTTTCTCTTCCTGTCGGGTCTGGCCAGTTCATATAGAGCCTGCCTAGATAAAAAGTTAGAGAGACATATCAGTATAGCTCCGGGTTGTGAACCAGAGCGGTTGGGCCCTGTACGATTGCTCAACCGAAACGGAAATCGGTGAGCTCGCTGCACCTCAATGTCCCATGTCCAGTGTGTCAGTTCCGGGAAAGCTTCAGTGAGAAGTCCCACAATGAACTTCTGCGGATCGGAACCTTCAACACCTTCGGGTACCCCAAGAATTCTTAAGTTATTGCACCGGAGACGATTTTCCATGTCCTCTAACTTCCAGGCAGTGTCACTCTTCTGCGCAGTCAAAGCGTCTGTAGCCGCCTTCTGGACTGTCATCTCATCTTCGAGGGTAGAAATCCTATTCTCCGCTTCAGAGATCCTCTCTGCAAACTCAGAGCAAGACTTAGCCACTCGACGAAGTGAATTTTGAAGTTTTCGACAGACGCCATGTGTTTTATGGCTCTCAGCCCGGGTTTCATCCCTAAGTGACATAATTGTCTCATAGATAACGGCCAGGGAGGTATCTTCCTGATGCTTAGATACATTAGGCTGGTCTTGTCTCAATGCCCCCCCGAGGCTATATCTACACCCGAAGAGGTGGGAAGCAGCTGTTCCTGGGCAGGTACAGTGGTTAGGTCCGTTAATTCTCCCGGTGAGGACATAGGTAATCTCTTCCGTACAGTGCCGAGGGCAGGCGACATAATCCGAGCACCCGGAGTCTCCTCTTCCTGGTGAGAACTACTAGTCTCACTCCACTGGCCGTTTGGCGATCCTGAGGGGCCATCAGATAATTGCAGTGATTCATCTCCTGATGAATTAGAGTGATCAGACATAGAAAAAAAATGATCTCCTACATCAGCCTCTGGCACTTCTGCCACATCCATTATGTAGAGCTTAACACCATCCACTTTAGTGAGCTCTACTTCCACATCAGCAACCGCAGACTCTGGAGTATTTTTGTCCAGGGCATCCCCTGATGTTGTCTGCACTTGGAGTCCCTGCCCCCCCTCAGAGCATGTATTGCAGGGTCACACCGGGAGCATTCCTGCCCTCCCTGGGTCATCACAGCCTTAGCCTCACCCCTGCAGCCTGAGTCCCCCAACCGCCCAGGGCTCACCTCATAAACCCGTTCAGTCAAGACAAGCTCCTCCATCAGGCTCTGATCCTGCTTAGCGGTCTTTCCCTTTTTGACCGACAAGAAGATTGCAGGAGTTGTTTTCTTCCCTGGAGCCAGCATGCGACTATTTCCAAATCCAGCTGCAGTATCCATAGCCGCTCCCTGTCGTTGTCTGCTTTGGGCGTTTTCCTGGAGTTTCAGGGAGGCAGTACTTTCACCGGCAGCATGCAGCTTAGCCGCTCGAGCGCTCCTTGGAGGCACACTCGTCCCAGCCGCCCCAGGCCAATCCCACGACGAGGACGAGACCCGATGGAGTCCACACTGGGGGTGCCACACCAGTTGAGCGCACGGGAGTGCGAACCGGAGACCGCGGACCGTTAGCCACTGGGACGTGTGTAAGTCCCACAGCATCTCACATTAATCAAATCGTCAAAATATGGCAGGCTTTAGTCGCAGTAACAAACCCTCATTACTATGCTGCTGTGCTGCTGGGAATGTTTTGTGACCGCATTTCGGTCAGAGGCAAGATGGCGGCAGTGCGGTAGGCCGAGTGAGCTCTTGCTGCCGATAGCTCGGCACTCCACTCTTCTCTGTGCCACTGTACTCCACGCCACTGCACTCAATGCCACCCTAGGCCACTCTACTCTGACAGTCATTACACCATTCCATTCTATTCTACGCCACGCTACTCTATGCCATGCTGCACCACGCTGTTCTATTACACTCCATCCCACTCTACGCCAATATACTCCACGTCATTCTACTCTACACTACACAACTCCACTCCACACAATGCCACTCTACACCACTCTACTCTACACTACTCCACTCTGCGCCACTCCACTCTACACCACTCCACTCTACTCTATGCCAGTCCACTCTAATCTATGCCATTTCACTCTACACCACTCCAGTCTATGCCACTGTACTGTATGTACACCACTCTACTCTACTCCACTATACTCTACGTCACCCCACTCTAGTCTACTCTACGTGACTGCACTCCACTCCACTCTACTCTAGGCCACTACACTGTACATCACACTACAAATCTTTAGCCATGCTGAACAGCAGGCATGCTGCTGTACAACATAACTAAAAGACATTGGCAAAGCCGATAGCTCTCACATAGGTGAAACCTATTGGCTTTGCCAATGCTTATTTTTAGGGCAGGGGCCAATGCAGGGCCCTCTATCACCTCCCCCAACTTCCCGAGGTAATACAGCAGACACGAAGGGTGGGGAGGAGCCTTGAGGAGGGAGAGCGAGGCAAGATAGAGGAGAGATGAGTGAGCAAGGAGGAAGGGAGCAGGGCTGGCTGAAAAGTTTTGCAAGGGCTGTTTTTAGTTCCCAGTTTGGCCCTGGTTTTTAGGTTTTGTCTGCACATCGCTTGCGCTGTGCTTGTGAAATCTCTAGTATTAAAAAAGAAATTCTTAAAATGGGCTTACAGCCAGCCTAGTGCTTACCATTTGTTGGCTTGCTTGTCATTCTGATTTCCCTGCTTTTTATTGGTGATTGCATGTAATTTACTGTAGGTTTGTGGTTCCCCTTCGCCTGCCCTTGTGTGCTTGTCTTTTCTGTGGAGTTTGGACCAAGTGCTCCTTCCTTTTCAAGTCTTCATCTGTTTTGTTTTTGTTGCTAGAGCTACTTTTTCTTTGTAATCTAGGTCTTTTTTGAATGCATGTATTTTTGTAGCTACTCTGTTTTGAAACATTATTTCTGCTTAATGGACACTCCCCGCACTGTTTTGTCACCCCCCCATTGGAAAAATCACTTCCCTTTTTTCACTTTTATGTAACGCACACTCAACCCAAATGTGTGGAGCGTTTTACGACAGCATTGATTACATTGCACCAAGTCACACTCATTTTTTGGAGGCATGGGGAGATCAAACAATTTGGCCAGAATCATAGGATGTTGAACCAATGCCGAGACTCAAACATTTTCCCCAGCTCCAAAGTCAACAGCTCTGGCCGTTATGCCACATCCTCATATACGATATTTCTCACGCTTTTGCAAATCATAGATAACAAACTAGTGTGGCTCAGTCCACTGTATACTGAAAATATATGTTTTCAAAACATGTTTGTTAATCTGCACAGGGAATCCAGCAAATTCTTAAGTATTCAATAAGCGCTATGACGTGGTCAGTGCTGGCCACATCATAGTGCTTTTCTTTACTCTGAGCCCTGTTGCACAGTAGTTCGCACTGCTGTGCAACATATAAAAAAATATTTACAAAGAAATAGATTTCGCATAGGCGATAGAACACATGAAGCCCTCATTTGCACAACATAATCTCAAAAACAAATAGTTGTCTCAGCGCTCCAACTCTACTACACTACCCACACTACACAAATATCCTAGAACATTTCAGATAAAGTTAGCATGAGCATTGCACCCCACCACATAGCTACAATGTCACAAAATAGTTATTTGCATGGCTATCAATGTGGACAACCAACCACACACACACATACGCATCACTATTGCCCAGTTTTCGGGTCACACGTTCTGCAGTAAAGACAAGTCTTGACATCCATGGTTCTGCAACAGAAAAGGTAATAATGACACCTTTGAAAGAAGTCATTTTGTTTCTTTATTGATACAGTGCCCTGTTGCATTGTGTGCATTGCTCATAATTAGTTCTCCTACATTTGTTTTAGTTTGGGTATAGACTTTCACCTTTGGATCATTCGTATAGAACAGAGATGGAATCTATATGGGAATTTGATTGGTCCTTTTGCATGCTAGAAGTATATTGATGAAGACGTGCATTGTGAGTTTTCATGACTTTAACTGATATTAGGTGGTGCGTTTGTGTGGGCTTGTTTCCACTGACTATATTTTGGGAATTTAAACTAGAGTATTGAATCTAATAGGTTCAATATTTATTTAAGAATGAGCATTTTTGCAACAGTCTCAGTTTTAGGCATATCTGCCTAATGGTGATGTGGGTTGCTTTCCCCTTCTATTTCACTCCATTTGTTCAGTCCTTTGTTTCTTTATTTCATTATAGCCTAGTTGAATATTGTTATGATGCTTTGGCCTAGTTACCAAGGGTGATCCAATGAACCCTAAAGGAAGCTTGTCTGCCTCCTATTGGCAGACTATAGAGCATGACAAACAGGCTAGTTTCTCAACCGACAATATATGTCTTAATTTACCACAGACTGTATAAAATATACTTCCGTAATACACTACTGCGTCATAAGCACAATGTTTCAAATTATGCAACACCCTTTTGAATGGATAGGAAGTCTATATGTTCGATTTGATTAGCTTTGGAATGCCATGCACTGACTCCACTGAAATTCCTAAGAATTTAGGGTTGGTAGAAAAAAATTGCACTTTATGTACAGTTCAAACCAGTGCACCAGGAACTCAATTGGGCCATCATTGGACCAGGTCATTTAGTTGACTTTATCTAGTAACCAATTATTCTCTTCCTGAAAACACCAGATCCTTACTCTTAAAACAATGCTCATCAGTAATTGGATGAAAGAAAAGCTGTCTACACTGGCTGAAAGGTAATCATATTGTATTGTAATTGAATTTATATAGTGCTGAAGGTGAAAAAGCAGCATGCTTCCCGCTTTTGGCACTATATACCGTTAGTGGTTAACCCAGTGGTTATTGGTTATTTTGTATACTGTTGGCTATTGTACCATCTTGAGTGACATTGCACAACAGTCATCTTCCATTGTGAAAGAGCACAGTAAAGTGGGTGCAAAATGACATGATGTGAAATAGACAAACCAATAAAGCACAAGTTAATCCGTCATTGTGAACTTGCAACATGGAAAGCAATAATCCATGGCTTTCTTGTGGCATTTGAGGGCAAATCCATCTTTAGTACATTATTTGTTAGGCAGGGCAGTAATATGGAGTGCAAACTCCTCCCAATAGACCCAATAATCAAAAGGGAAAGAGTGAGAACAGTATTTATTTTGTACTGGAGTTTGCCGGTGGTGGGCAGGGACATGTGTTTCATCATCAACTCAGACCCAGAGCTAGAGAGATAAAGGCGGGAGAGGGAGAAATAAGGACAAAAATGTAGGAAAACAGTGACAAAGGGAAAAAACATGGATGAAAAAGAGCCTTTGAGAGTTAGATGAAGAGTCAGAAAGTGCAGGATATTGGAAGAAAGGAGCATGAGGTGGAACCTAGAATAGGCAGCCTTCGAATTCAGCAACCCTATTATTCCAGAGCATCAGCCTCGATGACTAACTTGGCCAGGCATCTCTTTCTTTTTTTTACACATCATGCAGTGAGTAGGAATACATATTGGGAACAAACACTGAGAAACTAGTGTGTTTAGTAATCCCTTCGAAGGTGGATGAGTGATAAATTGAGTTCTTTTATATAGGATAATAGAATGTGCTGAATAAAAATAAATAAAAGATCTTTATTCGATTATAAAATATAATGATAAAATAGATCCTCATACAATATAAAACACAATAAAAAACAACAAAAAATCACATGAGTAAAAATTGGCAGCAACCGGGTTAAGACTTCGCACCCCTAAAGTTAAAATAAATAAAAAACTTTATACTGCGTAAAAACGAATCAAACCTCGGTTACACAGGCACACATTCAGAATTCATAACTTTCTTCCAGTACATGGCACTTTTCCAAAACGAGGAAACAGCAAAAGACACAGGGGCATATTCTTAAGGACTTATCGCCGAGTGAGCGGCACTTTATCGCAGCCAAAGTGGTGATAAATTCATCGCACCATTCACAAGCTGGTGCTAACAGCCGATATCACCAGTTTACCTGCGATAGCAGCCTCAAAAAAGATCGCCACGGACGACACCGGCAACTAACGCTAATGAGATGCAGAGTAGGCGTTCCCGTGCAAAAAACCACGAAAACACCTCTCCGCAACATTCTCAACGACCAGCCAGATCGGCGATAAGATTCAAAAACATGCGATAAGGCGCGTTAGCAGCAGGGATTTAACACCTGCTCCTACCTGGTGCTAAGTCGAATGACAACCTGCACCATAAAAGGGAGCCCAGCCCACAGCCACACCAGAAGAACAACAGATGCCATGGAGCTACTGATCATGCAGCTCGGAGCCCCAAGAGGGCCACAACACCCACCGCCACAACACCCAGGCCCCCCACCCCCCTCCCAGGACCCCCCCACCCGGACTACCACAGAGGCAGACCAGACAAAGACACCGGACCTTCCGAAAACGCACCAGCCTCTGAGACTTAACCCCAGAGGAAGTCATTGCCCACTACAGGCTCAAAAGGACAACCATCCTCCGCATCCTGACCCTCATTGCCCACAGGCTGATGGTACCAACACAGCGGAGAACCAACATCCCTCCACAGACAAAGCTGCTGGCCGTGCTGCACCTGTTGGCCTCTGGAACCTTCCAACCAACAACTGCCATAATCGGAGGAGTCTCACAGCCAGCCCTGTCAAAGTTCCTCACACCTGTCTTGGATGCCATCATCAGCTTGGTACCCCAGCAACTTTACTTCCCACACACTGCGCAGGAACAGCTGGAGATCAAGCAAGGCTTCTACGCCATAGCTGGCTTCCCGCACGTGTTGGGGGCAATTGACTGCACACATGTACTCCTCGTGCCCCCTGCCGCCACTGCACACAATTACCGCAACAGGAAACACACGCATTCCATCAATGTGCAGGCAATAGTGGACCACCGGGGACTCTTCACCAATGTCGTCGCCAACTACCCAGGCAGTGTGCATGATTCCTTCATCTTCCGACAGTCCATCATCAACCAGCGCTTCCAGGATGGCACCTATGGAAATGCATTGCTCGTCGGTAAGTACCAACGGAACACACCACACACCTCAACACCACAATCAGACAACTAACAACTCTGGGAATGCACACGTCACAAAATCACATACAACATGACAACCAACATCCCCACATTCCAAACACGTCAACACAACTTACTGTGGCAACCTGGGCTAGCCATCTACACAAGCCATCAACGGCATGGCACCTCAGCCACACAATAGCAGAATGTGGGGAGAGGTGGGAACCCGGCATGTGCGAAGGAGGCAAGTGACCCATGAATGTGAATGTACACAATGCCAAGTGTGGCGTGGATGTGCTGGACAGACTGCAGTATGTAGACCACAGACACTTCCATGTCGACATACACTGCTGGTGTCTGCAGTGTACTGGACACAACCATGTAACCGCAGCCAGTGGGGAAGAATGCGGAAATGTAGCTTGTTACATCCCCCCCCTGTACGCGTGAGCGGCGTGGGCTGGCCCGGCGTAAGCCAGGCCAGCGTAGGGGTGTGAATAAAAAGCCTGTTACTCTGGGCGTGGTTCTCTTCCGGAATGGCCAACGTGTCTGCCAGGGCGGCGCCTCTCACCCCGCCACAAGGCCGACGCCGTGAGCGGCAGTGCCTGCTGCACCCCAGGCTGCTGGTCCCAGGACCCGTCTTGCCTGCCCCAGCGCACCCAGGCCTCACTGCTCACCTGCCGACACCAGCGTGTGTCAAAGTGGTCCCACCACGTACCGGTGCAAGCTCCAAGCCCGAGGCCCGCGACCATGGCAGCCTCCTCAGACCATCACGGCCTCCGCGACACAGGCCCCCATTACTCCTTTCTCATTGACATACTCCACCGCTGCCTCCGGCCTACACTGCGGTCCAGTAGGTCACACATTTGGAACTGAGTCTTGATTATACAATGACAGAGTACATACGTTTATTGCAGATTTTATATCACCGTACTCCCTACGATGTGGTGCCACCGACTCTGTGCATAGCATTCCAACGAAACGTGTCTGTGGGCCCTTGCTGACTACTGCCTTCGGCCTACACTGCGGCCCAGCACCGCGGGGTCACCTGTGTACTGCCTACACTGCGGTCCAGCAAGCCTCACACCAATCCAATCCAATCCGTACCAGGCAGGACACGGCATCGTCGCAGGCTGCACACACGCTCAGCTCTGGTGCTACTATCTCCGTCAACCACAAATCATCGCCACATGGCATTCAAACGTCGTGTGTGAGAGTACCAGGAATAGCTGCCTGAACAGCGGTTGGTCCCGCGCTGACCGCTGCCTCCGGCCTACACTGCGGTCAAGTAGGTCACACATTTGGAACTGAATCTTGATTTTACAATGGCAGAGTCCGTATCATTGCACGCTAGGAGAGGAGTAAGAGGAAGACGCGATTCAGTCTGGATGAAAAACAGGATCCTCGTTACGGAGGTGACCGAACACCACCAACAACTGCCCTGGTGCCACTAACTCTGTGCATCGCAAGCCAAGGACACGTGGCTGGGGGCCCCTGCTGACCGCTGCCTCCGGCCCACACTACGGTCAAGTAGGTTACACATTTGGAACTGAGCCTTGATTTATTTATGGCAGAGTTTATACCATTGTACAGGCCTCATCACAGACTGCATCCCCTTTCAGCTCTGGTGCCACTAACTCTGTGCCCCGAAATTCATGGACACCCTCTAGTTGAACTGTGGTGGCGTCTGAGACTATGGCCTGGGGGTTGTCTTCATCATCATGTAGCTGATACTGACTTGGTGACAAAAATGAGTCTGTAGCATTCATATCCTCCATATTGCCTGTGTCTGCTTGGTACTGCCCTCTGTATCATGCCCTGGAAGAACACCTTCCACTGTCCCCCAAAACCCCCAGCGACATTCACCTTGGACATCGACGGGGAGCCGCACAGCTCTCGTGCCCCTACCTCAGTGCACCGGTAGTCACCGTCCCTTGGCGGTGTTCCATGAGCCGGCCGCTGTGCATCCGGGGCCACTAACTCCGTGCAGCTCAAGTCATGGACCCTTGCTGTTTGAACTGTGAACTTCTGATTGTCTGATCACTGTTGTAGTTGTTGCCAGCACCAACCACCCGTTGAGGGCTGGCTCACACTCACCCAACACCGATCCAGCACAGGCGTCACTGGACATGTGACCCTGGCAATAAAAGGGGCCGGGCGCACGTGCCCTTAGCCAGTTCCACAAACTATCTAAGTGTGTCCGTGTGGTCATTGTGTATGCATGAAGGACCCGGGCCCTACCACATTGCATTATGCTGTGTACAGCGGACGCAACCATGTCACCTCAGGCAGTGGGGGAGACCTGGGACATGCAGCTGTGTCGCACCCCCCTGTAGGCGTCACCAGAGTGGGCTGGCGTACGACAGTCCAGCGTAGGGGTGTGGATAATCACCCCGGGGCTCTGGGCGTGGTTAAGTGTTGGGCTTGCCAATGAAGTACCTAAGGCGTGTGTCTCTGTTGTAGTGTCAGCGCCACCCGTCCCGCAATGGACAATGTTGCGATGTAGCATACCCCCGGAGTGCGGGCACGGCCGAAGGGATAAATGAATGAGCGCAAGCCCGCTCGAGGTCCGGGATCATACATGCCAACTGTTGTGTGTGTGTCGCTGTTACCGCAGCATAGGCCAAAGGTATTGCCTCGACCGCATCGCGAGTTCAGTCAGCCATGAACTATGCATCTGTGTCCGCCCTATCCTTACCATAGGCCTACACACACGTGGCCGCCCACCTCCAACGCACAACATCACAGTGTTGTTGTCAGGCTTGTGGACATGGGCAGACAGGCATGACGATGGTGTGCCGTAGGAGTGCAAGTGATGCAACAGCGCAGCGCACATAAGTAAATGGACTCGGGGGGAGGGAGGAGCAGCAGTGAGGCTACGTTGTACACATTGATGGCGCTCATTTGCTACAAGCAGTACATGTCAAACAGTAATCACTATGACACACATATCACACGCCAATGAACTAGTGAGGCTGCCTACACATCATGCAGGACCAACTGTTGACTCATGTCTCTCTGCACTGTCACAGGTGATCAAGGATATGCACTCTGACCTTGGATGATGACACCCCTCCGAGCCCTGAACACACAGGCCCAGAGGCAGTACAATGCAGCCCACAAACGCACCAGGGGCATTGTGGAACGCACATATGGCGTGTTGAAGTCGCGTTTCAGGTGCCTGGACATCACAGGTGGGAGGCTCCTGTACAGCCCAGGCATCGTGTGCAAGATGATCGTTGCATGTTGTGTGTTGCACAACATATGTGTACGCACCAATGCCCCATGGTTACGAGTGCCAGATGCACCGGACGATGATGAGGAAGATGAGGCAGGTGGACCACACCCCACTGCAGCTGCAGCAGGAATAGCCCGTAGGAACACCATCATTGACAATTTCTTCACATGAGGACGTCACATTGTGGCAGTCCTTAGCAATCATGAGACAGTACAAAATGACCACAGGCACAGCATGTGCAAATAAATTCTTTTCAACAAACATTCCCTGAGTTTCTGTATGTGTGCTGCAGTGTGGCACGGGGATCAGGGACATGATCCAGAGTCATTGTGGGTGTGCATTGTGCTCTACTTAATTGTGCATGTGTGCCATTGTGCCCATCTCTCCCCGTCCCCCCAGTCCCTGGTCGGTACTCACCCTGTCGATGTTGTGTCAGGTCATGTTGAGCAGTGTCCCAATCCCCGACTCCTGGCACCGTATCCCGACTGATGACTGTGGCCACCATTTTCTCAATGTCATCCAGCTTCTGGTGTGCCGCTGGTCCCCCACCTCCAATCTGCGTTGCTGCTTTCATGTTGGCATCGGGTTTCTTCTTGGTTTTGCCCTTCACATCATTCCAGCGCCTCTTGACCTTTTCCATTGCCCTCCTCAACACTCCGACTGCATTCACGTTGTTCACAATGTGTTGCCATATTTCAGTTTGTGTGGGCGATGACACAGTGGAGGTGACGGACAGTTGTTGGTAGTGTCCTGTCACCTCTGTGACGATGATCCGGTTTTCCTGCGGACTGCCCCGTCTTCCTCTTCCTCTTCTCCTTGCCCTTCCCCGGCCCCGGGGGTCCTGGCTGGTCATCTGTGGGGCTTGTGGGGTTCGCGTTATCCTCTGCACTCGGTCCGAGTGCGTCCATGGTGCTACGCTGTTGCATTTTTTTTTCCTCTGCTTTTATAGTGCATTTTCCCGCATGTCACGTGGGAATCGCAGGCCTGTCGCTGGTTATCGCTTCTTTTTTTTCGCGATTTGGGACTTCGCAACTTTTTTGCCGTTCGTTTTTCGCAAATTTTTCGGCGTCGCCTTAATTTTAACGCTAGCATTTGTCGCGTTAACATGTGACTATCGCATGGTGTTGCCGGGTTGGGAATACTGCGTTAACATGGTGTTATTTTCCCACGATAGACTGCGATGTGAGAAGTTGCGTTAAGCGAATTTGGCGATAGTTAACACACGTTCTTGAGAATATCCCCCATAGTGTAATCGGTTAGCATCTGCAAATACAGAAAGGCCGGCCTGTACTGATAAAAGTCCGTGGACTTTAAAATAGAAAAAAGATATCTGCGACAGGAATTCATAGTACCTGCAAAATAAAACAAAATGTGCCAGTGTCTGTGATGAGCAACCATCACAGGGGCACACTATTATTGACTTCAGGTCAAATTAGCCAGAAGGAAAGCAAATAAAAGTTTTAATGGTGTCCAGATGGCACTTAGTAAGGAGTGATCCTCCCAAGGGTGTCTGACAAAAGAAAGGTATGGTTCCAGGCCAGCATTGGTTTTCAGAAGCGAAAGAGATCTCTAACTTGGTTTCACTACAGCCATATTCTCTATGTTTTCCCTGGCACGACTAAGAAACAGGTTCCTTATTAACCTCCTATTACCTATATTTAACAACTGAGGACTAGAGAACAATTCTGAGCTCCCAAAGTACGAGATAATAGACCTAATATAGTTAAGCCAGGGGATCTGATGGCCAAAAGTATACCCAGGCATTATTGGATCACATCCATGTTAAAAGCAGTATGCTCCCCTGACCACACAGCAATCCACAAAAGCAACAGAGTAAGTTTTGCATGGTCTTCCGCGTAATCAAGACTCAATTCATCATGGACGAAAAGAGTAGAACTATTACGTTCCACACCTTGCAATTTCCTGCAAATTGTTTTTTCTCTTGCTGGATATTCGCACAAATACGGTATCCCCAAATAGCAGCTACATATAACAATACAGGGAGACATTTAAATCTATAGAATTGTAACAACGGTAGGACAGGCTTCCCGCCCACCGTAAAAGCAAACCTAAAGAGCGTTTCACATGCTTGGCTAAATTGCATACAGCGATTAGCGAGGCAAGGCATCCAGTTATTCTGTTGGTCAAAAGTAACCCTCAAATATGGGAAGGCAGCCACCCTAGAGATCACCTTCTCTTTGATGGCAATGGGTCTGGTTTTCAAGGGCTGCTTACCACATGTCATGGAGTGTGTTTTTGAAACGTTAGTGTTCAGTTCTAATTCATCCATGAACTTGACAAAAAGTCCTAAGGCCATTAGCCGTGCAAGATAGTAATAATGCATCGTCAGCATATAGCAGGGAGGGTGCAAGAACGGATTTCTCTTTAGGCAGGTCAGTACCATTTGCTGTTAAGAAGGAACTCAGGCCATTGATGTATAGCAAAAATAGAATGGGCTCCAAGACACAGCCTTGCTTGACCCCCCCCCCCCTGAGGGAGGCTAAAGTAATCCGTACGTTCCCCTACCGAGCCATATCTGACCGAGGCATTCCCATCAGTATGGAGGGCTCTGAGAAAATCGATCAATAACTGGGGCAACGCCAAAACCACAACATTTCCCCAGAGCTTTGATTCACCCGATCAAGGTCACTGCTCAGGTCCATGAATGTCACATAAAGATAGCGCCCTCCGCTTGGTAACAACATATTTCCCAATTAGCAGATTTAGATTTAAACACTGCTCCATGGTACCCCTATCTTCCCTAAATCCATACTGGACCGGTCAAAGGATATTATTGGTTTGAGCCCAATGTTCGATATGTTATAAGATTATACGCCCTACCACCTTGACAACTGAATCTAATAAAGAGATGGGTCTATAGCAGCTGGGGTCCTGTCTGTTTCCCTTCTTAAAAACCGGTACAATGGCTGCCGATATCCAAGAAGAGGGAATAATGACCTGAACAGCAGCATTTAAGACATTAGTTAGGAGGAATGCCAGAGGAAAATCTCTGCCTTATTAAGGTCCATGAGAACCCCATCAGGACTAGGCGCTTTGATGGAGGGGCAGGCTAAAATTGCTCATCTCACTTCGTCAATGTTCAAAACTGACCCCAATGGAAATAGTGGGAACTCTGCTGACTCACCCGAAGTTTCAGCACTTCCAAGTGCATAGATCTTTTTCTAATGCATCACCATTGGTGATGGGTAATGGTCAAACATACGTCATCGGGCATGGCCGTAAAAACCTGCTTCCCATTGATGATTGCCCAGAAACTCCTGGTATCCCCAACTTTGCATGTAGATACTAGACGTTCCCACGTTGCTTCTTTTGGGGTCACTTTCCTTTCCCGGATGGTTTTCTTATAGACCGCTCTAGCCACCATGATATTTTGCTGATTACGGGGCCTAGCATTGAGTGCCTCATGGAGATGCTTGTTAATCACCCTACAAGCTTTGTTGAACCAACCAGATTGGGTGGTCCTGCGTGGCCCAGGCAATGCCAACATGATAGATCTAATGGAGGCATTCAGGCAATGAAAGGCATGTAGAACAGAGATAGGGGACGCTTCAATGTATAACAGTTGTGAGCCAACAAGGGATTTTAAGAGAGTGGGAACTGGCACATTGCACCACTTGACCCTGGGCCTTTATCCTTTGTGGATAAACGAATAAGACCGGGGGCGGCAACATGAGTATAACAAACAAGATAATACCACCCCAACCTCAATTGAATTATGATCGCTATGGCAGGTTGCGTGCACCTTCTCTGTGGTGACAATATCTGCAAGTGACATAATAATGAACACATAATCAATGATTGACCCCTTACCCCAGCCTACTAAGTTGGGGTTTTGGCCTAGACTGTTTCCTCCCATATCCATCATGTTGCACAAACCCACATGTGCCAGGGAATTGTATAAATGCCTGCCCCTGAATTCAGATGTTGTATGGCAAAAGTAAGCGTCGTCAGCCAGAAAAGGGTTAATAATAGTGGAATTCAAACCCAGCTTAGCATTAAAATCACTTCAAAGTATCAGGTTGAAGCACTTGAGATTGGAAAGTGACCTGGCCTCAAAGATAGACAGCACTAAAAACAGAGCCTAAATCGTACACCCTAGATCATAAACTGAGTTATAAAAGTTGACTAGTAAGATATGAAACTCGCAGGAGGCAACTACCCATAGTATCTGGATCCCAGAATGATCAGAGTGGACTGGGAAGACCCTAAGGTGTTTGGAGATGCGAGCAATGCTTACTAGTCCACCTCGGGTTCTATGACCTGGGGAAGGAGTAGCTGTGATGGCAAAGCATTCATAGCCATCTCACATCACCATCTCTTAGGCTCAAGTTTCCTGTAACATTATTACGGCGAACTGGGGGATGAACTTAATCTATTCAGGATCGAGGAGCTTAGTTTTAATACCTGCGATGTTCAAACACGGAAGCCTCATTGTTGACTCCTGATAGGGGGGAGGTGTGGTGGCAACAGGATTAAATGGCAGTTGTGGCCTACTGGCTCTAGGGCTGGGCGGTAAGGACGGAGGACACACAAGTCATTAAAATCCAGATCTGACAGAGGGAGAAATCTATTTGTTGTGGGCATTAGTGGATTCATCTGGATCTGTGGGCCTGGAAGAGGCGCCGGCACGCGAGTATGGAGCACATGGCGATAAAAGAACCCAAGCTTGAGAATATTTATGCCCTTATCCCATGGGTGCTGCATGTTAGTGCTGTGGATCAAACACCTAACCAAACTTTGTGACTTGCAACTGATGACCACACAATCCTCATAGAAAGGATGTCACTGTAGTCTTTAATATTAAAGTTGACATTTCGACACAACCAGTGACACACTTTATTTTTCACGTGGAGCATAGGGTCCATGACATTAGGGTTAAGTTGAGGAACCCCGGTCATAATTGCTACATAAGGGCAGCAAGCAAGACTATGTAGGCCTTTAGCGGCCTGGAGGCCCTCTCCTGGATCCCTATCAGGCTCACCACCATGGTAACCAAGCAAAGAGCAGTTGGACAGCTCTACAATAGGTGGAAGAGTCACAACTGCTTCCACAGGTGGTAGGGGAGGTTGTTGAATGAACACATCAGGAGGAGGGAGACTAGGGGCAGAGAGGGAAGAATAAGGACCCAAGGCCCTACACATGCCACCTTTAGTACCAGTAATGCCAGTAGGAGTTGGCAGAACCTAAGGGGAAAAGAGAAATGATGTTAGCATTAATGTTAGTGCAGGACTTTGTCAAGTCAGAAAACGAAGTCTCTAATTTAAATTGTCTCTCCACCAATGGGGTGACACACAGCGTGATAACATCTTTGAGTCTGTACAAAATACCATCCCAGCCAGGATTAAGAAATGCCAAATCATCCTGATGATCCCCAGAAGGGCCTCAGTGACTGGAGATGTCGAGCTGTCGCTTAGCGCTCCCCGCTCCTTTTAATTTGTGCTTTCTCTTAGCCGAAGGCGCACTAACAGTGTTGTTTAAGATTTCGGGCAATGCATTTACGGTCAAGTTCTCCTGAACCACAGGGGACATGCTGGGAGGAGTATTAGATGGGTACGCAGGAGAGTCAACAGGGCCTAAGTAGAAGTGGAGGTCTGGTTGGACTACTAGAGATAATGGCAAAGTACTGGGGCCCTCCCCCGCATCCATGGATAGTCGCCGCTCTGCCATATCAATTTCTTTCATAATCACCCCTACCACATGAGCCAAGAAAGAGTTAAGGATGGGACCACGAGTTGGCTTAGGGGCAATGTCCTTATCCCCCGGCAGTTTCCACTTCCCTATAGTGTGGCCCATCTCAGCCTCTTCCGGGCGATGACGGGCGAAGACAGGCCAGCTCTTGGCCGAGGCTGTGCCCGGTCACAGCCTGTGCCGCGGGAGACTGCTGAGTGCTTTATAGCACTGTATGATGCAGTGCTGGATCTGGCCCCTCTGCCCCCTCCTTGATGCCGCCAATGATTGTGGTTTAGCGAGCCCCCTGACAAAGTTCAAATGCGGTCAATTGCATTCAGGGCATCACATGCCACGGGAGACTGACGAGCGCTTCATAGCACGCCGTGATTCGGTGCTGGATCCGGCCCCACCTTGATGCCGCCAATGACTGTGGGACAGCGAGTCCCTTGACAAAGTTCAAATGTGCCAAATTGCATCTAGGGCGTAGAATGTGTTATTTACAGTGATAAGGAATTATAAAATATAGAGAATAAATGTTACACAAAATATGTTATTAAAAATGTGCGCTCAGATTTACTAAGATTTTGTGTCGGGTTTGCATCACCTTTTTGACAGAGATCTAATTCAAAATCTATTTTGTTATTTAGCAAGCAACTCAAATGTCGTTTTCAGTTACTTTGTAAAAAAAAAAGTAACACATGGCAGCTCACTGCGCGGCCTAGCATTACTTTGCATCAGGGAGGCATTCCTTTTGTGGAGCACAGACATACCTATGCATTCACACATGCATTTTGATGCAAACGCATATTTCCAAAGAGTTGCAGACATGGGGTTGCGCCAAAATAGTGCATCTGCCCGAGGCTGACGCAATGAGGAGAAATATGGGGGCATATTAGCAAGACCGGCGATAAAATTATCGCCGTTTTAGCGGCAGGAAACTGCCGCTAAAACGGCTAATATGCGTTATAGAATTCCAATAGAAGCCCAGGTTAGATGTCCTGCACATCTAACCTGGGCTTCTATTGAATTCTTAACGCATATTAGCAAGCCCATTATCGCTCGCTTTAGCGGCAGTTTCCTGCCGCTAAAACGGCGATAATTTTATCGCCGGTCTTGCTAATATGCCCCATGGTTTTTTTGCCTGTTTATTTCCTCTTTGCATGTATGCTGCATTGTGCAGCACACATACAAAGAAGAAAAAGCCTACAAGGAATATTTTGTACAGGAAGATACCCCTTCATGACCAAATACTATCCTGACCATGACACAGGCACCCCTGCACTTTGGACCAGGGTGCTTGAGTTGGTTGGTGCTTGGCAGCCTAAGTGCACCAGCGCTGGGAGAGCGCAGAACTGTGCTATTTCTTTGAAATGATGGTGCAGTTCTGCTCCCTCCCTTCATGCACTGCAGTGCAGCAATATCACTTGCTGCGCTGCATTGCGTGAAGTGTTTGTAAATCCAGACCGTAGTGAATTACCTTCTCAAAGGCGCGAGAAAGGTATTTGATATCGAACTAAAGTCAGCATGTGTGTGAATGAACGTATTTGAAGCGCCAGTGTGTGCCATGATCTGCAATGCAAAAAAACAAAGCAAAGCAACTGAGGCTTTCCTGCAGCCTCCTAAAACCTCACTCTGAGCTAAGGAGCAGAATGTGTGGCAGATGATTGAACAATCCCAATGAGGAAATAAATCAGGTAGCAGACATATTTTTAAATAAAAAAAATGTAGCACCTAATATGGAAAAGCCTTCAAAGAAAAAATATAATAACTGGAGAAAAGGCATCAAACAGTCAATTTGCCTAATGTCATGCCTCAACCGTGGGACTGGGATGATAATCAATGCAGTCGTTTTTTATGCTTCTCTTATGGCTCTCATAACGCAGAGAGGAATAAAACAAAACAGAAATGTACTTTTCGCCAATTTGTGTGAGGCTTTCTGGCTCAGGTGATTACTGTGCAATAAAAATCTCACATTACAGTACATTTGTATTCAGGTCTACACTGACAGAAGCAGCAGGGCTTTGAGATGCTGTGCTGTTCATTTGGGAGTATGTTGAAAATCAAATAAGAACCACCAACTGTTACTGAATGTACTCTTCATAACACTATTAGGAAGGGGAGAAATGCAATTTGTTTTTGTCACATTGTTCTGTTACTGGAGAAGACCACCAACTTTCCCCAAATTGCATTCATATTTTTCGAATGCCTTTCGCAGAGCATTTCCAGTTAGTCAAGGCGACATCTAATTTCCGAATAACTCTGGGAACAGAAAGAAACAAGTGTACTTTTCAGAACAACCCCACCGTGTCACTTACAACCTGCAAATTGCTTCAACGGGTCAGAAATATGCGCGACGAATGCCTTGCTCTGAAGGAAATAAACTAGGATGCATAGCCTGGGCTTAGGTCGTTGGGTGACACGTGACTTTTTAGGGTGCAGGCACTGCTCTGCATGGTCAATTGTACACAAAAATAGAAAAACTCATGGGGCCTGATTCACAAAGAACTTACATATTTGAATAATTTACAAATAGTTTACATCTTTTGGCTATTATTAAGTCAGGGCCGGATTCACAGAGTTAAACTTACACTTTTGTGTAACATTACTATTTTTTTGCTGTTTGCAAACTACGAGTCAATAGTAAGTTTACGGGGCAGAGAACTGTGCGCGTAGAAAGATAGGACAAGCCTATCTTTTCATGTGAAGCATTCTCCACCCTGACTGTGGAGTCTCTGCAGTCATAAATGTACTATGAACTCATAGGGCCATATTATCAAGAACGGGCGATAACAATATCGCCGCTTTAGCGGCAGGAAACTGCCGCTAAAGCGGCGATAAGGGGCTTGATAATATGCCCTATAGAATTCCAATAGAAGCCCAGGTTCTGGTGTGAAGGACATCAAACCTGGGCTTCTATTGAATTCTATAGGCATATTATCAAGTCCCTTATCGCGCTTTAGCGGCAGTTTCCTGCCGCTAAAGCGGCGATAATGTTATCGCCCGTTCTTGATAATATGGCCCATAGTTTCTGATTACAAAAAAAAAGGAAACTTACACAGAAGTGTATGTTTACCTTTTGGAATCAGGACCTCAGAGTATACATTTTCTCCAAAAGTGAAACTTACATGTTTCCACCGTATTGATGGGCCTGAGGGCTATTCAGGTTTGAGTAATTTACATTTTTTAGTAACTTTACTACTTTACTTACTTTGTAAGTTTCATTTTTGGAGTAAATTTGGGGACACATTGGAAGTGAGGTTGATGATGAACCAGTGACTGTTTGTGTGGAGAGTGGCACAGAGCAAATACAGATAATCTCTGTTCAACCTGAGACATTTAATACCACCACCACTACCTGCTCCCATCTTTTCAAGAACCCTACTACCTGCAGAAAGCAACACAACTCTTACTGCAGTCGCAGCCCACCCTAGAGATAGGCAAACACAACCGACTAGCTCCACCTCAACAAGTTCTTCAGGGATCGGCTTGATAAGAACGTTTTACTCCCTAGTTTGTGACTTCTTTACATTAATGCAGCACAAGCAGCAATTCGCAAAATGCTCACTTTGCTGCAAAGTAGAGCATTGTGGTCAATCTGAAAAATCAACACACAATCATGTGAGGAGAGCACCTCAAAAAGATAGCTGCTAGTAAGGAGAAGAGGTTGAACTGACAGAAGGAGGTGGTGGTGAGGAAGATGTCCTCCAAAGCAGCCCTGTGACTCTTGCTCATAGTGTGCAGTACTCAACCACAGCAACTTTGGCATGGCACAATGAAATAAGGAATTTAGTCACTCCAAAGCATTCAAGCACCTTACCTGCTACCCATAGGTCACTTGTGGAGGCATCCTATAGAAAACTGTCATAAAAAAGCACCATCAGGTTTATGTTCAGCAAGAAGTAGGCCGTACCACCGAACCCTTGAAAATGCCAATTTATACGATGACAAGCTAGCCAAAATGTTAGCGCTTGACCTCCTGTATTTTTCTTTGATGGAAGAAGAGGGGTTTCTGGAATTTGTGGAGACCCTTAGTCCAGAATGGAAGGCTCCAAGCCAGATCTATTTTCACACTGTCACTATGTCAGGGCTGCATGATATAGCACACCAACAGGTAGGTGAAGCATTGAAGGAGAGCACTGTTCAGTCCAACCACCTCATAAGAGACATGTGGAACATAGGTCGAGCCAAAGACTATGGGGCTTATTTACAAGCCCCTTGCACCACGGGTAGGTCACTTTTTCCCATAGTAAAAGTGATGCACCGGAAGCGCAAGGGGCTTGTAAATAAGCCTCTATATATGCATCACTGCACACATGGTCTTCTTCAAGGCAGTAAAGCAAAAGTTTGTCTCACTAGTGAGTATCTTGTTTTTCCACGCAATCGGTGGCAGGCAACTGTTGCAGTGTTCTCCATGGAGAAACACACATACCTGGCAACATCTTGAAAGAATTTAATACCAAACAGCTGCCAACATCTTGAAAGAATTTAATACCAAAGTTTAAGAATGGTTTCAGCTCAGAGGTCTAAGCATTGGATTTACTGACACTGGCAAAGGCAGTAATATTGGCAAAGCCATGGCTGATGGAGGATGCTTCAGAGTCCCCTGTTTAGTGCATCAACCTAACTGTACAGGACTTCCTGAAATATAAGTAGCATTCAACAACGTACTGGTCACCAGTAGCTGGATTTGCACCCATTTCAGTCATTCTTTCAAAGCCCAGGAGCAAATTAGAATTTGTGTTAATATAGTCTATGTAAAAGCCCTCATACAGGAAGTGGCAACCTGTTGGAAGGTCCCCTTCTACATGCTGCAATGCCTGTTTTAGCAGTGCATCTTTTTCAATTATTATGTACCACATAGGAGAGGGCATACAACTGCCAAAGCCATGATGATGGGAAATAGTTGAGTGCTGGATCCAATTCGGAAACAAGCATCCTGGGATTGGTTTCAGGGTAACACCCCTCATCAGCCAGGCTAGCTTAAATCCAGTGGCAAAGTGAGCAAGGGACCCATGTCCGGGCATACCCTGCCATCTTAGGGCGAAAAAAGCAAACACAAGGAAATGATGGGCGGAGCGCTGAAACCTTTCAGACACTCACCCCAGTCACAGATCTGGGTTGCTCCGTCCATCATCTCCTTGTGTTTGCTTTGTTCGCCCTAAGTTGGCAGGGTATGCCCAGACGTGGGTCCCTTGCTCACTTGGCCACTAGATTCAAGCTAGCCTGGCTGATGACTGGCCCTTAGATAATTGAAGGGTTGCTTATGAGTAGCACTCTCCGACTCCTTGTGCACCATGTTTAGCTTGACTCTCAAATAATGTCATTTTATTTTCTCATTCTTCAGACTTTCTCTTCTGTAAAGAAGTCAAACCGCTGTGGCGCTACTGCTCTGCTGTTCACCCCTGTTCACAAGACAATCAATGCTAGTAAGATGTTGATGCACCATTTATATACAGCAGAATGTTTTTCAACTGTTTGTATAATTGCCATTATAAACTTAAGTCTAGTTAACTATAACTAACTTGGGAGCCTGTTGACAGCTAAAGACTGAGTAGGTTAACTTAACTCTCATCTTACTTCCACAACAGATGTGCCAAGCTCATCAACTTGTTGAATGCTGTTTATGCCTCTTTAAAGTTTTACCTAATTCCTGCTACCCAACCAGTCATGAAATCCATAACCTTCTTCCCCCAGGTTTCAAGATCTATTGTGCTGTGTTATAGTTCCACCATCAAAAGATCCACAATTGGTAGGCGTGTGTTGTACACATCGCCAAACGCTCACAGGGGGAGCTTACAAAAGTTGTTAATTTGCTCACACCACCCCCTTATCCAGGCCAGAAAAAGACATCATAGTGCAGAGAATAAATTATAACAATGTTATGCCAAGAATAGGTAGTATGCCCTTTTTCAACTACAATCTAAGCCCCATGGAGAATCACTTATCTGAATATTCTACTGATGCTTAACCCCTTCTGCGACTTGAGTGTTCATTAAGATTACATTAGTAAAGCCCCCCCCCCCCCTTTTACACTGTGTTGATTTATTTTGCTCTTTGTTTTGGATTTTACACTCATTCTGTTGTTTCTTTTTATTTTATGTTGTAGAATGTGAAACCTTCTTTTTGGTTTGCCTGTTCCATTAAGTCGACTAGCTGTTTCTTTGGGAGAAACCCTTACATCAACAACAAGACTTTGGAGAGGTGGCAAGCAAAATATTTCTGCTCAGGTAAGAACTGGAAGGAGGGAGTGGTTTGGTTTAGGTTTTGACAGAACTTCCCAGTACCCATAATATATATTAACACATCCCTGCAATTGATTGGATGTTAGTTGGAGCATCCTGTTTTGCATATGTGATAGAAAAAACTGCAACAAATGAAACAAATAACCATAATAAGTCACCATGATAATTATTAAAAACCCATAATTAAGAAAAATAAAAGCAGTTATTTTAACACATATCACAAACCTATTCCAATAAAACGACCGTTTCCCCAACAGCCCCACCATCACAAGTGCCCATCACCTTTCTAGACCATAGAAAATTTATCCTAATAAAACTAATTACGCCTTCACTGCCCACAAAAGGAACAATACATCTCTAGACTCTCAAAAAACTATGGGGCATATTAGCAAGGCGATTATCGCCACTTTAGCGGGACTTTTTCCCGCTAAAGCGGCGATAATATTATCGCCTTATCAACAAGCTGTCGCTAACGGCTGTTAGCGACAGCTTGTAGGCGATAGCAACCGGGTTGGGTGTCGCTTTGCATGCCAGCGATATTTATCGCTAATGGCATGCAAAGTAGGCGTTCCCACCTAACAGCGACTCGAAACAGTCGCTGAGGTCGCTAACGCCTATTAGCGAGGCAGGGGCGGTGATTAGCGAACCAGCGCTAAACACGTTTAGCGCTGGTTTGCTAACACCTGGTCCCACCCTGACTTAGCCATGTAATCCAATGAGAGGTGGATTACATGGCTAAGTCCCCTCGCACTATCAGCAAGCAGAACTGGGGAACAGTGTGAATATCGCCTGTTTTCAGGTGATATTCACACTAGTTCTCCAAGGTTTCTATCGCTTTGGAGATTAGCATTGCTGATTGCACGCTAACTCCGCGATAGAAACCGGCGATGCCTGGCGATAATTATCCAAGCGCTAATTGCGCTTTGCGATAATTATCGCCAGGCATTGCTAATATGCCCCTATCATTTTCCCCGACTGAGTTCACCATTACCATATACAACAGGCACTATACTAATAATATGAACTACCCCTTCCCAGCTGTCTCACTTGCACCACCCACAACAGCCCCCCTCCCATTAAAGGGCCTCTCAATGCCTTTCAGTCTTTTTAAAATGTCTTTTTGATTTTTTCACCTATTCTAGGCCTTGCAGGACCTCACAGAGGAGGATCTCTGAGGTTGAGCAGGAAGGGAGGTGGGCTGATCTAAGGGACATGAGGTACGCAAGGCTTGGCCACTTCCAGCAGCTGAGAAGATGGTCCTGCCTCTTTTCTACCAGCTGGACACTGGAGAGAGTGGCTGCAACTGTCTCCTCCTCCTCAAGGATAACTAGCTGACAGATAGCTGCCGCTACAGTCTCCATCTTTTGGAGGCACAGCAAAACTGGTAACTCCCACCAGCTATGTTCTTTCTTACCACAGGAGTCTGGGGCTGGGCCTTTGGTTGGGACGGCTAGATGGTTTGGGTAAAGAAGATAAGAATGTGAATTGTAGTACCCACTGTGCAAGCACATGTATGTATAGTCAAACAGCTACACAGTGTTGCTGGTTCTCTAGGGCCAGTGGAATCTTTTATGTGATTGTATGTCCCTGTTTTTTTGTTAACATAATTTACATGCTTCAAGTTGCATTATGTTGTATTACTAATTCTGCATGTTTAATTAATTATTTTCTAAAATGGGTGAAAAGTGTTAATTAAATTAATTCATGGCATGGCCCTTTCATCACTCTTACTGTTTATTTAAAAAGAATGACTAAACTGCAAAGGGTTTTTGACTATACACCTATATAAATCATGCAACATTAACTAAGCTATCCAAGCATGATTTTTAGGCAACTATTGCCACATAATTTATATAACAACAAAATATTTCCAGTAGCCCTGCACATGTCCTACTCCTGAGGCCTAGCCCAGTTCCCACTCCTGATCCACACTACATCTTTTTCTCAAATGTATTACAGTACATCAAATACAAAGCAAGTGAGTGTTAGATAAGACATAAAGGCCCTGATTTTGATGTCGGTCGGAAAGCCTCTGACCTCTTGTTGGAGACTTTCCAACCGACATCTTCAACATCTTCGGTTTCAATTCCGACCGCCATATTAGGAATACAGCAGTCAGAATTGAAACCGGCTGGTCATTCTGGCTAGCTTTCGACAGGCTGCCCATTGGCCAGTTGGAATCGTCACGTAATCCCTTAAGGACGGGGTTTCTGCCGTCAGGATTACGATGTCGGTTTCCCACAGCCTTTTCATGTCAGGCTTTCCAACATGAAAAGCCTGTTGGAAAGCGACTTTGGGTGCCCCTAGCACGGCCCCCTTGCTTCAGCGGCCTCCGTTTGGGGGGCTGGGGGGTACTATATGTGCTCCCTTGCTAATCCCTGCACCGAGTGGCAGCCACAAAAACTCCCATTTCTCTATAGGAGCTTGTGCTTCGGCCGGTTTCCGATCGCAGCACAAGCTCCCGTAGAGAAATGGGAGCTTGCGACTGTACCATGTGCAGTTGCATCGTAATTGCGGAGTCGGGTCCACCGACCTACGATCAGTTGATTCCGCATCCACGGTGATGTCGGTCGGAGGCAACTCTGACCGACATCATAATCAGGCCCAAAATGCCAGGGCCTGGACTAGGTTTAGGCTTTGCTATGGACAGGTTGGTTCAGGGTGACATAACTCATACATCACATTGTTAATGGAAAGTAGAAGACTGACCATTAAAGTAGATGGCATATGAGAAAAAAAATTAGAACAATGTTGTGGGAGAAATGTATCAAGTGCTGAGATGGGAATGGAATGGGACACAAATGGAGGTGGTAGTAGTTATAGGTGGACACTAGGAAGCACACCTCTTCTTCCACCTGTTAATTTAAATGACAGAGGAGAGGAGATAGAAACATAAGAAGGAAGGTGAACAATTGAAAATGATTTGCGGGCTTGGCTTAGAACCAAAAAACTCGTGGAATAATTTAGCAAAACAATATATGTCATTGAGAAAGAATATTGACTTACCACTCATCTCAGCAGGAGCTGCTTCCTCCCCCTTATCTTCTAAAGGTTGGTTCCTGGTCCTTCGCCTACACCACGTTGGCATAGTTAGGTTGCAGTTCTGGACAAAAACAAAATACACTTATTTAGTAATATCACAACCAACCACAGTATTTGCACCACTTAAAAAGAACGCTTACGAAATGTGAAATTATTGCTAGCCAAAGTATCACTTTGAAAGTTTTGCTTCTACCTTTCAAAGATCAAATAGTGAAAATGTCCACACTATTAACAAAAGTTGTAATAATGATGAAATGGATAGGAAATTATCAGGAAAATTATGATTAAAGGAAGGAGAGTAGCAAGGCACTGGGTGATGAAACAGTCAAAAACACAAGAGAGGAAAGAAAGGAAAAACAAAATAGACAGATGAATAAGGCTGCAGAAACAGAAAGGAATTCAAAAGTACGCATAAAGAAGTGGAGGGAGTTAATGGAGAATAAAATAGATAAGATGAAGTTAAGATAAATAAGAAAATACAGAAGACAGTGATGCATGTTAGTCTAGGTGAGATTAATTGTTAAATCCAATAAGATTAAATAGATAAAAAAATTATTTACCAGAACCGAAGTGTGGGAGACTGCGGCCTTGCTCTTCCTGGCCTTCTTCTGTGATGCTGAATGGAAGAAAGAAAAATAACACGCTGATTAGTAGTATCATCTACAAAAAATACTAAAGTAAATTTCAGACTGGCAACAAAATATACTGCTTTAGTAACCAATCATAATTACCCCATTAAACCTCGATCCTAAAAGTAGTTCCCTGTCCTAAAATGTATTACCTATACCTCACAGAGATGAAGACTGTGCAGTGGTAGAAGAGAATCAAAAGGAGATGACTGTCTTTATCACTTCCACCACATCACCCTACCTTGCTTACTGCGGAACAGATGCCAATACCAAGCAGAAAGACGCCCTTGATGTCCACTCCCAGACCTCCAGTCTTGAGTCCTGACTGTCATTCTGCCTGACATGGCCCACTAGTCTCACTGGACCACAAGCACTCCCCATTTACTAAGTGTTAAAAATATATATATATATATATATATATATATATATATATATATATATATATATATATGCATTACCTACTGGCAGTCGCCAGTAGGTAGTTATAGTTAGAACCTTGTTTCTATTCAGAAACCGTTTTTTTTTTTGCCAATATCTTTGGCGCCATTTGACAAGTCTTCGCAAAACTTTCAAAACTAGTGGTTCACTCAGGTCAGCTCCTGTTTTGAAAGTTTCGAGGTGATTCGTCGAGCGGGGTCCGAGAAAAAAGGGAGGTCCCAAAATGCGTTTTCTCCATGTTCATTTCCATAGGAAACTTTAGACAAACCTACAGCCCGAACTGCTGAACGGAATTACACCAAATTTGGCAAAAAGGTAGGTCTTGGTTCAGAAAGCATTGTTTTTTTCAATGGTGTAAATCTGTTCAGTAGTTCCTCAGAAATTCAAAAATAAAAAAATATCAATATCGGCTGACCGAGGAGGATTCGCGAACCCTCCCGACCACGAGCTTCATTTTTATTGCATGTCAACACTCCAAATCAGGAAGTGTTGGCATCCATCTTGTGACTCGGTACCGAGTCAGAGGGAAAAAGGTGTAAAAAGGATAAAAAAACAAGAAAAGGGGGCAGGGTAGAATCACCCTGACCCCCTAGGTCTGCTCAGGGGGTCCCACAAGGACCCCCAGGGCCAAAAAAAGCATTTTAAAAATATCTTCGGCCTGAGTGCGCGAATCCGGCCGAAATGTTTTTAAAAAAACGAAGCGCGGGTTCCCGCGCTTCGTTTCTTTGAGCCCCCAGGTGGGCCAGGTCCCGGGGGCAATGTGCCATATATATGCGGAGGCTGCACGGGGCCCACAGCCTCGGGGACAGCCACCTCCCCGGGGCTTTATTTGTTATGCGCAGGGGGCACGCAGCCCCCCGCAGCCCCAGGGACCGCCACTTCCCCGGGTCTTTATTAATTATGGGTGGGGGCCTTGTGGGCCCCCCAAGCCCGGGGACTGCCACCTCCCCGGGGCTTTCTTCATTAATGGGTGGGGGCCTCGCGGGCCCCCCCAAGCCCCGGGGACTGCCACCTCCCCGGGGCTACTTTACAAAACAGTGTGGGGGGGGCTCGAGCCCCCCCACACTGCCCCGGGGACCACCAAATCCCCAGGGCACTAATTATTAAAGTCCGGGGGTCTGTTACAGACCCCCGGCGACCACCACCTCCCTGGGGCTTTAAACTTGTTGGAGAGTGGCCGTGTGGCCCCCCTCGTGGAGCCCTAGATGGCCCTGGGGACCGCCACCCCCAGGGCAGGCTCCAGCAATGTCCTAGGGTGCCCAACCCCAGGATATTGCAGTTTCCAATGACAGGGCGGGAGCACGGCTCCCGCCCTGTCATTGCAAACTCTGCTTTGCTTCATGGAAGCGAGAGCAGGAAACCTGCTCTCGCTTCCATGAAGCTTAAGCAGTATTGCTTTTGGACAAGGGGAGCTGCATGTCAGCAGCTCCCCTTGTCCAAAAGCAATGCCGGCTCCCGCAGGAGGCGGGGAGCTGGCTGGGATCGCGGGGGCATTGGGGCTTGCCCAGCGGTCCCCAATGTAAGGCCCTGGGGGATGGGGTCCCTGGGGCCATAATTGGCCTCAGGAGGGGGGGCCACGTGGCCCTCCTCCAAAATAAGAAAAAATAAAAATCAAAGCTGGCCATGCCCCGGGGGATGGGGTCCCCGGAGCCAATAGTGGCCCAGGGAAGGGGGGCCACGCGGCCCCCCTCCCGTAATTGAAAACAATTTTTTTTTAAAAAGATGCCAGGCCCCGGGGGATGGGGTCCCCTGGGGCCAAAAGTGGCACAGGGAAGGGGGGCCACGTGGCCCCCTCCCGCAAAAAATAAAAATTATAAAAAATAAACGAGGAATGCCCCAGGGGATGGGGTCCCCGGGGCCAATAATGGCCTCAGGAGGGAGGCCGGACGGCCCCCCACCTTAAAAATATATTTTTTGTTTGAAAATAAACATTGTGGCCATGCCCCGGGGGATGGGGTCCCCGGGGCCTAAATCGACCTCGGAAGGGGGCTGCTCAGCCCCTTTCCCGTTTTTTGTTTTAAAAAAGAAATGTAGCAGGCCCTGGGGGCTGGGGTCCCCAAGGCCCATAAAATATTGAGAGAAGGGGGGCCACACAGCCCCCCTTCTAACTATGAAAAAAGGAAACAAAAGCCGGCATCTCGCCGGAGGCCCCGCCCCCTCCATGCACCACTCTGCAAATGCACCTCCTGGCACCTTCTGGGTTGGGGATTAAGTCCCCTAGATCCTTAAGGGTCCTTAGGGGTCAACTAGCCCACCAGGTACCTCCAGTAATCCCCACACAGTGAGATTGCTGAGAGGTGGTCAGAGGCCACTCCACTTTTTTCACCACTCTGCAAACGCACCTCTTGAAGCACTGCTGGTGGGGCGATGAGGTCCTCTTGTGTCCTGAGGACCTCAGGACTAAAGTGGACTTCATCCCCCGAGCAGCAGTGCACCAGGAGGTGCGTTTGCAGAGTGGTGTAAAAAGGGGGCATGGCCTTGGACCACCTCTCAGCAATCCAGCTGTGTGGGGCTTATTAGTGATAACAGGAGGGCTAGTTGGCCCCCAGGGACCCTCAGGAGGCAAGGGGACTTATCCCCCAACAAAGAACGCGTTTGCAGAGAGGTGGAGAAAGGGGGCATGGCCTGTGTTCACGTCTCAGCAATCCCACTATCTGGGGCTTACTGGAGGTGCAGGTAGGCTAGTTGGCCTCTAAGGACCCCCAGCATCAAAGGGGACTTTAATCCCCATTCAAGAGCACGCCGGGGAGCGCGTTTGCAGACTGGTGGGCAAAGGGAGCATGGCCTAATTTGAGAACTTACCAATGCTGCTGTGTGGGACTTACTGGAGGTAATAGGAGGGGTAGTTGACCCCTCCTGTTACCTCCAGTAAGTCCCACACAGTGGTATTGCTAAGAGGTCTTTGGAGGCCACGCCTCCCTTTCTCCACCACTCTGCAAACATGCCTCCTGGCACACTACGGGTTGGGGGATGAAGTCCACTTTACTTCTGAGGGGCTTTGGGGGCCAAGAAGCCGACCTGGTACCTCCTGTAAGTCCTATGCTGCGAAATTCCTGAGCGCTGGTCGGAGGCCCAGCCCCCTTTCTGCACCACTCTGCAAACGCAACTACTACGTTATAGTTATAAAGTAGCATTTAAAAAACCTTAGAAATTCACTGAAAAAACCATAGGTTTCAGGGACGTTATAGTTAGTAATTAGATTATTTAAAAAACCTTAGAAATTCACTGAAAAAACACACGTTTCAGGGACGTTATAGTTAGTCTGACATTTCACTCGTACAAAACCAGAGAAATTCGGCTGTTATAGTTAGTTGAGCTAACTATAACTTGCGCCCCTGCAATGCACTGCTAATTGCCCCTTTTTACACCTCTCTGCAACGCAGCTCTGTGGCGCTTTTTAGAAGTACATGGTGGGCTAGTTGGACTCCAGGGACCCTCAGGATTCAAGGGGACTTAATCCCCCAACTTAAAACGCGCCACGGGGCGCGTTTGCACAGTGGTGAAGGGAGGGCGGGGGCTTCATGTGTGCAAACAGGCCCCGTGGCGCATTTTAAGATGGGGAATTAAATCCCCTTCAATCCTGAGGGTCCCTGAGGGCCAACTAGCCCAACAGGTACGTCCAGAAAGCGCCACAGAGCTGCATTGCAGAGAGGTGCAAAAGGGGCGTGGCCTCTGAACACCTCTCTGCAACGCAGCTCCCTGGCGCATACTGGAGGTACAGGGTGGGCTAGTTGGACCCCAGGGACCCTCATGATTCAAGGGGACTTAATCCCCCAACTTAAAACGCGCCACGGGGCGCGTTTGCACAGATGTCACCTCAGGCCCGCCCCCTCCCTTCACCATTGTGCAAATATTCCTCTAAAATCAGCCGAACTACGAATTCTGATTTACTCACCTGTTATCAGGAGAGAACCCAGTGCTGCATCTTTAGCCCAGTACTGATCCTGAAAAGTAATTCTAACCGTACTTACCAGTAACTTGTATTTCCTTCCATAGGAATCCATTGTCTGGTTTCACTTGGAAATTCTTCTAAGTGTGGAGTTTTGGAACTTTATAATATTCCTCTAATATCAGCCGAACTACGAATTCCGATTTACTCACCTGTTATCAGGAGAGAACCCAGTGCTGCATCTTTTAGCCCAGCACTGACCCTGAAAAGTAATTCTAACCATACTAACCAGTAACTTGTATTTCCTTCCATAGGAATCCATTGTCTGGCTTCACTTGGAAATTCTTCTAAGTGTGGAGTTTTGGAACTTTATAATATTCCTCTAAAATCAGCCGAACTACGAATTCCGATTTACTCACCTGTTATCAGGAGAGAACCCAGTGCTGCATCTTTAGCCCAGCACTGACCCTGAAAAGTAATTCTAACCGTACTTACCAGTAACTTGTATTTCCTTCCATAGGAGTCCATTGTCTGGTTTCACTTGGAAATTCTTCTAAGTGTGGAGTTTTGGAACTTTATAATATTCCTCTAAAATCAGCCGAACTACGAATTCCGATTTACTCACCTGTTATCAGGAGAGAACCCAGTGCTGCATCTTTTAGCCCAGCACTGACCCTGAAAAGTAATTCTAACCGTACTAACCAGTAACTTGTATTTCCTTCCATAGGAATCCATTGTCTGGCTTCACTTGGAAATTCTTCTAAGTGTGGAGTTTTGGAACTTTATAATATTCCTCTAAAATCAGCCGAAATACGAATTCCGATTTACTCACCTGTTATCAGGAGAGACCTCAGTGCTGCATCTTTCAGCCCAGTACTGATCTTGAAAAGTAATTTTAACCGTACTTACCAGTAACTTGAATTTCCTTCCATAGGATATCATTGTCTGCTTTGTGCTGAAAAAGTTTCTAAGTGTCGATTTTTGAAACATACAAATATTCCTCTAAAATCAACCGAACTACGAATTCCGATTTATTCACCTGTTATCAGGAGAGACCTCAGTGCTGCATCTTTCAGCCCAGTACTGATCCTGAAAAGTAATTTTAACCGTACTTACTAGTAACTTGAATTTCCTTCCATAGGCAAACATTGACTGGTTTCACTTGGAAATTCTTCGAAGTGTCGATTTTTGAAACATACAAATATTCCTCTAAAATCAACCGAACTACGAATTCCGATTTACTCACCTGTTATCAGGAGAGACCTCAGTGCTGCATCTTTCAGCCCAGTACTGATCCTGAAAAGTAATTTTAACCGTACTTACCAGTAACTTGAATTTCCTTCCATAGGCAAACATTGACTGGTTTCACTTGGAAATTCTTCGAAGTGTCGATTTTGAAACATACAAATATTCCTCTAAAATCAACCGAACTACGAATTCCGATTTACTCACCTGTTATCAGGAGAGACCTCAGTGATGCATCTTTCAGCCCAGTACTGATCCTGAAAAGTAATTTTAACCGTACTTACCAGTAACTTGAATTTCCTTCCATAGGCAAACATTGACTGGTTTCACTTGGAAATTCTTCGAAGTGTCGAGTTTTGAAACATACAAATATTCCTCTAAAATCAGCCAAAATACGAATTCCAATTTAATCACCTGTTATCAGGAGAGACCTCAGTGCTGCATCTTTCAGCCCAGTACTGATCCTGAAAAGTAATTTTAACCGTACTTACCAGGAACTTGAATTTCCTTCCATAGGCTAACATTGACTGGTTTCACTTGGAAATTCTTCTAAGTGTGGAGTTTTGGAACTTTATAATATTCCTCTAAAATCAGCCGAACTACGAATTCCGATTTACTCACCTGTTATCAGGAGAGAACCCAGTGCTGCATCTTTTAGCCCAGCACTGACCCTGAAAAGTAATTCTAACCGTACTTACCAGTAACTTGTATTTCCTTCCATAGGAGTCCATTGTCTGGTTTCACTTGGAAATTCTTCTAAGTGTGGAGTTTTGGAACTTTATAATATTCCTCTAAAATCAGCCGAACTACGAATTCCGATTTACTCACCTGTTATCAGGAGAGAACCCAGTGCTGCATCTTTTAGCCCAGCACTGACCCTGAAAAGTAATTCTAACCGTACTAACCAGTAACTTGTATTTCCTTCCATAGGAATCCATTGTCTGGCTTCACTTGGAAATTCTTCTAAGTGTGGAGTTTTGGAACTTTATAATATTCCTCTAAAATCAGCCGAAATACGAATTCCGATTTACTCACCTGTTATCAGGAGAGACCTCAGTGCTGCATCTTTCAGCCCAGTACTGATCTTGAAAAGTAATTTTAACCGTACTTACCAGTAACTTGAATTTCCTTCCATAGGATATCATTGTCTGCTTTGTGCTGAAAAAGTTTCTAAGTGTCGATTTTTGAAACATACAAATATTCCTCTAAAATCAACCGAACTACGAATTCCGATTTACTCACCTGTTATCAGGAGAGACCTCAGTGCTGCATCTTTCAGCCCAGTACTGATCCTGAAAAGTAATTTTAACCGTACTTACTAGTAACTTGAATTTCCTTCCATAGGCAAACATTGACTGGTTTCACTTGGAAATTCTTCGAAGTGTCGATTTTTGAAACATACAAATATTCCTCTAAAATCAACCGAACTACGAATTCCGATTTACTCACCTGTTATCAGGAGAGACCTCAGTGCTGCATCTTTCAGCCCAGTACTGATCCTGAAAAGTAATTTTAACCGTACTTACCAGTAACTTGAATTTCCTTCCATAGGCAAACATTGACTGGTTTCACTTGGAAATTCTTCGAAGTGTCGATTTTTGAAACATACAAATATTCCTCTAAAATCAACCGAACTACGAATTCCGATTTACTCACCTGTTATCAGGAGAGACCTCAGTGATGCATCTTTCAGCCCAGTACTGATCCTGAAAAGTAATTTTAACCGTACTTACCAGTAACTTGAATTTCCTTCCATAGGCAAACATTGACTGGTTTCACTTGGAAATTCTTCGAAGTGTCGATTTTTGAAACATACAAATATTCCTCTAAAATCAGCCAAAATACGAATTCCAATTTAATCACCTGTTATCAGGAGAGACCTCAGTGCTGCATCTTTCAGCCCAGTACTGATCCTGAAAAGTAATTTTAACCGTACTTACCAGGAACTTGAATTTCCTTCCATAGGCTAACATTGACTGGTTTCACTTGGAAATTCTTCTAAGTGTGGAGTTTTGGAACTTTATAATATTCCTCTAAAATCAGCCGAACTACGAATTCCGATTTACTCACCTGTTATCAGGAGAGAACCCAGTGCTGCATCTTTTAGCCCAGCACTGACCCTGAAAAGTAATTCTAACCGTACTTACCAGTAACTTGTATTTCCTTCCATAGGAATCCATTGTCTGGTTTCACTTGGAAATTCTTCTAAGTGTGGAGTTTTGGAACTTTATAATATTCCTCTAAAATCAGCCGAAATACGAATTCCGATTTACTCACCTGTTATCAGGAGAGACCTCAGTGCTGCATCTTTTAGCCCAGCACTGACCCTGAAAAGTAATTCTAACCGTACTTACCAGTAACTTGTATTTCCTTCCATTGGAATCCATTGTCTGGTTTTCAGCAGAAAAGTTTCAAAGTGTCGATTTTCACAAACTACAAATATTCCTTAAAAATCGCCTGTATAACTTAAACGCATTCTTTCAACTGTTTACAGGACATGCACCAGTGCTGGATCCAGGATCCACCACTGAGTAAGAAAAAGTAACGATAACACTACTTACCTGCTAAGTGAATTTCCTGCCATAGGATAACATTGGTGATTCTATGCACTGTAAAAACCATAGGTTTCAGGCACGTTATAGTTAGAAATTAGCATTTAAAAAACCTTTGAAATTCACTGAAAAAACCATAGGTTTCAGACACGTTATAGTTAGAAATTAGCATTTAAAAAACCTTTGAAATTCACTGAAAAAACCATAGGTTTCAGGCACGTTATAGTTAGAAATTAGCATTTAAAAAACCTTTGAAATTCACTGAAAAAACCATAGGTTTCAGACACGTTATAGTTAGAAATTTGCATTTAAAAAACCTTTGAAATTCACTGAAAAAACCATAGGTTTTAGGGACAGTTATAGTTAGTTGGACATTGCACTCGTACAAAACCCGTGAAATTCCCCCGTTATAGTTAGTTCAGCTAACTATAACTCGCGCCCCGCAATGCACTGCTGATGACGTCACATATTACATCACTCATGACATGGTCAGTGACATCACTGATGACATCACTGATGACATCTCAAATGACATCACTGATGACATCATCCATGTGATAATTTCATTCATCTTCTCACACCCTAATATAACTTTTGATACACCCACTGTAAATTACAGACTGCCATTCTCAAAACCATAGACACTCCAACACCAATAACTACATACCCACTCACTGATTCTTAGGTCTACACACACATCCACTCACTCACCCGTACAGTCACTCATACTTACGGTCACTCAGTACAGGACTATCATATGCACTCTTACTCCTATATAGACATTCAAACACCGCCACTAATCCATAGAGGTACTCACACACCTGGTCAGTCATGCAAATAATTAATCACACTGCCATTTACTCACCTATATAGTTATACACACACCAGCTCACTTACTCATACAAATACTAGCACATTCTTACGCTCTTATACAATCACTGATACAAGCACACACTCATCCATACAGTCACTCTCACAATCACAATCACACACTCTCGCTTATAGCTATTTATATACTCCAACACACATATATACTGCCTTTCACATATGTAGTTACTCACACATGTACCACTGAGATATACATTCACTCACTAACACACCCATACACATACTCACCCACCCATACAGTCCATCACAGATGCACTCTTGAAACCATGCACCCAGTGAATCACCCACTGATACATCTATGTGCAGCCACACACACCCCATCCACACAAACACTCAGGCACCCATACAGATACTCAGACAACCAATCAATAACACATAGACACTCATGTAGCTATTTACAAACCCATGCAGCCACTTACACACCAACAGACAGACGGATAAAGACATTCACACAGTTTAGTCACTAACCCATGCATTTAGTAAGATACGTTTAATCACTCACATATAGAGTCAGTCACGCACCTACTAAATCATCCATCCAGACACTTATACACCCACTCATTATTCAATACACCTTGGCATATATATTAAACATATTTAAACTTTATAGAAACACACAGTCACTGCATGATGTCATCAGTGATGTCATTTGAGATATCATCAGTGATGTCATCAGTGATGTCACTGACCATGTCATGAGTGATGTAATATGTGACGTCATCAGCAGTGCATTGCGGGCGCGAGTTATAGTTAGCTGAACTAACTATAACGGGGGAATTTCCACGGGTTTTGTACGAGTGCAATGTCCAACTAACTATAACTGTCCCTAAAACCTATGGTTTTTTCAGTGAATTTCAAAGGTTTTTAAATGCAAATTTCTAACTATAACGTGTCTGAAACCTATGGTTTTTTCAGTGAATTTCAAAGGTTTTTTAAATGCTAATTTCTAACTATAACGTGCCTGAAACCTATGGTTTTTTCAGTGAATTTCAAAGGTTTTTTAAATGCTAATTTCTAACTATAACGTGTCTGAAACCTATGGTTTTTTCAGTGAATATATATATATATATATGTATATATATATATATATATATATATATATATATATATATATATATATATATAAAAATTAACTAAAAAAAACAAAGGTTACAGGGACTTTAAAGTTAGACTGACTTTTATTCGTACAAAACCAGAGAAATTCAGCCGTTATAGTGACCTGAGTTATCTATAACTTGCACCCCTGCAATGCACTGCTTATGACCACACATATTACATCACTCATGACATGGTCAGTGACATCACTGTTGACATCACAAATGACATCTCAAATGACATAAGTGATGACATCATCCAGTGACTGTGAGTGTTTTTAAAACGTTTATAAGTTTTAAAAATATATACCTAGGTATATTGGTGAATCAGTGGGTGTATGAGTGCCTGTTTGGATGACTGAGTGGGTGTGTGACTGACTTATAAGTGAGTGATTAGGTGTCTCAGTGAATGTATGGATGAGTGACTGGTTGTGTAAATGTATCTGTCTGTCAGTTGATGTCTAAGTGGGTGTATGAGTGTCTTAGTGGGTGTGTGAATGGCTGTATGGGTGACTGATTGATTGAATATCTGTATGGTTGTCTGGGTGTCTGTGTGTGTGGGTGAGGAGGTGTGTGACTGCCAGGGTGGAGTGAGTGGGTGAGTAAGTGCATGCATGGGGTAGTGAGTATGTGTGTAAGAAGCTGAATGTGTGAGTGTGTGTCTGTATTGCTGTGTTGGTGACTGAGTGCTTGTGTCAGTATGGCTCAGTAACTGTGTATGTGAAAGGCAGTATAGGTGAGTGACTGGGTATATGAGTGACTGTATGCGTTTTTGAGTAAATGTGAGAGGGGCTATATGGATGAGTACATCCTTCTATCAGTGACTGTATAGGTGAATGAGTATGTGTTACTATTTGTATGAGCAAGTAAGTGTATGTGTATGTAACTGTTTGGGTTAGTACTTACCTGGTTTGACTGACTGTATGGGTGAGTGTGTAGGTGTGTGAGTTGTTGTATGGGTGACTCACTCAGTGTGTGAGTGCATGTATGGGTATATGAGTGGATATGTCAATGGCTGTATCAGTGACTGAGCGGTGTATGATTGGCAGTATGGGTGAGCAAGTGGATGTAGATCTATGAATTAGCGAGTGGCTGTGTAAGTACTGGTATGGCTCTGTCAATCAATTTGTGAATGGTTGTGTGGGAGTGCCAGTGGGTGTTTAAAAGATTCTATAGGAGTGTGAGTTGGTATGTCAGAGATGATGTTGATGATGTCATCACTGATGCCATCAGTGATGTCATTTGAGATGTCATCAGTGATGTCATCAGTGATGTCACTGACCATGTCATGAGTGATGTAATATGTGAGGTCATAAGCAGTGCAATGCGGGGGCACAAGTTATAGTTAACTCAGGTAACTATAACAGCTGAATTTCTCTGGTTTTGTACAAGTGAAATGTCAGTCTGACTATAATGTCCCTGTAACCTTTGTGTTTTTTTAGTGAATTTCTAAGGTTTTCTAAATTCTGTTCGCTAACAATAACGTCCCTGTAACCTTTGGTTGTTAGTGAATTTCTAAGGTTTTTTAAATGCTAATGCCTAACTATAACGTCCGTGTAACCGTTGTTTTTTTAAGTGAATTTCTAAGGTTTTTTAATGAGCAGTCGCGGTTGCAGAGTGGTGGAGAAAGGGGGCTGGGCCTCCAACCAGCTCTGAGGAATTCCACTGCGTGGGGCTTACAGGAGGTACCAGGAGAGCTTCTTGGCCCCCAAGGTCCCTCTGGAGCCAAGGGGACTTTTCCCCCAACAAGTAGTGCACCAGGGGGCATGTTCGCAGAGTGGTGGAGAAAGGGGGCGTGGCTTCTGACAACTTCTTATCATTCCTGTTGTGTGGGGCTTCCTGGAGGTAACAGGAGGGGTAGTTGGTACCCAAGGATGTCCTTGGGGGCCAACTACCCTCCTATTACCTCCAGTAAGTCCCACACAGCAGGATTGCTGAGTTCTGATAGCAGATGACGCCCCCTTTCTCCACCACTCTGCAAACGCACCTACTGGTGCACTTCTACTTGTTGCTTGAGTCCCTCAGGATGCAAGGGGACCTCATCGCCCCACCAGCTGTGCACCGAGAGGAGCGTTAGCAGAGTGGTGGAAAAAGGGGGGTGGCCTCCGACCACCTCTCTTCAATCCCACTGTGTGGGGCTTACTGGAGGTAACAGGTGGGCTCGTTGGCCCATAAGGACCCTCAGGAGCGAAGGGAACTTCATCCCTCAACCAAAAGTGTGCCAGGAGGCACATTTGTAGAGTAGTGGAGAAAGGGGGCGGGTCATCCAGCGAGTTGCCGGCTTCTGATTTTTTAAAATTTTAGTTTGGGGGGACTGTGTGACTCCCCTTCCTTTGATCCTTTTGGGCCCCGGGGACCCTATCCCCCAGGACCTGACCCATTAAAAAAAAAAAGGGAGGGGGCTGCACGGCCACCCTTCTGAAGCTGATTTCGGCCCTGGGGACCCCATCCCCCGCGGCTAGGCCTATCTTTATATTTGTTTGTAAAGGGGAGGGGGCAATGTGGCCCCCTTCCCCAGGCCAATTTCTGCCCTGGGGACCCCATCCCCTGGAGCCCGGATATTTAAAAAAAAAATTCAAGGGAGGGGAGCCAAGTGGCCCCCCTTCCTGGCCATTTTCGGCCCCAGGGACCGCATCCCCCAGGACCAGTCCATTTCTTTTTTGTTTTTTAACAGAGGGGGTCTGCACGGCCCCCTCCTCAGGCCAATTTTGCCCCTGGGGACCCCTTTCCCCAGAGCCAGGCCTTAACATTTTTATTAAAAAAAAAATGGTTAAGGGGCCTGTGCGGCCACCCTACCACCCCATTCCCCAGAGCATGGCCACATCGTTGGGGACTGGGGGGGAGCCTCAAGGCCCCCCTGGTCCCTGCTGGCTCCTCGCATCCTGCAGAAGCAGGCATTGCTTTGGGTAGAGGGAAATGCAAACATGCAGCTACCTCTGCCCAAAAGCAATTCTGCTCCGCTTCATGGAAGCAAGAGCATTTTTCATGCTCTCACTTCCATGAAGAGAAGCAGAGTTTGCTATGGCTTGATGGCAGCCGCGGTCCATGCAGGTAACAGCGGTGGGGTGGTGGGGCCACGTGAGGGGGGATTTTGAGGGACAATGCCAAGAAAAAATTAAATAATTAATTTTCCCTTGGCATCGTTCCTCGAAATCACCCCCCACGCGGCCCCACCGCCCCACCGCTGTTACCTGCATGGACCGCGGCTGCTTGGTGGGAGCAGTGCTCCCTCCAAGCCATAGCAAACTGCAATGTCCTGGGGGTAGGCACCCCGGGACATTACTGGAGCCGGCATTGCGCGGTGGCAGTCCCCAGGGCCATGGAGGGCTCTTGGAGGGGGACTGTGTGGGCCCCCTCCCATCCACTTTATAGCCCCAGGGAGGTGGTGGTTCCCTGGACTGGGGTCTGCAACAGACCCCCGTCTTTACTTAATTTGTGCCCCAGGGAGGTGGCGGTCCCCCGGGCTGCAGGGGGGCCACGTGCCCCCCACATTTCAATACATTAGCCCTGGGGTGGTGACGATCCCCAGGGCTGCCTGGGGGGCAGGAGTCCCCCCACACATGTTGTAATGTAGCTCCAGGGAGGTGGTGGTCCCTGCGGCAGTGGGGGTTGCGTGGCCCCCCTGCATTTCAATACACTAGCCCCGGGGAGGTGGCGGTCCCCTGGGCTGCGTGGGGGGACAGGAGCCCCCCACACTTTTTATTATACAATTAGCCATGGGGAGGTGGTGGACCCCGGTGCTGTGTGGGCTTATGCGGCCCCCACATTATTACTTCAGATTTCCCCCAGGACCTGGCCCACCCGGGGGCCTAATTAAATGAAGCACGGGAGACCGCGCTTCGTTTCCTTTTTTTTTCTTTTCGGCAGGATTTGTGGATCCACCGCTATTCCTGCCGAAATTATTTTAAAAATGCTTTTTTTGGCCCTGGCCCAGGGGGTCAGGGTGTTTCTACCCTGCCCCTTTTCTTGTTTTTTCACATTTTTTGTTGTGTCACAAGATGACTGCCAAGACTTCCTGGTTTGAAGTGTTTGCAGCCAACTTGATCTCAGGCACGAGATCGAGAGGATACACGGATCCACAGTGGCCACAGTTGTATATCTGAGAAATCTTAACATTTCTCAGGAACTACTGAATGGATTTACACCATTTAACAAAAAGAGTACTTTCTGAACCAAGAGCTACATTTTTGCCAAATTTGGTGTAATTCCCTTCTGCAGTTAGGGCTGTAGCCGTGTCTAAAGTTTCCTATGGAAATTAACATGGAGAAAAAGGTTTTTGGGACCCCCCCTTTTTCTTGGCCCCCACTTGACGAATCACCCCGAAGCTTTCAACACAGCAGCTGAAGTGAGTGGCGTAATAGTTTTAAAAATTGAGAAAAAAAAACAAGCGCAGTCTCCAGCGCTTGTTTTAAATGAAGCCCCTGGGTGGGCCAGTTCCTGAGGCATGCCTCCTTTATTAAATTTAAGGAGGGGGCGCACGAGGCCCCCATCCATGTGCATTTTTATGCCCTGGAGACCACCACTTCTCCAGAGCTTATGTTAAATATGATGCGGTTGGGCTGTGCAGACCTCCTACCCGGCCCCGGGGACCAACACCTCCTGGGGTTATAAATAAAAAGAATAGGAGGGTTATGCAGACCACCCCGAGCACCAGATACCACCACCTCCCCGGGGCTTATGTTAAATTGAATGCAGGGGGGCACAGACAACTCCGAGTCCCAGGGACCACCACCTCCCCGGGACTACATATGAAGTGAATAGGGGGGCTATGCAACAACCCCCCCCCGAGCACCAGGGACCACCACCTCCCTTGGCTACAATTAAGATTAAAGAGAGTATCTGCTTGGACCCCAGGGACCACCACCTCCCTTGGGCTACAGCTAACATTAAAGAGGGGGGCTGTGCAGCCTCCTTCCTGGATCCAATAATGTCCCTGGGGACCGCCACCCCCCAGAGCCAGCTCCTGCTATGTCCCAGGGTACCCACCCTGGTAACATAGCTGTTTGCCTTTGCTTGGTGGGAGCTGTGATAGCTCTCACCAGGCCAAGGCAAACACTATGGTTCCAGCAGGTGAGAGCAATGAAAGTGCTCCCGCCCACTGGAAGCAGAGGTTTCATTTTTTTCCCGACCCGCAGACTTGCAGGCAGGGAAAGAGATGATTTGTCACAAAAACTGAAAGATTCGAAGAAAACCTGCCCAGGGAATGGTGTGTGGGATACAGCAAAATTCCTAGAGACCCCTCACCCACCAGGGTTGCCCCTTGGTGGCATCATTTAAGAAAATTTAGAAACATCGGCTCATCAGCCTTGATCACTGGTTTTAAGTTTGACTGAGCACCCGCACTATTGGGTGTTGCATATTTATGTCCTTTGACAGTAATTGGGTTTGTCAGCCAAGGCTGATGAGCCAATTCTTTTAAATGTTCTTCTTCTTTCATTACAGATACGGAATGACTCAATTGTAACCGTATGTATATTAGGTGCATGCGCATGGCATGCTACCCAGTGTTTCCTCATTAGAGGATCTTGAGCAGTGGTAACTTTGGGATTAGCTTCCCTCTAGGTCCTGAAGAAGAGCCAATAGGGGAACGGCTCGAAACATGTTGACTGATCATTTCTGAAGAGAACGGACTCATTACAGTCCATACCTTCAGTCACAACCCCTGATTTTAACCTTACCAGCTAGGGGTGGGAATAAAATAAATTGTCCTACTTGTCAGGTATTTTAAACTTTTTTTCCACTCCCTCCCACCTCAATATCTTTAACATTTACTACATCAATGAGTGCTCCTGTGTAACGGTTAAGTCGTAGCACGCCTCAATCCGAAGAGGATTGGGATGAACCCCAATGATGAAGCATGCCACCAAGGGGCAACCCTGGTGGGTGAGGGGTCTCTAGGAAAAACGTTTTTTTCCTACTGAATGATCACAGTGGAAGTTCGCTGTATCCCACACACCATTCCCGGGGTAGGTTTTCTTCGAATCTTTCGATTTGTGTGACAAACGTATCTGCAAGGAGGATAAACCTAGCCTCTACCTCTACCTCCCCCCAATTTTGTGTTACTGGGAAAGAGATGAAACACATCACTCTTGCAATCAGGGAGATGCATTTCCAGGATCTCCTTTAAGGAAAGAACAATGCTGGCTCTTACAGGAGGCGGGAAGCTGGTTGGGACCACAGGGGCTCTGAGGCTTCCCCTGCGGTCCCAGGGAAAAAGAGGACAAGGCAAAATAAAGGTCAGAAATGAGCAGAAAGAGGCAGAATAAAGGTGAGCAACTAGCAGAAAGAGGCAAAATAAAGTGGAGAAACAAGCAGAAAGAGGCAGATTAGGGATCAGAAAAGAGCAGAAAGAGGCAGAATAGTAGTCAGAAACAAGCAGCAAGAGGCAGAATAAAGGTCAGAAATTATCAGAAAGAGGCAGAATATAGGTCAGAAACTAGCAAAAAGAGGCAGAATAAAGGTCAGAAACTAGCTGAAAGAGGCAAAATAGAGGTCAGAAACGAGCAGCAAGAGGCAGAATAAAAGTCAGAAATGAGGAGAAAGAGTCAAAATGGAGGTGTCAAACAAGCAGAAAGATAAAGAGTGAAGGTCAGACATGAATAGAAAGAGGCAAAATAAAGGTCAGAAACTAGCCGAAACAGGCAGAACAAAGGTCAGAAATGAGCAGAAAGAGGCAAAATAAAGGTCAGAAACCAGCAGCAAGAGGCATAATAAAGATGAGAAAGGAGCAGATAGTGGCAAAATAAAGTGAGAAACGAGCACAAACAGGCAAAATAAAGGTCAGCAACGAGCAGAAAGAGGCAAAATAAAGGTGAGAAACAAGCAGAAAAAGGCAGATTTAAGGTCATAAGGGAGCCAAAAGAGTAACCCTGGGCGGTGAACTCCGCTCCACTCACGGAGTTTGCAGAGTTTTCCGCACTCCGCGTTACGCGGAGGTCCGAAAAACTCTGCTTCGCGCAGCGGAGCAGAGTGTTTTTCCTCGCGTTCACCAAAGTCAAGTTGGCGAGCGAGGAAAATCCACCTCCCGGCGAGATTTTCCTCGTTCGCAATCGTCAACATCAAGTTGGCGAGCGTGGAAAATAAACCTCCCAGCGAGATTTCTCAACGCGGGGGGGTCGGGTTTCTCATTGCGAGTGGTCACGTATGCTCGCGACCGCTCACGTTGAGAAACTGCCCGTTCGATTTGAGAAAGCTGCTGCTCGAGTAAAAATCTACTCGAGCAGCAGAATGGAAAGCAGCGCTCGCTTGCGCTGTGCATGGTGCCGTTCGCAATGAGTGCACAGTGCGGACAAGCATCCGGCACTGAAAATCACAGCGAACTGCATTTTTCTATCGCACTCCGCCGCTTGCGGAGCTCCGCGTAGTGCGGCGGAGTTTTTTTACCATTTCGCGGAGTTTCGAGTAGCGCAACTCCGCGAACTCCGCACAGGGTTACAAAAGAGGCAGAACAAAGGTCAGAAACAAGCACAGCGATGCAGAATAAAGTTCAGAAATGAGCAGAAAGAGGCAAAATAAAGGTCAGGAGAATTCTGAAAGAGGCAAAATAAGGGGCAGAATGAGCGGAAAGAGGCAAAATAGAGGTCAGAAACAAGTAGCAAGAGGAAGAATAAAGGTCAAGAGCAAGCAGAAAGAGACAAAAATAACAGGTAGAGTGAGCAGAAAGATGTAAAATAGAGGACAAGCGAGAAGTGGTAGAAAAGCAAGCAGAAAACAAGCAGCAGAAGGTGACGGACTGCAGACAAGTTGGACAGGAGGACAGTCACAGGGGGAACTGCCATGAAAACTTGCTCCAGTGTGCTCCTCTCCTTTTTTGCCATGCATCCATTGACAAACCCACTCATACACCCACTCATAGACCCACTCATACACTCACACACCCACTCACAGACACACTCATACACCCACTCACAGATCCATTCAAGCACTCATTCACCCACTCACAGACCTACAGTGAGACTCACACACACACACTCACAGCCCCAATCAGAGACTCACAGTCCCGCTCACACACCCATGCACCCACTCATAGACCCACTCAGATAATCGCACACCTATTCACAAACCCAGCCAGACACTTACTCACCCACTAACAGATCCACTCAGACATGCATCCACCCACTCACAGACCCACTCAGAGACTTTTGCATGCTTTCACAGGCCCACTGAGACACTCATCCACCCCCTCACTGACACATTCAGACACTCCTGTTCCCATTCACAGACCCACTCAGAGACTCATACACCCACTCACAGATCCACTCAGAGAGTCACGCACCCAGACCCACTCAGGCACTTATGGACCACTCACAGACCCACTTTGAGACTCACACAACCAACTACAGACCCACTCAGACATTCTTGCACCCACTGACTCACCCACTCAGAGACTCAAACACCCACTTACCTATCTATACAGCCACTCACAAACCCACTTTCAAAGGTTACAGGTTACAGTTAGGAATATTTTTTTTTAAAAATGTTGAAATTCACAAAAATAAACAAAGGTTACAGGGATGTTATAGTTAGGGAATAGAATTTTAAAAAACGTAGAAATTATTATGGAGCAAGATGGCATCTGATTAGCACACCCGTCCCTTATCTCTCCTTACCTCCTCGGCTGCACGTCAGATTGCAAGTTGGGAGGCATGCAGCCCTCGCCGGTAGTCTGACCAAATTCTGGATAAGTGGTGGAGCCACGATCCCCTTCGAAGAGGCATTGACCACCTCACTGCGGGAGTCTGACCGAAAAGTATGGTGTGGTGTTGATTGCCATAGCGCTCCCAATACCACTAAGGGAGCACCGCTGGATCTTCAGAGAAGCCTGCCGAACAGAGCTATCCGGTCAGATGGCAGGCAGAGGTGCAAGGGGGCGGAAATCAAAGACCTCAGCAGTGGTGACCACAGGATTACTCCCAGCCGGTATCTCCAGGGCGGCCACGCACCAAGAGTACTCCGGAGACAGTTTCGCAGAGGGGAGGGGCAGGAAGAGAGCCGAGGATCTGACCGGCTCAGAAGCGAAACCTGCTCAGCGTTCTGCTAACGGGAGCAATACCATTGCACTCGCTGAGTGGCAGCCAGCAATTTCTGATTTATTTCCACTCTCCAATGTGAAAGGCACGAAAAACGAGGCTGTGGGTACAGCTGCTCCTGTGCCAATTATTGTAGCTGCGCCTGTATGAGAGGAGCTGCATTCTACTAAAGACCAAACAGAAAATGGGGTCAAGGTACATGTAATCGGTGCAAGATTGGCCTCAGAGGGGTTTGTGGGTGAGCCACATCCGGAACAACTTTTGATAAAGCCCGCAACTAGTGAGAACCCTGAACACAGGTGAGGGAGGACCCCGTTCCCTCTGGTACAGGAAAAGTGAGCTCTACTCCGCTAGACTATAGTTCTCTGGGAGCTGTGAAACCGATAGCTTCTCCTGAACCTATAGGGGGTGTAGAGAAATGTTTTTCTTTAACTGACGAATCCGACTCCTCAATGCCAGAATTAGAATCCTCGTCTCCCTCACTATCATGCTCAACCAGTAGCAGTTCCTTGGATGAATCTGTTCCCCACACCATATGAAAGAGCCGGTCTAGGGGAGGAAAGGAAAAGAGGAAAGCTATGAGCCTGACAAAGAAAAGACCATTACTGGCAAGAACTTGAGCTTATGACATGAAGGCTCACCCCCTAAAGATACCCCCAGGCTGAGATGGGACTACTCATCAATCCAACCATTAGATCAACAAGGGGGGAGAGCGGAAGAGCCAATTTCAGGGGAGTTCCCACGACCGAATGAAAATATAGCACGACCTGCATCCAGTGGTACGAGCGAACCCTCGCCCTCTGCTATCTTAGCCACTATTAAGCAGATGCAAGAGAAGGTCAGGAATGATAACCGTCGGCCTCGCCAAGCCTCAAAAAAGTTACAGGGCGCTGTCAGAAAGATAAATAAAACCTGTTCCGAGATCTCAGAGAGAATGACTATGGTGGCGGCACGCACCAAAACTCTTGAAAAGGAGGTTGCTGAACTAAAAGCCGAGCGTATATCCCAGGATCCTAAGCTCACTGGTATGATGTGGAAACTTGAGGAGCAGGAGAATAGGCAGAGGAGAAATAATTTGTGATTGCTGGGAATCCCTGAAGGCGTTGAAGGAGGGGACTCCAGAGGCCACATAGCCAAACTATTGAAGGGTGCCTTTCCAGAGCTTATAGACTGGGAGTGGGAAAAAGAAATCCAGAGGGCACACCGATTTCCACTAACCCTCAAGGGACAACAAGCAGGCAGTACTCCATACCCCGTGTGGTCCTAGTGTACTTCAGCAATTTTTTATTATGGCAGAGTATTTACGATGTGGCTCAAATTCTAAAAGAGAGTTTGAGGGAGTCTCCTTCTTTGCTCAGCCAGACTTCGCCCATGCTACAGTTGAGCAGAGATGGCGCTTGAGACAAATATTTTCTCCTTTTCAGAAACTAGATGCCGAAATATACCTTCAAAATCTGGCCAAACTGAAAGTGGTGTTTAAAGGTCGCACCCAAAGTCTTTTTCAGAGGTGCAGGCCCAGGAATATTTAGATGAGCTCCGGGGGGGTCTTGATGTAAGAGCTGAATCCAAGGGCAATAATTTGAATAGGGCACGTGATAAAGGAGCGAGATTCACCAGTTTTAGAAGAAAAAAAAGTGGGGGAGGAGGAAAAAATATATAAAAGGGAGGATAAGGGAAAATAATTGGTTAAAAGGGTGAAGGAAAAAGGGAGAAAAAAAAGAAAAGTAATATATGTCACTCTCACTGATGCTGTCATGAAGCATCAGCCAAGCAGCTTGGGGAGGAGGGAGAGGCGGGTATGGTATTTCAGATGTCATCACACAGGCTAGGCGTGGTTGCTCATTGGTTGGGAAAGGGTCAGGGGGTAGGGGCTGGTCCCAGAGGGAGGGGGGGCCCTCATAGCCTTCGGATGTAGGGGCAGGGGAGGGTGGGTGTGTGGGGGTAGGCTGCGAGGGCAGGAGAGGGGATTCTACATCCTCAGAAGGAAATCATTTAGAATGGGGTAATTGAATAAGATGGAGAACAAGCTCCGGTTTGTTGTATGTTTTTATTATAATGTGAAAATTCAAGAGTCAAGGATTTTTTACAAAGTAAGATAATGGGTGATAACCAGAAGATATGTATCACCTCTATTAACATCTGTGGCCTGAATGATCCCAAAAAAAGAGCTAGAGTCTCAATAGGGCTACAGGTTTTGAAAACAGATATTGTGTGTCTGCAAGAAACACACATTGAAGTGTCACAAAGGAATGTTTTAGATACTTTGGGCTATAGACTTGTAGGCGGGACCTCACAAGGGGCTCGTATCGTGGGGGGGATTGCTATTCTGGCCCAAGGTAATTGGCTAAAATTTATACAAGTAGGGGTCGATACACAGGGTTGTTGGGTTACCGCAGTCTGTCATACCTCCTGTGGAGATAAATTAACACTACGTATGATATATGGAAGCATACACGATGACCCCTCTGCTATTAACCAGATATCTCATGAGTTGACTCATAGGCCCCTACCTATAGTTTTGTGAGGGGATGTTAACATCAACCTCCCTGGTAACTGGGATAAAGGAAGTCAACCAAAATACACTGGCTGAAAACCCAAAGTTTATAAAGCATTAGAAGGGTTGTGTAAGGACCATGGGCTTATTGACATCTGGGGCAGAACGAAACCGATGGGGCATGGCTACACCTTCTTTTTTGCCCCACACTCTACACATGCCCGTCTGGACTATTTTTTTGTGTCAAATAAATTCATTACATCCTGTAAAATTGAACGATACCCACGGTTTTTATCGGACCACAGCCCACTAGTTTTAGAAATTTGAGGTATGGGGGAAAACCCATAGCACATGGAGCTTTGAGCAAGCTCTGCTCACCAATGAAGAATACCGTAGGTACATCAGCGAGTGGATCCCAATATTTTTTAAAGAGAACATCGGGAGCGCCCCAGCAAGTACGGTGTGGGATACATTCTAGGCCTGTCTATGGGGGGAGACACTCAGGTTCTCATTGAATCGGGGGAAGAAAGAGAGACAAATTATTTTAGACAAACAAGACAGTTTAGTGGCGGCGAAAGAAAACTTGATAAGAGTCTTGCAACAAGGAGGGGATATAAAAGAAGCCCAAATCTGGGTAATAACAGCTAGGGCAGCAATAGAGGCAATTTTTATAAATAGGGAAGCTGAAACGTATACAGCTTGGAAGGAAAGAACGTACGAATGTAGTGAGCAAGTTGGGCACCATCTGAAAGGCAGAAGAGCACGAGTAGTGAGATAAGTGAAGTTCGGGATCCAATTCATGGGCTGGTCTCAGACTCAAATAAAATCAGAGATGCGTTCAGAACATACTACCAAGCTTTATATACCGAAGACACCTGCGAGGGACCAATGCAGACTGCCGAGTTCCTCAGAACGACATTTGCAAATAAGCTGTCTATCGAAGAGGGGGAATCCCTAGAAGGAGATCTATTATGGGAAGAGCTATACCTTGCAATCTCTAATCTTCCCTCCGTCAAAGCAACAGGAGCTGATACAATTCCCTCAGAATTCTATAAAATATTTGTGCCACAATTGAAAGATCATCTGACCCCATTATTTATTCAAATATTTAGCAGTGCCCCTCCCCCGGGCTCATGATCCAAAGATAAAATTGTAGTATTTCTAAAAAAGAATAAGCCATCAATAGAACTAGGTTCATATTTTCTGATTACCTTAATAAATGGAGATTCTAAAATATACTCTAAAGTATTAGCCGCACGATTTGCCCAGATTATATCAAAACCGGTAGTGAATCAACAACATGTGTTTATTGAGGTGAAGGACACCACAGACCAAATTAGGAGAATCATCGGGCTTTTTGATGCAGTACAAGTGTCAGGCGACCCTGTGGCCTTGATATTATTAGATGCAGAAAAGGCATTTGATAGGGTCTCCTGGCACTATCTCTGGCAGTTAATGCAAGCAAGGGGTATTGGTCCAAGGTTCATCCAGGGAATTAAAGCTCTAAATTATAAACCAGTAGCGAATATCTGCATCTCTAGGGGTATGTCAGGGCCAGTGACAATTGCCCGCGGAACGCAACAGGGATGCCCATGCTCTCCACTCCTGTTCGTGTTATATATCGATCCGTTTATTCGAAAAATAGCCCCAAACATCCCAATCCTTCCAATAATTTTGCAGGGCTTTGAAAGTAAAATTTGGCATATGCAGATGACGTTGCATTAGTGACCCCAAACCCCGAAAGTGCCCTCAAAGCAATCGAGGAGGAAGCCTCTCTTTTTGGAAGTATCTCTGGCTTCTCATTGAATAAGGAAAAAACACAAATCATTATTAACAAGAAGATGCTATTGGCAGATAAACAAGTAGTTGTTAAAGCAGTGTATTTGGGCATTTGTATATCTTCTGACATTGATAAAATCGTACAGCAAAATCTAGAGCCCTTGCTAACAAAGACTAGCAAAGAGCTATCAAGGCTGAATAATCTTCATCTCACAATGATCGGTCGATACAATCTTATAAAAATGATTTTTTTCCCTAAACTGTTATACTTTTTTAGATCTATTCCTTTGGAATTCTCAAATGAATGGCTAAAAGCTTTCAACAGTTTTTTTACAGGATATTTATGGGCGTATTCCAAACCCAGAAGAGCGCTGAGGTATTTAATACTTCCAAAAGAGAGAGGACGGTGGGCTCTCCCTAATCTTAAATTATACTATTGGGCCACTATGTTGCAATATAGCCATATTTTATTGTTGGAACCATTCACGAACAATCCCCCACAATTCTCCCCTACTACATTTGAATTGCAAATCAGAAAGGAGGGTGTCTCTGGAGACAAATAGAACTAAGTTATTACAAGAAAGTATGGTTTAAATGCCTCCTAGGAGACTTCAAGGCATGGTTAGCTCTTCGAAAATTGTTGGGCCTAGAAAGATTCAATAGTTATACTCTGATCCAGAGCAACCTGATCCTGCCAGAAATCTTTAGTGACGGATATATACAAAACTGGGTTCTGGTAGGCATAGATAGACTTGATACCTTTTTTTCTCTCTAGGGTCTCGTTACGTTCGACGAACTGAAGGCAGAGTTCGGTGTCAATAATAAGGAGTTTTTTAAATACCTGCAAATAAGGGATTATCTACAGTGTAAGGGGGGTGGGCCCATTGGTTTTGAAAAAAAAGAATTGATTGAAATTTTAATAGCTCAGAATCATGTTCGTATTGGGGCGATATATCAACTACTAATGAATGAAGTGAAGGATGACCTCGACAAAGTCTATCTTAAATGGCAAGAGAAAATAGGGATCTCAGAAGTCGAATTTACGAAAGCACGCAGACTATCTCAAACAGTTCTAATGTCGGCTAATTTACAGGGGTAGGTTTTTAAGACTTGCTTTATGTTAAATTATACACCTTCTAGAATTGCGAAATGGGGTACAGTCCAGGGAACGAAGTGTCCTCGATGTGCTGATATAGTCCACATGTTTGCTACCTGCACCTCTTTAAATTCTGTTAAGAATGAAATTAAAAAATCTTTATATAGTAAATTAAATATTGAAGTGTCATTGACCTCAAAACTAATTTTACTAGGGATACTTGATGAGGAAGCTATGCAAGAAATAGAATATTTCCTTGCCGTGGCAATGGCGGTATTAAGATTGGCTATTGCCTCGGCATGGCTGGACCCGCAACCCGCACTGTTTCAACAGTGGCTGGCTCGCTTGTTAGCAGTTTCCAATCTAGAGAAAGCAGTATATACTACGAAAGGCCGTAAGACAAGGAAAAAAGGACAGTTAATTTGGACTCCTCTATCTAGATGGGAAAACTAATATAACATGTAAATTTGTCATTCAGCATGGTGGAAGCTCAGTAATCCCCTGTTTTGTAGCACAATGCACTTTAAATTGTTTGATGAATAATTGTGTCTTGTAGTGATAGGCTTAATAGATATATCTTGACTCTTGGAATAACTTGAGGAAATTTGTGAGCTTTTATAGTATTTTGTATATTTATGGTCATATTTATGGATATGAATGAAATCGTTCTTCCTACGTTCTTCTTTCTGAGGGTGTGGGGATGGGGGGGGCGTAGGATGTTATGTATTCAAAGAAAGAAAATGTGTAATAAAGATCATTTTTAAAAAATGTAGAAATTCACTGAAAAAAATAAAGGTTACAGGGACATTAAAGTTTGGAAATAAACTTAAATATACCTTAGAAATTCACTGGGAAAAAACAAAGGTTACAGGGACTTATAGTTATCCTCAGATTTCACTAATACAAAACCATAGAAATTCAGCAGTTATAGTTACCTGAGCTGACTATAACTTAGGCATCACAATGCACTGCTTATGACCTCACATATTACATCACTCATGACATGGTCAGGGACAACACTGATGACATCTCAAATGACATCACTGATGAATTCATCCACAGAACCACTCACATACCCACAAGCACTCCCATTCAATCTCTCATACACCCACTCACACATGCACACAACCACTCACATGTCCATTCACAGACCCTTACAACTACTAACATACACACTCACTGACTCGTACAGCTACTCACACAGCCACTCACTCACTCATACAGCCACTCACAGATATATCCAGCAACTCACACACCCACCCACCTACCCACAGAGCCACTCACACACCTATTCACACATCCATACAACCACTCACATACCCACTCATACACCCACAGAGCTACTCACACAACCACTTACTCACCCATATGTCCACTCACATAGCCACTCACTCATTCAGCTACTAAGAAAGCTACTCACTTTCCCATGCAGCCAATTACACGTCCATTCACTCGTTCACAAACCACTTATATACCCATTCACACATCGATATAAGTACTCATGTGCCCACTCACTCACCTATACAGCAACTCACACAGATACCAATTTTGCAAAATAGCCACTCACATACCCACTCACATACTCATACACCTTCTAAAACAACCAGTCACTTACCCATACATCCACATACACACCCTGTCACTTTCCCATAGAACCATTCACATAACCACTTTGTCACTCAAACAGCCACTCACACATATACTCACCCACCCATAGAGCCACTCGCACAGCCACACAGCCACTGATATAGCCACCGATATAGCCACTTACACACACACTCACCCACGCATACAGCCACTCACACAGTCACTCATCCAGCCACACAGTCAGTCCCCCATCTACTCACTCACCACTACAGCCACTAACTCACCTATAAAGCTACTAACACACCCACTTATTCAATCATACAGCCACTCACACACACACCCGTACGTCCACTGAGACAACCACTACCACACTGATACAGACAGTCACAGTGCCTCTCATATCACATATATTCGAAATATCTTTAACTCTCCAAAACATTTACGAAACACTTAAACTCACTGGATGATGTCATCAGTGATGACATCTCAAATGACATCAACGATGACATCATCCCCAGAACCACTCACATACCCACTAACATTTCTATTCAATCTCTCATACACCCGCTCACACTGCTCGCAACCACTCACATACACATTCGCAGACCCATACAACTACTGACACACACACTCACTCATACAGCCACTTACACACCCCTCATTAACTCATACACACACTCACACAGCCACTCAAAGATCCATATAGCCACTCACACACCCACAAAAACACACAGACCCATACAGCCAATCAGACAGCCACTCATACACCCATACAACCACTTACATGCCCACTCACACCGGTTGATGAATCTTCATGAAATTTTCGACAAAAAAATGTGCAGTGATTCTTGTTGCGCATGAAGAGATTTGGGGTGAACCGTCAAGCAGGAGCCGAGAAAAAAGGGGGGGGTTAAAAAAGTGTGATGCACATGTTAATTCACATAGGGGCTTTGAAGATGATTACAGCTTGAACCTCTGGACGGAATTACACCAAATTTGGCAGAAAGCTAGCCACAAAAAAACTGGAAAAAGGAAAAGGGGGCAGGGGGCAGGGTAGGAAATCTGTGCCCCCGAAGCCTTGGTCTTGGGGTCCCTGACACAGCATAAAAGCATTTTATTTTAAAATCACTGCGATTTTTATGAAATATACACAAATATTGCTGTGAATTTAAAAAAAACAAGTGTGGACTACAATGCTTGTTATCATTGTAGCCCCCGCGTGGGCCAGGTCACAGGGATAAGCGGTATTTAATTTTTAAAAAAATAGAGGGGGTGCACTGGGCCTCCCTCCAAGGGCTTAAAAATGCCCTGGGGACCACCTCCTCCCAAGGGCTAATTTTAACAATATGCGGGGACGCACGTATCCCTGGACTCCAGGGACCACTACCTCAATGGGGCTACAAATTAAAAATAATATGGGGGCCACATGAACCCCTGAGCTCCAGGGACCACCACCTTCCCAGGGCTACAAATAAAATGCTTAGGTGAGGTTGTGTGGACCCCCCGAATCCCAGGGATCACCACCTTCCCAAGGCTATAAATAAATTGAATAGGAGGCCGTGCAGACACCCCTGAACCCCGGGGACCACCCCCTCTTGGGGCTAACTTAAATATGGAGCGGAGGTGCCACGTAGACCCCCTCACATCCTGGGGACCACCACCACCTGGGGACTTTCTGTGGTTTCTCTCCAGGGCCATTCTCAGCCCCTGGGATCACCACCTCCCCAGGGCGGCTTGTGCAAACAGAAGGAGGGGGCCCTGCGGCCCCCCTCCTGGAGCCTTACATGTCCTGGGACCGCCACCCCCATGGGCCGACTCCTGCTATGTCCCAGGGTGCCCACCCCAGGGACATAGCTGTTTGTTTTTGCTTGGTGGGAGCTTTGACAGCTCCCACCAAGCAAAAGCAAACAGTCCAGTTCCAGTTGGCGGGAGCTGTCAAAGTGCACCTACCCACTGTAAGCAGAGGTTTCATTTCTTTAGCTGCTTGCAGATATGTGGGCAGGGAAAGAGATGAAATGATTGCTCCTGCACCAAGGGAGCTGCCCTTCCAGCAGGTCCCTCCATGCAGCAGCAATGCCGGCTCCCCTAAGTGGCGGGGGCCAGCAGGGACTGCAGGGCCATTCAGCCTCACCCTGCGGTCCCTGGCGCTGGTGACTGTATGCCCTGGGTAGGATCCAGGGCACCCAGCATTACAAGACCAGACCCCAGGGGATGGAGTCCCTGGGGCCCCAGGGGATCATGGGGCAGAAATATGTTCAGGGAGGGGGTCAGTGTGGCACCCCTACCACTGCATTATATAAATGCATTGTGGCTGGGGCCAGGGGATGGGGTCCCCTGGGCAGAATACAGCCTGTGGTTTCCCTCCCCCATTCAGTTGAGGCCCAGCCCCAGGAAGTGGGGTCACAAATTTGGGGGCATTGTGACCCCCCTCCCCATTCAAATGTATCCAGGTCCTGGGAAATGGGGTCCCAGGGGCTGAAAGTGTCCTGGGAAGAGTGGGCCGCATGGTCCCCCTCCCCATTGAATTATGGCAGGTCCCAGGGGGTGGAGTCCCCAGCCCCAAAATCAGCCATGGGAGGGTGGCCCTCCACCCCATTAAAATGTGGTCTGGCCACTCGCATACCCACTCACAGACCCACTTACCCAATCACAGACCCACATGAGACCCCCTCAGACACTCACACACCCACTTACAGACCTACTCAGAGACTCATGCACCCACTCACAGCCCCCCTCAGAGACTCATTCCCCCACTCAGACACTCACTCACAGACCCACTTAGACACACACGCATTCACTCACAGACCCACTCAGAGACTCATGCACCCACTCACAGAAGCACTCAGAGACTCATGCACCCACTCACTGACCCACTCAGACACTCACACATTCACTCACAGACCCACTTCGACAATCACAGACCTACTCAGACTCTCACTCAGACACTCATGCACCCACTCAGACTCTCAAATACCCACTCACAGACCCACTCAGATAATCACAAACACACTCTTGCACCCAGTGAGACACTTATGCCACACCCACTCAGACACTCACACACCCACCGGGATATTCATTCACTCACTCACACACCCACTGAGACACTTGCACTCATTCACACACTCATTTTATAAGGTTACATGTTTTTTTGTTTTTTTTTAAACATAGAAATTCACTGAAAAAAACAAAGGTTACAGGAATGTTATACTTAGGCTCACATTTTACTCAAAACCTGAGAAATTCAGCAGGTAAAGTTAGCTGAGCTAACTATAAGTTACACCCCCGCAATGCACTGATTATGACCTCACATATCACTCATGACATGGTCAGTGACATCACTGATGACATCTCAAATGACACCACTGATGATATCATCAAGTGAGTGTAAGTGTTTTCTAAGTGTTTATGAGTTTTAAACATATATACTGACCTACTGCAAAAGTTAGATTAGTACACTAGTTGTACCACTAATGAGTGATACTATTTCTAACATATGTAATCTGAGTGGCTGTGTGACTCTTTGTATCAGTGCCTGAGTGGGTGTCTGAGTAGCTGTATGGGTGTGTGAGCATGTGCATGAGTGGCTGTATGGGTTTCTGTCTAGCTCTGTGGGTATGTAAGTTGTTCTGTGAGTGGCTATATGGATCTGTGAGTGGTTTTGTATGTGTGTGAGTAGGTGTGTGAGTGGCTGTATGGGTGTGTGAGTCAATGTGTGAGTGGCTGTATGGGTGTATAAGTGAGTGTGTGAGTAGCTGTGTGGGTGAGTGAGTGGCTGTGTTAGTGGCTGTATGGGTGTGTGAGTGTGTGTGGCTGTATGGGTGTGTGAGTGGGTGGGTCAGTAGCTGTATAGGTAAGTGAGTGGCTATGTGAGTGGCTGTAGGTGTAGGTGAGTGGGTGTGTGAGTGACTATGGGTGAGTGAGTGGGTGACTGAAAGGCTGTATAAGTGAGTAACTGGGTGTGTAAGTGGGTGTCTGAGTAAGTAAGTGGCTGCTTAAGTGTGTATTTGGTTAAGTGAATTGGCATATGACTGGCTGTATTGGAGAGTATGTATCTGTGTGAATGGCTGTATGGGTGAATGAGCAGATATGGGCGTGTTTGCATGGATATATGAATGGGTAGGTAAGTGATTGTGTGGGCAAGTGAGTGAGTGTGTGAGTGGTTGTATGGTTGAGTGACTGGCTGTGTTGAGAGGCTGTTTGGGTGAATGAGTGGGTGTATAGGGTAATAAGACTATGTGTGAGTAGCTGTATGGGGGAGTATATGGTTGAGTGATTAGTTGTATGGGTGAGTGACTGTTTGCATGAGTGGCTATCTGGGTAAGTGAATGGCTGTATGAGTGGCTGTATGAGTGAGTGAGTGGGTGTGTGAGTAGCTCTAAGGAGTAGTAAGTGGTTGTATGAGTTCTTGTAAGGGTATGTGAATGGGTACGTGAGTGGTTGTATGGGTGTTTGATTGGGTTTATGAGAGGTTGCATAGGCATGTGAGTGGGTGTCAGTGGTTCTATGGATGATGTCTAAATGATACCATTTGAGATGCCATCAGTGATGCCACTGATCATGTCATTAATGATGATATATTTGAGGGGCTAAGCATTGCTTTGCGGGGATGCAAGTTATAGTTAGCTCAGGTGACTATATCTGCTTACCTTTACTGTTTTTGTATGAGTGAAATGCATTTGAAAGACTGTATGGGTGAGTGAGTGGTTGTGTGAGTTTTTGTATTGGTAAGTTAGTGGCTTGGTCAGTGGCTGTATGAGTATGTGAGTGGCTGTGTGAGTTGCTATATGGGTGAGTAAGTGGGTATATTAGTGGGTGTGAATGTTGAATGACAGGGTGCATAAGTGGCTGTATGGATGAATGAGTTGGTGTGTGAGTGGCTGTAAATGGTGAATAAGAGGGTGCATGAGTAGCTGTATGGGTGAGGTAATGGCTGTGCAAGTGGATGTATAGGTGAGTGAGTGGGTGTGCCAGTATCTGTACGGGTGAGTGAGTAGGTGTATGAGTGGCTGTATAGAAGAGTGCGTAAATGTGAGTGGCTGTAGTAGTGAGTGAGTAGGTGTGTGAGTGGCTGCAAGAGTATTTGTATGCGGTTGTAAATGGGTATGTGAGAGGTTGTGTGAGTGAGTGTGTGAAATGTTTTATCGGGGAGTGAGTGGGTGTGTGAGTAGTTCTGTTGATGATGCCGTCAGTGACACAGTGATTAGTTAACACAGGTAGTAAGAAATAGAATGGAGTCACTGGCACGTTCTGTTTAAAATAGCTACCCATGTGCATCACAAATAATGTTGTATGTATTTTGTTTATGCAGAATGCATCTTTGCAGCATTGTTTGTGCTCCAGATTCATTTAATGTAATAATTATGTGTATTTTTGAGGAATTTCTGGGAGATTTCATGTAATTACACTGCAGTAAATTACCCAAATTTCACACACCCCTACTTGTAATAAGGCGGATGGGATATCCTTCATATTTATGATGGAGTAGCCAATCCGCCAAACTCTAAAACAGGCCCTATAAGATAAAAGATAATGTGGACAGTGCTGCAAAAGCTGGCACAGGCAGTAACACCACAAGGAATGTGAGCTTGCATGCAGAACGACGATTATTTCCATAAGTTGTTCACAGCCTCAGTCATGGGAGAAGGTGCACTGAGAGCACACTTACAGGCACATGCATCAAAAGAAAAACCGGACGCAAACGGGCAGATTCTCAGAATCTGCCCCTTTGCGACCGGTATATTTGCATTTGGGATGCATCAGCCCAAATGCAAAAATCACAATTTAAGTAATCTCTAAATTGCGATTACTTAAATTGCGATTGTATTTAAGGAATCGCAAATTGAGATTCCTTAAATGCAATGCATTAAAGTAAAAAAATTAGCGATTTCGCTAATAGGAGTCGCAAATTACCATCAATTTGTACTTCATGGTAATTTGCAAAAACTTTGAAAAATGCACTAAAGTGCATTTTTCAAAGTTCCATTTTCCACACACACATGCCCTTGGGGCATGTGTGTGTGCAAGATGTACTCATATGCAGATTTCAGGGGTGCAACAGGGTATCCTTTTGACACCCTTGCACCCTTGAAATTGCATGCACAATTTGCGAGTACCTATTGGGTCCCCGCAAATTGCGAATGCAATTCCCATTCATTCCTATGGGCCTCTAGACCCATAGGAATGAATGGGAAGACATTCCTTAATTGCGACTCGCAATTTGCGAGTCGCAATTAAGGAATGTTTCGAAATCGCTATTTTTTTAGCAATTTCTACATGCATAGGCTTTTGCGATTCCTTAATTAATAATCGCAATTAAGGAATCGCAAAAGTCTACCTTGATGCATGTACCTGTTAGAGCACACCAATAGACCAATCTCAAGATGAATCTTCTTCAATACTCTGTCACCTAAGCTGCTCTTGAGATACAATGTGACAGCATGACCTAATCTAGCTAGCATGACAAATCATCAGTATTGTTGAAAATGCAACGTAAATTTTCATCTTACTTTGCACGCATTGTTTCAGCAAAATGAATCTTATTTTAATTAACAATATACCCTCCCTCAAGGATTAGCAATCAGTAGTGGAATAACAAAGATACAATATTTTCACACTCTCTAGAAAGTTCTACTCGTAATTGACATTATTTGAAAATCTCGCCTGGACTTTGCAAATTAAATTTAGATTTTAAGTGACAACTTAGCTATGAGCTGCTCTCAACAAATCACACTACGCCATGTAAAAGGTTTGTCATCCCTAGTAATTTATAATTGGAGTCACAGGTACGAGAGTCATGATCTGACCAGAGGCAGATGGAATAGGGAACATTTGTTGTACCTTTGCAAGAGGCTAATCCCCTGATGCTGTGGTCATGCCTGCCCACACATTAGAGGATCAAAGAGCAAGCAGCAAGTTGTAGGTGGAGGTTGGGCCATCGCTCTCTGCCTGGGTGAAGCAGTTACCTGAAGCTAGCTGCTGGGAAGACCCCCCCAACACGGCCCGATACAGCCAAGTCGTTGTATACCTCGCCCTTCTTCTGTGGTCCTCCAGTGAGCCTTCAACGCCACCATGGTGACCGCTCCAGTCACTGTTCCCGGGCCACTCTCGGAGGTGGGCGGACTGAGGTGTATGGCAGGACGGCCAGGCGGTACGTGGTGGATGGTGCAGGAGCGTTTACAGTAATAACACCACGCTCTTGGCCATAGGGGCAATTCTGCAGGGTGGAGTTGGCCTTTGTAGGGTGGGGGCCCAGCAGCCTTAAATTGTGCACTGAGGAGCCCATGGATGCTGTAGCTAGAGACTCTCGGAGTCCCAGTGAGTTCCAGCTACTACATGTCCACATCCTACAACCATAATTGCAACTACTTCATTCAGTGTGGGTGGAGGCAGCGGCCAGCAAGACCAGGGGAGGAGGCAATTGAATGCCTGTTGGGTAACCTACTATACTGGAACTGAATTCTACTTCACTATGACTGCGGACTGTGGACCTGTGTTTGTTTTTAGAGGGTCCGCATAGCTGCAAGTCTCCTTGTCCAAGCACTGACAACATGCTTGTAGGTTTGCTTCTCACTCCATTCCGCACTTGGCCACACCCGATTACTCATATCTATACACATAATGCCGCACAAACCTTTGCAGCCAGACACCAAAATTCACAATGGGTAAACAGAAAGGCCCAGGAGGCCCAGTCAGAGTTCATTCCCATCAGGACCACTCGCATAGGCAAAATGTTGCATAGGGCAGTGGGAATTATCTCCACAGAAATAGCCTTGACAGAGAGGAGACTGTCACTGGGCACCCCCCCTGGACCACACACAGAGGGTTCCTCACTATGTAATTTAATCACTATAGACAGCGAAACGGACTATCCAGGACTGGGTAGCAATCAAGGTAATGCAGAGGGAGCAACACCGGACCCTAATCCTATGGGGGCAGGACATAAAGCTAGCTCCCAACTTTTGCATGCTGCTAAACGGCCCAGGCAATGAACCTTGTCCCAGTCCCTGCTAGCCCATATACAGATTTGGACATCTCTGACCTCTACAATTCTAATGGCGAAGGGTCCCTGCATGGACCTCACTGGGCTGTGAACCTCATGGAATCTCTCTTTGTGAGAACTGAAAACTATTAGCAGCAAGAATTCTCCACATTGCTACAGTGCATGGAGTCTATCGAAAAGGGCCTCAATGGGATTTTGTCACAGTCAAATCAAGCTGCATGTTCCATTGCAGCTGTTAAGGATGGTGTTCAGAACATAAACTGTAAGAGTCAACGCAAGCTGGCTAAGGTCCCTGATACTCAGCAGCAGGGTGCAAATACTGATGTAGCTAGAGATGCTGTCAATAGGCAGGGGAGTGGGGCAGAGATCATGGATGAAGGCGCTCCTCATACTGTAAAAGCAGTGGGAGTAGGAGGGGCCCCATTGCCCACTATCATGGCTACTATGGGGGATTCAGCCACCTATGTCAACCACTTCAGTACCCCCGCAGAGTCAGCTGGTGATCGACCTTCCACCAGCATCCTGTCCCTATGTTCTTGTCCTGGTGGGAGTTCCTGAACTGAATATGAACCAAAAGGAGGGACAAGAGGAACTGACTAATAAATATTTCAACTGGCTGGCCCAACAGAAGAAGTTCACCTCCTATATGGCTAGTGATATTCTGCTTACACGAACAGTGGGGTGGCTAGGACCAGGGCCTAATGGCTACTATGGTGATTGTATAATTATGAATTTTAGATCCCCCCAAGAAGTGCAAAGGTTATTTGGCCCCATCCAATGACCTAGGAGAGAGACAAGAATTGAGCTAGTACCGTTGAGGTATTTCTATAAACCAACCTGCCCTTTGGAATTTGACAAACTTGCAATAAAGCCATGTATTAGCAATGGTCCTGATAGGATTCTGTAAGGTACAAGGGGGGTTCTGATGGTTTTAGGATTCCCACTTCGAATCGCTATGATGCCCTGGATAGGGTGGAGTGACTAGCCACTGATTAGACAGGCTCTCCCTGAGTGCTGCCTCCAGTACAAATGGGCAAGGACAAACTGAATGGTGGTAAGCCTTATAACATGGGGAGGGAATGTGCAATAGGACTACTATGGTCATAGGTCTTAGTAATGAGGAGCATACTGGCAAGAGGGACGAAACTGCTGCAGGGATTTGTAAGCCTATGGATCTTGACAAGGGTGGTTCCACAGAGGATCCAGACCATGTGGTGGGGAGCATGAGGTACACAATGGGCACCCCAGGTGCAATCTGGTCCCTGGTTTAGTATTGGCAGTCATCTGAGCTTGAATAACCACGAGGAACACAGAACAAAATCTTTACCTATAGTAGCAAAACTTTTGTCCTGGAATATAGCAGGATTAGCCTCTAAGCTGAATATCCCAGAGTGGGACAAATTTATAGACCTACACTCTGTCTGTTTCTTCCAGGAAACCTGGTCTGTAAGGTCATTATTTTGATCAGGTTACACCAACTTTAGCAAAGAGTCAATTTCAGGTGGAAGTGGCAGGCTTTCGGGAGAGCTGTTGACTTGGGTTAAAACCAGCTTAACAAGTAGAGCCAGAGAAGTACCGGTACAATCCCCGGATATCCTTTGTGTTGCTGTGACTACCATGTCCCAAACAGTCTACTTTTATAATGTATATCTGAGGCCAGGTGGAGCCTCATATGAGTCTACTATAATTTATTTGTTAACTGCCCATATGACAGCAGTCGAGGGGAGTGTTTTAAAGCCCTTAGATGATAATGTTGTAATTCTCACTTCTGAAGAAGAATTCATCTGGGGTATCCTGCGATTAGCTATGGCACCAGTTAAGAAATGGTCATCTTTGGCATTACAAATTATTGCTTTTACCTTGAACATGGTCTGTGTGCTGTGAATGAGAGATCAAGGTCCGACAGCGAAGGGACACACACATTTAACCATGCTCCGGGGACGAGTCTCATTGACTATATTCTATTGGATGTAAGGGCTTGGCCACTGGTGTTTTATTTTCTGGTTGTGCAGCGAAACAACCATGATCACTATGCATTAGTTATTGAGGCTGCCATTCCTGCATTTGGTAAGATCACTGGTATTGAAGCCCCCTTTGATTGCAGGCTGCATGTGACAAGTAAAACACGCAGAGTAAAGTGGGCTAGTATAATGGACTTGGATGAGTGGTTGGGGGAAATCTATTCCCTAGTAGCCGATGGCTTAAGGGATCTTTTAAATGTAGACAGTGATTTGGATAAGGAGATAGAAAGGAATACGATTTGTACAATCCATATCAATCTGTTTATTAAGCTAAAGGGCATCTTTTTTGTTACGCCCAAAAAGTCCCATGGGAAGTGGCCACCACAGTCTTGGTATAATGGAGCATGTAAGAAAGCTAGGTCTGTCCTATTGTTTGCAATCCGGAAACAAGACAAGGTGGGAATTAAAGCCCAAAGGACATTGTAGAAGCAGGCCATCAGAGAAGCCAAAAGGGAATGGGAAGAGCAACGGTGGGAGAATATGCTAGTTGCCACCAGGAAAAAGGACCTCCACACCTTCTGGAATTTTGTCTCGATGGGATGTAGGGCGGGTTGTTTGCCCAGTGATGCCCAATGTGTTGGCAGCATGCTGGATTACACACTTTTCCTCCCTCTACTCTGAAAGTAGACGTAAATCCTTCCAAGCAAAGGATAGTGGGCATTCAATCTATGGAAGAGGAGGGAGGACCCTTACATGGAATTACATCTAACCTAATATCCCTAGATGATGTAAGAGTGGCAATTGCTAGTATACCACCAAATAAAGCCCTCGGGTTGGATAAAATACCAGAGGACCTGTACAGGAGTGAAACAGATGTTTGGGGTCCATATCTCCTACTAATATTTCACAACATCCAGGGTGGAGAACCAATCCCTCATACTTGGGAGGGGCTGAGATAATCTGCATTCGTAAAGAAGGATCTCCAGCTGATCGCTGTAATTACAGGCCCATCAGTCCAATTGACTGCTCCGCCAAATTTGTTATTAGTATACTCCTAGATCGGTTGTAACTAGAGATAGGAGAAAAAGAAATTCTGTCAACCCTCCATGCAGATTCAGGGAGGGTATAAGTACAGTGGACCAGGTCTTCCTGTTCCAAATAATTTTCTTTAAGAAGGTGGTCCTAAACAAAGGCAGTCTATACATTTCATTCGTCAACCCACGTTCGGCATTTGATTTAGTACCCACTACAAATCTATGGCAGGTTTTGGCTCATTTGGGTGTTCCTGTCGACCTGTTGACTTTATTAATCAGATTGCACATCAATAACTTTGTTCAAGTCCGCTGTGGATCCTCAGGTAAACAGACAGACCCCTTTCCTGTGGATCGGGGAGTAAGGCAGGGCTGTGTCCTTGCCCCACCCTCTTTTCCTTTTATGTAGATGATTTGATCTCATTCCTGAATAACTGTGAAGGTGACATGCCAAGGTTGGCTAATATTAATATGTTCGTGGACGATACCCTCCTCATAGCAAAAATCCCGATGGGGTTACAAAATCTTCTCTGTAGTTTTGAGAGATTCTGCGTCCAGGGGGGCTCTTGAGATAAATGTAGATAAAACAGAATTTAGGATTTTAAATCTCGCCCATTCTTCTTAATCTAATCCCAAGCTAAGTGGTTTTCCCTTAGCCCAGGTTAGTGTTTTTGGCTTCCTGGGGCTGACCCTCACCAAGGAGTTTGAAAGCAGATGTCGTCATATTGAAAAGAGAAGGCTTAAATTAACCTAAAACTGTGGGGTGTTGATAAGAGCACAAAACAACTCACTTTTCCAACCAATCTCTCCAACAAACCAAATCTCTAAAATGCAGGCACTGGGAGCTGCCTTTTATGGGGCCAAGCTATGGGGGTATAAGGGTATTTCTGCTTTCCTAGTTAGTGAGAACCGCTTCCTACGTCAGCTATTGGGACTACCAAATAGTACACCACTACTACCACTTAGACTTGACCTGGGTGTAAGGCTTATCAAGCTGGCCTTAAAGAAGTGGGGAAGCATACCTTGAATAAAATATATCAAAGATAATTTGACCAAGGTAGGGTGTGTGATTCTGTGGACAGAACCAGAGGCCAATCAGACAGTTAGGAAACACTGTTAAAGAGGAGGTACCAGCAATACAAAATGGATCAACTTCTGGCATTCTCCTCATATGGCACTCTGACTGACTATTTCCTTATGATCAAGGTAGACTATAGCTTGGAACAGTTTTTAGATGAAATAGAGCCCCCTTTGGCTCGAAAGCTGCACATGCAGCTCAGATACAGCACCCTACCAATAGCCTCTTTCACTGGCAAATGGGCAAGTAAGCAGAGCCCTACAGGATATACCTACCCTAGCTGTGGGGTAGATAGGGAGTCGACAGTGCATGCTCTGCTTTTCTGCTCAGCTTATGTTAAAAGCAGGAAAAAGTGGATTATATCTGTTTGTCGTCTTTTTGGTGTCCGGCATAATCAAATTGCTTTTCAAATTTTAAAAACTGAGGTTAGGCAAAGTCTGGTTTTCCCATATCCCACTTTTTATTTGAAAAATAGAGGATTAGGCAAAAGATGTGCCCTTAAATGTTTGCTTATTTTAACTAATGTATTTATTATCTATCACAAGTTTTATCCTGTCAAATGCATACTGTATTTTTTTGCTTTTTAATACTTTATAGGGTTATGAGTTATGTCATTGTATTCCACTTTTATAGCATATAGCCAAAATAAAGTTAATAAAGTAGAGCAAATTGGATTTTTTTTTAAATAATTCTAGATTGGATGTCATAGCAATTAACCTTTCACTGACTATGTTAAATTACCATTATTTGAAGTTCTAGTCCTCTCAGCTTTGAATAATATGTCTCAATGTTTTACATTTCTTCGAAGTTCTAAAAATGTTACATCTTAAGAATGGACCAGTGTTATAATGGATGCTTACATACTAACTACATTGTATTTCTACTTCTTTTCTGGGCTAATAAAATGTAGTAGAACCTACAATCTACTTCTAAGTGACCCCTCGCAAAAAAATAATAAACATTTAATGGAATATCATGATATCATGATCTCAGTGTAGACTCAAAAAATGTCTTTTTCAAAGTGATGATAATTTAGGTTTGATCCACGTCCATGAAGAAGACTTTATTTTGAAAAGTCCTGTTAATATTAAGGTTCTGTCTATGACATTGTTTGATATGAATGGCACATTGATAACATGAATTTATATAAACGTGCAATCACCTTTGCAGGCACTATCAGTAACAGGTTTCCTACTACCAAATTTAATAGTATTCATTGTACCAAACCAGAAGACTGAAAGCCTGAGTTGGCGTTGCCAGTATTAATATTTGTGACCTGCAGATTTCATCATACATCAGCAGCGAGTGTTTTACTCACTGAGGCATCTACCATAGTTGAACACATGCACCAGATTGACATGAAGGATTGATACAGTTCTCCAAATGTACATAGGATAAGTTAGCGTGAGAAATTTGATCGTTGATTGACTGGGGTGTGAGACCTGGTCAAGCAACAGCCACAATCCCTTGAAGGGTGAGCCACAAAAAGTCACTAAATGAACCTTTGCTTAACCCTGGGTAGCTTGGCACAAATAAAATCAGGTTTAACTTAGAGGCAATGTGTAAAGTAGTTATGCAGCACAAACAGCAATAAAGTGAGAAACACAACACAAGAAAAATCTCAAACCAATTTAGAAAAATAGAGTACATTTTAATAAATTATTTGACACCAAAATGACAAAAATCCAAATGTACTGGAGAGATTGAATTTTAATGTATTTGAAGAAAATAGCACCAAAAATCACAAAGCGCCTATTGTGGTTATCTGGTCGCGCCAGACCGAGACAAATACACAAGTTCTAGCCGACTGCAATGGACTACTGGCCTGCTACAGAGACCCAGTTAAGTCAGCTGAACAAAGTACCATAAAATCTGGGTTGCGGAGTATTGTGAGGATCCGCATCGAAGATGCGTCGCTCAGACAAAGCGATGCATTGGTTCCGGGGTGTGGCAAGGCTGCGGTATGAGGTCCTGCGCTGTTGTCGAGGATCCTGTCAATGAGGACTTGCGATGCGAAATCCGGCTTCGTGGAAGCAGCACGCAGTTGGGGCAATGCATCGATACCAAAGACCTGTGAGTCCAGCATTGTTGTGAAGGCTGCCCTCAACGAGAGATGCAAGGGCCCATGATGAAGTTGCGCCGTGCAATTGGGGGCGATGCGTCAGTTCTGAAGACTGCGGCAGCGATGTGGGTCTTTGTAACAGATTCAAACCACACAGCTGTGGCAATGCATCCATTCTGCTCGGGGTTGCACCGTGCAGCAGGGAGATGCATCTGTTCTGCTGGATCCACAAAGGCTGGCCGAGCACCTTAAGCCCACTACCAAGGGTCCAGGACCAGTGGGGCACCACTTGGCAGGGTAGACTCACAGATGGCAGACTCCAGATGCAGGTGCAAGGTTGTGGGAAGCCTGTTTTGTCCGTGAGGCTTCAGATCAGGAGGTCAGCAAACTAGCCCTTGGAGTCACTCTGGGCTCAAGAGATGTAGGTCTAGTCCTTCTCACCAAGGCAGGAGGACAACAGGTCAGTACAACAGGGCAGCTGTCCAGCAGAGTGGCAGTCCTTGTAGCACTAGCAGCGCTGCAGTCCTTCTTCCTGGCAGAGTATCTACAGGTCCAGATGTGTACTGAAGAGTTGGGGACTGTGGTCCTTCTTTTATACCCTGGTGCCCTGGTTCTGGAAGGTGAGAGAAGCTTCTAGACAGTGGCTTTGAAGTGCATGGAATTCCCTACCTCCCCTGCCACGGCTCCAAGCTGGCTGAAGTGCAGGGACGTTTGGCCCTTTGTGTGGAGACAGGACACAGCCTATTCAGGTGTAAGTGAGGCTGGGCCCATCTCCTCCCTCCCATCCTGTAAGTGATGGTCCATTCAGTCACACCTAAGCTCCCATTGTATGTGGCTGTTTAGGAGAAATACACAAAGTTAAACTGTCAGTTACAACTAGTCATGTGACCCAAGACAGGCTGCAGGTACAAAGATATAAGGTCAGGAAATGGCAGCTTTCTATAGGTGGCATTTTCAAAATTGTAATGAAAATATGACTTTACTATTAAAGAGGGTTTATTATTGCCCAAGGATGTCATGGCACTTGTATCAGCTAGATTCATCTCTGAAGGAGATTAATAAGGGAGTGCAAAGAGTCAGCATTTGAATTATTTCCTGAAAGAGGTCAAATTGGACTGATTTTTTTAAGTGCAGAGGCAATTTGTTCCAGAGTTTGCATGTAGAGAAAACAAAATGCCTACCACCCCAAGAGACTTTGTTACATTTGGGAAATATCACAGTTTTTAATGTAGCAGATCGAAGGGCTCTCCGGAGTGTATACCATAGGAATTTCTTCCTAAGGTATTCAGGACCTGTGTTGTGCAAAGATTTGTGAGCTGTACAAAGTGCCTTAAAGGCTACTCACTTCTTAACTGGATGCCAGTGAAGCTCTGTCAGTGTGTGAGTAACTGATTTGAATTTGGGTATTTTCAGTAAGGAGACAGGCAGCTGTGTTCTGTAGTATATCAAGTTTGTTCATGGAACATTGTTAAATGCCCAGATAGAGGGTATTATAGTAATCTAATCTAGAAAGTACCAGTGCAGTAATTACTCTTTTCTGAAGGTCATAAGCTATATATGGGAGGAACTTTCTCAAAGTTCTTAAAAGGAGGAAACAGGAAGATGATAGTTTATTAATGTGATCTACAAATGTAAGATTTTTGTTGTCGATCACTCCCAGATTCCTGACTTTTGGGACAGAGGAAGGAAGGGGGTCCAGATTTTGCAGCCACCAGGAGATGTTCCAGAAAGAAGTGTATTTCCCAAAAGGAGGACCTTGGTTTTCTCTGAATTAAATTTGAGGCAGTTGTGTCTCATACATCAGACTACTTTGCTCATGCAGCTGTTGAAGGGTTGAGAAGCGTCATCAACATTGCAAGAAATTGACACCACAATTTGGGGGTCATCTGCATAAGAAATTGTAGAGAAGCCAAAGGAACGGATCAGCCTGGCAAGGGGTTGTACATACACATTGAAGAGCGTGAGGCTTGAAGATGACCCTTGAGGGACCCCACAAAGTAATGAAAATGACTTAGACGTGAATTCTTCAAGGGATACAGACTGCTCTCTGTTAGTGAGGAAAGAGTGAAATTGATCTAATTCCACTCTGACGATCCCTATCTTGCCTAGAAGATCTATAAGAACAGAGTGCCTCACGTGTCGAAGGCTGCAGATAGGTCCAAAAGGATCACCGCAGCCTTCCCTCGATTGCCCATAATGGATATTATCTCTTCAGTGGCAGCTATCAGAGCTGATTCCGTACTATGTTTTTTTTCTAAAACTATATTGAACACGATCTAGGGCTTTTTTGTCTCAGGAGTCTGAAAGTACAGTGTACAGTGTGGACATGTTTCTCAAGAACTTTCACCGGCATTGATATGCGTGAAATCGGGCGATAGTTCATGGATGCCAAACATGACATATCCACCTCCTCTCAAATAGGAATTACAGCTTATTAAATGTAATGAGGAATCCCCAGTGTTATATTATGGAATTGGTAAGCCTCACAATAGTGAAAATCAAATTTAGGAATTTTTCACTACTAGGACATGTAAATCTTGAAAGTATGTGTTCAGTCTTTTAATGGCATAGCAGTCTGAACTATGGGCTAACTAGGGCCTACCTTAGGGATGACCTATATGTAATAAAAGGGGAGTTTAAGTCTTTGCAAGGGGGTTTAAATGCCAAGTTGAAATGTCAGTTTAAAACTGCCTTCAAGCTTCAGAGGCAGGCCTGGGACATTTTTTGCAGTGCTACTTAAGTGGATTGCACAATTAATCCTGCAGCCCACAGGTAGCATTTAACTTACAGGCCCTGGATATATGGGCTAACACTGTAAAAGGGACTTGTAAGTAAATTAAATATGTCAATTAGGTATATGCCAAACAAACCATGATTTAGGGGGGTGAGCAAAGCACTTTGGCACGGGATAGCAGTGGTAAAGTGTATAAAGTCCTAAGGCCAACAAAAGCAGAACTCCAGCAAAAATTGGAGGTAAGTAGCAAAATGTTTGGGAGACGACCATCCTAATGTTGACAGATCTAACAGTTAGTCTATATTATAATGGAATACAGAGACCGGTATACATTTGATTACTTTAAGAAATCAATGACATTTGCCAGTTTCAGGAACTGTTACATAGTGCCCTGCATGCCTTTCCTTATTTACATGATGTCTGGAGGAATTTGAAAGTGGTTGTTTGAAAATGCCTGCTGCAAGTTCAACGTAGTGAGCAAAGCAAGCAAATGATTTGGGAGTAGGGAGTTCTCCAGCCCTAAATATTTCACAAATATGGGCACAAATGGCATAGTTTACAGCACAATTTCAACACACATTGGGTTAAAATCCAGAGATTCTGAAGAGACACTAATGAAATATTAAATCCTTTCAAGGTGTGACAGGAAAGCCCTACCTGCGTTAGGACTGTGGTTAACAATGTTAGAAATGGGGTTCTCTAGTTGGCAGTGGTATGCACCCTGTCCAAGTAAGGACCCTTCCTTCTAGTCATGATAAGGGGATTACATTCAGATAACTCCAGCTCACTACCTTGGTAGCTTGGCACAAGCAGTCAGGCTTATCTCAGAGGCAATGTGTAAAGTATTTGTACTTAACACACACAGTAACACAGTGTAAACACTGCAAATGGATACTACATCAGTTTAGAAAAATAAAGTATCTTTATCTAAACCAAACAAGACGGAAATTACAAAAATCCAACATACACAACTCAAAATATGACTTTTAAAATGTTTTAAGCAATTCTGTCCATAGAAATCTATGGATGCATGATTTTTACACAAAGTACCTTAACTGTGTCAAAATCCACAAGGCAAAACAGCTGCAGAAAGGGAAACACTGGAAAAAACAGCAAGGTGTCAGTTCCTGCAGGGAAGTGGAGCGTCGAATTCGGACTGTAGGGGGAAGTGAGGCATCCATTTCCAAGGCAATTCTGGTCTGCGGGGGTTGCATTGGAAACATTTGGGCCCGCGATTCAGGAGCTGCATCAATTTTAAGAGCCGCACATGGATGATGCGTTGTTTCTTTTAGCAACACAGCAGGGCCTGTGTCAGATTCAGTGTGAGTTTCTCAGACTTTTAAGACAGGTGAGTTGAATTCCGCATGCAGCGATTCTTTGGGCCGCTGGCAGGCGGTGCATCAATTATTTTGGCCCCACGGGGCTGTACGTTGGGAATTTCTCCTGCACGGCAGTGCTGCATCAGAAATTTCAGCCACAAGAACATTGAAGCATCAATTTTGCTGAATTCTTCAGATCTGTGTAGATCTTTGCAGCAGGAACAACCTCCAAGGGCCCAGAACTGGATTTGGCACCACAAGGCAGGTCATAACTCCCAGCAGTGGAGTTCAAGGATGCTGCAGGTGAGGTATTTTTGTCCCTGAGACTTCAGAACAGCAGGCAAGCACACGCAAGCCCTTGGAGAAACTTCACAAGCAGGAAAACAGCAAAGTCCAGTCCTTTTCATCTCCTTGGCAGAAGCAGCAAATGCAGGCCAACCCAGCAAAGAAACACACAGCGAAGAGGCAATACTCCTCTGTACAGCTCTTCAGCTCTTCTCCTTGGCAGAGGTTCCTCTTGATTCCAGTAGTAGTCTAAAGTTTCATGTGCTTAGGTATAATACTTTTACCCCTTTTTCCCTCAGAAGTCGTTGTTCAGACAGCAATGTGCAGAGCAGCCACAGCCTATTCAGGTGTCAGTGACAACTCCTCCCAACCCTCTAGCTCAAGAAGGCCCATAAGCATATGCAGGACACTCCTCAGCTTTCTTTGTGCAAGTGTCTAAAGTGAATGCACAAGCAGTCCCTGTCAGTCTAAAACCAGACGGTGAGGCCACAAGCAGGGAGAGGCACACAGGATGGTTAAACAAGAAAATGCCCACTTTCAAAGAGTGCCACTTTCAAACACACAACTTAAAAACCACCTTTATTAAAAGGTGTGTTATTAAATTCTGAGTTCAGCGAGTCTAAACTCCAAATCTCTAGCTGTTCCCAATTGAAAGTTACACTTGTAAAATGTTACAGGCAGCTCCAATGAGCCTATGGGAGAGCTAGACCTTGCAATAGTGAAAAATGAAATACACGTATTTCATTATCAGGACATGTAAAACACACCATTACATGTCCTACTTTTAACAGGACCATGGGGGTACCTTCGGCCTACCTTAGGGGCGACTTACATGTAAGAAAAGCGAAGGTTAGGGCCACAAAGAGTGCTGCAGGTCCACTAGAAGCATTCGATTAACAGGCCCTGGGCACATACAATGCACTTTACTAGGGACTTACCAGTAAATCAAATATGGCAATCATAGATAACCAATCAGAATTATAATTTCTATAGGGAGCACTTGCACTTTGCCACTGAACAGCAGCGACAAAGTGCCCAGAGTACCTAAACCAGCAAAAACTCAATCTAGCACAGAGTCAAAAATACAGGAGGTAGAGGCAAAATGACAAGGAAAACCACAGCATGGATGCCAAGTCTAACATCATCCCTAAGACAGCTTTCAAAAAATGGATAAAGCTGATGTGTTTTTCATCAGTTTCCTAAGTATTAGATTTTACCCAGGTACCATTACCATCATGACTTCCATTTATTGCTGCAAAAATCAACAAATGAGTACACTGACAAGTCAATACTACTAAATAAAGTTGGGCGAGTCAACAAATTAAAAGGGAGAGCTGAGGCAGAGCTGAGCCACTGCTCTGTGTTGGCTATAGGAGCACGTGCATCAGCCCTGAAATGGACTGGCTTGTAATCATGCAACAAACGTCATGTAAAACTATCTCTCCAAAGTTAAAAAAATGTATTCCTTTAACACGTGGTAGCATACATTAGTTTTTTTAAATATACTTAGAAATAGTCATGTCCCTGTTCCGACTGACGATGAAGCCAGTAGTGAAACAAAAGTCATGTCATTTGTCATGCACACCCTAAATGTGGCCTAAGTTGGTATTAACATGGAGCATCACTGTTTTTGTTTTAATAGGAGAGGTTTCTGTACTGCACACATCCTGAACTCATATATTTGAAGATGCTCTCATATGGGATGATGAAGAAAATGGATTGATAAGTTTTCTGGTTCTACACTGTGCAGTTCAGTCACTATATTGTTTTCTCTTTCTTGCTCCCATTTCAAGTCTAAGGTTAATGCTTGATACAGCGTAAGTGTGGTAACAAATTATTTTATTTGCTTACTCTTATTTACTCCTCTAACCTTACTGGGCCCTTTACTATTTGACGACTAAGTCAAACTAATTTGCCACAGCGCCAATGATCCTCCGATAAATCTTTCTCTGCCGATAGGAGGGGTGCAAATTTGGATGTTCAAACTCCACATTACCTGTCCAATGAGGACCATTAATTGACAGCCAACTCACGGGTTTGAAATCAGATTTAAATACATCATTCTCAAGACCACACTGTAGAAATAAGGAATAGCAACAGGAAGTACCAAACTTTTAAGAAGGTAAGAGGAGTAAATATTATACAAACCAATAGCTCTGCGATTGCAACACAGAACAGGATAAGTAACACCTGGTGTTCTGTCAGAGCTCGCTGATTCTCCCTACAACACATTTAAATTATTAATCACAGTCAAATGGAAGAATCAACAGGACTCAATAATAGACTCAGACAGAAGTTGAATAATTTGGTTATTGTATTAGAGATTCAAAATTCATCATAACCAGCATTTGCTTAAGAAGTTCAGTCAAAAATATAACAGCTTTTATGACAGTGGTAAGCATTTAAGCAAGCTTACAGAGTCCTACCACCAAATTGGCGGGATGATGTTCATTGTCATTGTCTAACAGCTCAGATTCTAAGAGGATGTGAAGGGCTCAGTTAGAGTCCATTAAGGGTGAGTCCATTAGCAGAACCAGAAATAAAGAAATGGGAAGGGGTTTCGGCAAAGAAGGCTTAGTCCGTCTGCTACCGATTGAAGTTAGAAAAGAGTTAAAAAATCGAACAGCATAGCATACTGGTGTCAAATAAGGAAAATCAGAATATGGGTCATCAAATGGCAAAAATCAATGGCGTTGCTCCTCCTTTGGGGTTTTTTCTTTTATATGTTCTTTGGTAAAGTCCAGTGGCGTGGCATCATACCACCATCGAAAGACCATCACATGGCTATGGTCACATCATGTCACCTGAGATGGTTGAAACATCGAGCTAGTTGCCCATGCTAGTCATGGGAAACAAGACTTTGTGAGTCCACACAGGCCTAACATTGGTAGAGAAGAAATACAATTTGCAACTTATATTCATAGCTCATAGCTAAAATTCTATTCCCACAGGAATATTTTGCTGTGAACGTTGGGAAAAGTATTGAAAATATGTCAGGTGATAGAAGTGTACAGTGCAAACTAGTTAGATATCACTTGCAGGTCCAGGCCAGAGAAAAGGCATCTCGAAAAATGGCCTTTAATTTAGCATCACCATTTAAATTAAATAAGCTTTAACTTTACTTCAAATATAACGAAATTGAATCACTTCAAATAAAGAATGTATAAACTTAAACAAAATATTATTACATGGAAATAACTAATGCTAGAAACACCCTACTACCACAAATGTTCACGTTATACATATAATGCACGTTTTTCAAACAACATATTTCTAATTTTGTTTGAAGGTTTTCTTAAATTATAATGTCTCTAATATCACGCTATAAATTATCAAGGTTGTACTTCATTGCTTATACATTTTTGCACTGACTTTTCTAACTGGTGCACATTAGCAAAAAGCATCAAAACACTAGGGGCCAGAGGTACGACCGTTTTTGCATGCGCAAACGGGTTTGCGAACCCGTTTGCGCATGCAAAAACTGCATGGGCCATGTACAAACCCTATTTTGCGACTCGCAATTTTTTGCGACTCGCAAAATAGGGTTTTGCGACTCGCTATTAGGAAGGGGCGTTCCCTTCCTAATAGCGTGCGCAACCCTATGTATGAATGTTTTGAGCCCGCAATTGCGGGCGCAAAACACTCGGAAATTACCACCCTCTTCAAGAGGGTGGTAATGCACTCGCAAAAGGGAAGGGGTCCCCAGGGGACCCCTTTCCCTTTGCAAATGCTGAGTAAAAGATGTTTTAAGGGCAGGAAGTGGTCCCAGGGACCACTACCTGCCCTTAAAAAATGAAACGAAAACATTTCAATTTTCTTTTTTTTAAATGCTTCCCATTTTCCTTTAAGGAAAACGGGCTGCATTAAAAAAAAAAAACTGCTTTATTTAAAAGCCGTCCCAGACATGGTGGTCTGCTGAGCCCAGCAGGTCACCATACCTGGGAGGGCCTGCCATTCCCAATGGGGTCGCAAATTGCGAGAGGCTCATTAATATTCATGAGCCTCTCAATTTGCGACCCCATTGGGAATCGCAAACAGTGTGAAATACACTGTTGTACATAGGAAATAGCGCCTCGGAAAATTGCGAGTCGCAAAAAACTCGCAATTTGCGCGGCGCTATTTTCTTGGTCGTACATCTGGCCCTAGGCCACTTCACTTAGCGAAAAAACTTCATCAATATAGGTTAATAAGCAACATGTGCATAAGTAAATCATTAGTGCAACTTTGTTTATGTGTATTAATATTGCCTTATGTGTGTGTTTTCTTCATCTCAAATTTTAAAGCACTCTTTTACTGTGCTCCTACTACACTTGTCTCTGTTTCATATATCACTGTATCTGTTGTGTGCAACATGTACTTTCAACCTTTTGTATTCTCTATGTATAAATGTGTCATTTATTACGATTTTTAAAATCTCACTGGATCATGCTCTGTCTTTAATTTTGAGAAATGGGGTGAGAGCATGGGGTGAGAGCATAGGCGAGAAGCAAAAGTCACACACTGTTTTTAGAGGTTTCCAAATTGTCTTTACTCTTACTGTTACAAGGCAGCTGTAGTGGGATAACTTGGGTGGAAAGTTTTGTTGCAAACTGAGTCAACTTAAAAATGAATCAAAAATAATTTTTCTCAGAAAGGCTTGGGTACCTTTGCCAAGAGTAAAAAGATTTCTAGTAGGAAAAAAGTAACAGTGAACTTCATTTGAACCAGCTTCCATAACAGGCATCAGGGAGACTTTTTTTTTCGGCTTATGGAAGGGAAACACACTGAGCTGTTACGCCATGTGCTCATGGAGCTTCTATTCTCCTGGGCTGCTTTCTCCTTGGCTGCTTCCGGGCCGGACTGGGAACTCAAAGCAGCCCTGGCAAATTTTGTCAGACCAGCCTTCGTATGGTACATAGCGGCCAAGCACAGTTAGTGAGCCTAACCACTACAATGGGGGGCTTGGGCAGGTTCTCCCCACAAGAAACTTTGGGGGAAAATGGCAAAAATGATACATTCAACTGCACATTTTTCATTATATTTTTAATTGTATTAGCTTTTATTACATAGTAAATGATGACCTCACAGTGCACCAGGATACAACAATCTTTGTTGGGGCTCTTCAATGATTCCCTCACTATCATCCTCCAACAGTGCCTCTCATCTCACCATAGCCCCTCTCTCACATTGTCGTGCCTTTCATAGCAGTGTAGGGTATCGGAGCACTTTACATGACACACACATACCGAGACAATGAATAATACATGTGTAAATCAGTGTATAGAAAATGTTACATGACAAAGAGAACTACAATGTGTCGAATACACGTTTCATCCATACTGATAGGTGTTTTTTAAGAGTATTTTGTCTGGAGAAGCAAAACCGCAGTATTCAGAATGTAAAACAGTGGTTAGGGTTGGCTTTACTAATAAGAATTTATTTCTACCCAAATAAACCCCTTTACACAACATTAGGGTAATGAAATACTGGGAAAATCCTAACTTTGTAACATGTACCACGCAGTTTGCATGTAGCTCTTTGATGGCAGTTCATAACTCACTGTACTAGAATACGATTATAACTTGTGAACCGCACAGTAACAAAAGGATCGCTGTTGCAAAAGCAGTAACCCACTGAGCTATGCACATAAAATACTGTTCTGTTGTCTACATGGTACACGTTCTTTGCAGCAGGCATATAAACCCTCTCTGCTACCTTACATGAGCCAAAACTGCCACTAGACAAAAGATCTCTCTCCAGCAGGTACACTAATCACCAGAGTTATCTTGACGCTTTTACTGTTGCCTGAAAACTGCTAAAAGTACAAGGAACTCTACAGTGGGTGCTTTTAAAACTGCTGCACTGTTACAAACCATCCCCCAGTAACAAAATCACCCCTCCCCCCCTTTCCAGCCTCCCGGTAAAATGCCTGATGCCCGGTCCGGTCCGGCCAGCCCAGCCTTGTCTGCTTCCCTTCCCTATTTTCCCATGGAGTGGAACACATCTCCTTGAGGGATTTTGGGATAGTCAAGAAATTGTCCTGAAATGCAAAGACAAAACAGTTTGCTGGTGGAAGCACACTAAAGCAAAGAGCTTAACAGACTTAAGAAAAGACAGTAACATTATTTTCTATGCTTAAATAACATCGGAATGATATTTTATGTGCTTACTCTCCGCTGCTCTGCTCATTGATAGAGGGGTGCAGCCCATCTATTCTGAGTAAGAAGCACATTTCACTGCTTATATGCAAGGGTTGTGAAGCTACTAAAAGCTTGCAGTGAGAGGTTTGTGAACTAAAAGCACTAGGGTACATCTAAGCGGTCAAATTCATTTTTTATGTCTTGATGTTAACAGGCAAAAAACTGCAAAATTTTGCTCATTCAAGACAACTATATTTTTCAAGGTTGCCCCAGATATGGAGGCGAGCTTAGAAGACCATCCACTAAATTTGTTACTGCCAGTAGCAATAATGTATCTGTCCAGATAATGATCTTCATGCAAGGAATTTGCTGTAATCTACAGCTGGCTCTTTAATACAATGGTGTCTTACATGCATCATATGGAACTCTGTATAGAATCTTGTATGTGCTAAGCAACCACTGAGTCAGTTGGATTGAGCTGACTTGGTGGAAGGCTGTGTTACTCTTGGTGGATGCAATAAAGAGAACTGCCTTCATTTGGTGTGGCGTACACTCTTTTTAACACTGGCGATGATTTGAGTATGCATCCACCAAACAACCCAACATGCAACTTTTGGGATTTTCGTCATTCTCTTTTTACCAGGAAATGAAGTTGGGGAAACAACACAACGATTACTGCTGGCTATACTAGGAAAAGTGGTGAGATTTTTTTTTCCTCCAGCTCATCTTGCGTTATTGGATAAAGGTGTGAACTGGGCACCAACTGTAGTTTTAACCCACCTTCTGGGCCATTAGATGTGAACCTTTTGCTATTTTGAATGATGTGGTCAGGCACGAGAGCCAGGAGTGACAAGCTGCCTGTGCTGGAGATTCCATGGTGACGAGCTGCGTGTGATTTCGATGCGACAAATTGAAATTGCGGGCATACTCTGGAGCTCCTGCTGTGCAGTGCTGTACGTAACGTCCACCCAGCATTGTGTTGGCTTTAGTGTGGCATGCTGAAAGCGGGCATACTGTGTCTTACATCACATTGAGTGGCTGGTGCGCGTCTTATACTCTGCTAATTGTAAAGAGGATGTACATGGGTGCGGCCAGACCATTAAGGGAAACCCTCAGTGTGACTGTAACCAGCTAGGGCTATCAGCAGTAAACGTTAAATGGTAAATGGAGGATTTGATACTTGCCAACCGGAAGCCTGAGAGAGATAAATTGCGATGGTGATGTACTAACTAATTGTTTTCAATTTTGGAAGAAGTTTTTTTTCCTTTCTCCCATTTGTTGACTAATTCTTATTGTGGCATTTTCAGCAACTTTTTTCTTATTTCTTGAGAACTTGGTTACACAGCCATGACCATCCTAGAAGTCAAATCATCGTTAAGGAGATCCTCTAATTATTTTAGTTAATTATATTGGCTCATTATTTTAGTTGGTTGTGTTAGCTTATTACTTTGACTTTAGCTGCAAGGATGGCTGCTGGGATGAGCCAACCTCCACAGTTTCTTTCAGAGAGGGGTAAACCAGTATTACCTTGGAAAAAGCAGAAACTTTTATTTGATTCATATCTTGTGGCTACTGGAGGTGTGAAGTTCTCTCTTGCAAGGTTTTACTCAATAATCTAGGTGTTGAGGGTTGCAATATTTATGAAAGTTTGGATCCCATACCTGTGGGGAATGGTGAAGGTGAACCTAGAGACCTTTATGAGATGTTGGTGTTTATATTACAGAGACATTTTGGACCACACATCAATGTGGTCATGGAGCGGCACAAATTTGTCATGAGGGTTCAGGCCACAGGAGAGCGAGTTGGCAATTATGTGACAGCTTTGAAGTCCTTGGCCAAAATGTGTGAATTTTCTGAACTCATTGATTACTTTATTCGTGATCAACTAGTGTGTTGCACGAATAGTCCTAAAGTACAGGAGAAGCTGTTGGCAAAACATCCTTCTCTCAGAGAGGCGATTGACATTGTGGAAAGCATGGAGCACACTTCTTGCTGGGTGAGGGAAATGTCCAACTCAACTAGTACTGCTGAGATGTCAACATCTAAAGGGGCAGAGGTAATTGAGGCTGAGTGGGAACGTAGTGACTCTGAAACATACTTGGGGACTGTACAAAAAGTAGCTACCAAGGCGGACAAACTGATGATTAGCCATGGAGGAACAAAAGATACCAAAGTCAAATGTTTCAAGTGTGGAAGTTCAAATCACACATCTAATTATCCTAATTGCTATGCCAGAAATGTCCCATGTAGGAGCTGTGGGAAAAAGGGACATTATGCACTGGTGTGTAAATATCCAAAAACGAATTGTATTACTGCGAACCCGGATTTGCCTCAACATGCCATTTTACAGGTATCTGAGAATATCAGTGTAACTCATAATAAGGAGCTTGTAGATAATGATGTAGTGGTAATGCCGAAATGTAATGTCACCATTGGGGGCAAGAGTGTACCGGTCTTAGCAGATTTGGGTCACCATTTACACTGATTGGTGACAAGAATTGGTAGAGAGTGTTTGGTTAGAAGACCATTGTATTGAACCAACCTCACATAAGCCCCATAGGCTATGGTGGTCAAAAGATTGACCTTTTGGGCTATACGGTGATGCCCATTAAATTTGAAGACAGGGAAACTATTGGCAAAGTGTATGTGGCTAAACGGGTTGACAATTTACTAGGCTGGCAACATCAAAGAGACCTGGGCATCACACTCAATTCAAATGCAAGAGAACAAGTCATGTTGGTGACTCATGTCAGTGAGGATGCTGACATTGTACAAGAATTTTCTGAATTGTTTAGAGAGGGGTTGGGCTTATTGACTGGTTTCAAACACAAAATTATTCTCAAGTCAAGATCTAAGCCTGTGGTTTACAAAGTGAGAAGAGTTCCCAACCTCATGCTTAAACCACTTCGGGAGGAGCTAGATAGGTTATTACATCTAGGAGTAAAAGAGGAGATTGAATTGTCTGAATGGCTTGCCCCAGTTGTTTTAGCCCCAAAGGATGGTGGTTGAAAAATCAGAATGTGTGTTGACTTGAGGGGTCTAAACCTGTAGTGGTGAGCCTCAACAAGGCCTACCAGTGCTTAGGAGTTCACCCTTCCTTGCACAGAGTCCTCAGACCGCTAAGAAGAAGTTGGCACAGAAACTGGAATAGAAAAAACAGAGTTTATTAAACCTCATGAGGTGAAGCTACATTTACACACCACCCTTCGGTAATGCATGAAGTAGCACACTGAATGGAAGGACCTTGGTCCTTTTATACCCACACAGGGGCTCAAATGAAGGCGGTACAAACACAAATGCTGGTTTTAGATACATATAAGGTCATACAAGAAATGCACAGTCAACAAGTGGGTGGAGCTAACAGTTTCAACTTCTAGTAGACACATCCTGACATTTATAAACTCGGAACAGCTGCATGGACAGCTGCGAGCTCAACTGAGCATGTGCAAAGCAAAGAAACTAAATATAACTCGTCTCTAGGCAGATTTCAAGAGCAGTTAACAGGAAGGTAGGACAGAGCACATGGCGAGCACATGGCAGCACATGGCAACCAAAATGGCTGCCAGAAATACAAAATGGATTCCACAAAGCGGACAATTTAGCCTCTGAATACAGGATGTCTTGGCTAATGCTTAACTTAAGTGCTGCCAAATTACAACAGACGACCCTTTCAGCATTAGCCGAAGACATTCGTTTATCTGGGGTAATCTAAATATTCATCCCGTACATCTATTAACATTATTTCGGCCACCTCTTTATTCAACATTTGTTGGGCCTTTGTTTCAGCAACGTTCCCTTTGGCAGGTATACAAGCAGAGATGCAAATGGAGCAAAGCATTGGACCACATTGGATACATACACAGCATGTAAAAAGTATCATAATCATTACACACAGGATAGTCAGTAGCTTCCAGCCCCAAGCAGAAACAAGAGTCCAAAACCATCCAGTAAAAGTCCAAGTACCAGTCTCTGGATGAATTTCTGCAGCAATCTTATGCAGTTCTGATATTGTGCCATATACTGAAGGTGAGTGATCCGGTAGCAGATTCCTGACCACCCAACAGGTAATTGATAATATCCGTTATTTCCACACACAAAATACGTATTATGCGAGGCTGTGAAAGTGCTGTTATTGGCACCTTCAATGGTCAGGATTACAGTACACTCACTCCTCCCCACTGGAATTCTTCCAACGCTACAAATACACAAATCTGCTTTAGCTTTTGTCACAGAAATCACAAAAGGTCCAATGTTCTTTATTATTCTCACATTTGTGAAGACATATGGTGTTGAAATATTGTAACTTTTCCCATTCCCATTTAGTCCCTTTGGCTTGTGGATAACCTTCTTTATTTTGATAACACACTTTATTAAGTTGATCCCCCTCAAAAATGGGACGATCAAAGGGGTACATTACTAACAAAAAAAGAGTCCGTGGGAAATTGAAGCCGCTGTACAACCATCCAGAGGGGAGTCTTCTCCCTGTGTCCGTTTGAGCCTCACAGGCAGGCTCTTGTTGTTCCCACGGTGGAGCTGCACAGTCGCAACTCAAGAATCACGGCCCAGTTTGAGAAGAAAAAGGTATTTCAACGATCCTGTCCAGTGTCTCAGGCAGTGCACCAGTTTTCTTCACTTTAATCTAACAGGCACCAAAGACACAGCACCTGTACCCTAAACTCAAGTCCTTCCCTAACTCCTGTATTGCTCCGCTGGTGCACTGCTCTTTTGTTGGGGCCACTGATTGTAGCCAATATGCTCAGGCATCCCTTGATCAACAAACAAAGGCGCAGACTTGCATTCACTTAGGGACCAGGACTCAAAAGGCCTGATGCTGGGATATGTGAAGCAACCCTTGTTTCAAAGGGGGTCGGTCACCTCAAGCAAAAGCCTCCTTGTCGTCCTCATCGGTCTGTGACTCTCTCAGCTGGGCATCAAAAACTGGATCCACAGAAAGATTTCTTCATCCTGATTTGTGAACCCGTCTTTCGCCCAAGACAGTGGCAGGGGTACACACTTCACGTCCCAGTGCTTCCGGCCTTCACTGAGGTCCTAGTTGCCAGCAACGCCTGTGCTGGTTCCCTTTATCTTGACTCCAAGCTGGACTGGTGCTGACTCCCAGGCTGGATCTGATGTCCGGGCCCCTCTGGCAATGGTTGTAGGGCAGCAAATATCTATTGGTGGGCAGAACAAAAGGTCTTTAGACAAGGCATAAAAATAATCTATCAACAGAGAGGATAGTCTCAGAATACTTCCTTAGTCTTGGGATGCCCCATTCATTAGCAAGGCACCCAAGGACCACTTCATCTATCTGAGAGTAAAAAAAAAAACACCCTAGACCTATTGGCAAGTATAAAAGGAACTTTTTGGTGAACTGACAAGAGTAATACGTTACACAATTTGATTTGTTTCTCCCAATCCCAAGCAGCCAAGGAAGTCGGTGTTCATTTACTAAATTCTGAGGAAAAAAGAAAAACAATACAGACATACTCCAAATCCTTACATTTGTGCATTCCTATATTATTCATCTGAAGAACCTCAAGAAAAAGGAACTTTTCCTACATTTCTACTTATGAACCTTGCATTACTTTTGCAGGACTGCAGACACTTCTAAAATAATTTCTCTTCATAAAAGCACCTACATTTTATGCTTAGGACCATGCTTTCATGTTATTGGCGCAGCAGACAAATCTAATTTAACAGGGATTCTTATTTCATAAAGAACTAAAAACAAAACTCAACATAGTGGGTACATAAATTTCTCCAGCAGAACATGTTGTGACAAACAAACTCCTATAAAACAATATTTTCCTTCAAAATGTTTGCTAAGGATCACATGGGCGTCTTTCCTGCATTCTACTTTTCACGATCCAGACTATGCAACATCATTTTCAAAAGGAAAAAAACCCTATCTCCAGCTCTAATTAGGGCTGTCAGCTCAATTACACAGACTAGCTAATAAAAGACTAGCAATGCCCTTGCAAAACTGTATAGAACATGAGAATAACATAAACAATAATGGTATTGCCACCTGAGATTTTTGAACAGAAACCCCACTATACAGTTCCCTTTAAAGGTCAAATAAGGGAACATCAATCTGTTCTACTCATTCTTTCATACAGGATGGGCAGTAACATAGCATATTTTTTTATCATTTTATTAATTCTAACAATTTTAAAACAGTATTACTGAATAGCCAATTAAATGTCTCATGGCCATTTCCTAGACAGCTTAGACAGACTCAAGAGAGAGTGAGAAAAAGAAGAGAGAAAACATAAATTTGCCTACCCTTAATTTGCCCAGGAGCTAACCTCCTTCCCCCATTTTGACAGTAGGAAAACCTGAAACAGGTTTCACTGCTGTCAACACTTTCAACCCCTATGTGTAGCAACTGGGCACAAACAAACTTGTAGGAGATATCTTAGAAAGTGGCTATTCTCTGATTCAGCCTAACACAAGCACATTGAGTTAACTTTAGAAAGCGTTAATAACCAATTTACCAATTCCTTGAGCAATTGTACTAGATTAACATGAGGGCGCATGTATGCAAACTAAAATCCCATTGCCTCCTTATCTCAGCCCCTGCACAGTAATCTTTAAACTAAAACCATTATTTTTATATACATGGCAGAGCTATGCTCTACTCAGGGCTTTTCCTTCTTTTCAGATGACTGCGCAAAACTTGCGTTTGCCAAAAATAGGAATCAAAGCTTCTCTTCCTCTCTCTGCACTGTCATCTCTTCTTACAAAAACTGTTCGGAGGTCGAAGTGTCCAAGCAAACCTTCCCCTTCGCCTTGCTAGGTAACTAAATGCAGAACTCCGACCTTTAACCCTTTCACCAGCTGTCCATTTTTGTGCAAGGCTTTCCATGCGGTCTTTCCAATTCAAAGCAACTCTGGAGAATCACAGCTGAAAGGCAGTCCTGTCCGTCTAATAATTTTAAAGATAGGATCTAACTTCTGCTGTGTTTTTTTATACTTATTTTCATTTGTGTACAGTGTGTGGTGTGCAGTAGGTCAGCTGTTTGTTCTATACTTGCATGTGTACCAGCTCTGAAGCCTGAGATCAGTTTGAACCCTGCCCTGAGTGGCAGAACTGCTTTTAAATAGTGAATTTTGCTCAATTTCGACTTTGGTGGTAGGGGCACTTAAAAACGAATAACCTACAATATTTTGGCATATTAGGGATCCCCAGGGTGTCCTCTAGATATCCCAGAGATGGGGGATCAGAAATGTATAAGGTACACCCTTAAAAAAACGTTTTTATATGCCTGGATAAAGTGAAATTTCACATTGCACTCCCCACATCATGGTAAAGTGCTACTTAAATCCAACTTTGATGCTAGGAGCTATATATGATTCACAGTATGATTATCAGACATTACAAAAGAACAAAAACAAGTTTAGGACAATTATTTTTAATAAACATTTTTTCTTCTTCATATAATCAAAATTCTCCTTTTTTTTTAATAATGATCACAAACCCTTTTGATGGTTCCACATATGAAAAGCAAGCCTCATTCCTTTCCTATCACCTTTAAATGCATTCATTTATAACTCTAAGCACAGAAGCCTTACTTGAAACATGAAAAGTCTGCGTCACTTTTAAAGGACAGTAATCATTTAACATCAGAACCACGGATGTGCTTGTTAAAAAGGCATTAAGAAAGGAAATCCCTTTTAATCTTTTCTCTGTTATCCAAAATAATGAAACTGTCTTTTATGACTTATAAAATCAGCAGTTTTTAATGCACGTTTTCAAACCATGTTTGCACTAACTTAAAATCTAGTTGACTCGGCAGTTTCCTTATGGCTTGTTCTGACCAGCAGGCGTCAACATCTCACGCCTTTCAAGCCAGCACAAATCTATCATTCTGTAATGTGGTGTTTATTTCAGCAACAATCAATTCACTCAGATGATATGAATGCTTTTCAATATTAATATATAAGGATAATACTGTAACATTTTTCATTTTAGTCCTAATTGTGTGAAAGAACACAAATTCGTTTTTTCCTACCTTTCTATGAGGCCTATTTTATTCCTATTGAATGTAAATTCTGATTTATCTGTACCAGTATGGCAATTTGCACATATCTATAATTTCTTATTTTATCAATTTTAATGGTAGCGTGCAGCTATTTAGCATATGTTACATTATTCATTCCCTGAATTTAATAAAAATTTAGTTTTTTTAAATGACATTTGCATAACAGAATGACAACAAAAACCAATTTTAGCTCATTCCAGATATTTTCAGAAGGGGGTTGTTAGACCTGGCATCCTTGGCGTGGGTCTCCCTTCCATTTTTTCGTAATGCCTCCACTGTTGCCGATATGTTTTTGCTGGACTAGATGCTCATGGGCACTTTGCCGCTGCTAATCAGTGCCAAAGTGCAAGTGCTCCCTATCGTTAATTGACCTATGTATTAGTGACTCCATGATTGAATGATTGGTTTACTTGTCAGTCCCTAGTACAGTGCACTCAGTGTGCCCAGGGCTTGTAAATCCAATGCCGCTGGTGGGCTCGCAGCACTGGTTGTGCCACCCACAGAAGCGGCCTGTAAAATATGTCTCGGGCCTGCCATCGCAGAGCCTGTGTGCAGCCTCGGGCTGCCATGTCGACTTGGTGAGTACACCCACTTACCAGTCCCTAAACCTTCCCTTTACTGCATGTTGGTCACCCCTAAAGTAGGCCCTAGGGCAGGGTGCATTGTAAGTATAAGGTAGGACATGCCCTGGTGTGTGTGGCATGTCCTAATAGTGAATTACATCCAGTTTCGTTTTTCACTATTGCAAGGCTACCTGCTCCCCATAGGCCAGAATGGGCAGACTGACTATTACACCTTATAGTCAGAACTGACCCAGGGAACATGGTAGAAAAACGAATTTAGTATGCCTGAACTCAGGATGATAAAATACATCTTTTAGTGAAGTTGGTTTTAACATTTCTGTGTTCGAAAATACCACTTTTAGAAAGTGGGTATTTTCTTGCCTAACTATCCAAGCCTGCCTCTGCTAGGTTGTGTATTCCTTGTCTGGAGATTGAGTGACAGGGGCTGGGGGTGGCTACAGGAGACAGGGTGAGTCAGCGCAGGGCTGAATAGAAAGATCTGCATCCAGAGTGGAGGGAGGAGCTGCACCTGGGTCTGAATAGGGCTGTGCCTGCCTTCCACAATGCTGGCTCCACCTCCTGCCGGGCGGCTGAGCACTCTGCCCCACATTCTGAAAGGAAAGAAGGAGTCAGAAAAACAAAGTGCTCCAGAACTGACCAGAACTGGTTTTGGACTAGGCAGAGGCCTCTCTGCCTCCAGAGAACAAAGAGAATCAGGGTATAAGAGGGGCACCCAGACCCCAGGAAGATTAGATCACTTTTGGGAACAAGAAGAAACCTTTGCTGAGGAGCGGAACCAAGAAGAAACTGAGGAGAGACTATCCCTAAGCCTGAAGTGCTGCTTGGGGGATTGGCCTGCAGTGGTTTGCCTGACTGCCAAAGAGAGGAGAAAGGAACTTTTGCTTTGCTGTGACTTTCATCAACTTGTGAAGGATCTCCAAGGGCTTGGAAGAGAGCTTGCCCCCTGACCGAAGTCCCAGGACCATTGGACTTCACCCCTTTGTGAATTGCTGCTGGAAACTCTGTTTCAGTGGCTACAGAGGTAGGGAGCTGTGACCGACTCTCACGACCGACTCGGTGTCCTGCAAGCACCGCATCGAAGCACCGTCTCGCCCTGCAACGCACGGCCCTGGTCTCACCGACTCGTCAACGAGCCGCTGCCTGCACCGCATCGAGGGACAACGCGTCCTGCAACGCTCGCTACGCCGAATCGAACTGGTCCGACCGACACGGTCACTGCTGCTGAGTTCGAGTCCTGTGACCGCACCGGAGTTGGGCACCGCTCGCACGCTTTGCGACGCACCGCCCGACTCGCACCGCTGTCCGGACTGATCGACGCCAGCTCCTGAATCCGGCTCCGTCGCCGCACCGCAACCTGCCAGCACCGCATCGAAGCACCGTCTCGCCCTGCAACGCACGGCCCTGGTCTCACCGACTCCGTCTCGACGACGTCAACGAGCCGCTGCCTGCACCGCATCGAGGGACAACGCGTCCTGCAACGCTTCCATTTTTGCATCGCGACCGCGACGAACAGCCATCCGGCTCGCACGCCCGTGCCTGCCGCTTCAAGTAAAGGTACTGTGACCGAGTCTGTCTACGCTGTGTTGGCCCGTCTCGACGCGGTCAGCTGGATTTGTTAGACTCTGTTTGTTCTCGACATCGCCGTAGCCGGAGGAGGCTACCGACTCGCACAGAACCTTGAATTAAGCCTTTTGATCAGAACTAAGTATTCTTAACAGTATTGTGGATTATTTTTGTCGTTTATGGTCTTGTGATAAATCTATATAAAGTATACCTATTTTTATAAATATATAACCTGTGTGGTGTCCATTTGTAGTGTTGTCACTTGATTACTGTATGTGTTCACAAATGCTTTACACACTGCCTCTGAACTAAGCCTGTCTGCTCGTGCCAAGCTACCAAGAGGGTGAGCAGGGGTTATTTCGGGAGTGTACCTACTTTCCTGACTAGACTCAAGGGTCCCTATTTGGACAAGGGTACATACCTCTGCCAACTAGAGACCCCCAAATCTAACATTGGTGGTCAGCGGTGAGGATTCTGGACTTGCATTTGTGACTCATGTACAGTGATTGGTGAACACTACTTAGTGAGTGCAGACCAAAACGCAACCACATACTTTAATAGCATTTTTTCTGGGATTTCCTATTTTTGCAAATGCCAAGTTCAGTCACTATGGAGAAACCAGCATCAGTAGCCTCTGTTGAATGTGATTGGGAAGAAGAGAGGCTAGAATGCTACACCCTTAAGCAGCTCAAGCAATTCTGCAAAAAGTTTAAAGTGTCCATGACCGGGATCTCCAGGAAGGAGGACCTCCAAAAGGCGCTGAGGGCCTGGGTCGAATCAAGGAGTGCCCCTGTGGAGGGGGCTGAGAATGCAGAAGGGCAGCTGGAGGGGCTATTGGGTCTAGGGGCTAGAAGACCACCTTCCCCAGTAGGTAGCAGTGTTTCTGCCAGAGGACTGTCTCCAGAGGAGTTGGAGGACAGGAAAGAGAGTAGGATGCACGAAATGGAGCTGACCAAACTCAAGCTGAATAAGCAGTTAGAATTCGAAATGCAAACAAGGAAATTAGCCCTAGAGGAAAAGAAAATGCAGTTTGAACATGAGAAAGTTTTGAGGGAGTTGGAATTGAAGGCCAAGAGCTTAGAGATTACTCCCTCTGGTGGCAGTGTACCGCCTGTGCCTGTTGAAGCTAGGGTGTATATTCCCAAAGATGTGGTGAAGGAGTTTTTTAAAAATGACGACATAGGGCAGTGGTTCAAAGCCTATGAGGTAGCCATGTCTTCCCACCGGGTCCCTGAGAAGGATTGGGGAGCGGGGTTGTGGGGACGGTTCCTCAGTGAAGGGCGGGATACCTTGTTGGATTTGCCCTCTGAAGTCTATAATTCGTACAGCCACATGAAGGATGCCTTAATGACTAGATATGGTTTGACCCCTGAGCTTTATAGGCAAAGGTTCAGGAACTGTAGTAAGATTGAAAGCAGTACCTGGGTTGAATATGTGACCTTCTTTTGCAGAGCCTTGGATAGTTGGGTAAAGGGTAGCAAAGCGACTGATTTTCAGGCGCTCTTTGATTTGATTGCCTGGGAGCACTTGTCCGGTAATTGTTTTCCTGAGCTACGCCAGCACCTGATTGATAGTAAGCTGACTAACCCTAGGCAGCTTGCTGAGGAGGCGGACCGCTGGGTGAGTACCCGGGTCCACAAGGGTCACGTGGGAGACTCCGCCAAGGGTGGGCAGGGTCCCCAGCAGAAGAGTGGGGGGACAAGGGTAAACAGAAGGAGTTCCATAAAGGGCCCCAAAGTAGACCCCAAGGGAACCAAGGGAAAGGTTCCCAGCCTCCCCTGAGAAGAAGCCAGTGGCCCTGACAGGCCCCCTGTTCACCAGGGACCACTGGTATGTTACAAGTGTGGCGCCCCTGGCCACAAGGCAAACGATCCTCGTTGCCCTTTGCATGGAAAACCAGCACCCACCAGTGCAGTCCCCCGGCAGTTGGCTAGTGTAGCCCTGGGGGAGGAGTTGGGTGCCCAAGGTGGGGGATCCCACAGTGTTTTCCCTTGTCTCCTTAGGAGACTCTGAGATGGTCCCTAGGACCCCGCTGCCTGAGAACACTAAGAAATACAGGCAGTGGGTGACCATCAATGGCCATAGGGTGGAGGCTCTGAGAGACACAGGAGCCAGTGTGACAGCTGTCAAGTGTCACCTGGTGTCTAAAGAGCAGGTTATCCCTGATGCATTCTATCCGGTTGTTGCCGCTGACAACACAGAGAGTCACTGCAAGGTGGCTCAGGTTCCCTTTGAGTGGGGGGTCTCGGGTACTCTTCAAGTAGCTGTGAGGCCAGCCATGCCTGTTGACTGTTTGTTAGGGAACGATTTGGAGAGCTCACCTTGGGCTAAGGTGGAGCGGAGTGCGCATTTAGAAATGTTGGGCTTGCCTGATTGGGCATGTGTGACCACCCGGTCAATGGCAGCTAAAGGTGTTCAAGAGGACCTGGAGCCTGAGAGGGAGGCCCAGGTGCCTGCCGGAGAGAGAGGAGGCAGGGGGCGCGGGAAACCGGCCCCCGAGGTTCCCACGGTCCAGGAGGAGGCAGACCCTGAGGGGGATGCCCTGGAGCCTACAGGGGAACAGGTAGCTGAACTGGGGGACCTACCTGAGCTGACCCATTGGCAGCAAGAAGGAGGACCCTCCAGGGAAGAGTTCTGCAAGGAGCAGAACACATGCCCTTCTCTCGTGGGTCTGAGGCAACAGGCCACAGACCAGGCAGCAGGTGATCAGTCTGGATCACATTGGGTTTACTGGGAGAATGGTCTCCTGTATTCAGAGCCTAAGGTTGCTGAGCCTGGGTCAGCCCGTGTGCTGGTGGTACCCCAGCGCTTCAGAGCCTTCCTCCTGGGGTTGGCTCATGATGTACCGTTAGCGGGACATCTGGGGCAGGACAAGACCTTTGACAGGCTTGTTACCCATTTCTATTGGCCCCAGATGCGCAGGAGTGCCGCCACTCACTGCAGAACATGCCAGACTTGCCAGGCAAGTGGAAAGAGTGGGAGGAAGCACAAGGCTCCTCTCCAGCCATTCCCTGTGGTCAGCACCCCCTTTGAACGGGTGGGTATTGACATTGTGGGGCCACTGGACCCCAAGACAGCCATGGGCAACAGGTTTATCCTGGTCTTGGTGGACCATGCCACCCGGTACCCTGAAGCCATCCCTCCGAGGACAGTGACGGCCCCCGTGGTGGGACGGGCACTGATGGGAATTTTCTCACGTGTGGGATTCCCTCAAGAGGTGGTGTCTGACAGAGGTACCAACTTCGTGTCCAAGTACATGAAGTCCCTGTGGCAGGAGTGCGGTGTAACTTACAAGTTCACCACTCCTTACCACCCTCAAGGAAATGGTCTGGTTGAGAGATTCAACCGGACCCTCAAGGGCATGATTATGGGTCTGGAAGAACCCATGAGGCGTAAATGGGACGTCCTCTTACCATGCCTGTTGTTTGCATACCGGGAGGTGCCACAGAAGTCTCTAGGGTTCAGTCCCTTTGAGCTCCTCTATGGACACCCGGTGCGAGGACCTCTGAGTTTGGTCAAGGAAGGCTGGGAGCAATCTCCCAGGAAACCTCCCCAGGATGTATACAGTTACATGCTGGCCTTCAGGAACCAGACTAGGCGTTTCAGAGAGCTTGCTGAGGCAAATCTGGAAGCCAGCCAGGAGGAGATGAAGCGGTGGTACGACCAGAATGCCACTCTGGTAGAGCTTCAGCCTGGTCAGAAAGTGTGGGTCATGGCCCCTGTGGAGCCCTGTGCGCTCCAGGACAGGTGGACCGGCCCTTTTACGGTGGTGGAGCGCAAGAGTCCAGTTACCTATTTGGTGGACTTGCAGTCTCCCAGGAACCCCTTGCGGGTCCTGCATGTGAACCGCCTGAAGCCCCACTTGGAGAGGTCCCAAGTGGGCATGCTCTTAGCGACAGATGATGGAATGGAGGAGGAGACCGAGCCTCTTCCTGACCTCCTGTCAGCCCGAGAGCAAGATGGATCAGTGGAGGGAGTAAACCTCTCTACCTCCCTGACACCTGAGCAGCAGGGTGACTGTCGCCAACTGTTGGGACAGTTCCCTGACCTGTTCTCCCTGGTTCCCAGTGTCACCCATTGGTGCGTCCATGATGTGGACACTGGGGACAGTCTTCCTGTGAAGCACAAGGCTTACAGGGTGACTGACAGGGTCAGAGCCTGCATCAAGGAGGAGGTCTCCAAGATGTTTGCGCTAGGGGTGATTGAGTCCTCTAACAGCCCTTGGGCCAGCCCCGTGGTCTTGGTTCCAAAAGCTGCCGCGCCTGGTGCCACACCAGAACTCCGGTTCTGTGTGGACTACAGGGGACTCAATTCCGTCACCAGGACTGACGCCCACCCCATCCCCAGAGCTGATGAGCTCATAGATCGGTTAGGGGCTGCGCGGTACCTCAGCACGTTTGACTTAACGTCTGGATACTGGCAGATCGCCTTGACTGATGGGGCAAAGAGAGGTCAGCATTCTCCACACCAGATGGGCACTACCAGTTCCGGGTGATGCCCTTTGGGATGAAGAATGCCCCTGCCACCTTTCAGAGGTTGGTCAACCAGGTGTTGGTTGGACTGGAGGATTTCAGTGCCGCCTACCTGGATGACATCGCAGTGTTCAGTGCCCGTTGGGAAGAGCATCTGCGCCACCTCTGGGAAGTGTTGATGGCGCTGCGGAGGGCAGGCCTCACAATCAAGGCGAGTAAGTGCCAGATTGGGCAGGGTTCTGTGGTGTACTTGGGACACCAGGTTGGGAGCGGCCAGGTGGCACCCTCCAACCGAAAATTGATACCATTCTGGCTTGGGAGCCCCCAAGACCCAGACAGAGGTGAGAGCCTTCCTAGGACTCACCGGGTATTACCGGAGATTCGTCAAGGGGTATGGCAGCATTGTTGCCCCCTTGACCGAGCTGACTTCCAAGAAGCAGCCCAGGAAAGTGATTTGGACTGACGCCTGTCAAAAAGCTTTTGACACCTTGAAGACTGCCATGTGCACGGCACCTGTGCTCCAGGCACCCAACTTCTCCAATGAGTTCATTGTTCAAACCGACGCTTCAGAGCATGGTGTAGGGGCTGTTCTATCACAGATCAATGAGGAGGGCCTAGACCAACCTGTAGCCTTCATCAGTAGGAGGTTACTTCCCCGGGAACAGAGATGGAGTGCTATTGAGCGTGAGGCATTTGCTGTGGTCTGGGCACTGAAGAAGCTGAGACCATACCTGTTTGGGACTCACTTCCGGGTTCAGACAGACCACAGGCCCCTCAGATGGTTGATGCAGATGAGGGGTGAGAATCCAAAGCTGTTGAGGTGGTCCATTTCCCTACAGGGGATGGACTTTACGGTGGAACACCGCCCTGGTACAGAACACGCCAATGCTGATGGACTGTCCAGATTTTTCCGCCTTAGCGATGAGAACTCCCTAGGGGTAGGATAGTTCTCCCCACATTTCAGCTGGAGGGGACACGTGTTAGACCTGGCATCCTTGGCGTGGGTCTCCCTTCCATTTTTTCGTAATGCCTCCACTGTTGCCGATATGTTTTTGCTGGACTAGATGCTCATGGGCACTTTGCCGCTGCTAATCAGTGCCAAAGTGCAAGTGCTCCTATCGTTAATTGACCTATGTATTAGTGACTCCATGATTGAATGATTGGTTTACTTGTCAGTCCCTAGTACAGTGCACTCAGTGTGCCCAGGGCTTGTAAATCCAATGCCGCTGGTGGGCTCGCAGCACTGGTTGTGCCACCCACAGAAGCGGCCTGTAAAATATGTCTCGGGCCTGCCATCGCAGAGCCTGTGTGCAGCCTCGGGCTGCCATGTCGACTTGGTGAGTACACCCACTTACCAGTCCCTAAACCTTCCCTTTACTGCATGTTGGTCACCCCTAAAGTAGGCCCTAGGGCAGGGTGCATTGTAAGTATAAGGTAGGACATGCCCTGGTGTGTGTGGCATGTCCTAATAGTGAATTACATCCAGTTTCGTTTTTCACTATTGCAAGGCTACCTGCTCCCCATAGGCCAGAATGGGCAGACTGACTATTACACCTTATAGTCAGAACTGACCCAGGGAACATGGTAGAAAAACGAATTTAGTATGCCTGAACTCAGGATGATAAAATACATCTTTTAGTGAAGTTGGTTTTAACATTCTGTGTTCGAAAATACCACTTTTAGAAAGTGGGTATTTTCTTGCCTAACTATCCAAGCCTGCCTCTGCTAGGTTGTGTATTCCTTGTCTGGAGATTGAGTGACAGGGGCTGGGGGTGGCTACAGGAGACAGGGTGAGTCAGCGCAGGGCTGAATAGAAAGATCTGCATCCAGAGTGGAGGGAGGAGCTGCACCTGGGTCTGAATAGGGCTGTGCCTGCCTTCCACAATGCTGGCTCCACCTCCTGCCGGGCGGCTGAGCACTCTGCCCCACATTCTGAAAGGAAAGAAGGAGTCAGAAAAACAAAGTGCTCCAGAACTGACCAGAACTGGTTTTGGACTAGGCAGAGGCCTCTCTGCCTCCAGAGAACAAAGAGAATCAGGGTATAAGAGGGGCACCCAGACCCCAGGAAGATTAGATCACTTTTGGGAACAAGAAGAAACCTTTGCTGAGGAGCGGAACCAAGAAGAAACTGAGGAGAGACTATCCCTAAGCCTGAAGTGCTGCTTGGGGGATTGGCCTGCAGTGGTTTGCCTGACTGCCAAAGAGAGGAGAAAGGAACTTTTGCTTTGCTGTGACTTTCATCAACTTGTGAAGGATCTCCAAGGGCTTGGAAGAGAGCTTGCCCCCTGACCGAAGTCCCAGGACCATTGGACTTCACCCCTTTGTGAATTGCTGCTGGAAACTCTGTTTCAGTGGCTACAGAGGTAGGGAGCTGTGACCGACTCTCACGACCGACTCGGTGTCCTGCAAGCACCGCATCGAAGCACCGTCTCGCCCTGCAACGCACGGCCCTGGTCTCACCGACTCCGTCAACGAGCCGCTGCCTGCACCGCATCGAGGGACAACGCGTCCTGCAACGCTTCGCTACGCCGAATCGAACTGGTCCGACCGACACGGTCACTGCTGCTGAGTTCGAGTCCTGTGACCGCACCGGAGTTGGGCACCGCTCGCACGCTTTGCGACGCACCGCCCGACTTCGCACCGCTGTCCGGACTGATCGACGCCAGCTCCTGAATCCGGCTCCGTCGCCGCACCGCAACCTGCCAGCACCGCATCGAAGCACCGTCTCGCCCTGCAACGCACGGCCCTGGTCTCACCGACTCCGTCTCGACGACGTCAACGAGCCGCTGCCTGCACCGCATCGAGGGACAACGCGTCCTGCAACGCTTCCATTTTTGCATCGCGACCGCGACAAACAGCCATCCGGCTCGCACGCCCGTGCCTGCCGCTTCAAGTAAAAGGTACTGTGACCGAGTCTGTCTACGCTGTGTTGGCCCGTCTCGACGCGGTCAGCTGGATTTGTTAGACTCTGTTTGTCCTCGACATCGCCGTAGCCGGAGGAGGCTACCGACTCGCACAGAACCTTGAATTAAGCCTTTTTGATCAGAACTAAGTATTCTTAACAGTATTGTGGATTATTTTTGTCGTTTATGGTCTTGTGATAAATCTATATAAAGTATACCTATTTTTATAAATATATAACCTGTGTGGTGTCCATTTGTAGTGTTGTCACTTGATTACTGTATGTGTTCACAAATGCTTTACACACTGCCTCTGAACTAAGCCTGTCTGCTCGTGCCAAGCTACCAAGAGGGTGAGCAGGGGTTATTTCGGGAGTGTACCTACTTTCCCTGACTAGACTCAAGGGTCCCTATTTGGACAAGGGTACATACCTCTGCCAACTAGAGACCCCCAAATCTAACAGGGGTCATACACTCATAACACACAACACAGCGCGCTTAAGGCTAGCCATTCTTACACAAAAAACATAGTCTACTTTACTGAAACAAGTACTTTCAAGCATGTCAGTCCAGAACCACATACAAAAAACAATTAACCCACAAATCAACACTTAGGGCAAAAACAAGAGACAGCCTACAGACTGTACGCAAAACCAAACTATTTGTAAATACTAATTGTAAGTCATATTTACAAGAAGAGCTCTCAAAAGTAGTCCAAAAGTCTGCATCAAAACAGCCCAAAAGACTGCTAAGAAGCCAAAATACACCAAATTCGCCAGTTTTGGCTGGTAGAACACTCAAAAAGCGCTCTGCATATCACCACTTATGAATGTTACTAAGTGCACAGATCAGGATCCGTTTTATGTACATATTTAGTTCCATGGGGTACTTAGTCACCAAGAAAGAAATATCTTTTTACTATATCTAAACCTATTTAGGTATCCCCTCTGAGGGGAGTCAACTGAGTACTTACTAAATCCATATTGGTACCTCCAAAACATCAACACTTTCTACGAAGTGTGCTAGAAGCAGGCATGCCAAAAAATAGTGCAGAATATGCAGTATTATAATCAAAGTAGCGCTTAAGGTAATCTTCGTACGTTGCGCTGTTCAAACAACTTAAAATAGAGAAAAATCTCCTCATTACCTGCCTATATGTATTGCAATACATATATAACTACAAAACAGATTCCAAAATTGGCCAATCATACAAACAAAGCCACAGTAAGTGTTACTAAACTACCTTACCAATCAAAGGCATCAAACCAACAGCAAGTGCCGCAAAACGGCTCTTACCAATCAAATGGTGTCCAGGTTCCAACTGCCAAGTTCTCAAATTGACCAAATGGTCACTGCACGGCGAATCAACAGAAGAGATCTCAGTCGAGGACCGGCGCCGCCGGGATGGTCAGATCAGAAAGAAAGGAAAACGCCGTGGGTGCCAAGACTCGGGTCTCCTCAGGCAGCGATCACGTCCAAAAGCGAGATTCCAATCCTTCATCTCGACCAGTCCTTCGGGCATCTGAGTCGCCGATGAGCCCCACGTTGGGCGCCAATTTGTAGTGGTGAGCCTCAACAAGGCCTACCAGTGCTTAGGAGTTCACCCTTCCTTGCACAGAGTCCTCAGACCGCTAAGAAGAAGTTGGCACAGAAACTGGAATAGAAAAAACAGAGTTTATTAAACCTCATGAGGTGGAGCTACATTTACACACCACCCTTCGGTAATGCATGAAGTAGCACACTGAATGGAAGGACCTTGGTCCTTTTATACCCACACAGGGGCTCAAATGAAGGCGGTACAAACACAAATGCTGGTTTTAGATACATATAAGGTCATACAAGAAATGCACAGTCAACAAGTGGGTGGAGCTAACAGTTTCTACTTCTAGTAGACACATCCTGACATTTATAAACTCGGAACAGCTGCATGGACAGCTGCGAGCTCAACTGAGCATGTGCAAAGCAAAAGAAACTAAATATAACTCGTCTCTAGGCAGATTTCAAGAGCAGTTAACAGGAAGGTAGGACAGAGCACATGGCGAGCACATGGCAGCACATGGCAACCAAAATGGCTGCCAGAAATACAAAATGGATTCCACAAAGCGGACAATTTAGCCTCTGAATACAGGATGTCTTGGCTAATGCTTAACTTAAGTGCTGCCAAATTACAACAAACCAATGTATTTGGGTAGATCGTAAACCCCTACCTAACATTGGTGGGTCTTTAGCAACATTGGTAGGTGCGAAAGTGTTCAGTGTGATGGACCTTTCAACTGCCTACCACCAGACAATGTTGATTGAAGATTCTAGGGCTTTAACCTCTTTTGTCACTCATCTGAGGGCATTCAGGTTCCTAAGAATGCCTTTTGATTTAGCCTCAGCAGCTGCATGCCTCCAGAGGTTGATGAAAGAGGTTTTAGGGGGAATTGATACAGTTTTATACTTCCAAGACGATATCCTAGTGTATGCAAAAGACAGATCTAGTCATGATGTGGTACTCAAGGAAGTGCTTGCCAGGCTGAGAGAAAGGGGACTAACTCTTCAAAGGGAAAAATGCAGATTTAGAGTGGGCACTGTGTCTTACTTAGGACACATGATTTTTGGGGATGATATCAGCCCCAAAGTAGAGCTGGCTGAAGCCATATCTCAGGCACCTGTAGCTTGTGATGAAGACCAGGTGAGATCATTTTTAGGATTGTCAGAGTACTATTCTAAATGTATTTGTAACTTTACAAGTTTGGTACAGCCATTGAGAGTTTCACTCAAAAGGGGTACTGAATTTTGTTGGTCTGTGGAATGCGATGAGGCTGTCAACAGAGTATAAGTGGAAATAGCCTGCACACCAACGTCAGGACATTTTGATGTGACAATAAAACTATACTTACCACAGATGCCAATCTCAAAGGCCTAGGAGCAGCTCTTTCTTAGTTAGTTGATGGTGAAGAGAAAGTGATAGCCTTTGCCTCACATTCGCTCACAGGGGCGGAGGAGCCATGATCTGTATTGAGCACAAAGCATTAGCTTGCAGGTGGGCCATTACTCATTTAAAAGCTTTTCCTGTGGGGTTTGCCTTTTACTGTAAAATCAGAGCACCGGCCGTTGGTCCACATGTTTGCTTGTAGGCGCTGAGAGAACACTACTCCCAGGATCAAGAGGTGGGTGGAAGAGTTGTGAGAGTATAACATTGTCATAGAATATCTACGGTAAATGTAATGTTCCAGCTGATTACCTGTCCAGGATGCTGCTAGATAAAGATTTGGTGATTCCTCCTGTGGTAGATGAATCGGAACTGTTTAGAGGTCAGAGACTTATACCTCTGGAGGATGTGAGAGGAAAAATTATCAATTTGGCCCATGAAGGGCATTTGGGTAGCAATCTGACAAAAGCCTGGGTGCGAGACAAGTACTGGTGGCCTGATGTTGACACGCAGGTGGAAGGGGTTGTTAGAGATTGCTTGTTATGCGCTGGCAATGACAAATCCAAATTGACCAAAATTGTGCCTTTGTCTCCTGTGGAAATCCCTGAGGCACCATGGAGCAAGTTAGCCCTCGACATTGTTGGACCATTTGAGGTTTTGTCTACCAATGGGAGATTTGTACTTGTTTTGGTGGATTATACCTCCAAGTGGGTTTCAGCGTGTTGTGTAAGTTCTATGATGACAAAGAATGTGTTGAAATTTTTGAGGGAAGTGTTTTTGTGTGAAGGAATTCCCAGAACAATTATGACTGACATCGGTGTTCAGTTCACCTCCCAAGAGATGAAGGATTTCTTGGATGATCTGTCCATTAAGCACAATCGCACTGCCCTCTAAGCTCCTCATCCCAATGGTCTGGTGAAAATTATTAATTCTTTAGTGAGAGCTTGTGTGCTGACTGCTGTGGAGAGAGGATTGCCATTAAAGGAATCTTGCGTGAAAAACTATGGGCACATCGTAACACACCCAACAGTGTTACAGGGGTTTCTCATTTACAAAGACTTAAAGGGAGAATTGCAGGTTCTAAACTAAATCCTGTCTGGTTGTGTAGTGGCACTAACAATAGGGTGTGTCCCCTTTTACGCAAGGTTCAGGTTTATCAAGAGAAGTACAAGGTACATTTTGACAAAAAACATGATGCCAAGCACAGTAGATGGAGTGTTGGTGAGATGGTGTATGTGAAGAAACCTGTGTGGTCACCGAAAGGTGAGACACAATGTATGGAGCCTAAGAAGATCATTGCAGTCAAGAGAAATGTGGTATCTTGGAAGGAGGGAAGGTATGGAGCATGTCAAGGCTGTCCAAGTGTAACTTCAAGGACAACCATGGTGAGATTTGTAGGAAGACAATCTCTGCACATGAGAAGAATCAAGATTTGGGAATCAATAGTGATGGGTCACATAACTCACTTACACCCAGGAGGCCACTATCTTATCTAGAGGATTATGTTAGGGACGAAGGCTTATGTTGGTGTATTCTTATTTGTTAAGTTCTATTGTGTACTCCTGCATTTGCGAGTATCATTAAAGTTGTAGCTCCGTATAATGTTTCATTAGGTTGTTGAGGAATCTCACCTCATAATAGAAAAATAGAAATACCAGCATTTGTAAAGCGCTCAGCTACCTCCAGAGAGGTGTCCCGGCGCTGGGGGTCGTCGGGAAGATTAAGCGAGCTATTGCCCAGAGTCAAAAGGTGCTGGGCTAACCTGCTGCCGGCGCCGGGGATATCCTTATCTATCCTTTCTTTCCCTGCTTTTACCTTGACATTATCTTTCTTCTTTCCTTATTTCTCTTCTTTCATTTTCCTTTTTGTTGCATTGTTTTGTTGGGGGAAAAGATGTGTTGTAATCTACAGCGGGCTCTTTAATACAATGGAGTCTTGTATGCATCATATGGAACTCTGTATAGACCTTTGCATGTGCTAGGCAACCACTGAGTCTGTTAGACTGAGCAGGCTTGGTGTAAGGCTGTGTAACTCTTGGTAAATGCAATAAAGAGAACTGCCCTGCATTTGGTGTGGCATACACTCTTTTTGAAAGAATTCAAAGAATTAGAAGTAAACATTTTGTAGAACAGTGGCAACTATTACCAGGTCAAATGCATAATGTTTGAGCTTTAAATAGTAATAGGATGGTTCTACCAATGGTCAATAGAAAGAGGCACATTGAATTAATCAAAGCAGTATGCAAATGTAAATAGAAATCTATATCCATAAAGTGAATCTAATTAGTGATATTTAAAAAGAACTGTTGAGAATGTAATCGGACCTACAGGGCAAAGCTATGTCAAAAAGCTTTTACTTAACATCTGAGTTTCCCTGAACACTTCAAGCCATTAATCTCAAAGGGTACTCAAACAAGTTGGAAAAAATAAAAACGTGATGGGTGGGAAGATTGGATTAATCTCAGCTACTGCTAATTGCTCAGGCCGGATCCCAGTCTATCTTTATTTTGCCCACCACGCCATCTCAGACTAGAACCAATTTTATGGAAATCAATCTTTATCCCCTTCCAACGAGAATAATCCAGCCCAAACCGCCATGCGAGATCCCCTCTGAATTGGAACACAAGCAACTCTATACCAGTTTCAGCCATCTTGGGCCTCACCAATAGTGTGTATCTTCAGTCCTAGGGCATAGTGAGCATGGGATTAAGTCTGGGCATACCGCCGCACATAGGGTAAAAAAAGTAATGGAAGGCACCTGGACTATCCTTCCTAGACCACCAGAGCACTCTTCTCAGGTATCTGCGACTCCTGCTGCTCTCATCAAAGCTTTCTTTTATGGTTGGATCAGAACAATTTCTGGCGCCAGAGAAATATGACATGGAACATCAGTGCTAAAATCACTCAAATGATTACCCCAGGAAGATTAGCGCATCATATTTTAAAGTGCTGAAAGTGAGCATGTTAAATAAAACAAACTAAAAAAATCTGGTGACATCATAGTTTTCTGAAGCGAAAACACACTTTGGGCTTCAAGTAGAGTTTGGAGGGATCTGAAAAGTCTCTAAATTCTGAAGGAAACGGTGCAAACAGAGCAGAATCCACCAGGCGAATTTCCTCTACAAAAAAGATAGTATACTGGAGGAAATTCAGCAGATGGATTCTAATCTGTGTTTATAGTTACCTCCAGAAATTGGAGGATTTTCACTTCCTTCTAAAGTCACCTCGCACCCCTGTTCCTTCTTAAAGTCTGACGTCCATGTTCATAAGCCTCCTCTAAAATTATATGTCCAACTTCCTGTTAATGCCTTTACCTGTCTCTCTGTGTCCCAGAATAAGCACACTTTAATATTCTAATGCAGTACATTCATCTATATACTGTCTTGTGTAACACAAACAAGTTTGTATCAATCTTTCTGAATACAAGTAAAGCGTTCAGACGTCTTGTCTTCTGCGAATATGTTTGCACTATGGACAATCGAAAAACACAAATAAAAAACGATGAGTATGTCAATTACACAGCAGTATGGCCAAACCACCCAATGTGCATATCATTTCTGCAATGCAATGCTTACCTTGCTTCTGTAAATAGTCTGCCGAGAGATGACCTTTTGTTAACCAATAAACGAACAATTTTCCTGCATACACACGTGTAACTTCCTTCTGTACAGAAATGATGTAAACAAAAGGGTAGTAAGCCCTATATAACTGCAATTACAATACGATACAATACAATTGTCATTTGGGTGTGAATGTATTAACAAACTACGTATATTCTATTGTGGGATCTAAAAAAGAGTAGCTGTGCTCCGAAGGACAACAGCTCATTCTGACTGAGTATGATGTTGGAATATTGCATAAATAAATCAAACAGTGTGAATGTTCCCAAATGTCAGCTCTCACAAAGCCAGAGGTTGAGCACAAATAATAAAGTGACAAAGGACCCACAGGACAGATTCTTCAAGGCAGTGGTAGCCTGGGGCCACTGTTTAGAGGGATAAAAAAAAGTCTGTGTTGGAAAGAAAGACATAGCTCTTGTTTCATTGGTCATGTGTGGCTAATGCTTTGCGCATCTATGGAGAAGCTAATATACCACACCGAGTGGCGTCCAAGAACTTTTAGATGCTCACTATCACCTAGTGTTTACTTATTTACATAACACTCAAGCGCGGTTTGAGTCAAATTATTTAAGAAACGGAACACTTGGAGAAAGATTCTTGTTGGCAACACGAGAACAGCTTGCAGACTCCACGTGTTCGCCATGATTCATACCATCTGCCAACCAACTTGGCACCTACCATTGCGAATAAACACTACAAGACACAGTTGCGACACCAGACAATGTGATTCGTGAGTTGGAACGTGTATTAGTTTTGAATTATTTTAATTTGTGGCTGGAAAAGTGCATTTCGTTTAAAAAATGTTTTTACGGAAGAATATCAGGCCTCTTTGTTGCCATGAGGCTTGAAGTGAACCCAACTACTTTCTTTTTCAGTGCACATGTAAGAGACATATTAGCATATTTGTTCCTCAGTTAATACCGACAGCAGGTGCCAGAAGAAGTGTGCGCAGGGCAGCAAACAAGCAGCCATTTGATACTTGGACCTTTCTATAGTGCATGACAATGTGAAGGGTGTAGTATGTGACACGAAAATCACAGATGGAGCTCCTAGTTCCCATAGATTCGGTTCACTTTTCTTTAGAAAAAATATATTATGTTATGTGATGCTACGTTATGTGTCGTTACTGTACGGTATACTTCGTTATGTTTTGTCCTGTTATTTTAGACTTCCCAATGATATGCTGTGTTATTTTATGCTGTTATATTATGTTATTATTTTATATTATGCTGTTTTATATTATGCGTTACTGTTTTATGGGTACGTGATTGAACGTTATGTGATGTTTTGTAATTTCATGTTGGGGTATAAAGTGTACTCTAAGAGAAAAGGCACATCATAGTGTACAAACTTTCTGAGACTAAACTATTGTGGTGTGTGGCCCTAAACCGAAGGGTGGAGGACTCATTTGTCTGAAGAAAAAAGACTTTGGGGGATATTCATAAGAACGTGCGATAAACATCGCCAAAATAGGATAACGCAATTTCTCATATCGCCGTCTATCGCGGGGAAATAGCCCTGTGTCAACGGCGTATTCACAACACGGCGGTAACATGCAATATTTTCCCGATAACGCCACAAATGTCCACGATACAACTACCGCGACGGCGATAAAAAAGGAAACCCGAACGCGAAAAAAGTTGCGATGGGCCCAACCGCGATAGAAAAATCGGCGACAAGCAGCGCCAGGCTTGCAATTCCCACGTCAGGCGGGAAAAATCACCATAAAAGCAGCAAAAAACCCCCCCAAAAAAACACATAACAACTGCGAAGCACAATGGAGGCAGCCGGAGCAAGTACAGAGGACAACTCGAACCCCACAAGCCCCACGGAGGACCAGCCTGGGACCTCGGGGTCAGGGAAGGGCAAGGAGAAGAAGAAGAGGAAGACGCGGTTATTCCGCAGGAAAACAGGATCCTGATAACGGAGGTGGTCGAACACCATCAACAACTGTTCGTCACCTCCACTGTGTCATTGGCAACCAAAAATACAATATGGCAGTCCATCCTGGACAAGGTGAATGCAGTCGGAGTGCTGAGGAGGACAATGGTAGAGCTCAAGAGGCGCTGGAATGACGTGAAGCGCAAAACCAAGCTGAAACTCGCAAACAACCGCAAAGCAGCAATGCAGACTGGGGGTGGGAGTCCTGCGCCACAGGAGGAGCTGGATGAGATGGAGGAAATGGTGTCCACAGGCATCAGTGTGGAGACGGTGGCAGGAGTCGGGGGACCGGACACTGCTCAACATGACCTGACACAACAGCAACAGGGTGAGTAACCACCAGGGACTGGGGGGGACGGGGGGAGATGGGCACAATGGCCCACATGCACAATGAAGTATAGCGCAATGCACAACCACAATGACTCTGGATCATGTCCCTGATCTCCTTGCCATACTGCAGCACACATAGAAACAGCAAGTAGTCCCCCGTCCACAATGTGCCCAGAGGGGGCCCTCCCCACACATCACCAATCTCACAACAAACCCATGCACATGTGCTGAACCCAGCAAAACTGCGGATCCGTGAGCCCCACTGACAATGTAAGTGACACTGCATGACGATGAGCATGTCTGCAGGCCACTCATCATTACATGTTGCACCCCACGACACCGAGGTGGCTGAGTGTGGTCCACATCCGGAAAGGAGCAGGTCACACACTGACACATCCACGTGCACAAACAACCCCTGACGGCAACAAGACATCTGCGGACAAACCATGCCCAAGAGCCCCAACTCCCACCAAGAGCCCAATTTACCCAAGTATGCAACATCACAGCACTGCATAAGCACAAAAGTCAAAAGCACACTGCCGGAAAGGGAGAAGGCCAAGCAAAGTCTGAGCTGTAGGAGCGACTCACCCACAATGCAGCACAGAACTGCTGCCGCTTGTGTAGAAACTGGCCAATCACATTTGGCATAGCAGGAAACTGTGACATGACAATGGACAAGTACAACCCCACATCCCTGATGGTGCACAAATTTCCACTGTCCCGCTTCAAATAGGCAGCTTCTCCTAAACAGTCACAATGTACATTGTCATGCAGTCTGTTTGGAAACTTGGCCAATGCGTGAACATACATGGAGCACACTGTTAAACTGCATCTCCCCTTTACATTGCATAGGGAGAATCAACACCTCCTGCAGAGCAGACCCAACATCTCTTCACTGATGACGAAGAGGACCTCCACACCTTCGACACCGACGCCCTCCAAGATCTCATGGACAAACTCAGCACCCCACCCCCAGGAGCAGGGCAGCCCAGCTGCATCGAGGAGACCCCACCCCCTGCACAGACCACACAGCAGGAAGCACGCACCACCCCGGCTGTCTCCCAGGATCCCCACGACCAACACATGGCATTTCAATGCCGTGTGTTGGAGGGCCAGAAGGAGATGGCTCAGCAGGTGCGGGTGGGGTTCGACCTCATGGCAGCCAAGCTAGATGCCATCCATGGGTGTCTACGTCCCATCAGGGACCACTTACAGTCCCTAACGGACACCCACAGTCCACTTCATGGTCTCCAACGAGCCATGGCTGACATCGCTGGAGTCATGACTCGGAGACAAGAACACCTGTCTAGTCAGAGTGGCTCCAGGGATCTCAGCCGGGAGTTGGGACACATGCGGAGGCTCATGGAGGACATGGTGCGGATGGATGCGGAAAGGATGGCTGCCACGGCTGCACATCAGCGACATGTAGCTGGGATCTTCCATGCCCTGCAGATCCTCATCATGGCATTGCTGCCACAAGGCCTGGCGCAGATGGATGCTGCTGCTCGTACACCATCCACATCTCCGCCCCTGATGTGTCAGTGCCCCACAGTGCGGCAGACATTCCACCTCCGGCACCTGATGTGTCACTGCCACACAGTGCGGACGACAATCCACCTCCGGCCCCTGATGTGTCAGTGCCCCACAGTGCTGCAGCCAAAACACCACCACCCACAGGTGAGGCACATCACACATCAGAGGACGATGATGTGGATGAGACTGCCGTTGTGGTAATGAGGAAGCGGTAGCATTCATCTCCGACATATGGCCTGTTTCAGCTTGGTTTGGCCCTTTGCATCATCACCTTCCACTGTCCCCTGATACACTCTGCGGCACTCACCTTGGACCTCGACATGGACTGCCATATTCTGTTTGGTTACCAATGACACAGCAATCAGACTGTGGACTGAACTCTTCCTCCTCCGATGTATCTGTCCTTCCCTAATGGACTCTGGCTGGCCCTCCACGGGGCAACAATGTAAAGTGGGGTTTGCATGGCCCTGTACTGCTCCAGCTGCAACACTCCACTGAATGTGAATAAAACATTCAAATTCACACAGATGTGTCATGTCTATGATCCTTCAAGTATGACAGTATGGATGAATGTAGGGTCACTGATTCCCCTCACGTCCAATTAGCACATGTTGTGGGGCTTGGGTCACAGGGTGCAACATTGCCGATTGCGGTCCGGGTGGCGCAGACACTACAACGGAGACTCACGCATTGGTTAATTCCTTGTCCAGGCCAGAACTGAACCATGCCCAGAGCTCCGGGCTCATTGTTCACACCCCTACGCTGGTCTGGCATACGCCAGCCCAGCCCACTCTGCTTATGCTCACAGGGGGTGACGACACAGCTACATGTCCCAGGTCTTCCCTGTAGTGATCTGCTGGTCACTGGTCTAGTCGTCAGCATGCCACAGCCACTCCCTAAGGGCTAGTTTACACCCACACCACACCCATCCAGCACAGGCGTCACGGGACATGTGACCCTGCCAATAAAAGGGGCCCACCACAGCACATCCCCCACTGCCGGAGGTGACATGATGGCGTCCGCATCCACGGAACACAATCATCAAGGGTCCGTGACTTGCGTTGCCCTGAGTTGGTGGGACCCGATGGCCTGGGTCCGGCATGGGCCTACCGCCACGTGGCGATAACTTGCGTTGCACTGAGTTGGTGGCACCCGATGGCCTGGGACCAGCACGGGCCCACCGCCACGTGGTGATGACTTGCGTTGCACTGAGTTGGTGGCACCCGATGGCCTGGGTCCGGCACGGGCCTACCGCCATGTGGCGATGACTTGCGTTGCACTGAGTTGGTGGCACCCGATGGCCTGGGACCGGCACGGGCCTACCGCCACGTGGCGATGACTTGCGTTGCACTGAGTTAGGCCCACCTGACGAGCTGAGCGGGTGTGCAGCCTGCGATGATGCGTTGGCCTCGATACAGCGTCCAGCATATCAGGACTCGATGTGATTTGTGAGCCCTGCTGGACCGCAGTGTACGCGCAGGCAGCAGTCAGCAGTCAGCACACACATGACTCCGCAGTGCAGTGCCGCAGGGTGCGCTGGGGGCCTGTGGCGTGGAATCCAGCCATCGGCTGAGGAGGTTGCACCGGCACATGGAAGGCCCTCTTGGAGACACGCCGGTGGCAGTAGGTGAGCATTCAGGCCTGGGTGCGCAGGGGCGGGCAGTCATCGCTGGGCGGTGGACCGGTCTGGGGACCAGGGCTGGGGTGCAGCAGGCGTACAGGATCACGCAGGCACCCCCGACACGGCGGTGGCCTTGTGGCTGGGTGGGGGCGCTGCCCTGGCAGACACGGCCCTGCATGCGCTGACGAGATGTGTGCGGGTTGGCTTGGGACGTAGTCACCTCGTCGTCAGTGTGAATGCGGCCATTGATTGTGGTCGGGCACGTGTGTGTAGGCCTATGGTCACGATATGGCGGACACAGAGACACACGCAGTAGTTACTGTGGTGGCCATCCCGGAACTGGACCACGCCCAGGGCCCCGGGGTATTCATTTGCAACATACGCTGGCCAAGGCCGCTCCGCTCAGGCTTACAGGGGGGGGACCACATGGCTACATGTCCAAGGGCTTCCACACTGCCTGGGGAAACCTGCGTGCATCCACTGTCGACTACACTGCAAACACCAGCAGTAGATGTCCACATGGACATGTCTGTGCTCTGCATACTGCAGTCTGTCCAGCACATCTCCGCAACACTTGGCATTGTGTCCTTTCTTTGTGCTGGGTCACTTGCCTCCTTCGCACATTCTTGGTTCCCACCTCTCCCCACATTCTGCAGTTGTGTGGCAGGGGGCTCTGCCTTTGTGGATGGTTTGTCTACATGTCTGGCCCCTGTTACCACGGTTACTTGTGTTGTCGTGTCCGGTAGTTGGGCATGTTGGTTGGCATGTTGTATGTGATTTTGTTACGTGTGTTCTCCCACAGTTGTGAGTTGTGTGATTGTGGAGTTGAGGTGTGTGGTGTGTTAAGTTAGTACTTACCAATGAGCAGTGCATTGCCATGGGTGCCATCCTGGAAGCGCTGGTTGATGATGGACTGTCGGAAGATGTATGTATCATGCACACTGCCTGTGAAGTTGGCGACGACATTGGTGAACTGTCCCCGGTGGTCCACTATCGCCTGCACATTGATGGAATGCGTGTGCTTTCTGTAGTGGTAATTGTGTGCAGGGTCAGCAGGGGGCACAGGTGGTACATGTGTACAGTCAATTGCCCCCGACGCGTGCAGTAGGGCAGCTATGGCGTGATTCCCTTACATGGTCTCCAGCTGTTCATGCACAACGTGGGGGAAGTGAAGGTGCAGGGGTATCAAGATGATACATACCGTGATATTTACAGGTATGATGAATCCTGCATGATGAGACCGTAATAGATGTTTGTGTGGTCGTAACCTTCCTTTTCTTTCCTGCGGAGGTTACGGGCACACAGACTTCTGTTACAGTATGTTTGGACTGAATTCATCATACCTGTATGTATTCCGGTTTGTCCAAGTGCAATACACTGTACCAGATTGCGTTTCTGACTATGAGGACGCTTGACCATTGTCACCATTTCTCCAACAGGTTTCTGACTACTGATTTCGGGATATGGAATGGTATTGGGGAGTTCCCGCAGCATTTGCAGTTTATTGGATCCACAAGTTTCCCTGGTGAAGTTCCCTTTGGGAATGGAACGCGTTGGCTGTGCTTTTCGTCTTGTTGTTTATGTATTTGTAATAAATTTCTGTTTTTCCACTACCGTTGACTACTGGACTTCATGACCTGGGGGGGAGGGTCCGGCCCCTCCCCCCCAGGGTGCGGTGGGTGTTGTGGCCCTCTTGGGTCTCCAGGCTGCATGATCATTGTCTCCGTGGCATCTGTTGGTCTTCAGATGTGGCTCTAGGCTGGGCTCCCTTTCATACTGCAGGTTGTCGTCCTGCTTAATACCAGTAAGAGGCAGGTGTTGAATCCCTGCTTCTAACGCGCATTATCGCCTGTTCTCGGATCGCATCGCTGATCTGGCTGCTCGTTGGGAATATCGCAAAGTGGTGTTTTCGTGTGTTTTTGCACGGGAACGCCTACTCTGCATATCATTAGCGTTAGTTGTCGCTCTCATCTGTGGCGATGTTTTTTGCGGCAGTTATTGCTGGAAAACTGGCGATATCGGCAGTTTGCACCAGCTCGAGAATAGGGCGATAAATCTATCGCCACCTTTGCGGCGCTAAAGTGCCGATAAATCGGCGATAAGTCCTTGAGAATATGCCCCTTAATGTTAGACTCATATTCTACATGTCACACAATAGAACGAATACCATGTATATCTGATGAAGCAAGGCCGGCTCCGCTTGTACTCTGGGTTAATGTGTGGTCCAATACTGAGGCAAGCTTTAATAGGGAGGTTATTTCTGCCTTAGTTTAGATAGAGGCCTCTCTACCCATAGTTGAAATATGATTTTAGGTCTTTTCATGAGCTTGGCATGGCTGATTTTGTTACCACACCTGCCACTTTAACCAAGTCCGATAAGAAATCTTGTTTCTTAGATCACTATGTTACCCAGAGATTGGACTTGGTATACAGTAAAGGCTCCCTCAGGGAATATTTTGTTTCCCTAGCATCTGTGGGACCTGCACGTTACCTATCCCTGGAACTAACGAGTGGGAGAGAGCGCTTCTTTTCCACTTTAGGGCCTGCACAGTATGAAAGCTTTTATGTTTTTCAAGATATCTCCGGTCATTGGGAAGATAGTTTCCTTGCCTGCCCTTGAGATGGCCGTCCGTCCAATCTCTGCAGCATTTCAGATTTTTGGGTAAGTTTTACAGGCAGTTTTCTACTTTTTCTTAAATCTATCCTAGAAACGTAGCATTCCATAAGTATAAGGATGCTTTACTTTATCTGCAGCTTTTAAGCAGCCCTGAAGTTTGTTTCTCTTTTTTTAATATATTTTCTGTAAGAAGTAGGAAAACAATGGAAGGATGTCGGATTAGAAAAGTTTTTTTAATGTTTACTATATAAAGGAGGGCTTATGAATCAAAGGGTTCAATCCATTTTGGTTCAGTCCTTCTTTTACCTGATTTTATACTTGATGGATGTATTATTACGTGATATGTAAATAATATTTTGAACGATATACTAATCTAGAATGCCTTGGTCGAAGTTTTATCATGTATGATCCAGCGCGAGGCCAATGCCTAATCAGGGATCAATACTCAATAATATCACAGAACAATGGCCCATACACATTCACCCAAATCCCTGATGCGCTGGGGTCAATTTATATATGTTCAATTCTTTTCCTTCTAAAATTCATGAATGGCATCCTCAAAATACTTATCCAACTTTTTTTATCAACTTTCCTTCCACTTGGTCGATGAACCAATTAGTTGAATAGTTGATGGTAATGATATTACTACCTAGCTAGTCATTCAATCAACTAAATGAACACAGACTCTCGTCTCACGTTAAATGATAAAACGCTCAATGCATACGGTCACAAATGCAAACAATGAACTCACAATGGGAGAGAAAAACATCAGCAATTTCAAATAGAGACAAACTCATCAATCGATACTGACATTGTGCATGAAGGAGTGGATAGATGAAGAGACAAAAGTTTCAGAGACAAAATACATTTGCAAATAAAATTGTGCAAGAACGAGCCAGAATAATACAAACCCGATGGATCTGTAGAAAACCACCCCTTTGGCCTAAGTGATGGTGGGGGTCCCCTGAAATAGAGTCAGGGGACAACGATTTCAGGGACAGGACAGGAACAGCTAGGCCTCTCTGCAAACCGACGAACAGCGACGCATCTCCCCTCTCTCTCTCTGAAGCCAGCCTAACTTAACCACTCCCCTAAAGGCACCCCAGTTATACCCTAAAACCTACATGCCGGTCCCACATCAGTTGTAACATTTAACGTAACTAAACAGTTGATTGGTGGACTTTGGGGGTGGTATGTCACACCATGGTGACTTCACTCAGACTCTAAACATATTCATTGTTTTATGCCCATTCCCATGAACTCATAATTGTTCCGTTCACACGATGTAATCCATTTTACAATTGTATATAATTTTAAGCAATGTCTGCAGAAGGATTCTTTCTGTCCCACGGTCCGTCGCATCCCTTGGCAGACGATCATCACATTGGCCTTCAACCCTTTCACTTCTTCTGCTGTGCTCAGCGCTTCAGCGTGCCTTTGTCAGATCAATTCCACTCATTTATCCAACCCCTCCTTTATTCAGCGAATTTAAGGGAAAATGGCGTCTCATCCAGCTCACTATAGCAAATGGAAAATGAACATTCATTAATTATGTGATAATGTAGTTTTCACTGTTCACCACCCACCTTTGCACTATTCCCTGTTAACGTTTTTCCTAGCATAGCTTTACGCAAAAACAAGATTATTTATAATTTCAAAGCAAGCTGCAACATGCAAACTACGAAATGCACATGTGGCCTAGTCATGCATTGTTTCTCGTTTCTTTCAAAGCATAATGTAAATACGGTTTTAGTTCTTTCATGTGTTATCTCACGTTAGTGCATGCATGCGCAAAGCAGTTTTCCTTTGTGTTCATGTAAGGTGCACGTTAATTTTCTATTACTACTTACTGTTAGTACGTATTATGGGTGTATTCATATGAGCAGGTGTCTTTTAGCGAAATCCTGCTCCATCAATCCGACCTTTGATGTCTTTCTGGAGCCATCATAAAAATACCTACCATACCGAGTGCCATCTTAATTTATCTAAAACTCTGTATTCTTCTTTCTTTTTATGGCACTTTCATCTATATCTTTCATCATATTATAGTATTCTTCTAGCTCAATTTCCTCTCTTTTTCTCTTTCTCGCTCTTTGTCTATTCTCTGGTTCTGTCATTTTCTTTTTCCCGCTCTTACACTTACAACATTTGTATGTTGTTATTATCACTAATGCAAAAGAAACAGTTGATGGACGGAATGCTGGACAATGCGAACATTCACCCCCAGTCACAAGGATCTGGGTTTAATCCATCATTCTTTTGCTCACCACACCACCCCAGTTTGGACCCAGCCATATGCAAATCAGTCTTGACCCTGTTCCTTGTGGGAACAGTCCAGCCCGAACTGCCAAGCCAGGTCCTCCCTGGACCGGAAACAAGCATCCTGGGACCGGTTTCAGGGCATCACCCTTCTTCAGCCAGGCTAGCTTGAATCCAGTGGTGTAGTGAGCACGGGACCCACGTCTGGGCATACCCTTCCCACTTAGGGTGACATATGCAAAAGAAACAGTTAATGGACGGAATGCTGGACAATGCAAACATTCACCCCCAGTCACAAGGATCTGGGTTTAATCCATCATTCTTTTGCTCACCACACCACCCCAGTTTGGACCCAGCCATATGCAAATCAGTCTTGACCCTGTTCCTTGTGGGAACAGTCCAGCCCGAACTGCCAAGCTAGGTCCTCCCTGGACCGGAAACAAGCATCCTGGGACCGGTTTCAGGGCATCACCCTTCTTCAGCCAGGCTAGCTTGAGTCCAGTGGTGTAGTGAGCACAGGACCCACGTCTGGGCATACCCTTCCCCTTAGTGTGACATATGCAAAAGAAACAGTTGATGGACGGAATGCTGGACAATGCAAACATTCACCCCCAGTCACAAGGATCTGGGTTTAATCCATCATTCTTTTGCTCACCACACCACCCCAGTTTGGACCCAGCCATATGCAAATCAGTCTTGACCCTGTTCCTTGTGGGAACAGTCCAGCCCGAACTGCCAAGCCAGGTCCTCCCTGGACCGGAAACAAGCATCCTGGGACCGGTTTCAGGGCATCACCCTTCTTCAGCCAGGCTAGCTTGAATCCAGTGGTGTAGTGAGCACGGGACCCACATCTGGGCATACCCTAACCACTTAGGGTGACATATGCAAAAGAAACAGTTGATGGACGGAATGCTGGACAATGCAAACATTCACCCCCAGTCACAAGGATCTGGGTTTAATCCATCATTCTTTTGCTCACCACACCACCCCAGTTTGGACCCAGCCATATGCAAATCAGTCTTGACCCTGTTCCTTGTGGGAACAGTCCAGCCCGAACTGCCAAGCCAGGTCCTCCCTGGACCGGAAACAAGCATCCTGGGACCGGTTTCAGGGCATCACCCTTCTTCAGCCAGGCTAGCTTGAATCCAGTGGTGTAGTGAGCACGGGACCCACGTCTGGGCATACCCTAACCACTTAGGGTGACATATGCAAAAGAAACAGTTGATGGACGGAATGCTGGACAATGCAAACATTCACCCTCAGTCACAAGGATCTGGGTTTAATCCATCATTCTTTTGCTCACCACACCACCCCAGTTTGGACCCAGCCATATGCAAATCAGTCTTGACCCTGTTCCTTGTGGGAACAGTCCAGCCCAGACTGTCAAGCCAGGTCCTCCCTGGACCGGAAACAAGCATCCTGGGACTGGTTTCAGGGCATCACCCTTCTTCAGCCAGGCTAGCTTGAATCCAGTGGTGTAGTGAGCACGGGACCCACGTCTGGGCATACCCTTCCCACTTAGGGTGACATATGCAAAAGAAACAGTTGACCCTGTTCCTTGTGGGAACAGTCCAGCCCGAACTGGAATGGCATGGTGAGCATGGTGAGCAAAAAAACGATGGATTTAGGCCCAGATCTCTGTACTGGGGTGAATGTATGACATTGTTCTGCATTCTGTCCATCAACTGATGTTTTTGCATTTGTCACCCCGAGTGGGACGGGTATGCCCAGACGTGGGTCCCGTGCTCTCCATGCCACTGGAATCAAGCTATCCTGGCTGAAGAGGGGTGAAACCCCGAAACCGGTCCTAGGATGCTTGTTTCCAGTCCAGGGAGGACCTGGCTTGGCAGTTCAGGCTGGACTGTTCCCATGAGGCACAGGGTCAAGACTGATTTGCATATGGCTGGGTTCAAACTGGAATGGCATGGTGAGCAAAAAACGATGGATTTAGGCCCAGATCTCTGTACTGGGGTGAATGTATGACATTGTTCTGCATTCTGTCCATCAACTGTTGTTTTTGCATTTGTCACCCCGAGTGGGACGGGTATGCCCAGACGTGGGTCCCGTGCTCTCCATGCCACTGGAATCAAGCTATCCTGGCTGAAGAGGGGTGAAACCCTGAAACCGGTCCTAGGATGCTTGTTTCCAGTCCAGGGAGGACCTGGCTTGGCAGTTCGGGCTGGACTGTTCCCATGAGGCACAGGGTCAAGACTGATTTGCATATGGCTGGGTTCAAACTGGAATGGCATGGTGAGCAAAAAAGCGATGGATTTAGGCCCAGATCTCTGTACTGGGGTGAATGTATGACATTGTTCTGCATTCTGTCCATCAACTGTTGTTTTTGCATTTGTCACCCCGAGTGGGACGGGTATGCCCAGACGTGGGTCCCGTGCTCTCCATGCCACTGGAATCAAGCTATCCTGGCTGAAGAGGGGTGAAACCCCGAAACCGGTCCTAGGATGCTTGTTTCCAGTCCAGGGAGGACCTGGCTTGGCAGTTCGGGCTGGACTGTTCCCATGAGGCACAGGGTCAAGACTGATTTGCATATGGCTGGGTTCAAACTGGAATGGCATGGTGAGCAAAAACGATGGATTTAGGCCCAGATCTCTGTACTGGGGTGAATGTATGACATTGTTCTGCATTCTGTCCATCAACTGTTGTTTTTGCATTTGTCACCCCGAGTGGGACGGGTATGCCCAGACGTGGGTCCCGTGCTCTCCATGCCACTGGAATCAAGCTATCCTGGCTGAAGAGGGGTGAAACCCCGAAACCGGTCCTAGGATGCTTGTTTCCAGTCCAGGGAGGACCTGGCTTGGCAGTTCGGGCTGGACTGTTCCCATGAGGCACAGGGTCAAGACTGATTTGCATATGGCTGGGTTCAAACTGGAATGGCATGGTGAGCAAAAAAACGATGGATTTAGGCCCAGATCTCTGTACTGGGGTGAATGTATGACATTGTTCTGCATTCTGTCCATCAACTGTTGTTTTTGCATTTGTCACCCCGAGTGGGACGGGTATGCCCAGACGTGGGTCCCGTGCTCTCCATGCCACTGGAATCAAGCTATCCTGGCTGAAGAGGGGTGAAACCCCGAAACCGGTCCTAGGATGCTTGTTTCCAGTCCAGGGAGGACCTGGCTTGGCAGTTCGGGCTGGACTGTTCCCATGAGGCACAGGGTCAAGACTGATTTGCATATGGCTGGGTTCAAACTGGAATGGCATGGTGAGCAAAAAAACGATGGATTTAGGCCCAGATCTCTGTACTGGGGTGAATGTATGACATTGTTCTGCATTCTGTCCATCAACTGTTGTTTTTGCATTTGTCACCCCGAGTGGGACGGGTATGCCCAGACGTGGGTCCTGTGCTCTCCATGCCACTGGAATCAAGCTATCCTGGCTGAAGAGGGTGAAACCCCGAAACCGGTCCTAGGATGCTTGTTTCCAGTCCAGGGAGGACCTGGCTTGGCAGTTCGGGCTGGACTGTTCCCATGAGGCACAGGGTCAAGACTGATTTGCATATGGCTGGGTTCAAACTGGAATGGCATGGTGAGCAAAAAAACGATGGATTTAGGCCCAGATCTCTGTACTGGGGTGAATGTATGACATTGTTCTGCATTCTGTCCATCAACTGTTGTTTTTGCATTTGTCACCCCGAGTGGGACGGGTATGCCCAGACGTGGGTCCCGTGCTCTCCATGCCACTGGAATCAAGCTATCCTGGCTGAAGAGGGGTGAAACCCCGAAACCGGTCCTAGGATGCTTGTTTCCAGTCCAGGGAGGACCTGGCTTGGCAGTTCGGGCTGGACTGTTCCCATGAGGCACAGGGTCAAGACTGATTTGCATATGGCTGGGTTCAAACTGGAATGGCATGGTGAGCAAAAAAACGATGGATCTAGGCCCAGATCTCTGTACTGGGGTGAATGTATGACATTGTTCTGCATACCGTCCATCAACTGTTGTTTTTGCATTTGTCACCCCGAGTGGGACGGGTATGCCCAGACGTGGGTCCCGTGCTCTCCATGCCACTGGAATCAAGCTATCCTGGCTGAAGAGGGGTGAAACCCCGAAACCGGTCCTAGGATGCTTGTTTCCAGTCCAGGGAGGACCTGGCTTGGCAGTTCGGGCTGGACTGTTCCCATGAGGCACAGGGTCAAGACTGATTTGCATATGGCTGGGTTCAAACTGGAATGGCATGGTGAGCAAAAACGATGGATTTAGGCCCAGATCTCTGTACTGGGGTGAATGTATGACATTGTTCTGCATTCTGTCCATCAACTGTTGTTTTTGCATTTGTCACCCCGAGTGGGACGGGTATGCCCAGACGTGGGTCCCGTGCTCTCCATGCCACTGGAATCAAGCTATCCTGGCTGAAGAGGGGTGAAACCCCGAAACCGGTCCTAGGATGCTTGTTTCCAGTCCAGTGAGGACCTGGCTTGGCAGTTCGGGCTGGACTGTTCCCATGAGGCACAGGGTCAAGACTGATTTGCATATGGCTGGGTTCAAACTGGAATGGCATGGTGAGCAAAAAAACGATGGATTTAGGCCCAGATCTCTGTACTGGGGTGAATGTATGACATTGTTCTGCATTCTGTCCATCAACTGTTGTTTTTGCATTTGTCACCCCGAGTGGGACGGGTATGCCCAGACGTGGGTCCCGTGCTCTCCATGCCACTGGAATCAAGCTATCCTGGCTGAAGAGGGGTGAAACCCCGAAACCGGTCCTAGGATGCTTGTTTCCAGTCCAGGGAGGACCTGGCTTGGCAGTTCGGGCTGGACTGTTCCCATGAGGCACAGGGTCAAGACTGATTTGCATATGGCTGGGTTCAAACTGGAATGGCATGGTGAGCAAAAAAACGATGGATTTAGGCCCAGATCTCTGTACTGGGGTGAATGTATGACATTGTTCTGCATTCTGTCCATCAACTGTTGTTTTTGCAGTTATTATCACTAAAGCTACTACAGCTACTGAAATAATTGACATTATTATTTTTCCTAATAAGCTACTTCCAAAAGTAGAAAACCATTTACCTACAGAGGAGAAACTCTTACCAAGTCTCTCCTAAACACTGTCAACCTCCAGTTGGGTCAAATCTTCATGTAATTTCGTAATATTCTTTATATATCCCTCAATTCCTTTACTTTTGTCAGGGATATAAGTTCCCCAGTGTTGGATTTTCAACATCCCACAAACTCCACCCTCTTTTGCCAATAAGATATCAAGGGCAAGTCGATTTTGCAAAACCATTGATCTGATTGCAACCATTTCTGTGTCAATCATTAAGAAACCACCAGCAGTATCTGTTGATAAACGATCAACCACTGTGGATAACTTCCGAATTTTATGCGAATTTAGAACGACTCCAACTGAGGGTATCAGTGCACAAAAAATATCACCTACTATTTCTGAGAAACTTGCTCTCTTGTTACGTGTTAGTTCGTGATTTATTTCCTTTAGTCTGTTGCTGTTTCGGTCCATGCGATAGACCTTTGGAAAGACAATAACAAAATAACAACTACCATACCAATGTGCAGGCAACCTATAGTAGGCTTTCTTACCACACACATAATAGATTCCCGGAAACACTGGATCAGTTCCACCCTTCGGTGCCCAACCTCCAGTAATTTGAAAGGTATGCTCACATTCACTAGTACCAATGAAATAATTGTTATAGTTAGTTTTCATTCTAAGCAAACATATTTTTCTCTTCTGATGCCAGTCCAGGGACATTGCAGCGTATGTCTCGCCTTTCTCATAATTCCCTTCCCTGAAAGCCCATGGTGGAACTTGTGACTTCTGTTCAGCAGCTTTTCTCTGGAAACTTTCCCTTTTACTTTCTACCATTTCTATAAATACTTTTTCTTCAAGCTGCAAACTACATGTTAAATTGTTTTTATAAGCACATTCTACATCTAAAGCCTTAGTCATATGGAAGAACTCTCCCATGTAATGTGCATTTTTACTACTCAAAACCTTATTTAGTTCCTTAATAACAGGTATTTCAGAAAATACTAAATCTATATTAGAATAGTGATATTCGAGCTTCCCCGTCACGTAAAACAAACTGGTTAAGACACTACAAGACACACCATATGTTAAAGGAAGGTGATGGTATGTCACCCCCTCTGAGACAGACGAAGGTAATTGCATGCACACATAACAATCACTCACATTCATTGTGTCAATATACTCATACAACAGTTTAGTAAACACATTTAACGAGAAATCTCTAATTGATTTATCATGATGGATAATGCTTCCATCCATTTGTTCTATGTTAGGATTAGGTGTTCCTTTAGTAACATCATTCACTCTTTCACTTGTCACATCATTAGTATTATTTCCATTATTAGTTACCATTAGAATAGGTACAAGGACAGTTAGTAATATCCACATGAATGTTAATAACAAGACACTACATAGGCAAGCTTTAATACATCCATGTTTTAGACTAGATTTTGGATGTTCAGTCACCTTTTCTTTAGCCATCTTGTATTCTATAAAAATTTATCTAAATCGACAAACACTATGGGCCATATTATCAAGAACGGGCGATAACATTATCGCTGCTTTAGCAGCAGGAAACTGCCGCTAAAGCGGCGATAAGGGGCTTGATAATATGCCCTATAAAATTCCAATAGAAGCCCAGGTTCTGGTGTGAAGGACATCAAACCTGGGCTTCTATTGGAATTCTATAGGGCATATTATAAAGCCCCTTATCGCCGCTTTAGCGGCAGTTTCCAGCCGCTAAATCGGCAATATGTTATCGCCCGTTCTTAATAATATGGCCTATCTTACTAAAAATATAATTAAAAAAAAAAAAAATTCTAGGAAAAATAGTGTAATCCCTCACTTCAGACTTTCTTCTTTACCCCTTTCTTTTCTTTTTTCTTTTCTTTAGGTCTTCAGAATTCTTTTACTTCTTCCTCCAGCTGACAATGTTGCACCTTAGTTTTTGTCACAGTTCTTTTAAGGTGGTCTCAATTTGCTTTCATCAGCATGTTCAGTGCCTGATTTGTCTTTTTCTTCACTTGGATCTGAGCTTTCAATTTCTTCCAAGATCATGTAAGACCATTCTGGTGCGGTGTATTTTCTGCTTGGAATTCTTACTCTTCCTGTTTTTTGTACTAATTCTTCTCCTGACTCTTCTTGTTCTGTCTGACTTGAGACCTCATTACTTTGCTCTGGTCTTTTCTTTGACTTTCTCTTCACACGAGTGTATTTCAGTCTTTTCACTCCACCTGGCCAATTATCACCTTTTCTTGGTTTCTTGGTTTGAACTACTTTTTCACCTTCTGTATCTGGTTCACAGGTTCTCTTATTTGGCCTTCCTTCTACCTGTCTTTCTTTCTGTTTTTCAGCAACTTCAGTTTCTTCTGTTTCGACAGTAATTTCACTGACTCCTTGCTCAATAGTGAACTCACTTCCTTCTGGTTCAGCAGTGAACTCACTTCCTTCTGGTTCAGCAGTGAACTCACTTTCTCCTGGTTCAACAGCAGTTTCAGCTTCCTCTGGTTCAACAGCAGTCTCACGAGACCCAGCAGCTGGTGCCCACTTTACTTGACTTGTGCTCGGCTGTTCGTCATCAGTTTGTTCTTCAGAATCTATTACTCTAGATTCTTCAGCTTCACACACTTCAATCTCTGGTCTTTGACTTTTGTTTACCAGTTGCTGCTCTTGTCTTTCAAGTGGACTTGGGACTCGTCTAGTGTGGCTTGCAGGAATCCAGTTTGGCAGACCACCACACTTTACTGCCGTTGTCGTCACCAGAATTATTTGGTAAGGACCGCTCCACCTGGGTTCTAAACACGATTTCCTCATGTGTTTCTTGACGAGAACCCACTCTCCAGGACTCCAATCATGAGCTTGATTCGGCTGTGTTGTTGTGGCATCTTCTCCAACCTGGCGAGACCCAGAACGCACCAGATCAGCATATCCTCTGCAATAATCAAGCACTAGATCATCAGATATATTCATCAGTTTGTTCGCTGGTATGTATGCTTGTCTAATTGCTCTTCCCTTTAGGATTTCATGTGGACTCAAACCCGTCTTTTTGTCAGGAATGCTTCTAAGACTCATCAGTACAAGGGGTAAAGCGTCAGGCCATTTCAGTGTTGTGGATGCACACATCTTTCCTAACCTAGATTTTATTGTGCCGTTTAACTGCTCAACCACTCCAGATGCTTCGGGTTGATAGTCACAATGCAGCTTCTATTCAATTTGTAATGCTGCACAAATCATCCGAATTATCTCATTATTAAAATGTGTTCCTCTATCTGTTTCTAAAGTGACTGGAAATCCATACCTAGGAATCAGTTCTCTTAGAAGAACCTTCTTGTCAGATAGGCTTCCACCCAACGAGAGAACAAACAGACAAAAACCAACACATATTTCAGCCCATTACATGGGGGTAGCTCAATGAAGTCCAATTGGAGACTGGTAAATGGCCCTCCTGCTCTTCCAATTCGTCCCCAACTAACAACTGTCTTTCTGCCTGGATTTTGTTTCTGACAAGTGATGCACCTCTAGCACAGGCTCTCTGCAATGACCCTGATTCTTGGGTTATACCATGACTGTTTGAAGAGTCTGATCATGGCATCTCTTCCAACATGTGCAATTCCCTGATATACCCTGGCCATATGGCAGAGTAAAGAATCTGGCAAGACTGGTCTTTCGTCAAAATAGACCCACACTTCGTCTTCTGCTCGCTTTCTACAACCTGTATTTCTCCAAATCTCCTTTTCCTCATCAGTTGCCTCTTCCTGCATCTGCCTCACTTCGTCCCAAGTTTCATATGTGGTTGTAAACATAAGATGGCATTCAGTATTTCCCCTTTCAATTGCTCTGTTTAAAGCCATTAAATTTCGTGCACAGAAACGCGCTATTTGGTCAGCGTATCTGTTGCCCTTCGTCACATAATCATCTCCTGATTTATGTGTGGCACATTTTACCACTGCAATTCTTTTGGGCAATTGCAAAGCATCCAATAATTCTTTTACAGTTTTGCTGTTACGAATAGGGGAACCTGAAGAAGTCGGAAATCCCCTTTTCATCCAGCTGTCCAAAATCATGGACAACCCCAAACCCATATTGGCTATCCGTGAATATGGTCACGCTCAGACTTTTGTCAATTTTGCACACTCAAATTAGAGCTATCAATTCAGCAATTTGAGCAGAATTTACCCCTTTTAGACAGGATGCTTCTAGAACTCCCCCTATGGTGCAAACAGCATAGGCAGTGCATAATTCGCCTTTCTCATTTCTTAAGCATGACCCATCCACAAATATCTCACAGTCTGATTCTTCCAAAGGAACATCCTCTATATCAAACCTAGGTTTGGTGCACAGTTCTATCACATCCAAACAATCATGATCCGCTTCCTCTCTCACTTCCTCACAACAAGAGTTTGGTAACACAGTTGTGCACCTCACCACAGTCACATTTTCAGCACCCAGAATCACTCTCTCGTACTTAGTCAGCCGAAGAGGTCAGGTATTGAGTCCGGGTTCGAGTTAAAAGGATCTCAACAGAATGTGGCACATACACTTTGACTGGATATCCCATCACAATCGCTTCACTTTGTTCCAGACTCACACAAGTTGCGGCTACTGCTTTCAAACAGCCTGGTAACGCTGTCGCCACTGAATCCAAAGTAGCAGAAAAATATGCTACTGGACGTCATGCCATTCCATGTTTCTGAGTAAGGACTGAAAGTGCACATCCATCTCTTTCGCAACAGTACAAAGCAAAATCCTTTGCATAATCTGGCATTCCCAATGCAGGTGCTCGACAAAGACTGTTTCTCAATTTCGTAAAAGCTTCTATACTTTCATCACCCAGCACAATCGGATCTTTTACATCTTTTTGTGTCAACATCTGTAGAGGTTTTGCAATCAGTGAGAAACCACAGATCCAGTGCCTACAGTATCCAACCATTCCCAAAAACATTTGCACTTCTTTCTGAGTTTTAGGTGGGCTCATTTGTTTGATCACACTAATTCTTTCTGGTGTCACCTTTCTGACTCCCTTTTCGATTTTGTGTCCTAGGTACTGGACCTCTTGTTTACAGAATTGCAATTTTGCTGCTGACACTTTGTGTCCTCCTTCTGCCAAATGGTTCAGTAAGGCAATGGTATCTGTCACACATGCCTCTCGAGTCTTTGATGCCACAAGTAGGTCATCAATGTACTGAACCAAGACTGAATTTCCTGGCATGATCAAAGTCTCCAGACATCTTTTCAGAATCTGGTTAAAGATTGAAGGACTCTCGGTATACCCTTGAGGAACTCGGCACCATGCCAAGACACGGTCTCCGAACCGGAATGCAAAAAGATATTGGCTCTCTGAGTGCAAGAGAATCGAGAAAAATGCTTGGCAAAGATCAATCACTGTGTACCATTCCGAATCGCATGGAATTTGGTAAAGGATTACTGCTGGATTTGGTACTACGGGACAGCAAAGTACCACAATCTTATTAATCTTTCTTAAATCCTGTACTACTCTATATTTTCCGCTTGGCTTTTTAATTCCTATAGTGGACGAATTACAAGGACTACTCATTATTTCTTTCAAGATTCCCTGTTCAATCATTTGATCACTCACAGGAGTGACTCCCCCAATTACTTCTGGACTCATTTTGTACTGAGGAGTGTTTGGATACACAGCACCCTCTTTCACTGTAACCTGAATCGGGTATACATTTGTCATTAGGCCAATTTCTTTTCCTGTAAAATCCCATACATCTGACGTCACTGTACTTCTTAATTCTTCAGGCAATCTCTCTTCTGTGAGAAGTGAAAACAACTCATCCACTTCTGTCCCTTGTTTCGCTAACATCATTTTGAATTCAACGTCCTCATCAGGTGTCTGAAACGCAATACCATCCGGTGTACAGTAGATGGTACAATTCATCTTGCATAACAAATTTCTACCTAAGAGATTTACTGGACTCGAGTCACATACCACAAACCGATGCATGTCTCTGAAGTTTCCAATATGAACTTCTATTGGATTTGTGACTGGGGTTCTAATATGCTTATTTGAGACTCCTACTACTTGGATAGTTTCTCCCGAGAGGGGTAGGTTTGGAATTTCTGCTGCTCTCACAGTAGAACAGGTAGCACCAGCGTCCACCAGGAATGTAATATCATTACCTTCCACTTTTCCTTCGACAAATGGACCTGACTGATTTACCGCCAAAGATGCGCCAAGTACGCACTCTTCCTCCCCCCTCAGGCACCGTCATTGAGATGAGTCTGAATCATTCTCATTGCACTGCAACCAATATTGTGGAACCATTTGCACACTTTGATTCTTACCAATCTGGTCACCTCCGTGAAATCCAGTGTTCACACCGTACCTCTGCACCTGAGCATTCACATTATTTGGCACAGGAGCTTGTGGCACCTGTAACTGTGGAGTAACTACCTGCTGCTGCTGGTTCTCAATCACCTCATTCTGCATCTGTGGATTTAAATTTTGATTTACCCCATTATTATTTTGAGCAGATCTACACTCATTCTTCCAATGTCCAATCTTTCTGCACGCATGACAAGGAAATTTCTTCCTAGCCTCTTCTTTACTCATTTTACCTCTCCCTTTACCTCCATTGGGTACCTGACCATTTTGATTCAGTCCATTCATCTGAAAACCTGTCAGGGAATTATTATTTACTTCTTGTTGCTCTGCTACCTTCACATGTGCCCACATCATTTTCTCTTTTAGTTTCTTGTGTCTTGATTCAATGTCATCGCTACAATACTTCGCATACCTCAAAATGTCATCAATTGTTTTACTCTGCCAACAAATCAAATGTTGCTGAATCATATTACAAATCTCCGGTTTCAACCCAAACACAAAACGATACACAAAATGTCCCATATTTTTGTCTCCAATATTCTCAAATCCGCTGTACTGTTTAAATACTTGTAACAGCCTTTCATAGTAGGCATGCACTGACTCTTTCGGTTCTTGGGTCGTTCTGTCTAGCTTAACCCAATCTGTTTCTTTAGGGGAAATTTTTCCTTTTAAGAAAGTGATTACTTGATTATATTTTTTCATCACCTCTTCAGATGGTGCACCTGTTTTAGGGTCTCTAGGATATTCTTCTTTTGGCCAATCGACAGTGATCTTACATTCTGTCCACAAGTCTGCTGGAACAACAATCTCGAACAATCCATCCAAGTCCTTTAACAGAACCTTCGAGACCTTCACAAACCTTTCTACCTGTTTGTACCATTCAACTGGTTTCTCTCTTAATCTGGGGAAATCATTCGGAAAAGATAATATATCCTGTCTTGACCAAGGAACATGAACATATCCACCACCTAGTACTTCTCTCATGGGACACGCCCTTTCAACCTGTTCTGTTTCCTTTAATGGGAACATAGACACTCCTTTAATAGCTGCTTCTTCCTTCTTTTTCACCCATCTATTTTTCCATCGATCTACATCTCCCCATTTCTTCGAAATATTCATCAACTCTTTTATCTGTAACCTTTTTCCAGACGCATTCAAACTCTCCAGATCCTTTTCGGTAAATGCCAATCTGTACGATTTCTGCAACACCTTTGACTTCTCTATGTCTATTCCATACTCACTAGCAGCTTTGGATATTTTCTCATGAAGATTCCTTGCTCTCCAAGTAATGCTTTTACACAAAAACAATAATTCATCATCTCGGTAAGTCCCTAATCTGTCCGGACTTATTGTACCAATAATCATCTCTTCCAAATCTACTTTCAATTGACTCACATTTATACTCTGCAGTTGAGGTTCTTTCTTTTCCATTCCATTCCCTTTATCCAATCATTCAATTCTTCTGATGAAGGACCTGCTGAACTCCCTGTCATTGGAGTGACATTTGTCCCTATTGTCCTTGGATTATTTGTATACCTCTTCTAGGGGGTTTCCGTTATCATTTCACAAACCGGAAGATCTAACAATGTAATATTTGTGTCAGCCTGTCTATTCTCATTGACTACCATCTCCATTCCACTCCTGACATTACTCCTTGGAACTGCTAATGTATGTACTTTAGGTATATTCTGGTTTTCTCCAAACAAAGGAACTACAGGACATATTGTAACCGGTACCGTTAATGCTTCTGCATTTAGACTCAACTGATTTATTTTCTGAATCTGCTCTACATTTGCCTTATTTAGCATATCAAATTCTTTTTCTCGCATTATCCTAGCCATGTCCGCAATCTGTGGGATTAATGGATTTCCCATAAAGGGTGCATTTGGAGTCACCTCAACTGAATTTTCTTGATATGGCGGGGGTCTTTTGGTCATAATATCCTCTAATAACTCATCATCTGAATCATTTACACCATCTCTTACACTTGAAGTTTCTATGTGTTTCTTTTTCTCTTTACATTTACCTCCTGTCTGTTCGTCAGCAACTTAAACTGGGTACAAACCCTCGGTTACCACAGCTCGCCTCCATCGTTTCATTGTGTCCTCTCTTCTCTCAAAAGGGTACCTAGTCATTACATTTCTGTATCTCCTACCTCCCCGATATTTCTCCCTTTCCATGGCTTCTACTTCCCATTCCTCTAATGCTTCATACTGTGTAGGCATGGGATTTGGCTCTAATGAATTCATTCTATTTCTCAGATTCTGCAAAATCCTCATATTAAACGAACCATGCTCTGGAAAAGCTAAAACACCATCATCCTTTGTATATTCCACCCAATTCTCTAACCATGTACACTTATGGTATCCTCGCTCCAACATCATATAGGAAGCAGGCGTTCCTGGAGGGGGAATAAGAATTCCCTCTCTAGTCACTATTGGTTTATCCTTCTTAAAGAAATTCTTTATTTTCTTTAACAACTTCATTTTTCTGACTCTTTACGCAAATGTATCACAACAAAACACACTAAGAATCCTTTCTGTAATTCTTATTCTATTTGATGCTTCTCGTCCATTACCAACGCGGCTCACACCAACTAGCCAATCACAGCTCTCTACGTATCTGCTATCTCGACCAATGTCAGCGCGGCTCACACCAATTAGCCAATCACAGCTCAGTACCCGCCCGCTGCCTAACCAATGCCAGCGCTGCTTTTTCTGACGTCAGTATTACTCCTTCTACTGACCCTCCCTTTACAAAATAATACGGCAAGGTATTTCTAAATACTTTTAATCAAAAAATGTGATTAGTAACAACACAAAACAATGCTACCTTGTCTGTTTCACTAATTAAAGAGATAGTTTTCACTTTTTCCAAAAGGTTTTCTTCACTACGAGTCCTAATAACGTCCAGCGCTATTTTACTCTTCAAACAAGCTCCGGGTGGACCTATTACTCCTCTAGGGATAAGGCCAAAGTTTTGCAAGAGGAGTTTTTGGTGTGAAAAGAGGTCTTGGTACTCCCCTGGGGATAAGGCTAGAGTTTCGGAAGTGGACCCTTCGCTATTTCAGACACTCTATTCACATACAAAATTTCCCTAAATAGAACACCTTCAGCCCTCCGTAGCTTTGGTGTTATTACAACAGACAAAGTACTTCTGCAGTGTGATTTCTTTACCACACTCTTCTTCTGCCCATTTCAGGCTAGTTCCATTACCGGGATTCCTCAGGTATCTCCGTACCTGTACTTCTAGACAACATAGAACAGGACACTAAATTTTTGTGTTAAGAACATATAATCAATAATGGATAATCATTACCAAACTAATCAATAATGAAACCGTCCTCTGCTACCAAGAAACTGATCCAGCGCGAGGCCAATGCCTAATCAGGGATCAATACTCAATAATATCACAGAACAATGGCCCATACACATTCACCCAAATCCCTGATGCGCTGGGGTCAATTTATATATGTTCAATTCTTTTCCTTCTAAAATTCATGAATGGCATCCTCAAAATACTTATCCAACTTTTTTCATCAACTTTCCTTCCACTTTTTTTTTTTTTTTTTAACAGAGTTTTATATAGCGCGAACTTGACCCGAATCGGGTATCAGAGCGCTTTACATAGCACCAGTTGCATTACATGAGGACACATTCTTTTTTGTTAGGCACAGGGAGATTAAGTGATTTGCCCAGAATCACAGGATGTTCAGCGTCATTGCCGAGACTTGAACCCAGTTCCCCAGATTCGAGGTCGACCGCCCTAGCCGTTAGGCCAACTCCTCTCCCACTTGGTCGATAAACCAATTAGTTGAATAGTTGATGGTAATGATACTACTACCTAGCTAGTCATTCAATCAACTAAATGAACACAGACTCTCGTTGAAGTTAATAAAGTTTTATCTCACATTAAATGATAAAATGCTCAATGCATACGGTCACAAATGCAAACAATGAACTCACAAAGGGAGAGAAAAACATCAGCAATTTCAAATAGAGACAAACTCATCAATAGATACTGACATTGTGCATGAAGGAGTGGATAGATGAAGAGACAAAAGTTTCAGAGACAAAATACATTTGCAAATAAAATTGTGCAAGAACGAGTCAGAATAATACAAACCCGACGGATCTGTAGAAAACCACCCCTTTGGCCTAAGTGATGGTGGGGGTCCCCTGAAATAGAGTCAGGGGACAAAGATTTCAGGGACAGGATCAGGACAGGACAGGAACAGCTAGGCCTCTCTGCAAACCGACGAACATCGACGCATCTCCCCTCTCTCTCTCTCTGAAGCCAGCCTAACTTAACCACACCCCTAAAGGCACCCCAGTTATACCCTAAAACCTACATGCCCGTCCCACATCAGTTGTAACATTTAACATAACTAAACAGTTGATTGGTGGACTTTGGGGGTGGTATGTCACACCATGGTGACTTCACTCAGACTCTAAACATATTCATTGTTTTATGCCCATTCCCATGAACTCATAATTGTTCCGTTCACACGATTTAATCCATGTTACAATTGTATATAATTTTAAGCAATGTCCGCGGAAGGAGTCTTTCTGACCCGCGGTCCGTCGAGTCCCTTGGCAGACGATCATCACATTGGCCTTCAACCCTTTCACTTCTTCTGCTGTGCTCAGCGCTTCAGCGTGCCTTTGTCAGATCAATTTCACTCATTTATCCAACCCCTCCTTTATTCGGCTAATTTAGGGGGAAATGGCGTCTCATCCAGCTCACTATAGCAAATGGAAAATGAACATTCATTAATTATGTGATAATGTAGTTTTCACTGTTCACCACCCACCATTGCACTATTCCCTGTTAACGTTTTTCCTAGCATAGCTTTACGCAAAAACGATATTATTTATAATTTCAAAGCAAGCTGCAACATGCAAACTATGAAATGCACATGTGGCCTAGTAATCCATTGTTTCTTGTTTCTTTCAAAGCATAATGTAAATACGGTTTTAGTTCTTTCATGTGTTATCTCACGTTAGTGCATGCATGCGCAAAGCAGTTTTCCCTTGTGTTCATGTAAGGTGCACGTTAATTTTCTATTACTACTTACTGTTAGTACGTATTATGGGGGTATACATTCGAGCAGGTTTCTTTTTGTGAAATCCTGTTCCATCAATTGTATATCGGCTGTGGAATTTTTTGTATTTCTTTTGTGGTTTTAACAAACCGAATAAAGATTGTTTGACTTTGATCAAGCCAAGTGTGGCAGTGAAAGACAGAGCCACGGTTCCAAACTACAGTTCTGTCATTTACTTATGCGCTCTTCCTAGTGGAGGCACAAACTGTTTGTGTTTAGGCTGGAAAGAGTACATATTTTTGTGTCATCAGGCACACTGTCCTGTTCTCTGCCAGATGCATGCATTGCAGAGTGCACCACGAATCAGGGACACAGTGCCCAAATTGTAATTCAGTGCCATGTTAGCAGAATGAAATGCAGGAGCATCAGCAAAATGTAAACAGGCGTCCAAAAGACTTGTGGACCACGTCCCTCGAACAAATCCACTCTAGGCCCTGTGCAGGGAAGATGGAGATGGCCAGAAGCCTCCATGTTTGTGCCAAAGTCCCCAGAGTGGAAACAAGTAAAGTGCCTAGCGATCCCGCTATTGCCGCCATACTTTAACTTTCAGCAACCCCGCTGCCTGGCAACATCTCTCATTTTCCAATGGATTAAACAACCTTGAGTTAAGCATTTATACATGCATTTTGCCAAACACAATTCATAATTACCAAAAAATTCTGAGAATTGTAGGGCAACCGGTGCTGTGTGTTGTCTACACTGTCAGCCCATTTTCTGTGTTTAATTATAGGAAGGAATATACATTATGCATGCTGGTATACAGTAGGGTCCAGATTAACCAAAAACTTGGTTCAACTCCACGTACAGCACACACTATGAAAATAAACCTCACAAGATTCAAAACCATGCCACCCGAATCCAACTCCACAAACGCTCACACCGATCTCAGGTCACAGTGGAGTGTGATAGTGCAGCACCCACTCCCGAATCCCGATGAACTGCCCTCACTGGATTGTAGCACACAAAATGCAACACAATCAGCACAGCTCCGAACTCCCTCATCGGACATCACCGGCATTGCCAAGAAATGAGTCAGTTCGTCTCACTGCCTCTCCATCAAGCTCCGGAGAGCGGAATGTCGAGGCCACCACTGCACCGCCAACCCCGTTTTTTCTCTTGATTTCAACGATATGGATACTAACATAATAACAGGCAAAAACCCTATACGGCCCTCCAGACAGACAGACAAGTAAAACACTGCCCGAAGGCCCAGGCAAGCAACATGTAGAAGCAACACGTAGCCCCGGCCTCTCTAGCAGGCGGCAGAGGCCCAATGCTTAGGCCTTACTTATCAACCACTTATTGAGAGATGGCCCGCTGCAGCTCCCCGCAGGTACCAGGTGCGAGCTTTCGTGGGCTGCAGAAGATTATTTTTTGATTCTTACTTCTCTCTGCTGCTGCTGAAGGCCCAGCCAAACTGTAATTTCACTTCAAGCCCCGTTTGTTCTTTCAGAGCTCATCTCACACAAGAGACTGGAAGGATGAAAGTGCTCAGTCGTGCCTGCCGTGCAGTGTCCACCGCAACACACACACAGGACATGAGAGTGACTGACTACTGACTCATTATCCGGATGTTCGACAACGAAGAGGAACACCTGTAACTGTGCCTCAACCAGGCGAGGCGTGCATGGAGGTTGTAGAGTCAGCCCAGCCTACAGTCCTGCCCCGCAACTCCTGAGCCAATGTAGACGCTGCTCCCTTGCTATTAAACTGCACGAGAGAGCAGCGTGAGGATTGGCTCGGCCAGGCACTGCCACCACTCCGTAGGAGATTTGGAGGCTCTGCCTGTAATCCCCTGGGCTTGTACATTACACAGGTAGGCGGGGTTTAAGTGCGCATGCCAGGCTGGTCGGAGCAAGGCACCTGTCCAACCTCACATGCGCACTTCAACCAAGCAGGACATCAGCTGAACCTCTCATAAGCCCCTCCCCCACCCACGTCCTCAGGCTGTAATGTAAACAAACTTTGCTAGGCCATGCCGCGCACATCGCAGCTAATCAAACCTGCTGATTGTAAGCATTTATTATATGGTCTGCCGCCCGCCCGGGGGCAACAAAGTAAATAGGAGGGCAATACCCCCACGCCCCAATAAAGGACCCACCGCTGAAGTCCTGGGGTTTTAAGTGTTATACTTATACCCCACAATATCATGGTTCTCTTTGTGTCAAGGGTCTCTGAACCCAGTCCAAACCAGTCCTGTCCTCCCTGGTGCAGCATGACCACAGGTGGCGGAGACAGCATAGTGCAAAAGGACACACAGCCTATTCAGGTGCAAGCGAAACTTCTTACACCACTCTATATGCAGACCAGCACTATTCAGCCTTGCGATGAGTCACCCAGGCAAGGCAGGGCACACCTCAACGACTCCAGTGACTCTTTAGAGTGAATGCACATCCCAGCTCCTGTCACTCAAACACCAGAGGCTGAATACAAAACCAGCTAGAGGCACAAAGAATGGTAAAGTAAGAAAATGTCCACTTTCTAAAACTGGCATTTTTAAACACAGAATTTAAAAACCACCTTTACCAAAAGGTGTGTTAATAAATTCTGAGTTCAGAGAGCCTAAACTCCAGTTTTCTATCTTGTCCCTACTGCGAGTTACACCTGTAAAATTGTTACAGTGCAGCCCCAATGATAAGCCTATGGGACAGATAGCCTTTCAATAGTGAAAAATGAAATACACAGTATTTTACTATCAGGACATGTCACACACACCAGTACATGTCCTACCTTTCACATACACTGCGCCCTGCCCATGGGGGTACCTTGGGCCTACCTTATGGGAGCCTTACATGTAAGGAAAGGAAAGGTTTGGACCTGGAAAGTGGGTGCACTTGCCAGGGCAACATGGCAGTTCACAACTGTGCACGCAGACACTACACTGGTAGGTCTGAGACACATTTACAGCGCTACTCATGTGGGTGGCACAACCAGTGCTGCAAGCCCACTAGTGGCATTTAATTTACAGGTCCTGGCACACACCATGCACTTAACTAGAGACTTACCAGTAAATCAAATATGCCAATCATGGATAACCAATCATATCACAATTTATAAGGGGTGTATATGCACTTTAGCACTGCTCAGCAGTAGTAAAGTGCCCAGAATCCTATAGCCAACAAAAACAGGGTCACAAAAATAGGAGGCAAAAGGCAAAAAGTTTGGGGATAAACCTGTCAAAAGGGCCAGGTCTAACAAGAACAAAGGCTGATCTGCATGTGTCTGGGTTTAATCTGAGGTGACATGGTGGGCAAAAAAACAATGGACTGGGATGCGGCTTGGGTAATTACCAATGGCTGAGATTATTTCAAGCAGTCCATCCATTACTTTTTTGTTTACTTCAATGAAATTCATAAGCATTCCCTCTCTTTGTGTCCGATATTGAAGTTTCCCATGGTGCAGAATCAGTTGTCAGTATTTGCTCTCACTGTTACTGGGGTGAAAAAAAGACTGATAAAGCATGTTAGAACAGCAAGAAGCGAATATTTATCAATGTTTAATCATCTACTTTCCGCTCTGAGCAATGTCAATCCAACAGCCTAATTAACAATTGTTGGACTTGGCCCTTTTTGACTAAAGTTCCCTAAACTTTTTGCTTTCCCCTAGACCTTTTTTCTGACATGGTGTTGCCAACTTAGATGCTTTGGACACTTTACCACTGCTAAACAGTGTCAAAGTGCAAGTGCTCCCTGTATAAAGTGTAATGGTAATTGGTTGTCCATGATTGGTATGTTTGCCTTACTAGTAAAGTCCCTAGTAAAGTGCACTATGTGTGCCAGGGCTGGTAATGCAAATGCTACTAATGGGCCTGCAGCACGAATTGTGCCACCCACACAAGTAGCCTTAAAGAGGGAAGTCAGGCCTGCCACTGCAGTGCCTGCGCGCAGTTTGTTAAACTGCCATGTTGTTCTGACAAGTGCACCCACTAGCCAGACCTTACCCTTCCCTTTCTATGCACATCAGACACCCCTATGGTAGGTCCAAGGTACCCCCTGGGCAGGGTGCAGTGCATGTGAAAAGTAGGACATGTACTAAGGTGTGTACCATGTCCTGACAGTGAAATAATCTCCATTTCGTTTTTCACTGTGGAAAGGCCATCTTGCCCATAGGATAAAATGGGGAGGCTGTGTAATATGTTTTCCAGCCTATCTTCCCAAAGGCTTAAGATGGAGAGGTGAAGTTTAGTGTGCCTGAACTCACAATGTAATAACACATCTTTTTATGAAGGTGGTTTTTGCATTGTGTGTTTAGAAGCCACTCTTTTAGAAGTGGCTGGGTTTTTGTGCTCTAACATTTCTGTGTGTCTCTGCCTGGTTGTGGATCGACTGTCTGGATTTGACAGTGATAGGATCTGGGGAATGTCTTGACCCAGGGGAGGAGGTGAGACAGCAACAGGCTGACCTGCATCTGGAGTGTAGGGGGGAGGAGTAGCCCCTAGAGGTGAAGAGGCCTGGGCGGCAGCCATACACCTATAGCTCCATCCCCTGCTGAGTGATTGAGGATCCAGACCCCCACTATCAAAGGAATAAGGTGTCACTGGCAGGGAGGCACCCAGAACTGGTTTGAACAGGGGTCAGTGCCCCCCTGAACACAAAGACTTCAAAGACATTTAGGGGTATAACTATGAGAGCTGAAGCCCCTGAACTTTGGAGAAATGGATTGATCAAGATTGAACAAGACTGAAGCTACTTCGTGGTCAAGAGGAACCTTTGCCAAGGAAGAAACAGCTGAAGAGACTGAAGGAAAGGACTGACCCTTGCTGTGTGTTCTGGGGCTGGCCTGCAGTTTGCTGCTTTAACCAAGGAGAGGCTAAAGGGACTTTTTGCTGTGTGCTGTGTCCCCCTGCTTGAAAGGACTTTGCTGTGTGCTGTGTCCGGAAGTAACTTATCCCCAAGGGCCCGAGGTGAGCTGGCTCCCTGTTGCGGAAACTCAGGAACACAAAAGTTTCCAGGAGAGTCTCAGCGACGCTGTGTGCATGTGCTTTTTGCAGCCTGAGACCCTCGTAAGAATTGCCCTGTGATCGTGGGCATCTGGAGTCCAAGCGAGTCACAGCGATGCTGTGTGCGTGTGCTTTTTGCAGCCTGAGCCCTTCGTGAGGATTGTCCTGTGATCGTGTGCACCGGAGTCCAAGTGAGTCTCAGCGACGCTGTGTGCATGTGCTTTGTGCAGCCTGAGACCTCCGTGAGGATTGCCCTGTTATCGTGCACACCCGGAGTCCAAGTGAGTCTCAGAGACGCTGTGTGCGTGTGCTTTGTGCAGCCTGAGACCTTTGTGAGGATTGCCCTGTTATCAGGCACACCCGGAGTCCAAGTGAGTCTCAGCAACGCTGTGTGCGTGTGCTTTGTGCAGCCTGAGACCTTTGTGAGGATTGCCTTGTTATCATGCACCCGGAGTTCAAGTGAGTCTCAGCGACGATGTGTGCGTGTGCTTCATGCAGCCTGAGACCTTCGTGAGGAGTGCCCTGTAATCGTGCACCCGAAGCTCAAGTGAGTCTCAGCGACGTTGTGTGTGTGTGCCCTGTTGCAGCCTGAGATCTTCGTAGCATCAGCGGCCCGGACCGACAGCCCCGGAGGAGCCGAGCCGCTGGCCCGAGCCCGCCATTGCCAGAGTGGGACCTCGAACCAACCTCGTCGAGGGAGGGCCGAGTCCCACTGCCCGGAATTCACAAAGTTTGCATCGGAGGCCCAAGTCGCGGGAAGAGGAGAGGAGAGCGAGGTCGCACCCCCATGTAACGTGTGTCGATGCCTGGGGCGGGGTGCGGGCTCGGAGGGAGACGCTCTCAGCCTCTCCCATTCCTGCAGTGTGAGCCTCTGCTTCGGCTCGTATCGCGGCCCGTACTTGCCAGCGGAGTGGCAGTATCGGGGCCGGAGTGCGGAGCTGCACTTTTTGTTTACACCATACCCGTGTGGGGCAACTGTTGACAGAGGCTGACTGCGAGTCAGTACGAGTGGCGGAGAGACCGCCTGAGGGACCGTGATCGGTGCTTGAGTGTATTACGCATTGCATTGTTTCTGCATAACGAACTACCTGATTGTTGCGTTACGCATTGCATTATTTTTACATTGCAAAGTGCCTGATGCTAGCATTACGAACTGCATTATTTCTACATTGCAAAGTGCCTGATTCGAGCATTTCGAACTGCATTATTTCTACATTGCAAAGTGCCTGATTCTAGCATTACGAACTGCATAGCATTGCATTAGGACTGCAGTGGAACGTTTAGAAGTGCTCATTAATATCGCCAGAACTTACAAGGGCTGCTGGCCTAACAACCGGCCAGGAAGAATATGTTGGATTTATATTGTGTGGTCTTATCGTATATCTTTTTATATAAATTTATACTCGTTTTTATGAAACTTCGTGTGGAGTCCATTTGTGGTGTCATCATTGGGTTGCTGTGAGCGTGGTTGCAAATACTTTACACATTTGCCTTGAAGATAAGCCTGGCTGCTCGTGCCAAGCTACCAAGGGGGTGAGCGGGGGCTATCTGAGAAGGTGTCCTTCCTTTCCCTGACGAGAGAGCGGGGGTCCCTATTTGGCCTAAGGTACCTACCTCAGCCAACCAGGGATCCCAGGTCTAACAACAATTTATATTCCACAGCTAACAAGATAGCGAAAAGTATATAAGCAGTCACTGCAGTAATAGAGCAAGAGCTAGATGCCTACAATGTCATGAATAAACTGTCAGTAAGTGTGAGCAAATCCACGATTCTGATGTTTGGAATAGTTTGAAAATTAGAGGCGATTTGAAAATACTAGGAAATCTTGCCAAACAGCCATCAGTTCTCTCTAGTTGGAGAACCGCAGTTGCTTTTGGTGTGACCAAAGTCGTTTGGCTGACTGGCTCTCCAACACCTCCCGCAACCTAAGCTGCTGGGAACTTTGGAATCCTTGTTCCAAAGTGGAGGGAGCCAGTCACCATCCCAACTGATCAAGAAGGTATTGTGTGACTGGGAAGGGAGTTTCATAGTACTCTGATCTTGGAGACCAATGCTGAAGAATTTGACAAACACCTTTACCTAGATGAATCCTTGCCTGAGGAGTAATGAACAGCGTAACTGCCAAAAGAACTAAAAAAAATAGAAAAGAAGGAAATTAATATTATTAGAATATCCAGTTCCTCTTTAAGGAAAATACAGAGAAGCAAACCCTTTCTCCATAACTATCATTCTCTCCGGACATGCAAAGCTATTATCTTACTGGTGTAAGCGATTTGTCAATTTCGCTCTTCAGGCTAATGGAAGGAAAAATGTACCTAGATCTGTTCTGAACCATGCCCCGTTATATCCCAGGCTCTGATTAGGGGACAGATGGGACTTCTCCCAATTTAATAGGAAATCGAAATTCTGGCGAGCCTGAATCACCACCTCTGTACGCCTCAAAGTATGTGCATAAGAAGGGGAATTAATCCAAAAATCATCCCAATAAGCACCCATTCTGCTTTTCCGATTGCAAAATAAGGATATCACTGGAGCTAGAATCTTTGTAAAGACTATTGGATGGTCTTTAAGCTAAATAGGATGACCCACAATTGTCAGTGTTGTCCCCCACCTCAAACCTTACAAACTTCTGATGGGACCCTGCAATCTGGACATACAGATATGCATGTTGTAGGTCGAGTTTTGTGAGAGATATCCTCCAGCACCCAGTTGTTGGTTAATGAAGAAGCCCATTGATCCAAGAACAAAGGTAGATGATTCCATCTCCTGCCATTCGGTTCTATTCTACACCAAACTTGGATTAGTCAGGGGCGCTACCTCAAATTTCTTTGAGCCCTGAAGTCTGATGGGAGGAATTTTTGCTCTGAGCATTCTTAGGATAAAAGTGATATCTGTTGAAAGAAAAGTCATACTTTCTACATCTGTACCCTTCAAAAATTTCTTATTTTCGCCAAAATATTGGTGCTTGTGATGGAAAGTCTGAGCATGCTTTTGGTTTTTGAATGATTTATGTTGAAACTCTTCGTGCTCATTTCCATAAAATGTATTCCCAACAAAAGGTATTCTTACCAGATAATTTTTCTGAGCTACCTCTGCCTTACTTCATCTAAGACTTAGCTGGCACTGGCAGCTACCACTCCACCTGGAGCCATGGCTGATGCTGTTGGGTTATGGACCACAACCTCTGAAAAAAACCAAGCTTGAACTTTCATGTGACCCAAAAGTTGAGCAGTCTTCCTGTTGTAATCTCCTCTTTTCCCGTACCTCCAGAATTTAGAAAAATGGGTCTGTAAATGCTTGACATAGCCACATAGATCGCAGACCTCATTGATGAGCTCAAGCCAGCATAGGGTATTTTCAATGCACTCTTCACTGGGTCAAATGTGACAGAGTCCTCTGTCAAATGGTTAGGCTGACCCACCAAGCTGGCTAAGTTAGGATCTATGAGAAGGGATTTGTTGGAGCCCCAGCTCACTCAGCGCCAGAGTGTACAGCCTGCCCATGAATTATGGGATGGGAAACGTTATCCCGATCGTTGCATTCCTCCTATAAAAGTCCCCATATGGCTGGAATGATAGGAACCTTTTGAAAGGTAAGTCTCAAAAGTTGCTGAAACATCTCCCCAACAGTACTAGGCCGCTGTTCTCCGACAGATATCTGGAGGTTGAAAGAAAGGCAAGAAATTACTGGTTTAAGCTCTTCTTTATGTATGTATTTTCTTCTAGGAGAAGCAGGATCACCTGGAATACTCACTTCCTCCTCATCGTAGTCAGGAAACGCCCAGGAATATCACAAAGAAAGTGAGGAGACTGAGTACCATCAGGAATGTCTAGAAACTGCAAAGAAGATGAATACAAACCCGCTCTGTTTGTCATAGGCATCCAAAACTGATTTAACCATCTCCTGAATATTCTTTTTAGGTCGAGCCTAGCGCAGCGCGCATGCGCTGTGCTAGGAGATGACCTTTTGGAATCGGTCTGCACTTTCCTAACACTCGTGCGTGTGGCGGCATCCACCTTGCGGGAGCAAGCAGCGGCGCGCAGGGGCCATCTGTTTCTAATTAGCGTGGCTGCACGCGCTTGTTTACATTTCTCTACTCTCTCTCCCCTGCCTGTCTCACCCTCACCCTCCCTTGTCAACCGTCACCTCCTAAACAAGTTTGTGGCTTGTTGATCTCTGCCAATTACTGTGCTACATATCTAACGTTACTAAAAATGCACCTAAGGAAATTAGCCAGATGTACTGCAGTACCTCAAGTCAGGCCGTAATTTCTTTTGCGTTACAAGATTAACTTCGTAATGTTGCAATTTCATTAAAATTGCGAAATTATGAATTTCCCTTTTAATTAAGGCTCTGGTAAAATACTCCTCTTTTCACATAATTATGATTTTTTTCAACAAAATACTTTGTTGGAAAAAAGTCAAATAACGACCAATTCACTATTTTTCCCCACAAAACATTTTTTTTGCATACTTTTTCTCCCGCAGTTAAAAAAAAGTAGGACATTTTTGGAAATTCACATGGTTAGTCCATAGACTGTCACAAATGTAAACTCCCACTATTCCAACACCTTCAACTGAAATGCCTTCCTCTGCACAAGATTATGCCAACCCACAGGAAGAAGGTGATGCGCATCGCCTACTTTATAGAGACGGTCAGGGGCATCACCCACTTTTCAGATTGTGTACTCTCTCACTCTGCCACCATTGAGTAAAGCCCCTCATCCAGGTCAGTGGTAAATCACGCCTGGAAATCCCTTGACATGGAAGTTCTGTTCAGCAGTGTGTATCGGTCTTGCGAAGTCAAAAGCCATTGATGCCTCCACTTGATACTTTACATGATGATTTCTCAGCTTTACCCATGGCTGCCGTGGCTACAAATTCTTATTTGTTGTCTAGTTGAAAGTAAATTAGCAAATGGTTTACAAATGTCTTGGGCAAAGCAAAGCAAAACAGAAAAAATGAGAACAGAAATATGTTGGAGATGTAAGTATGACCCACCAGTGATACAAAATGATACTGTAATGCAGAAGAGTGTATTATAGTCAGAGAATACTTGATGCATCTTACCGGGTCAGTATGACTTCGGTCTGTCATGGGTACTCACTGTGACAGTCTACATATATTTCCTTACCCAGTAGCCTCACATCTCAGTCACCACTTGGAGATGCTTCCTGTATCTTTTTATTATTTACCCAGCAGATACTAGCCTCTGCTGCACAGGAGGTACATTCAAGGTGTACCTCCACCTACAATGAACAGAGGCTACTGCCTCATCGCCAGGTGATGGGGAGAATGATGGTTGGTGTCAACTCACTCATGCACCAGTGCGTAGATGCCTTTTTACCTGTTCCCATGAGAGAGGTGTCTACTGCCTAAGCAGCTATCCTTTCACATCCGCCTATAAACAGCTGACGCCCACACATCATGTCGAACCTGTGTGATGCCTGATCCAGTCTCTTGTGTCTCTTCTGCGATGTATGACCGCTTTCATCGAATCCCTCATTGGCATAGCCAATATGTCTCACTTTTGGGACCTTATAAGTATTTAGTTATGCAGCACAAATATCCTTGGTGCAACAACATCAACTGTTGCATGGCTAAACACTTATAAGATCCCAAAGGCGAGACCTATTGGCTATGCCAATGCTTGCTTATATTATGAGAGACACATGCGATCTCCCTTTAGCAAATGTCTTTACCCTATCCTCCTTAGGAGAAGGAGGAGACAAAGGGTTCTTCTCACGGGAATGCTTGTTCATTTTAGTCTAAAGCAGGAGCTCCCCAGTCTGGATGCAAAAAGGAGCAGCTCACCTTAAATATGAACTCCTGGAGCATAAAAAGAGTAGACCTAAGAAATGTCTGGCCTTCTTTCATTTTCTTCTGATAGATAAGATGTTTATGAAAAAGCACAAATCTTCATCCTTAATAATATGCATCCATCTCACTTTTTCTTTTATCTTTTAAAAAAATGAAGAAACGAAAATTTATACAAAAGGCTTGATACACCTCAGAAATGAAAGTCTCAAACAGCCATGCGCCACTGACATCTGAATGAAACTAATATTCTTTGTTTCATTTATAAACTTGTTGTAACAGAGAACAAGTAAAAAGAGTAGAACAGAACTTCCCGCAACATCCATAGCAGGACAACTGGGATGCTCGAGTCCCCACCTAGGAGCAGAGTGTAAGATCCAGCAAGTGTGGGCTCCTGCGCTGCCACCTGTATACAACAAAAGCGCTCTTCCCAACCCAGTGGCAGAGCAAGAATTAAGGCAAGGGCAGGCCCCCTGCACCACCTCCTCAATTTAAAAAACACAAAACATGCTCTTCCTGACCCAGCAGAAGAAGGCAAAGTGAGGCAAGACCGACCCGGTACCTTTGCCTACATGTAAAAAGCAAAACAGGAGGCTCCCAACTCAGCAGGGAGAGCAAAGGATACAGCAAGTGCAGGCCCAGGCACAGCCGCTTTCGACACAACAAACAAATATATATATAAACTTAATTAGAGAGCCCCTCGCAGTCTCGAAAGAACAACAGTGTAATAGCAACTTCCGAGGCTATGAGGAAGTAGCACCTATGAAAGAACAAGCATTTGCAATGCAATAGGTCTCGCAGTTGTGAGAGTTTGAGCTATTGGCATTGTAAATGGCAATGCCTTTTATTTACGTGTTGGTTTTCAAAACATAAATAAAAGGCATTGTCATTTAGAATGCCAATAGCTTAAACTCTCGCAAAAGCGAGACCTATTGCATTGCAAATGCTTGTTAAGCATTGTTCCTCTGACGCTTCTGTCGAGCCAGACAGTGTTCAGGAAATGTGTGGTGGGGAGAGTGTGCCATTGTGCTACTGTCCAAGGCAGCAGAAGCGGTCTGCCCAGTGTAAGGAAGCAGTTCCTTCACCCAACAGGAAATACCACCAGAATCGTAAAACGAAGCTCAGTGTAGTGAGGGGAGTTGAGGGTGAGCCGCAAAAGACAGCAGGACGAGGAAGCAAGTCTCAGAGCAGCAAAGCCAATCGAGGAAAGAGGGGCAGCTGACCTCGAAGCAAGTGCCAGCCGACTACAGCGAGGCAAGTTGTACTCCTTATGAGTAATGCGGGGGGAAAAACTCACAGAGGGGTGGGGGCGTTTGTTAAAGAGCTTTTTATAACTATGTAAATTCTGTTTGTAAAAAACACAATTTTAGGGCCGCTCTGATGTGTTGGTTTTCTGTTTTTTAAGAGGCCTATTTCCCAGACATCCTGTGCAGAAACGCCTTGGTCCTTTCAAGTCTAGATTACGCCAGTGGACTGTAATCATACTCTGCAGACTTCAGCAAATCCAGAACATTACATCTTCTATACCTACACACCGTGACCATATCACCCAACTCTTCGGGATTACACTGGCTTCCCTTGGCAAGGCACAGCTTTTTCATGGCCGGCTTCACTCACAGCCATCCATGATGCAGTGCGGCGGGGCCACATGGGTGAAGGCCGCAGCAGCGTCTGAAATAAGGTAGGCACACACTTTAGTTCTATGTTGGCTGGAAGACCACGAGCGGTCTCCGGCTGTTTATTTATCCCCTCGGGTCGAGCCTGCCCCGAGGGGTGTATGGATGCATGGGGTGTGCAACATTGTAGAGAAGAGCCCGGTTGACTCTCTACATCCCTCCTTTCTTTTAGTGATAGAGTCTTCGGCACTTCAGGCTCAGGGAGAGGTACATACAAAGTCTTTCAGTCTTTGACTGGGCGCAGGGTTCGGCCGGAGACCATACCTCTGGCTCCGGGAGCTGGAACTAACCACTGCGTCTGCTGAGGTGCTCAGTGTAGACCTTGTCGTCACATCTTGACGGAGTCGATTAGGCCCGGGGCCAGCCTCTTCCCGATCTACTTGCGAACTCCTCTGTGAAGAACTCAGCAACCCTGGCGAGCCAGGCGGGGTGAGACTTGGGGTGTCTTCGGGACATTCGGCCTCTTCTTGGCCAGGACTTTGATCATAGATCTTCTTGAAATTAGACACGTTCCTTGTGACCGACTGCTGGCCACGCTGGGCAGTGACCATGGTTCCTTGAATGCCCACCACGGCTCATAGGGTGTCCTGAACTTCCAGCCAGGGTGCCTGTCCTTAACCACTACACGATCCTCCACTCTCAGCTGTGGTTCTCGGACCCGACGGGCTTCGCTCGCCTTGTGGTTTGCCATGGCTCTTCTCGCTTGGACGGCATCGTTGTCCCGTTCCGGGGGCACCCACGAGGGATCTGTCGGGATGCCATTGCGAGGTGGCCTCTTGAAGAGCAGATGCGAAGGAGCACACTTGGTCGTGCTGTGTGGCGTCTGACGGTAGGCATCAAGGAACTGGTCTAACGCGGCTTCCGTGTCATCTCCTTGGTCTACTGCGATGCGCAGGGCTCAATTGAGTGTTCGCATGAGACGCTCCACCTCCCCATTGGTTTGAGGCCATAACGGGGTGATCTTCCGGTGGTGGATTGCTTTTCGGTCTAGGTACTCTTGGAATTCCCGGCCTTGGAAGGGTGGTCCATTGTCTGTCCGAACCTCTTCTGGTAGGCCCATGAGTGCAAATGTCTTGTTTAGGACTCTTTGGACATGTGTGAATGCCGTTGATGCCACTATTTCTACTATGGGGAACTTTGAGAAGGAGTCAACCATCAGCAACATGGTGCGCCCATCCGGGAAGCTTCCAAAGTCGAGACTGACCTTGGTCCACGGGGTGTCACTGGGTTCTTCGGTGATCACCGGCGCCGGTGCCGATCTCCCCCTGTGATGGTGCAGGCATGGCACTGTCTCACCATTTCTTCCACCATGGAATCCATTGCCGGAAACAAGACTTTGTTCCTCAGCCTGGCCTTTGTCTTGGCCATCCCGTGGTGTCCATCATGCGACAACAGGAGTATTCGTCTCTGCAGCCTCTCCGGAATCACGATCACATGTCCTCGCAGGATGACTCCCTGCTCTCCTATGCTGAGTTCATGGCGCACTTGCGAGATTTGTTGTCGAGCGTGGCTAACTTCTGCCCTGAGAGTTCGGACTCCATCCATGAAGTGCGCCCAGCCGTTGCCCACCAGCACCGTCTTCACTCGGGACAGTGTTTCATCTTCGGTAGTGGCACGGCCGATTTCCTCAAGTGTCATGGCTGTGGGGCACGCTCCTTGCGAGACCATCTTCACAAATGCCTCAGAATGGGACACATCCGTTGATGACTCTTGAGGTGGCAGGGAACCTGGGTGGCGTGATAGGTAGTCTGCCGGGTTGTGGGCCCCAGGACGAAAAATTACCTTGAAGTTGTAGGACTGCAGCTGCACCGCCCATCGCTCTATTATTGGGGGTGCTAGCCTGGACGATCCTGCGAAGAGCGGGAGTAGGGGTTTGTGGTCCGTTACAACTTGGAATTCTTGGCCGCACAGATATAAGTGAAAATGTTGGACACACCCATTTTATCGCCAGGGCCTCCTCTCGATTTGGGCATACCTTGTTTCCGTGTCTGTGAGGGCCTTGCTGTCGTATGCCACCGGCCTCCAGGCCTCTGGGCTGTGCTCTTGAAGGAGGACCGCCCAAGGCCAACTGGGCTGGCATCAACGATCAGTTCAGTGCGCCGCCCCGGATGGAAGTAAGCTATCACCGTCTTGTCCAGCAGCGCTGCCTTGATGTTGTGGAATGCCGCGTTGGCAGCCACGGTCCACGCCCACTTGTGGTCATTGCGTGTGAGAGCACGGAGTGGTTCTGACAGGGCAGCGAGGTTCAGAATGAATCTTCCACAGTATGTGGCCATGCCAAGAAAGCTTCTCACTTCCGTGGTGTTTCTCGGGGTGCTGGCCGCTCGGATGGCTGCGGCTTTCTTGGGGTCCACTTGTAGTCCTTCTCTGGTGAAAGTGTACCCAAAGAAATCGACAGATTCCTGGTAGAACAAACACTTCGCCTTGTGAAGGGTTAGGCCGCAGTCTTCCAGTCTCTTCAGGGTGGCCCAGAGGTGAGTGTGGTGATCTTCTAGGGTGTCCGAGAACACCAGGATGTCATCACTGAGGTTAATCACGCCCTGCAGACCCGACAGTGCTTCCCTGATGGCGTTTTGGAAGACTTCGGCTGCCGACGACACCCCAAAGCTGAGTCTCTTGTACCTCCGGAGGCCAACATGCGTTGAGAATGTAGTGATGTATCTACTCTCGGGTTCAAGTTCTAGCTGGTGGTAACCCGCGTTTAAATCTAGTTTAGAGAACCACTTGGCTCCGTTCAGGTCTGCCACTATGTCGTCCATGGTGGGCGTAATGTGGTGCTCTCTCTTGACTGCCACATTAGGTAACCTCACATCCACACAGAGCCGTATGGCTCCGGGCTGCTTGGGTTTGGGAGCCACGACCAGCGGGGACACCCACGGGGTGGGGCCGGAGACCTTCTCAATCACATCGAGGTCCTCAAGCTTCTTCAGCTCCACCTCCACCTGCGGGCGGAGATTGAACGGCACTCTCCTATGCCTTAGGGCGACCGGTCTCACCGTGGGGTCGATGTGGAGTTTGAATCTCTTCCCCCTGAGTTTTCCTAGTCCAGTGAACAGTGTCGGGAACTCCTTCATAATCGCTTCGACATGGGAGTCGTGGATCTGGTGGGCAAAGAAGACTAGCCCCAGGTCTTCCGCTGTATGGCAGCCGAGCAGCGTGCCTTTCCTTCCTTCAGTGATGTGGAACCTGGTTTCTGTGGTGTGCTTCCCGCTGACAACTGTGGCGTGAATGACTCCTCGAAGGGGAAGTGGAACCGTTCCTCCGTACGGGTAGATCCGAGCCTTGGAGGGTGTGAGCGGGGGCCGTGGCGACAGACGGTCATATTGCTCCGAGTCCATCACATTGACAGAGGCACCTGTGTCGATGAGGGCCTAGACAGACGTTCTTCCACCGAGATGGAGCTCATGGGGGGTGGCCTTCGGCGATTGCCGGTCCTGCTGACATACGACACGACAAACACTTCGTAGTCGTCATCATCCTCGAGTACAAGGCAGCGTTCCTGCTGCGGGGTCTCACTTGTCGATGGCGAGTCGTCGATGGAGACCTGGTGAAGGCGTTGCGACATGCCCCGCGGCCTCGACATGGCCTGCCTAGACCGACCGCTGCAGCACACCCTGGCAAAGTGATTGATCTTGCCACAGCGGGAGCACGCCTTCCCTCTCGCCCCCGCAGACGGCCGCTCGCTGGGTGCTCCTCACCACAGTAGCCACACTGCCCCCTCCGGGCTGCGTTCTCGGTGCTTGGCGAGTCGTGTTGGGGCGCCGTTGGATTGCCTCGATCTTCTCTTCCTTGACGGACACATGCCTGGATGTATGTGGTGCAGCAACGGGGGTGTGTAGGGCAGCCTCCATTTCCTCCGCCCGAACATCCGATAGTTCGTGTGACGGAGCCAAGACAAGGATCTCGTCCAGCGAGATCCCAGGTTGACGAAGGATCAGCTTCCGCAGGAGTTTGGAACGGCATCCTAGGATTATTTGGCTCCGTATCTCTTCCCTATGATCCGGGAAGGCGCACGTGCTGACCAGCCGGCGCAGCCGTGCGTAAAACATGTCGACCGACTCCCTGTCCGACTGCGACGCCCGTCTAAACTTGAACCTCTCGAAGTCAGGGTTAAGTTGAGGGTCGAAATGCCTATTGAGAGCGGCGACCGCCGCCTCATAGTCGTCGTCTTCACCTGTGTTGGGGAGCGTCTCGAAGAGGTCGTAGATCTCCGAGCCTCCGTAGTAGATGAGTAGCGATCTCTTCACAGTGCCATCGGTTTCCCTGGTGCCCTTGAAATAATGATTAAGGCGACCGGCCCACGCTTTCCATCGTGGGGCCGCTGTGGCGGGATCCGCCGTCTCACTGAACGGTGGCAGTGGGGCAACAGCCGTGTGACTGTGTCCTGGGGTGGTGCCTGAGCACCCCCGGCTGGATTGTTCCCTCCAGCCTGCTGAACTGCAGCGTCGTCTGGAGCCCCGTTATTCATGGCGTCTGTGCGCAGGAGTGGTGGCGCAGTCCTGGCGCAAGGAGCCTGTGGGGAGCGTGCGCGCTGGTACTTGGCCACGTGCAGTTAGCTGTCGCTGACCTGTAGACCCAGCTAATGTGGGCGAGGGTGGCTTTGACTTCCTGTGAGCTATGGGCGAGGTGGCTTGGTCTTCTTGTGGAGCAATGGCTGCTGGACGCCCCTTTGTGTGCTGATGGTGGGAGTTCAGGTGATGAATGTGGGGGCCGTGACCTCTGATGTATCTTGTTGTCTTCCTCTGTGTGTGCAACTCTTCCTCCCCCTCTCCCCTTGTCTTCAGCGCAGGCAGCATGCAGGGCAGCTGTGAGTGCAGGGGGCCTGAGGCCAGACGTGTTCCCGGGCCTGTGCAGAGGACCCGGGGCTCCAGACGGAGTCAGTGCTGGCTGGTGGAGTCGGGGCAGAGGCCTTGAGGGAGACTTCCCAGGCTGACTTTTCGCCGATGCACTGCATGTAGGGGGGGAGGGGCCGCACTCCCGCGAGGCGCCACTGCTGGGGAAAGACCTTTTTGGGCCTGGCACTCACCGGCGGGGACGTCAGCCGCCGCGCACACCGCCGGCTGAACACGCTCCCGCTGCTCTGGGGAGATGTGTGGGCAGGTGCGGGGAACAGCGGCAGAGACCGCAAGGCGTCTCGCGTCCTCTTCAGCGGGAGTAGCGGCACGGCACAGACGTGATCCCGGACTTCCCTCAGCGCCGCAAGATGAGCAGGGCCGATCCGCTCCCGGCAGAAGCGGAGCATCACGGGTGGGCTCCAGTGGCGCTCTGCCGATCGGTGACTTGGAGGCGGGCACGCGTGGAGCATGACCGGCCTCATCGCCAATGTAGTGCGGCGGGGCCATGTGGGTGAAGGCCGCAGCAGCGTCTGAAATAAGGTAGGCACACACTTTAGTTCTATGTTGGCTGGAAGACCACGAGTGGTCTCCGGCCGTTTATTTATCCCCTCGGGTCGAGCCCGCCCCGAGGGGTGTATGGATGCATGGGGTGTGCAACATTGTAGAGAAGAGCCCGGGTGGCTCTCTACATATGACACATTACTCATGTTCTTGCAACTCACAATTCGCACAGATTTCCAAATTGACACCATTCAAAACTAAACCTCCCTCCTAATTGGTGGTATGTCCCGCTCTTTACAGAAGCTGTCACTGGAATTGATCCCAGCAAGAAGAAGGATGTTAAACAACCAGCTTTAGTATTGGAGAGCTGAAAAGACCCGGGTGTTCGACACTTATGACCTTGCAGCTGTCAGACTCTCTTCTGTCTCAGTTCTTCCCTAGGTGCCTATACAAGCCTTCCACAATATCAGAGCACCCTTTGGAACCTGACCCGTAACACCCTATGCTTTCCTCACAGGCCTCGCTGTAAACCACACCTTACCAGACACGCACAACCGACGGGCTAGCTCTGCACCCAAGTACCCAGAAAGTGCTTCGGGTCACAGCAGTGGTATGAGGCGCTGTACAAACTGGATCAAATTCGAATGCTGTAGAGAGACTGTAACTGAACATTTCAGAAGTGTATCTGTCAAGGCACATTATCATTCTGAAGCCAGAGACATAGCAAAGAATTACATCGGTGAGGCTGCAGTGATGCACAACTCGGTTTGTTGAATACTGTTTCACAAGCTAAAATCCTATCAGCAAAGATTTAGATGCAGCTCTTGTAGAGAAATCGGTTTTTGGATGCACCGTTTCCTGTTGTCGGACATAAATGAGCATCCAACATGTGTTTCCCGTCCATACTAAGTTAGAAATGTTAAGTAAAATTAAATAGTTTTCTAACCTACCATACAATATAAACAAGCACCTCACTGTAAATACATTTTTATGCTCCAATTGGTCTGTGAATTCAGCCATGCTGCCGAGGAGCCGTCGGGTATCATCAGCAAGAGGGAAGCAGCCCAGAGGCATAGCGCGCCTGGCTCAGCAGAGTGTGGAAGGCAGGCGAAATAGTGGCACCCCAGAGCTGGCCTGGCTGCCGCTGCGTCCGTGTGCCGTCCTTGCCCTGCGGCTGCCTCTAGCAGCCCGGTTTGCCGCTCACACATGAAACAATTCCCACCAGCCATCAATCACCTCCGTAATTCTGAGGGAATTCTGGAGAGCGCGGGGTTTGTGTTCCCCAAGGAGCACCTCACTCAAGTGCCCTCCTAATGCCTTAAAATCCACCCTGCAGCTTCCCGCAAAGGCTGCCTCAGGACCTTACGCGCGCGGGAAGCTTCTCACTGGTGGGAAGGGAGCAGCCAGGTCATAAGAGAGGAGTGGAAGAGACGTGGCGAGACGACGTGCGTGTGCACTGCTGTCCGAGCAGGCACGGCAAAGAGCCCAGCCGTACACGTGCACATCTCCTGTCCTCCGGACGCTAAAATGTGCTGTCTCTTCCAACGCGTGGTATGTGTAGCAGCGTTTGTTTCTTGGTTGGTAGCAGTGTGAAAGATACAGCAGGCCGCAGGAGCGGAATTGTATTAAAGCGAAAGCACATATGTCCTGTTATTAGTGCACGCAGTGAAGCGTGCGCAGAGACAGGAAGGGAGCCCAGCTGTACGCGTACATCTGCTGTCTCTTCAGCCGTACGCGTGCACATGTCTTGTCTTACAATCGCGTGCACATGGCCTGTCCCCTCTTCCAAACAGAAACCGCTGACAATACTCTCGCCAAGCGAGCAGCTGCGCTGCGTCGCACGGCGAGACCTAAAAACAGGCCGTGCTGGTGGAGACAATAGAGTTTATAGGGAGGGAAGGACTTGCAGAATTAATATAAAGAGAAAAGGGGTTGGGCAGAGCTGTGTCTAATGGCGAAGAAAACGACACACCTCAGTTAAGTAAGGAAAGCGGTGAGGAAGGAGGTGAAGAGGTAATTCGTTTCTAGAGAAAATGAAAAACTTTCTCATACCATATTTCAGAAGTCAGGGCATTGCATTGGGCCAGAAACCGAAGTTATTCAGAGAGACATAACTCTGTTAATATGATCTGATTTTCATATCTAGCAGATCTGAGTGAGGCGTTGCGGTTCCCATCTCTCTACCAGATAAAATGCATAGTGGTGACATTTATTCTTCCCCTACTTTGATAGAAATGCCTTTACACTAAACTCCATGAGCAAAAATAACTCCAAATGAAATTGTTTGCCAGTTACTTTGAAACCTTTTCAATTACTTGGTTTCGAACAGGGTAGGTATGATTACAACGCCTTATTTTCAGCCTTATTTATTTCAAGGTTTTGCTTAAAGTGAATCAACCCTGCAGAGAGTTGTACTGTGTGGAGAGAGTCTCCTTTCGGCTAAAACAGAAAGAGTGTTCATTCGGATATGGTAACCTGAAAGGCATGCCTATGGTATCACCTTGATTGCGATACTGTGAAATACCTTGCGGTAGTATGAAATAACATGTGATAGCATGATATAACCCGAAGAGTAAAATTTATGAATTTGGTAAGGTTGGGTACTTTAGTGGTACATTAAATATCCTCTTGGGTGTGAAAGAATTCTGAACACAGTACCGTCTCGTTTGGAAGCCTGTTTTCTTACACTCTTGTGAAATCGTCAGGATACACTATCTGGTAAAATAAATATGCATATATTTAATAAATATATAAAATGGGATTAGAGGTTAGAAGTGTCTGGACCACACATATATACTTCTATACCCAATAGTATGACAGTCAGATATAAGGCACCTTCTAGGCTTCGGTTATATGATATATAATGATGAGAGGATTCTATATAGCCAATATGTACGGAAAATGTAATATTGTTTCTGAGACTGGGATGTGACAATAGCATGGAACCTGAATCAAAGTACAAGCAGAGACATACTAGTGTCTCATGGATAGGAAATGAGTCTGTTTTATTTATGTAGAGACCAAAAGCTGTATTTAGTGATGGGTGGCAATAAAAAGTGTTTGCAAGAAATGATAACTATGGAAGAGAATTCATTGGCTGAATTTCCTGCAGGAAAAGACCTCTGTGGTGGAGAATTTCCACAAGTGGACCATATTCTGGAATTTTTATTTCCTTTAACCATTGCATGACTCTCCATTAACACTTGCCATAGTTAAGCCCCTTAGAAGGGATTATATATTGCACCTGTCCTTATTTTATATTAATATATTTTACAGTGAAACATACGAATTTTCCTTATGTTCATAAGCATGTATTATGTATGACTATTTTGGGCCATATGAGAATGACAAAGCAGTGCAGGGAGGCATGAAACTTAAAGATACCATGACCGAACTTGCACTATACACATCTCTGTGATATAGGCTATAAAGATGTCCCTCCCATCCCCCGTGAAGTAGTTCCACAATCCTGCCCCCCAATCTCTCTCAGGGTCCCCATCCATGTGGAGAGCTGCCTCATATCCCTGAATCACCTCTGGATATCATCCTCCTTGGTATATTCTGTCCCTAGATTCTTAGGAATGTGCACCCTTCTCTCAGACTGCACTGAGGAAATGCTGCCACCATCTGTGCTGGACCCAATGCTTTTGGCTTTCAGACCCAACTCCTTCAGATTGAGTTCATGAGCCAAAAGAACCTTCTTCTCCTCAAGAGTCAGTCTCCTCTCCTCCAAAGCTTTCTCTCTTTCATTCTCCATCTTGAGCTTGTGAAGCACCAACCTGTGCTCCCTGACCTACAGCCTGTCCTCCAGCTCCTCTGGGGACAGACCCTTTGAAGAAAGACTGCTGCTGGCCCTTGAGGGTGCCTTCCACCAGGCAGATCCTGTTGTATCACAAAATCCCCTTGAAGGCTCTGTTCCTCCACCTCCACCATATCCTCCTCTGTGTGCTCACCAGCTGCTCTAGCTGCCAGGCAGGCTCTCAGCGCCTTTTGCAGCTCCTCCCTTTTAGTGATGCCTTTAAATGAACACTTGAAATCCCTGAAGAATTTTTTATTTGAAGCATCATGTAGGTTTCCAGCTTCTCCTCCTCAAACACCAAGTCTGCAGGTACAACTGTTGGCTCATCAGACTGACCAATACTCGAGTTGCAGAAAAAAAGAGAAAAGTAAAAACTGTATGTGGTTGCGTAATGGTCTGCGATGGAAGTAGTGTACACCAATCACTGTATGCAAAGTACAATCACAAGTCCTATCCCGCCGCTGCCACCAATGTTAGAAATGGGGTCTCTAGTTGGCAGTACTTTGCACCCTGTCTAAGTAGGGGCCCTCTCTCTAGCCAGGGTAAGGGAGCCACCCAACTACGATAACCCTTGCTCACCCCCTTGGTAGATTGGCACAAACAGTCAGGCTTATCCCAGAGGTAAAATTATTTGTGCGCACACAGTTACACAGTGAAAACATTACAATAGGAGTCCACAACAGTTTTGAAAATAACCAATATTTGTCTGAACCAAACAAGACCAAAACGACAAGTAAAAATATAACTTTTAAAAGGTTAAGCAAGTTTAGTCCATAGAAATTAAGAGATGTGTTTGTTTAGCAGAAAGTACCTTGGATGCATCAAAAATCAAAGACGGTGCGAGGCGCAGGGGAGGTGAGCTGCCGGAAAAGCAAAATGATGCATTAGTTCCTTACTACGTAGGGGAGGTGATGAGTCAGTTCCTTACTGGCAGGGGTGATGAGGCGTCGGTCCCTTACTGCTAGGCAGGGGAGGTGAAGCATCAGTTCCTTACTGGCAAGGGAGGTGATGCATTGGTTTCTTACTGGCAGGGGAGGTAATGCATCGGATTCCTGACACACGGCATTGGTTCCTTACTGCGGTGCGGTGTTGATGGAAATGGAAGGTTTGGGCCTGGTAAGAGGGTGCACTTGCCAGGTTAAAATGGCAGTTTAGAACTGCGCACACAAACAAAGCAGTGGCAGGCCTGAGACATGTTTGCAGAGCTATTCATGTGGGTGGCACAATCAGTGCTGCAGTCCCACTAGTAGCTTTTGATTTACAGGCCCTAGACACACCTGGTGCTCTTTACTAGGGCCTTATTAGTATATCAAATATGCCAGTCATGGATAAACCAATCACCAATACAATTTAGACAGGGATCACTTGCACTGTAGCACTAGTTAGCAGTGGTAAAGTGCCCAGAGTCCTAAAAACAAGATGCAGCACACAGTCAAAAACAGGAGGTCAGAAGCAAAAAGACTGGGGAAATCACACGAAAAGATGCCAGGTCTAACACTTGGCCCCCTCAGCTGAAGGTGGGGAGGACTACCCAGCCTCATGAGAGTTCTCTTCACTAAAGCAAAAGAACCTGGACAGACCATCAACACAAGGGGGACCCCAAGTAGCCCAAGGGGGCACAGTCACCCACCGGTGGGCAGTGACGGGGGATGGTCAGTGTATCGCTTGGGGAGGAGTTGGTTCCAGGTGGGTGTAGGGAACCAGCTGAGATGACACTTGTCTCACTAGGGGACAGCAAGATGGTCCAGAGAATCCCCATGCCTGATAACACTAAGTATTATAGGCAGTGGTTGACCATTAATGGACATAGGAGCCAGTGTGGCTACTGTCAGGTGTCACCTGGTGTCTGAAGAGCAAGTGGTCTCTGGAATGCTTCATCAAGTTGTTGCAGTAGACAACAGTGAGCACTATTGTAAGATGGCTTAGGCTCCCTTTGAGTGGTGGGATTCTCAGGTTGCTGTGACCCAATCCATGCCTGTGGATTGTCTGCTGGGAAATGACCTGGAACACGCCACCTGGAGGAGGGTGAAATACAGGTCCCACTTGGAGATGTTGAGATTGCCTGAGTGGGCTTGCCTGACCACACGGTCCATGGCAGCCCAGGGTGATCAGAAGGACCTGGATCCTGAAAGAGTGTCCCAGGTGCCTGGCAGGAAGAGAAGGGGCAAGGGGCATGGGAAACTCACTCCATAGATTCCTGCGATCTGGGAGGAGGCTTCCCCTGAGGTGGCCGAACTGGGGAACCTGCCTGAGCAGACCCATTGGCAGCAGGAAGGGCGTCCCATCAGGGAGGAATTCTGCACAGCGCAGAAAGAGTGCCCTAATCTTGTTGGTCTTTGGCAGCTGGCCGAGGACCAGTCAGCTGGCAAAGAGTCTGGATCTCACATGATCTATTGGGAGAACGACCTATACAGTGCGCCTATGGTTGCTGAGCCTGGGGCAGCCCATGTGCTGGTGGTACTCCAGCTCTTCAAAGCCTTCCTACCGGGTTTGACTCATGATGTGCATCTGCCAGGTCATTTTAGGCAGGGCAAGACCTTTGGCAGGCTTGTCACCCACTTTTACTGATCCCAAATGAGAAAAAACTCAGATGCTTTCTGTAGGTCCTGTCACACTTGCCAAGCTAGGTAGATGTAAGGCTCCCCTGCAACCATTCCCTGTCATGAACCCCCCTTTTGAGAGGGTGGGCATTGCCATTGCGGGGCCTCTGGATCCCAAGATAGACATGGGCAACAGGTTCATCGTGCTCTTGGTGGACCATGTCACCCGGTACCTGGGAGCTATCCCTCTGAGGACAGTGACGGTGCCTGTCATGGCCCAGGCACTGATGGGGATCTTAGCCCAGGTGGGTTTCCCCAAGGAGTTGGTATCAGTCACCGTACATGAAGCAATGTGGAAGGAGTGTGGCGTAAACTACAAATTCATCACCCCTTGCCACCCCCCGAGCAATGGGTTGGTTAAAAGGTTCAACTGAACCCTGAAGGGCATGATTATCGGTCTGTCAGAACCCATGACGTGTAAGTGGGATGTCCTCTTACCATGCCTTTATTTCACCTACATGGAGGTACCACAGGAGGAGGGTAGCTTCAGCCCTTTTGAGCTTCAATATTGGCACCCTGTGAGAGGAGGACCACTCAGTTTGGTAAAGGAGTCCTGGGAGAACGCTCCTAGGAAGCCACCCCAGAATGTATTCAGTTACATGCTGGCCTTCCCGAACCAGACAGCCTTCTTCAGGATGCTCGCCCAAGAGAACCTAGAAGCAAGCCTGGAGGACATGAAACATTGGTACGACTAGAATACCAATCTGGTTGAATTTAAGCCCAGTCAAAAGTAGTCCTGGGTGGAGCTCGCAGAGTTTCACTCCACGGAATTCCGCGGAGTTACCGAAAAACTCCATGTAATTCTGTGGGGTTCCATGAGCGGGCGGAATGCAGCAGTTCCTATCTCCAAATAATCTCACAGCACAATTAAACCACAGCCCTGGCCCAACATAATAACAAGTGAGAGATTAACAGAGCCAGACATGATCAGGCCTACCTCTGTGAAACAAAAGAGGTTTTATGATTATCAAAGATAGTCCCAAAAGCGAGGTTTTTATGCTCTGCATTCATTTCATAAATGCACGATGAACTGCAACAAAAACACATTTCCTTTCCAAAATGCCTTTGAGTAAATAAGTCGGAATCGAACATCTTGACAGTGCTCTGTCCGCATCGTATGCCCTCTCGTGCTAACAGGTGCTGTTTTTAATCACTGTATCTCATTGTCACTTCCTTATGTATGCAGCCGTACTGTCAATAGAAGAAACACATCGTTGCACATGGTGTATCACTGTCTAGCAAGATCTCCGCCTGACTAAGCCTGCTACAAGGACTTTTTTTTCAATGTTATGTTCAAATTCTCTGGAAAGCTCTTCCTGGAACAAAAATGGAGCATCTACCGAGACCGAGGGCCACTTACATAAGGCCACGCCCAGTGCAAACACGTACGTCACAGCACAAGCAGTCTTGAGACAGTACCACTTGCATGTATTGTATTGTATTGTAATTGCATTTATATAGTGCTTACTACCCCTGACGAGGCGTCGAAGCGCTTTTTCGGCGAGTAGCACGCTACTCCGGAACCCATAAAGGATTAGTGGTAAATTAGTAGAGTGAAATAGGAAAGTAATTTCAGTGGTGGATATGTTAGTCAGTTATTTGGATTCAGAAGGATAGTGGAGAGATAAAAGAGGGAAAAAGGTTTGCATTTATGTAATAAAAGAATAGTTTAATAGAGGTTCTTTAGTCAGCCCTACACTACTATAATGTGCTTAAAACTGTGTGTTTCTCAGCGCTAAGGAAGGTGCTGATGATAGAGCCAGCAAGCTCAGAGAGCAGCAATAGGAGGAAGTCGGTGTAGGAAAGTGTCCCTTTTTTGCATGGTTACCCCCCACACTTTTTGCCTGACATATGATGCACTTTGATTTGGTGTGCCCTGGGTCCCTGCCAATCAGGTTCCCAGGGCCTGTGCTCTTTCCCAAAGCTGTACCTTTGTACCCACAATTGGCACATCTCTGGCCAAAGGTAAGCCTCTTGTAAAAGGTACCATGGATACTATGGGCACTGTGACCAGGGAAGGCCTCTAAGGGCTGCTGCAACTATTGGGCCACCCTTAACACCCTTAACACCCACACACTGCCATTACAGGCTGCATGTTTTGGTGCAGAGAAAAGTGAAGAGTTGATAGGGCACACATCCCTCTGTTCCATGCCTGCAATCCACTGCCTGTGGCCTAGGTAAGCCACCTCTCTAGCAGGGTGCACTAGACCACAGGTGAGGGACAGTTGCATGAGCATTGTACCCCTACAGTGTCTAAGTACATTCTTAGACATTGTAAGTGCAGTAAAGCCATAAAGCGTATATGGTCTGGGAGTTGGTCATTATGAGCTCCATAGTGGCTTTACAGAAACCTGAGAAGTTTGGTAGCAACATTCTCAGCACATTAAACCCACACTGAGGCCAGTGTGGGATTTCATGTTAAATGCACACAGAGGGCATCTTAGAGATGCCCCCTAAAAAACGACCAGCCCTAGTGTGGTTCCTCAATGGCTTCCCACCACTTACCACCACCAGACAGGTTTCTGGACCCCTAGGTTGAGAGCCTCCGCTCTCTGGGTCCAAAGACAAAGCCCATCCTGGGCAGAGGTGTCATGCCTACTCCCCCAGGATGGGCTGGGTCCCCGAAAGGGGAAGCTTCAAAGGCCTGCCACCTTTGTAAGCTGTCCCTGCCTTTTGCTGCCCCCAGCAACTGGGTCCCACTGGTTCTGACCCACACTTTGGGGGGAGAATCGGCAGGGAAACCGAGCTAGGAGGAGAGGTGTGCCCATCTTTGCCAACCCTACCCCTCAGGTGGGGCAGGCGAGGTGAAGCACACATCTCAGTCCCCTTCATCTTGGAGATGAGGGTACCCAACCAATTAAGAAGAGGCTCATGTTCCCCTCCCATGGGAGGGTGTTTTCTTTGCTGTGTTGGCCAGCTGCTTTGCTGCTTCTGTCCTGGGAGTGAAAGGACAGGACTTTGCTTTCTGTATCCTGCATCCACTGTTCTCCAAGGGCTTGAGATGAGCTTGCCTCCTGTAAAGAAGTCTCAGGGCCATCAAAGACTTCCCCTGCCAGTGCCTGGGCTCTTCTGCTGAGAGTCCTGACTTGCCAAGTGGTGCCTCATCCAGTTCCTGGGCCCTTGGAAGGGCAACCTGGTGATTTCAAAGAGAAAATTCACACATCGACTCCCAGCATCTATTTATTGATGCATCGCTGTAAAATTCGGCACATTGCTGCTGCCAGCCCCAAGCATGGTCCCCACTTGACGCAACGACCGCGGTTTACAACACAGGCCTCAATTTCCATCACAGTGCCTCAGAAGAACTGCTGCAACGTGAGTTTCGAGCACCGCATCACCGAAGCTCCAACTCCAACGCAGCGCCTGCTTCATTATTATGGAATCGACGCAGCACCTGTTTAGACGGTATCTGGATTTTGGACTCATGGTCCCTGGGCACCGATTCTTCATCGACACCGTACCGTAGTAAGGAACCGAGGCCGCGTGTCTAGAAACCAATGCATCACCTCCCCTGTCTGTAAGGAACCAACGCATCAACTCCCCTACCAGTAAGGAACCGATGCATCACCTCCCATGCCAGTAAGGAACCGACGCATCGTTTTGCTTTTCCAGCACCTCACCTCCCCTGTGCCTTCGCACCATCTTTGATTTTTGATGCATCTAAGGTACTTTGCGCTAATCAAATATATCCATTGTTTTTTATGTACTAAACTTGCTTAATCTTTTTTAAGTTAAATTTTGCCTTGTGTATGTTGGAATTTTGACGTTTTTGTATTGTTTCATTCTGAAAAATATTGGCTATTTTTCTAAACTGGCCTGGACTCCGTTTGAAGTATTTTCACTGTGTTACTGTATGTGTGTGTGTACAAATACTCTACACATTGACTCTGAGATAAGCCAGACTGGTCGTGCTACGCTACAAAGGGGGTGAGCAGGGGTTATCTTAGCTGTGTGACTCACTTACCCTAACGAGAGTGAGGGTCCCCTACTTGGACAGGGTGCAAACCACTGCCAACTAGAGACCCAGGGGCAGATTTACAAGAAACTGACGCATCTGTAAAGATGCGTCAGTTTCACTGCGCCTGCGTGAAAAACCCTTGTGCCACCATAGATGCGTCGTATTTACAATACGGCGCACTATGGCGCAATGATTGACAGATGCGTCAGAAATTCTGACGCATCTGTTGGCGGAAAAGTCACGCATTGCTGGAGTCATGTCGCAAGCACGACGCAACTCCAGCAATGCGTGTTGTGGCCTATACCCAATACACTGCTTCACTCCTTATGCCTGCTTTAAGCAGGTGTAAGGTTTTGATGTAATGGCGTCCTAAAAGTCACGCAGTGAAATCTTGTAGATTTCACTGCATCACTTTTACGAGGCTTTCCTGCGTGGGAACGCCTACCCTGCATACATTATACCTGACACAGGTATAATGTCACGCAGGGCTTTACAACGTGACGCGTCTCCCTAGATGCGTCACGTTGTAAATTTGCCGCATTTTTTAGGGCGCCGTTGCGTCACAAAAGTGACGCAACTGCAGCACAAAAGTGTTGCAAGGGGCTTGTAAATCTGCCCCCCCATTTTTAGGTCGAGCCTGGGCACGCTTGCGCTGCGGCATGCTGTATTGGAGTATGGAATAGAAGCCCTGCCCACTCTCCGCCCATATTTGTCATTGGCTTGTGTCATTGCCCTTCATAAATGCTGTATTCTGATTTGTTAATAGACTTGTTAGTCCCTCCTAAGTACCGCCTTGTCTTCATTTGTAACCTCCCATGAGGACTGGCAATTTTACTTCAGTTGTTACACGGTATGTCTTATTTACTCTCTAAGCACTATTTTCTTTAATGCGTTTCTCCTACTGCAGGCATGACATGCTTTCCTGCAACATTCAGCGTGCCATGCACGCTTTCACTTTCCAAGCTGCCTGGACAATGGCGGATGCTTCTTTGAAAAGGTCTCTCATTTCCAAGAGTTTGAACTATTGGCATTGTAAATGACAATACCTTTTATTTATGTGTTAATTAGCAAAACAGATAAATAAAAGGAATTGTCATTTACAATGTCAATAGCTTAAACTCTCGCAAATGCGAGACCAATTGCATTGCAAATGCTTGTTAACAATTACATAGAGCTATGGTTTGCGTATTCCTAATGGGATTTTTGTAATTAACAGTGCACATAAGTCATTGATTGCCCCGGGAGCTGTAAGTGCTGTGGATTTGGCATCATTCATCACATAAAACTTAAGAAAGAAGTTTCTCAGCTCTTTCTGGACTGGTATAAGATTACTTTATAATATTATGGGTAACATATATTGTTTCTTGAAAATCTGGACAGGCAAGCTGATTTTGGTAGAAAGGGTGATTCCCTGTATGGTGTGGTGTTTCTTGAAACCATGAGGAGGCAGGCTGCCTCCCTGCTTGCCATTAACTCCTCCATCCCTCTTCAGAAAAAGCCTTTAGTAGCTCAGTATCTTTTGTAGGCAAGGCATCCCTCTTCTATGGGTAGGAAGCCTAGGGAACTCTGCTCTATGATAGATATGATCATGACAGCAGATGCCTGAGATCTACTGGCCAGCTGCCTGATGTGTTTTGTATTAGGGCAGGCTGACTTTTGGAATGACTGTCTGGCTGGGCAATACGGATGCAAGCTTGACTGTTCCCCTGTGGGACTCTCCCGGTGCGCCGGAGTGCCTGAAGGACAGATTGGCATTACCGCTCAGAGCGGCTGGGGTGAAGGTGTGTGGGGATCTGGCTCAAGAGGGCACCCTCTTATCTTGGCCATTACCTCAAAACATGACGGAAGGGGGTTTATCTAAATTTAAATACATTCAGCTACAGAGTTGGGCCTAAAACTTGAAAATACCCATTGGCATAGGTAATACCTTAGAGGAACAGCTGGTGGTTAGACCCATAGGGAAAAAGGAGGTCTCCACCTGGTATTGGAGCATCGAGGAGTCAATTTATGGGGATTTTAAATTGGCTGAGGAACTGTGGGGTGACAGTCTACCAAATGAACCTTGGGAACACCTGTGGCAAACATCTTTTTGTACTCTGTTTGCCACCGTAAAACCAGCATGGCTGAGAAGGAATCATCTCTTCACGGTTCATAGGGCCTATTTAACTCCATTAAGGCTGTCAAAGATGACGGATGGCCCCCCAGTCAGTTGTAAGAAATGTGGTTTGGAGAGAGCCTCTGACTTACACATGTTTGTTGAATGCCCAGCTATCTCGGAATTCTGGGGAGAAGTAGGTAAAACCGCCTCAGATATTCTTGGCCTTCAAGTCCAAATAAATTTGACCTTGATAATTTTTGGAATAGCTAGCGAGGTTACAGGCTCGGCTAGGTCTTTCCTCTTCTACGCTGTACTGTTGGCCAGGAGGGAGATATGTAAAAGATGGGTAGAATGTGTACCTCCTAAGCATGCTGAGTGGTTGTCCTCTGTGTTCTCAGTATCCAAGTTAGACCTGACCTGTACCCAGAGTAGGAGGAAGAAAGCAGTATGGGACTTTCTATTGAAATGGTCGAATGCTGAGGCGGGTGAGACTGGATGACATGCTTTATTTTAAAATCATGGTTCCTATGATTATGCCTCTTTGGATCTCTCCTGACTGCGTTGGACACCCTCGCTTTTTCTCCATTGCCAACATTAACAGTCGCCAGGGTAACCTGGAATACATGGGAGTGTGACCGTTCCCCTTTCCTTGGGGTTAGTGTTGCTCTAGTCCACTGAGGTACCGGTAGGCGGAGGTGTTTTTCCTGCTCGCTCTCCTTTACACCAGCCTATGCTTCTCCAACAACGTGCAACGGTGCGGGTGGCTAGCATGCTCCCTGTGGTCTGACGCGAATGAGGAATTGACTGTTCATTCATCTGTTCAGGGATGTACTTGTTTTATCTGCAGAAGGGTTATTTGAAATTGTGTTCCTCGTGACATTGATGTTTTCATATGTAGGCTTAGAAACACGTGAATGCATCGATGAGACAAATCTGACGCGGGCACAAATTGACATGCTATTACTTCTTTTAATACTTGTAGTCTCATCAGGAGCAACACCAGTCTTCTCTCAACACAACGATCACCGATTTCTCAATCTCATTGTTTCTGAGATACCATAAGGTAAAATGTGTGTATGTGTGTGTGTGTGCGTGTACGTGCGCGTGTGCGTGCGCGTGCGCGTGCGTGTGTGTGTGTGTATATAATTAGACGAGACTTGGGTGGCTCAAAATTGTATACAACTTCCAGTTAATAAGAAAGAGAGTAAATGTTGGACGATAACTGTAAAGTGAATATGTCTCAAATACCCCTCATAATTAACACAGAGAAAAATGAAATAAAAACGCATTTAAAAAACAATGACAAACAGCTGCAATAATAAAAAAGAATTTAGTCATAGATTTTATTTTTTTGTCAGTTGCCTTACTCTTCATTTCTTTTTACAAACGAGCAGGAAGCAGAGTATATGCTAATGACTTATATGTCTAAAACATTAACAGGCAATTGGAAGTGTTACTTTTTAAATACTAAATCACTTTAGAACGCATGTGATGCTGTGTTCCCAAGGCAACATGAACTCTTGATGAAACCTCATCCACCTTACGTATTCTGTAGATTAAAGTGTCTGAGTGCAAAATCAAAAGGTGCAAAGGTATCCAACTAGGTGTAAAGAGAAACAAGCTGTCTAGCTTGAGCAGGCTGTGGCAGAAATTGGAAAAGACCACAGCGAAGAGATAAAATGGCAAGACATTCTTTATAGGCTACTCAAGAGAACTCTTTCAAGTGACAGGACACAGAAAAGCATTTCTTTTCCAGGACTTTCACTTTTTTAGCTGACATAAAGTCAGGAAAAGGTGAATCAAAGTGCCAATATGTATTGGGCTCTAATCTATGACCTGGCTCAGGAGCAAAGATGGAAAGCATTTCTTTCCCAGTGCTGACGTTTTATTCTTATGAACTCGTTTAGGTTTTCTTTAAAAAGGCAACGTTCCATTATTCAATACGTTTTAGCAAAGTCAGTTTTATAGAGTCTGCAAACAAAAATGTCAGTTCGTTTCATAAAAAAATGTGGTGAACTATAACACAGGACAAATAAGACAAACAATAAATAGGCTATCCATAGTGGAAGAGGGAGGCAATCACAGCAATGAAGAGTCACGTATTAACAAATGAACATCCTAAATAGGGATATAGTTAAGTATCTTCAAGGAGGTGTTGGTATTTCATCACTTTCGAGTAATTTCCGATAAATATTTATGGATCGGGTGCCAGCATTTTTCAAAGCTCTGAAAATTATCTGGTGAATCTATACAATTATTTTGCATGAATGTATATTACATAACTTATTCTACGATTTCACGTAGGAAATTATTACTGGTTTTCGAATGTTATTTCATAGTAGCAACACCATCTGCCAATTGTTAAATTTTTAGGGGGGCAGATTTACAAGAAAGTGACGCATTTGTAGAGATGCATCACTTTACCTGCGAAACCCTTGCGCCACCATGGATGCGCCGTATTTACAATACAGCGCACCATGCCGCAAGGATTGACAGATGCGTTAGAAATTCTGAAGCATCTGTTGGCGCAAAAGTCACGTATTGCTGGAGTCGTGTCGCAAGCACGACGCAACTCCAGCAATACATGGGGGAGCCTATCCTCATTGTGCTGCGTCACTCCTTACGCCTGCTCCAAGAAGGTGTAAGGTTTTGATGTAGTGGCCTCCTAGAAGTGGCGCAGTGAAATCTTGTAGATTTCACTGCGTCTCTTCTACGAGGCTTTTTTGCGTGGGAACGCCCACCCTGCATACATTATACTTGACGCAGGTATAATGTGACGCAGGGCTTTACAACGTGACGCATCTCCCTAGATGCGTTACGTTGTAAATAGACCGCATTTTTACACCGCTGCAGCATCACAAAAAGTGACGCAACAGTGGCGAAAAAATTACGCAAGGGGCTTGTAAATCTGCACCTTAGTTCTGCTATCAGTTGTGCCCTGTCTTAGTGTAGGACAGCACTTTTCTATCTAACAGCAAACGTAAGAGTCTGGTGCTAGATAAACATCTGCAGTGCAAATGCCTTTAAACAGCCTGATTAAAACTGCCCAGTGATGGGGCACAAATCAAAGAACTTGCTTTAAGATTGTAGCAAGGACTCTTAAGACAGATTCTAATATCTCCATACTAGGTAGTACCTGAGAATAGCACCAACCATGATTTCCTTTGCTACTTTGTCGTTGTTGATTCACCCATTGCTACGTCCAAACTCAACAGAAAGACACATCCACCTTTACATGCCCATAGGATCCTGCCCCTAGCCATGTGCTGGGCTCAAAGGATGCTGACAGGTCCCTAGCTTTCATCATAGGTTCCAATTTTCGTGCCAGATTAATGTTTTCCTAGAATTAAGAAGGGTCGCAATGGTGTAACCATTGCTTTTCTGAGAGGTGGTGTTACAAAACAACCAGTTCTTGTAAGCTTCGATTTCAGATGCGTATTAACTAGTATTTTGAGGATCAACATCTGATACTTGCCCGACTTTAAGCTATTGAAATGGAAAGGGCCCCAGATCTGAAAAAATCTAGCCTATTGGATATTGATATGATTTTACAATGCAGTAATGGTCGTTTTACATTGACTATTTAATTTTGAAGTTTCCTTCCAGAAAATTGGATTTCTTAAAGTCATAGTTACTCTTCTGAAGGTTTTAAATGCTGAACATTCTGCGGGTGTCATGTATTTCCCTAATGGAAGATAAAGTCTGTTTCCAAGTTCTTTAAAGAGCAAAGATTCACATTTCCCGCTTTACCATGATATATTTTCTGCGCTGCATACCCTACTGCCTTATCCTGAGATAGGTACCTCCATCTGATCTGAAGGTGCTGCAGCTTTACAAATACCCGCCTTCTGGTTTCTGTAGATCTCCTGTTTCTCTGAACTAGGGTAAGCTTGTGGGAGATGATGTTTTAAAATTTGTTCTGCCTTCCTTATACAGTGCTGGCGGTAGCTCACTGTGGCTAGGTGGATCAGAGCGGGTGAGGGTTTGAAGAAGCCAGATAGGGCCTGTGCCTTCATTTTGTGGATGTTGTATGAGAAGCTAGCAAATTCTCCTTTGTTTTTAACGCCTTTTGGGTAACATTTTGTAAGGTGTGAACTAGGATAGTATTCTGTTCCGTGCTTTGAGCATAAATAACAAGAAATATGTAAGAATCTAAATAATTATTTTCGAGAACGTGAGTTTCATCCCATTTGCTCATGAGGTTTTTTGCTATTGTTGCTTTGTTTCTAGTGTGAAGTCATGATCAGAACAATGATGAGAGCATGCACGTTTATTCACTATACTTCCAGCCCAACTCGAGTTTTGCTATTGGAAGTTTAGAGTGCACTTTGGACAAAATCTTTCACTGGTAGGATCTAAGGATGGTCATGTAAAAGTAGGAAAAAACCTTACAATAGAGTTTGGCTGTTGCCTCACACGCACCTCACCTATACGGCTTGGTAAAAAGATCTCCAACAAAGAGCCCCTCATAGGGTGCCCGTCAGGCATTGCAGAGCCGGACTGAGGAGGCGCAAGCCCTATGATGAAGCATGACACACAAATGGGTGTGTGAGGGCCCCACTTCCCAAATTGGGAGACACCCACACTCCACTACTGAGTAAGGGTGTTGACCAACCTAGCCTCCTTCTCTTCTTTTCGCACCCTACAGGAACTGCATACTCCTTCGGTGCTACATTGTATTTATTGGGGCCTGTATGCTGGACCTATATGCGCCCCTTCTCCCTCATTTGTATTGAGTCACAAGATCAAACACAGGTAATCATCAGAAATGTAGCTCACTTACAGAAATGTTTAAGCTGGATGCAATTTGATGCTTCTATATGGCAGGAAAATACTCAGACTAGCAATTAATCAGCATCTCTCACTCACTAACATTACCACTTTCCTTTAAGTACTTCTCATTTACTTGTCTCTAAATTGTAGGAAATACTGCAATACTGAAGAGATGGCCATCTGTTGTCTGAGGATCTTAAACATAATTAAATAGGTTCTTGTTTTTGGTTTCAGGTATCTTCTATCTTAGATACAAACTATTAATAATATCTTTCAGTCATATAGATATCAGACAATATTTTGTCTTTTTGACAGCGAGCCTTTCATTACCCATTCCCTCAAAGTATCCTCTCTACCTTTTCATCCAGCATCAGTTTCTATCACTCAGAATGTGTCTATATAACTACTAGAAGCCAGCGTAAAGTCATCTCTTTACGCCAGGTGCAACATGTTCACTCCTCTCTAAACCACGTCTGAAGTGTCCAACCACATTCCATTTATCTACTTTTCTAAAGGTCTCCTGTATTTTTACTGTTTTCCAACCAATTTCTTCTCATCCCAGGTCAGCACTCTTCACCCTTCGTCAGCAATCTTGACCTCTTGTCAGCCCTCGTGGGCCAATCAGTTTTTGCGCTGTTTGTTAAAGGTGTGAGGGAGGGTAGTGGCCAGCAACAGCTGGGTTCCCTAGTCATTATAATGTTATGACACATAGTTCTGGCTCTCGCATGCACCTTCATATGCCCCATCTTGAAAACAAGCCTTACCATCTCCAGGAGAAGTGTATCAACATCTGTGACACCCAGATGACTGGGGGAGGAGACTAAGCAGAGGAGAAAATCTGTTCCAAGGCTGGGTATAGTCATTGTATTTCCTTTAAAATGACTCCTGAGGCAATTGTCTGCAATTCAATTTTCTGCAATCACTGCTTTTTCACCCTTAAGTCACAATTCATACCTATCATGTTCACTTCTTTGACTATTAATCTCCTTAACACAACATGATACATTCAAAGTTCAGACTGTGTATGACTGAAAACTTTCTTCTTATCAAGGGATAAGGGATAAGGTGTTGAATAAACTAATTACGAGAAAGTGTATTATTAGGTGAGCTGATGGAAGTAATAATGTCACTATTCTTGTTCGGGCAGGTAAAGGTTTCAGTAATTTAAACCTGACCTCAACCGCTGGTAGCTATGACACAGAGCAGAAATACTTTACTTAAGAAAAGGATAAAACATTTAGAAGTTCCCAAAAAGTTAAAACATTAAAAACACAACAGAATACATTTTGCACTCCAATATATAACAATATAGAATACTTTAATGATCAAAATAACATGAAAACTACAAAAAAATCAATAAGGGGAACAAGAGATATGAAAAGCTCTGCGCTTGAAAAGTCCAGAGTTTGCGCCAGGAAGCTGTTGATGTTGAAGAGATGCTACTTGACATCTGCCCAGAGATGATTTTTACTTTTGGACTTAGACTCTTCTGGAGTTGGATTTGCTCATTGGGGTAAGGCAGCAAGCTGTAACTGGAGAGTTTTCCACGTCGTCAGATGCCAGTCAGCATCGAGCTCGCTGAATCTGATTTGCTGCTATGGAGAAGAATGTAGTGGGACCTACGGCCATGTTAGGCCCACCTGCGATTCACCCATGGTGGATCACATTGCTAGGCTGGCCCCAGTCTTCTGTCAGTTCTCCAGGCAAAAGTCACACCTTTTAGGTGTTGGCAGGAGGAGTACACTCTGTAACCAACCAAGGGTGCCAGAACTTATGGAACAGCACTTGGGGGCCATGGCTCACTCCAACAGAAGCCACTAGCTGGATCTAGGGCTAGTCCAGTTGAAACTGGGCAGCTAGACTCATCCAGAAAAGTGGGCTTCTTGCAGCTTTTATGTTGCTGTAGCTCAGGCTTCTCCAACGAGTAGCTCTAAAGCTACTGGTAGCTCTCAGGCTACCTAACAGTAGCTCTCCTGTGTGCAGCCCAGTGTACCAAATTAGAAGCTTTTCTTTGGTTGAATTAATATATGTATCCCAAAATTGAAAAGCATATTCAAAGTGAAAATGTGTGTATTTGCAAAATTCATAAGCTGATGTTTGGAGTAAAATGGATTTCCAAAATACATTTTAAACCAATATCTGAGTGATAAATTATGCAACATTACTATTATTACATTGGTAGCAGGGGCATTGTAGCTACAACTGTTGTGTATTATCCATCTAGAGGCAATCCAAATTGTACATTACATTTAGAAATCCTACCAAATGCACTGATTTGATTACTGCTGGAAATCTTGCATGGGGTGGAGGACACTAACGTAATCTTGTCTGAGGTGATCACTATCACAATACCAATAATATTAGTAGCTTGAGTTGATTTTTAAGAAACATGAGCAGCTCATGTTACAGAAAGAGTTACAGACCCCTGCTGTAGCTTAATAGGAGGACAGGCAACTGACCCTTAAGGGTGACTTACTCATATTTAAAATGAGGGCATAGGCCGTTCACAAGGGTTATTTTGACAGGTCAAATTTTTGGTTTAAGCCTGCACAGTCAAGTTACTGATGGCAGGCTTGCAGTCATGTTTTGCATTGTCACTTTAGTGGTGGCTAAATATAAGTTGCAATCCACTAGTGAAATTTAACTTACAGGCCCTGGGTACACTTTGTACCATATACTAGCAGCACTTAATTTGAGCCAATGGTTGCCGGTGGGGAGCACCAGCACTTATTTTTGTGGACAAGCACTTATTTTTTTATATCAGATATTTACTGAGTGCAAGAGAGGGAAAACACACAGATTGGAAAGACAGGGGAAGAAAAAGATGGCACAACCGTCACAAAGGGAGAAAGCGGGAACCTGCAAGAGCGAGAAAATGGGGCAGGTAGTGTAATACATCTATAATGAAATGAAATGAAAAAGAGATTTATGAAGCGCAATACAATTACCCGAAGGTGTCAAGGCACTGGCTCATCTAGTAAAAAATGCCGTAGGGTTTTAATTTCAGAGTCAGAGATTGAACAGCCATGTTTTTAGCGCTTTCCCATAGGCTAGCAGGTGAGTTTAGTTTTTTAACCTATGGGGGAGAGAGTTCCAAAGTTTGGCCGTACCGACCAGAAAGCTTCTCCCACCCCAGGAACTTTTCCTGAACCTAGGGATCCCCAAATTATAGGACTCAGCTGAGCGTAAATGGTGCTTAGGAACGTACCAACGGAGGTGCTGCTTAAAAAAGGCTGGACCTGTGTCATGGGTAGCCTTAAAAGCTATGCAAAGAGCCTTGAACTCGATACGTCTCTTTACTGGTAGTCTGTGTAATTCTTTTAGCGCAGCAGAAACAGATTTGTGTCTGGGAATATCTATCAGAATGTGCGCAGCGGCATTTTGCACAATCTGTAGTTTATTCAAGCATAAGGTCCTGAGGTTGATGAAGAGACCGTTGCAATAATCGGCTGTGGACAAAACCAGCGCAGAGATTACCAGCTTGCGTAAATTGACAGGAATGAATGGAAGGGTTTTTCTAAGTAGTTTTAATTTATAAAATGATACAGAGGTGCCCCCGCGATGACCTATTACCCAGCAGAGGGAATACCTGTCGCTGGTTGAGATCAAGCTGGCCGAGACGGGCCCCCCTTCATAGGCGGTGTCCCCCCCTTTTTCCCCTCTCTGTGTTTTTTTTTCCTTTTTCCTCCTTCTCCCACTTCTCCTCCTGCTGCCGTTACCTTCCCCTCCCTTCTGTATCTTGCCCCCCCATTGCCCCCCTCCATTGACGCACCCATGCTGGGTGGCGTGCCGCGCCCGACTTTCCACATATGCGATACCCACTGAAACGTTACACTGACGGGTACGCGCTGTTCTGTACCCACATGTAGAGATCAACCTATAGTTTTGTTTTTCGTATATTATTTTAAATTGATGCCTGCATGTGAATTTGTGACGGAATTGCTTTGTGTTTTGAAGAAGGACCATTAGATGTACAGAAATTTTGTATATAAGTTGTAGGTTAGGGCACTCTAATATGTACCTGTGTGATGTTACAGAATACATAATGGACCTTCCTTATCGGCGGCAGGAACTCGCTGGGCATCCCGCCCAAGCCATTCAAACTACTGTTATTGTATTATCACCATTGAAATATGTTGTAATGCAGAAGCTGACAATATTCTGTTGTGAAAAATCAATAAAAATCATCTTTAAAAAAAAAATTATACAGAGGTGACCTGATTAACATGCCTTTCAAATGTGAGCAAGTTTTTTACTTTAGTTGTTGGGACTGGCAAAGAGCCCAGTTCCGACGGCCAGAGAGCTGGGGACCAAAAAGTAGTGTTGCTGCCAAAGAGTAGTTCTTCAGTTTTGTTAGAATTCAATTTCAGACAGTTGGTGGCCATCCAGTCACCAACTTGACGGAGGCACGTAAAGAACTGTGATGCTGTGTCTGAAGGCGAGCCTGTCACTGATACCACAATTTGGGTATCGTCAGCATAGGAAATTGCTGAAAAGTCCAAGGACCTAATCAGCTGTGCCAGGGGCGCAACGTAGATGTTAAAAAGGGTCGGGCTCAATGATGAGCCCTGTGGATATACATCACAACTCTTCAATAAGTCGTTTGGGTGCTCGAATCAATCGCCCAGGTCTGGTCGTGTGAGCTTGTGGAGATACAGGAGAAGTGTCCATGGCTGGCACTGGTGACAGAGACATTGGTACAGTCATGGGGTTCTCCGGATTCTCTGGTGGCTAAATCTCACTTCTGACATATGGAGATGACGAAGGTCGAGGCAGGTTCTTGAAATTCAAAGAATCTCTCATAATGGACTTCCCGGGACTTCCCATGATGGTGAGCAGTCACTATATGTCCTTTACTAGTCACAAACCTCAGTGGGTCAACTTCAAAAGGAGCATCAGACTTGCACTTCCGTTTCTGCTTGACGATAACTTGATCTCCTCTTTTGGACACAGTGCTCTGGGCACAGTGGAGTCTATCCACATATGTCTTCATTTTGCGTTTGTGAGATGAGTCAGTAGTGTGAAGTTTACCAAGGTCAATAAATCTCTCTTTCTTCCATTATGGCAGTTTTATCCCGATGGCTCTCCCAAACATTAAGGTGGCAGGGCTTTAACTAGTGGTAGAACGAGGAGTTAACATGTATGCACGAAGCATAGACTGAAGAACAAATTTGAGCTCAAACTTTTACAGCACAGTGCACTGATGATCTTCTTGAGGATGCTCTTAAATCTCTCGACCACACCATTTGCCTGTAGCAAGACTGGTGTGCTTTCCTAATGCTTGACATTTAGGTGAGTGAGAAAATCTTTAAATTTTAGACTTTTGAAAGGCAGGCCATTGTCAGATTTCAAAATCGAAAGAACACCCCATGTTGCAAAAATGCTTTCTAATCTCTCGATGACTCTGCCATAAGTAGTTGACGACAGATCTTCCACAAGGGGAAAACATGAATATTAATCAACAATTACTAGTTGATGATGTCTGTTGTCAAGGGGTCCAAAGAAATCAATTGCAATCTTCTTCCATGCATGTTTTGGAAGATCAGACATATTTAACGGATGCAGGCTTGTCTTGGATGACAAGCAGTTGCAGAAATGTCATGCCTTTAACTCTATTTTAACTCTTTCATCAACACAATGGAACCACACTCAGTCTCGTAGAGCTCGTTTAGTAGCAACAACTCCGTGACGTCGGTCACGAGCCAGTTCAATAACCTGTTGTCTCAGACTCTAGAGTATGACAATTCTAGGCTCTCTTAAGATGATGCCTTCTGGGGTAACTGTAAGTTCTTTCTGCACATTTTTGAATTTCTGGTATTCAAGGTTATCATGAAGAGGTCAAGTATGTTTCTCCCATGATTGATGTGTCATTTAAGTATCAGCAAATCTTGGCCAGTGGTTGTGGGAGCAATGATTTGTTCCATCAATAGGGCAGCTGGGTTACTGGATTTCACAATTAAGTTAACATAAACTGCTTTAGAAATAGTGCCATGACACTGTATAGGCACAAGTGAGAAGTAGTCAGCTGGGTTTTGATCTTTTCCTGGATGATACACAATCGTATAATGATACTCTTGCAATCGCAACCTCCACCTCTCAATGCGAGTGGGCATTTTGGGTTTAGGATTGCGGAAAATGGTGAGCAATGCTAGGTGACCAGTGACAACTGTGAAATGTTTTCCATACAGTAACACTTGAAAATGATCACAAGCCAACACGAGCTGAGGCTTTCTTTTTCAGGTTGTGAATAGGCACGTTTCATCAATGACAAACTTCAGCTAGCATAAGCTGCAATGTGCCATAGATGATTGAGATATCCAGTGTGCTGGGCAAGGATGGCACCCAACCCCACTGGGTTTGCGTCAACAATAAACTCCATCTGTAATTTCAGATCAAAGAATGCCATTTCAGTGGCTCTCAATTGCATGCTTGATTCTCCTGACGCTTTGCTCACATTCACTCGACCATTGAAATAGGACATTTTGTTTCATTTAGTCTCTCAATGGGTTACTTACAGTGGCAAAGTCACATATATACCTTGAACAGTAACTGCCCATACCAAGTAAGGATCGCATCATAGTTACATCTTATGAGGGAGAACTGGATGACAAGGCTTCTACTTTAGTTGGATCCGGAGTCATTCTCTCATCAGAAAAGATATGACCAAAGAACATGAGTTTGGTTTGATGAAACTCAGACTTTGCAACATTTAAAATGAGACCTGCATCGGCAAGTCTACAACACACTTATGTAAGAGCTATATTATGTTAATTTTGTGTGGCTCCAAAAACTAGTATGTCATCACTGTAATTGAAAGCATTTGTGGATGGCTGTAATATGCGATAAATGACATACTGAAAAAGTTCTGCAGCTGATGACACTCCATAACTTAGCCTTTTATATCTAAATAAACTAACATAAGTAAAAAAGTTAGTAATATACCTGCAATTTCCTTCCGGTTCAAGCTGGTGATACCCTTTGTTCAAATGAAGGCGGGAAAAGACTTTTGCTCCATTCATCTGCGTAATAATATCAGCAATGTGCAGACCTGGATGTCACTCTTTCAATTGCCTTGGTCACTTGGCACATATAAATGCAGATGCGCACGGCTACTCCACTATCCTGTTGCGGCACTACCACTATGGGTGATACCCATGGCTTCGAACTAGTGAATCTCTCAATGATGTTGTGCTTTAAAAGTGTTTCAAGTTCTTTCTTGTAAATGAAATGCAATTTGGCAATGTCATTGAGCAATAGGATAAACGTCCTCAATTATGTGATGTTGCACTTTCATAGTCTTAAGTCTTCCTAGTCCATGAAACAAGGATGGAAGCTGATTCACTATCTCATGATAGGCATTGTCCCATGTCAGCAGCAGTACTGAAACTGAGTAAAACATGCACTCGATGAAGTGCCAGGCTAGACATGAATTGGTGCTTGTACTTTTGTTCTTTTATGCTTTACAGTCGCTATGACTGAACCGTGAATTTGCAGTGGCATCGTAGCAGCCCAAGTAGACACTTTGGGTTTTGGTGGGGTCAAACAGTGCACTCAAGACAGTTCATTGCACTATTCCTCTGGCATAATGTTTATCGACACTCCACTGTCTAAGATAAAAGGTATGGGGCACCCTTTCCCTTTCAGTGTGATCTTGAGACAATGTCCAAATGAATTTCGCACTTTCACTTGTTGACCTAACTTCAAACAGCATTCTTCCTTGCAAGAAGCAAATCCTACATGCGCACATCGTCCAACAGTCAACATTGACATTGCACACCCATCTTCTTCACTGTCGCTTGACAATGACAGTGACAAACATTTAGACGAGTATATTGACGACAATCTACATCATTCAGTTTCTACTTGTCTCAACAGGTGTGGTTGCTGGGCCCTATGGGCATGCGTAGAGTGTCATATCTGCAATTTTCTGACATACATTTTGTTTTTTCAATGTGATGCACTTGATCTTTGCTTCATTTTTTTGTCAACGTGATGTACTTGATCTTTCCCTCGCTTTGCAATCCGTTACAAAATGTTTTTCTTTCCTGCAGCCTTTGTATATCTGTCCAATGGCGGGACATTTACCTTCATATGAAAAGGAAAATCTACATCAAAATCACAACTTCTTTTTCTTTGGAGACATTACTTTATGGCCGCCTACTTTGTGTTTTGACTTACTTTTCACACTCAGTGCTGATTCCCTCTGGCCTGTTCCGGCCTCCATGTCAGCTCTTTCTTCTCCTCTGGCAGCCATGAGTACTCACTCCAAGCTGAGTGTCTCTTTCAGCATTCGTCGTCTGAAGGAATCAGAGAGACAATCATCTATTACTCTGAAACACAGGATCTCTTCATTATTGAACTTATTGAACTTGCAATGCTTGATTAGTGAATCAAGTCTTTATACACACTCATCCATCGTTTCACCAGCTCTCTCCCTTTCCTGATTGAAAATCTACCGTTAATAGTCAACATTCGACAATGTATTCAACTTGGTGCTTAATGCCTCTTTGATTTGACAGTACGTCACTTCATCACCCCATGGTATTTTCTTTATCACTTCTTTTACTCCTTCACCCGACAAATTCTTTGATATTTAATTATGTTTTGCCATTTGCTTCTTCCAGCGTATCAAACAAAAAAAAATCAAAGGTTTCTATCCAGGGAGTCCATCTGTCACCAATATTTCGCTTTTTAGCGGTATCTAAGTGAGGCGGTGTTTTTAGGAATATGGCAGCATCATAACCTGTGAAACTTTCTGCAGTCAATAGTGGAGCTCGCTCTGGCAGCGTCTGCTGCCCGCTTGTACTGGCACCTTTGTCAAGTAATAGCGTATGCTACCACCTGGGTCATCGCGTCTGCTATCTGGCTTTGAGGCTCTGTCTTGTTCCTTGGCGGTGAGTAGTGGCTTTTTTTTCTTGAACGGGTTCTTCACCTTCTGGCCTCTTTTAATTGTATTTGTTTTCTACTGCCTTTAGTATTTCTTTGCCTTGGCAATGTTTTCCGCTTTTAGCACTTCCTTGCACTCAGCAATCACTGCCTTTGGCGCTTCTCTGTTCCTGGTTGTCGCTGTCTTTTACGTTACCGTACTGTGTGAATGACAGCGCTGTGGTGCAATATCTCTTGTCTTGACTTTACTAGCAAATTGCTAGCCGACGACAAACAAACTTTCTGTAAGGCCTTCACTTTCTTCACAGATCTTGCACTGACTGGAGTTGAGCTTTGACTCCACATACGCCAACCATCAATTTTCACTTCGACTGAAGCACATGTGGCACGCACAAACAGTTTTATGGACCGTAGCAAACTCTGTGGGAGAGCACTCTTGGTTCTTCGGGTCATGGGGTTTAAGTAATCCTTCATCTCATTGCCAGTTGCAGCATTCTCCCCAGCCTGGGTACATGCAAATGATCACGCCACACACAGAGCTTGGTATTACAAGCCTTTATTCATCAGCTTGTAACCATTAACTTTCTATATCATGAATTCTATTACCCACACCCAAGCACTTACGTCACTGTTGTACAGAGTCTTTCGGGAACCAAAAGGGTCCCGTCATCACTAACTCACAAGACACTACACCAATCTTTTTATGTGCCCCAACTGTGGAACCTCTGCAGTCATACACGTACTATTAAATCATAGTTTGAGAATTCCAAAAGAAACTTAAACTTACACAAAAGTGTAAGAATACCTTTGGGAATCAGGCCTCACCTTTTAAACCCTGCTCCTAGTCCTTCAAGAGATTCCTCTTTGCAGCTGAAAGTAAACAGGCCACTTGAACCGTGTTTACTTTCTGTGTCTGCCACAGCCTCCAGGATTCTGAGATAATGTGTAGCAAACGCAGTGCCAAACGTAAGCAAAAATCAAGTCCAGGGGTAGCAGAAGCTAACTTCTGGAGGCACTTAATTGATGTCTACTCCTGAGGCATCTGTTCCTGCTCCTTTCACCTCTCTGTCTTGTACCGTGAACATAGTACACACATCGTAATAAAGATTATTAAATAAAACATAATGCAAATCAAAATCACTCTTAGATGCTGTATATATTCAATATAGCTTGAATTAAATATTTACTCAAGGATTTTTAGGTGGGATTGCATTCAGGCTGTAGGGAGAAGACTTTCTCAGCTTTTAACATGAATTCCAATCTTTCCTGTGTGCATATCATTTTTGTTACTTTTTTGTGTTCACAGTGCACTTTAGAAAATGTTAGAAAAGACATATAATGCTTTCATTTATGTTAATTGCGTTAGCCCCTTTTGAAATTACTACTTTGCATAAGTGAGGGAAGTTCATTGTTCCCTGACACACTCTATATTAAACGTCGATCTGATTATTTTATTTAAATGCATGGTAAGAATAATTTACCTGTCAATGCTGCTCTAACCTTGCATGCTAATGGAGACCTCTTATGAAAATATGTAAATATGTTAATAGCAGGGGCAAGCATACAATCCTGGCAACACCGTGGCTCTACTTAACATATTGTAGCACCATGTTAAATATACGCTCACAAGTTTAGAATCTTTCCTTTCATAAGCCTCTGAATGTTTCTACCATTCTTTTTTAGGCTTAAATATGTCAGAAACTCTCGAAAATGAGAAGTTTTTTAACTGACACTTGTTTCAATTGCTTTGTTTTTGAAATACTAGGGCAGGACGTAGCAGACATAACGTTTCTAGGGGTGAGGGACAGGGACAGCCTTAGGGACTTTCAACTGACCTTACACAAATTACCTGTGGGGAGTGAGCCGCAGATTACAAAAACGTATACAAGCACACGGTTTTGATGTGAAATCAAAAGGCAAGTATTAAGTGATGGTGTGCAATTAAGTTTTATTATTATTTACAAGTTATTTACATTCCCCAGTGTAATTAGATCAAAAGTGAAAAAACATGTTTATGTTTATAAGAGTTCTGGGTGTTAAAGGGTTTAAATGAGTTGTAAAGTTCAGGTGTGGTCTCAGCAAGAGGTTAGTGAGGGCAGTAAATGTGTTTTTAGTGTTCAGGGGTGGGTATGGGTACAGAGTAATGGTAGTAAGGGTCTTATAGGGGTTCATAGGGTTCAGAGGTGTGAAGTGGGAAATGGTGGTAAGGGGTTTTCAGGCTTTAATTGGCAGGTAGAGGTAAAAAGAGGTAGGGGTGCTGGAAATTTGCCCTTTCTGTAGGACCATCCTAATTTTTTCGGCCTTTTTGCTGTACCTTATTTTTTGCTAGCTATAGAACTCTTAGCACTTTACCCCTGGTAATCAGTCATAAAGTGCTTGTGCTCCTTCTTTCAACATGGTAAAAGTGGTATACTGTTGATTGGCTTTTTTAACTTACCTATAAGTCCTTCTTATATGGTATAAAGTGTACCTAAAGCCTGCAAGTTAAATGTCACCAGTGGGATGCAGCATTCATTGTTCCAACCACTAAATTGACCGAGTAAAACATGTGTCCAGACCTACCTTGGGTTTGCCTGACTGTGCAATTTTAAACTGCTAATTAGACATGTCAAAATAAACCCCTTTAGTCAGGCCTAAACCTTCCTTTTAAATATGAATATGTCACCCCAAAGGGAAGCCCCTATTGCCCATAGGGTAGGGTGCATGATATTTGAAAGTAGGACATGTAGAAGTTTAACATTCCACAGTCTTTATAGTGAAAAAGCATAAACATTATCTTCACTGTAGCAAGTCTGGCTGCTTCCATAGGGAAACACTGGATTGCATTATACCACCTTAAAATGCCAATTTCAGATTGGTAACAGCTAGAGAAATAGTTTAAGGACTCTTTTAAATAGTTAACCAAAATCCAATGCAAAGGTAAAGTTGATTTTTTTCTAACAATTACCAAAAATGTACTTTAGAAAATTTACCTTTGGCGTGCCTAAAGCTTCTTAAAGGCCTTTCTGTAATTATTCAACTGTCACATGGCAGCTTGATGACTCCCCTGTAGTGATGTGTGAACTAAACCCAGGATAGGGACAGTAGACTTTCGGTGTGGGGAAGTATTGTCCTCCCCTTGACGAGATGGGCTGGGGGTTGTACCCAGACCCTTGGTGCACTTCAAAGTGACATCCCCTGTCACAGGCAGATGCAGCTCCCACATGAACCTACCTCCTCTTTTGTCCTTCTTGTCAGCCAGGCACCAACCCCAGTGAGAGGCATAGTATCCCCAGAGCTGTTTTAGAGTGACATCCGGGGTGGGGATGTGAGCATACTCTTTAACATTAGAGTATCAAATCCAGTTTGAATGGCACAACCTGCTTGACACGTTTGCTGGGGATTTACATATAACATTTGGGGTGCACTTGAAAGGAGGGAAACAGAATGCAGTGCACTTTGTGTGTATTCTCTAACTGATTGCTGAAAGCGCAACTTTGATTTTACCAGACTTCTTTCTCAGAGTTTGTTGGGGTTAGAGGAGTTGCATAAAATTGCATTTTGTTGTTAGATGTGGTAGGGGACTGGGAATACTATAGTACAATCCATGCACACAGCCATAGCCCTCTGAGCCCAAGTTTAGTGTGATTGAAGACTTCAGGCATCTTGGAAATGCCCAAAGTGTGTAGGGTTAGCCCCAGTAGTATTACTTTTTTTTCGGTCAGGCACATGACCATAAAATACAATAAAATCACATGTAAAATCAGTAGTCATCAATACATCATCAAACAATTATAAAATGAGAAACAATAACTATATAAAAAGCTCACAGTTCACCATACAACATCGGGCTCGTGATTATACGGGCGAAACAGCGATAAAATGGCAACTGGTCATGCACTGAACTCTTTCTTCCACACTATGAGCCTATAAGTGCCTACCCGGAGATCCTGGGGGCTTTAGAAGAGTACTCCTGTGGTGGATTGGGAGTTCATGGACTAAAGTCAGTATCTAAAATGTTTTGACCATGATGAATGTGTTTTGTGTAGCCAACCCACGCTCCATCACGGTCAGCATCAACTTGTACCTAGGTCCTGTGCCACTGCGTCCATTGACTATCTGGCACTTTGTGCTTCTTGGCTCTGTTTCTACTTAAAACATTACAAAATTAATATCTCTGGTTCCCCTATTGGCTTTTTGGCATTTTGGTGTGATTTTGTTTGTTATATTTTAATCTATTTATTTTTATACATTTGGGGAGTTTTATTACTTTGCACTTTGACTTTATTACTGTTTTAGTACTGCATAAATACCTAACACATTGTTTTCTACATTACATTCATCTGCTCTGTACAATAGATACCAGAGGGTTAAGCTCAAGTTTATTTAATGACTTTCTGTTCACCCTTACAAGGATTGTTACTTGAGGTGGGTACTAACACCACTCAACTAATAACCACATTTCTTACAGGAGGGTTTTAGTGTTTAGGGATGGATAGCGGTCAAGGGAGGTAAGGTTTTTTTTACAATTCAGCATCAAATAGAGTTATAGAGAAGTAAGGGTAGAGGTAAATGGACTGAAGTGGTTTATAGGCTTCAGGGCGAGAAGAGGTAAGGGTGATTTTAGGGTTCAAGGGTGGGTAGAGGTAAAGGGTACCAAGGAAGTTTTAGTGGTGAGTAGAGGAAAAGGGCGGTAAGGTATTTTAAATGTTTAGAGGAGGGTAGTGGTAGAGGGAGGTAAGGGTTTTTTAAGGTTCAGGGGCAGATAGAGGTAAAGGGAGGTAAGGAGTTTTAAAGGTTCAGGGGAGGGAATAGGTAAAGGGTGCCAAGGGGTGTTATGGTTCACGGGTGGTTAAAGGTAATGGGAGGTAAGGGATTGTTAGGGTTCTATGGCAGTAGGGTTAAAGGGGATATGGGGTTTTTATGGTTCAGGGGTGGGGAGAGGAAAAGGGAGGTAAGCACTTTTTAGAGCTCAGGGTCAGTAAGAGGTAAAGGGAGGTGAGGGTTTTTTAGGATTCAAGAGCAGGTAGAGGTAAAGCGAGGTAAGGGGGCTTTAGGCTTTAGTGGTGGGTAGAGATAGAGTAAGTTGAGGGTTTTTAGGGTACAGGGTGGGTAGAGGTAAAGGAGGTAAAGGTTTTTAGGGCTCAAGTGTGGGTAGATGTATAAGGAGATAAGAGTTTTTTAGGGTTTAGGGGAGGGAAGAGGTAAAGTGGTAAAGAGGGGTTAAAGGGTTATGATGGTATAAGAAATTGGGTTGTTGGTTGACTGGGATGTGAGCCCTGGTCAAGAAGCAACCACTATCCTAGTCACGGTGAGGCACAAGCCAACCCTAAATTAACCTGTGCTTAACCCTCTGGTAGTTTGGCACAGAGCAGTCAGGCTTAACTTAGAGGCAATGTATAAAGAATATGTACAAAACTTAAAACAGTAATAAAGTGAAAACAACACACAAAAAGGATCCCACATGCCCTTAGAAACATTGAACTTTCTTTAATAAATAAAACAAGCCCCAAACAACAAAAATCCAATCAGTAAAAACAGAGATATTCAAGTCTAGAGATTTTAGTGAAAATAGTACTAAAAAGCACAAAGCGCCAACTGTGGCTATCTGGTTGGGCTGGACCGGGATAAAGTCACAAGTTCAAGCCAACCGTGATAGAGCATGTGCCTGCTACAGTTAGGTCCGCTGAGCAGAGTACCTTGAATCCTGGCTTGCGGAGCATTGCGATGTTTGATTTGAACATGCGTCATGCTGCCAAAGCTTTGTTTCCAGGATGCAGCAAGGCTGCAATGCGATGGTCTGCGTTGTCGAGGATCCCATTGATGGGACTTACGCTGTGAAGTCCGGCATCGAAGATGCAGAACGCAGTCGGGGTGAATCATCAGTGCCAAAGGGCTGTGATGCGGAGCCTGGCATCGTCGTAGAGGATGCTGTCGACGAGGGATGTGAGGGCCTGCACCGAGTATGCATCGCAGAGCAGCGGTTGCGATTGGGCTGCGGCGGCGATGCAGCTCTTTTTGATTGGTCCAATCCATGCAGCAGCAGTGATGCATCGGTTCTGCTTGGGTTTGCACAATGCATCAAAGGAGATGTGTCGGTTCCACTCGATCCACAGATGCTGGCAGATCACCTTAAGCCCACTTGCAAGGGTCCAGGACTGAGGTAGCACCTCTTAGTGGGGTAGACTCACAGATGGCAGAGTCCAGGTGAAGATGCAAGGTTGTTGGAAGCCTGTTATGTCCCTGAGGCTTTAGATCAGGATGCCAGCCAACTAGCCCTTATAGTCAATTGGTTTCTGGGTTCAAGAGATGTAGGTCCAGTCCTTCTCGCACAGGCAAGAGGGCAACAGTACAGCACAGCAGGGCAGCATTCCTTCAGAGCATCAGTCCAGCAGAGTGGCAGTCCTTTCAGCAGCACAGCAGTCCTTCTTCCTGGCAGAGGATCCACAGGTCCAGAAGTGTATTGAAGTGGTGGTGTCTGAGGTCCAGTATATATACCCAGCTATGCCTTTGAAGTGGGGAAAAGCTTCTAGAAGCTTTTGAAGTGCACAGATGCCTGCCTTCCATGCCTTGGCTCCAGACTAACTACAGGCGGTATGCAGCCACTTGTGTGGAGACAGAACACAGCCTATTGAAGTGCAAGTGGGGCTGGGTCCAGCTCCTCCCACCCATCCTGCCAATGATGGTCCATCCAGATACACCTAAGCTCCCTATTGTGTGTGCTGTCTAGGAGGAATATATAAAGCCCAACTGTCAACTACACCCACTGTGACCCATAGACAGGCTGCAGGCATCAAATGGCTAAAGCAGAAAATGCCAACTTTCCAAAACTGTACAACGAACAAAGTGTCCAGATAGGATCATTTTATACTGAATCAGACGGAACTTCAGAGCTCTGTTCAAAAGCCTGTGTGTTTTTATTTCACTTCTCTTTTTACTTTTTTAGAAAACAAGATAAACCATTATTCGCATGTCATCTTGTCGGCAACACATATTTTTCTGAGAGTTTCAGAGTTTCAAACATTCACAAAATAACTCAATGCAACAAAACATAATGCACAATACAATTCACACTACAATACACAAAACAGTTAATATACATTGATACAAGTACAAGTAACCAGTCCTTGTGTTGCAAATACACCTGGCGGACACTCGAAATTAGTCACAAAGGCTCCTGCCTCCTGTCCTGCCTGTGTGTAAAGCTCAGGGAATAGTCATTTCCAAAGGGTGTTGTCCTTATTGGGAAACAAGAAATGTAAATATTCCCTCGTGGCACACCCAGCTGTTTATCCCAGGAGCAAAAGCCAATGCGTTTCAAACCCTGTCCTGTTATTCTCTTCAGGACTTGGACTTGGTCTTGATAGACTAGAAAATTAAAACCAAAAATGTGTGTATTAGTTACTTAACCCTATACTCCACAACCAGCCCCTAGTTGAACTCGGTATATTAAAAAATTGGGACCTACTTCGTTTCTGCTGATGATAAGCAATTGTTCAGTGTCACCAATTTCTTCTACGTTTCTTTTCAGTTGTGACGGCCACTGTTATGATAAAACACATATGTTATACCCTTAGACAGAGTACACATTGTCAATAGTCATAGGTAATATGGAAAGACTCAAGACCTGTACCTTAGTCAATCCTGCATTAGCGGTGTCAGAAGTGGATCACTTTAGCTTCCGTGCTCTATAATTCGTATCTCTGCAAAAGCTGGGAGAGTGAGATTAGCTAAGAATTACAATTTGAAAGAGTGCTCTGAAAAACGGCTGCCACGCTTCTTGTAGCATGCCAGAACTAGTTACTGCTTCGTTATATGCCGAGTGTAGTTTGTTATGACCCGCTATTATTTCAAAGGTGTGTGGTAACGCGCGGTGACTGCGCGTGTCTTCAATCACCATATTGTTCCCCAAACACTTGCCTGTGAGAATCATCTCAGTGTGTGTCGTTTGGCTCACAGGTCCTTGCTCGTTCAGCGTCAACAGTTGAATGGCAGCCTTACTATTTTTGAAATTCAGTTCAGCAAAACTCAAAGCCCGAAGTGGCTCCAAAAGTTGGATGGCGCAAAGCATAGCATTCTGGGATTCGGAGTGCATGCAGTGTAGAGCCTGCCTCTTGACTTACAGCCTTGCGATTTCTGACATTTCATTCAGCCCCCGTATTGCTGTATCAAATTTCATAATCAGGAAAGCCTCTTTTTGAGTCAGAAGCATATCAGGGTCGCCCCTCGACCTCGATTTGATAGAACACAGGACTGTCCATTTGAATTCATTCTCAGAGTGTTTGTTTATAATGAAGTGATTCACCATAGGTGCTGATAAAACCTGTTTTTTTAATCTTGAACGATGCTGTATGATCCTTTGTTGCACTTCCTGACTGGTTTTACCTAAATATATTTTTTCGCAATGGGCAACAAATTGCATATACTACATTCTTAGTCTTGCAGTTGGTGAAGTCATTGTGGCGCCAGTGCCTCTGACCATTGCTGAAGATGTTTCCTTATATTGTGGTTCTGCACACAGAGCAGCCGCCGCATTTATGGTGCCCCTGAATTGGTTTGAGGTTTAACATTGTCCTCAATGTGTCGGGTCTTTCTTGGAGTGGCAGAGAAGTACGTATCACTTGCTGCCCAATATTGCGATTTTTCTTTAGTGCAAATAACGGGAGACCCACATTAGGTATTGATCCTTCAATCAAGTGCCAGTTATTGGGGACAATCTTCTTTAAAGGTTGAGTATGGGGACCAAAGGTCATAACGCATACAATGCGATCCGTAGATGGTTTGTTTCTTTTCTCCAGGAGATGTTCTCTGGGCGTGAACCAGGCCCGCTTCATGGATTGTTTCAAGAGTTTCTTAGGGTAGCCTCTCTCTCTTCTGGTCAGTGCCTCAGTATGTAACTCAAAATCCTCGCGTCTGGTGCAGTTACGCCGGATGCGTAAGTACTGGCCGAAAGGCAGATTGTTTTTCAGGTTCCTTGGATGGTAACTTCTATAATGCAATGCATTGTTTTTGTCAGTTGGTTTGGTATGCAATGTCATGATCAATCCATTGGGTGATGTCTTTACCTCAACATCTAAAAAAGGCATACTCTTCTTACTGTGCGACAAACTGAATTGGATGTTGGGGCTGCGATTATTCAGCCATGCATGAAATTGCTTCAAAGAGGATTCTGTTCCTTCCCATATGCACTAGACGTCGTCAATATATCTGTACCACTGTACAATTTGGTTGGATTGTTGTTTTAGATGAATAGATGTTCATAACGATCCATAAATAGTATCGCCATTTCTGGCGCGAAGGGACAGCCCATGGCTGACCCTTTCACTTGCAGGAAGAAATCCTCATTAAATTTGAAAAAATTCTTCCGCAAAGCTACAGAGGCCAGACTCAAAATGAATTCCTTGGGTACTTGGTGGGGTCTTGGACGTTGTTCCAAATAAAATTCCATAGCTTCAAGGGCGTCCTGTTGGGGAATTTGCGTGTAGAGTGATGACACGTCCATCGTGACCAAAATATGCACATTAGGATCAAAGGTAAACCCTTCAAATTTATTAATAAAATCCATCGTGTCCCATAGATATGAGGGGACTTCCAGGATGAATGGCTTCAGGTACACGTCCACATATTTGGACAGTGGCTCTAAAATAGTCACACCCTGACACAATCGGTGTGCCAGGGGGATTTTGGGCATCCTTATGCACCTTTGGCAAGAAATATAATAGCGGTGTTCGTGGATATTTTTTAATAAGGTACTCCGCTTCCTTCGGTCCCAAGATCCCTTCATCCATGCCTTCCGTCACCAATCTTGAAATTTCATGCTCAATCTCTTTGGTTGGATCCTGTGCAATGCATCGGTACCATGTTGGATTTTGCACATGGTTTCTTCCTTCCTGTAGATAAGCCTCTTTTTCCCAGACAACCACGGCACCCCCTTTATCTGCCGGCCTTATGATGGCCTCTTTTTGATTCTTCAAAGAGATGATTGCGTTCTTGTGTTCCGGTGAAATGTTATTTTTGATGTAAACGTTTTTCTTTTCTAGAACATTCAATGATGATAGTACTGCATGTTCGAAGGTAATAATATCCTTTGGAATACTGTGGGTAGGGGGACAGAATGTTGACTTATTCCGTAATCCTGATGCCTCAGAGGTAGTGATGTCATCTTTGTCTTTAAAAAAAGCTTTTAACTGTATTTTCCGGAACAATTTTTCAAAATTATAATTTAAAATCTGACTTCTAAGTTAGAATTTTTCATTACCAAAGACACCAAACATGAACTGGTTACCTTTTTCCATTTGGAAGTTACACTTAATGAGGTGACTCCAATGTTTTCCTATGAGAGAGGCAGGCCTTGCAATAACGAAAAATGAATATAAGCATTTTTCACTACCAGGACATGTAAACTTCAAATGTACATGTCAGCTTTTTAAATGCACTGCACCCTGTCCGCGGCCTGCAAGAGGGTTGACTTATATGCATTAAAAGGGAATGTTTGGGCATGGCAAAAGGTTTAATTCACCACGTCGAAATGGCAGTTTAAAACTGAACACACAGGCTGCAATGGCAGGCCTGAGACATGTTTAAAGTACTACTTGAGAGGGTGGCACAATCAGTGCTGCAGGCCCACAAGTAGCATTTAATTTACAGACCTGGGCACAGGTAGTACCACTTTACTAGGGACTGATAAGTAAATTAAATGTGCAAATTGGGAATAAGCCAATCTTACCATGTTTTAAGCAGAGAGCGCAAGCACTTTAGCACTGGTCAGTAGAAGTAAAGTGTGCAGAATCCTAAAGCCAGCAAAAACAAATTTAGAGAAACAGGAAGTTTGAAGGCAAAACCTTAGGGGGAAATCACGCCAAGGATGCCAGGTCTAACACGTGTCCCCCCCAGCTGAAAGTGGGGAGAACAACCCAACCCCTTGGGAGTTCTCTTCACTAAGGCTGGAAGAACTGGAGAGACCATCAGCATTGGCATGGTCTGTTCCACAATGGTATTCCATGGTAAAGTCCATTCTCTGGAAGGCGATGGACCACCTCAACAGTTTGGGATTCTCACCTCTTATCTGCATTAACCTTTTGAGGGGTCTGCATTCGGTCTGAAATCGGAAGTGAGCACCAAACAGGTATGGTCACAGCTTTGTTAGTGCCTAGACTATTGCAAAGACTTCCCTCTCTGTTGCATTTCACCTTTATTACCAAGGAAGTAACCCCCTACAGATGAAGGATCCAAGTTGATCCATGCCCTCTTTATTCAGCTGTGAGAGCACAGCCCCTCTGCCATGCTCTGAGGCATCTGTTGATACAATTAATTCTTTGGAGAAGTCAGAGGACTTGAGCATGGGTACTGTGCATATGGCCTCCTTCATGGTATCAAAAGTGCTCTGGCATACCTCTCTCGAGATCACCTGATGTGGCTGTTGCTTAGAAGTCAGCTCTGTCAAACATGCAACAATGGTGCCATACCCCTTGATGAATCTCCTGCAATAACCAGTGAGGCCTCAGAAGGCTCTCACATCTGTCTGGGTGTTGGGGGTTCCCAAGCCAGAATGGTTTGGATTTTGGCCTGGAGGAGCTCCACATTGCCACCTACCACTTGATGACCCAAGTAGACCACTGAACCCTGCCCGATCTGGCACTTACTGGCCTTGATACTTGATGCCTCTGCAGAGCCTGAAGTACTTTGTTGCGGTGGCACATGTGGTCCTCCCAGCTAGAACTGAAGACCACAATGTTGTCCAGATAGGTGGCATTGAAGTTCTCCATCCTTGCTAGGACCTGGTTGACCAAACTCTGGATGATGGCAGGGGTGTTCTTCAACTCAAAAGGCATAAAACCGGAACTGGAAGTGACCTTCTGTGGTAGAGAAAGCAGACCTCTATTTGGCCTCCTCGATCAAAGCAATCTGCCAGTACCCCGATGTTAAATCAAACGTATTGAGGAGAATGGCAGCTGCTAACCAATCTATGAGCTCATCATTTCTGGGAATGGGTGTGCATCAGTCTTTGCTGACCCCATTGAGCCCTCGGTAATCCACACAGAACCTAAGTTCTTGGGTGGCACTTGGAGGAGAAATCTTGGGGACCAACACCAGTGGGCTGAACTAAGGGCTGCTTGATGGCTCAATAACCCCCAGCTCCACCATCTTGGAGACCTCCTCCTTAATGCTGGCTCTCACCTTATCATAAAGCCTCCAGATTTTATTTTTCACAGGCATGCTGTCCCCGGTATTATTGTCAAGGGTGCACCATGTAGTGAGTGCTGGGGTAAGGGAGAAGAGGTTCTAGGTTCAGTGTAGGGGAGAGGCTGACACCCTCCACTGACCCATCCTGCTCCTTGGAAGAAAGGAGGTTGGAGAGATGTTTACTCTCCTCTTCAAACCCATCGTTCATGACCAGGAGCATGATTAACTCAGACATCTCAAACTGGGGCGTGAGGCGATTGACATGAAGGACCCTTAAAGGGTTCCTGGCAGTCTTGAGTTCCACCAGTTAGGTGACCTCCTTCTTGCACTCTCTCACCTCATAGGGTCCACACCAGGGGTCTTTTAGGCTCCATCACCCATACTTTTTGGCCAGGCTGAAACTGGCCAGTGTAGCCTTCATGTCATACCACTGTTTTATGACCTTCTGTCTTGCTTCTAGATTCTCCAGAACTTTCTTCCAGAAGCACTTCATCTGGGTACGGAGTTTCAGCATGTATCTGACCACATTCTGTTGGGCCTTCCTGGGAGCTTCCTCCCAGCCATCCTTCACCAGACTGAGAGGTCCTCTCATAGTGTGTCCATACAAATGTTCAAAGGAGCTGAAGCCAACCCCCTTCTGCAATACCTCCCTGTAAGCAACAAAAGGCATGGCAAGAGGATGGCCCACTTCCACCTCAAAGGCTCTTGGGAGGCCCATGATCATGTTCTTGAGGGTCTTGGTGAACCTCTCAACAAGCCCATTAGTTGGGGTGGTAAGAAGTGGAGAACTTGTACGTGACTCCACCCTCCTTCCACATGTATTTCATGTATGCTGACATGAAGTTGGTACCACAATCAGATACCACCTCCTTGGAGATCCCCACACAGGTAAAGATCCCCATCAGTGCCCTGGCCACTACGAGCATAGTCAACGATCTCAGAGGTATAGCCTCTGGGTACCAGGTGGCATGGTCCATCAAAACCAGGATGAAACAGTTGTTGAGGGCTATCTTGGGGTCCAGAGGCCCAATAATGTCTATGCCCACCCATTCAAAGGGTGTGCCAATGACAGTGAATGGCTGCAAGGCAGCCTTGTCCTGCCCTAGATGACCTGCTAGGGGTACATCATGAGCCAGCTCCAGTAGGAAGGTCCTGCAGCCCTGGGGGTCCAGCACTACACGGGTTGCATCAGGCTCAGGGACTTTAGGCTCAATATACAGTAAATCAAGTGATCAACTGAGGCGTCACCAGCTGCCTGGGCTTTGGCCTGCTCCCGCAGGCCCACAAGGATGACACTCCTTCAATGCTTCACAGAACTTCTCCCTGATGGGACTATCTTCCTGCTACCAGTTGGTCAGCTCAGGTAGAATTCCCAGGTTGGCAATGTCTTCCCCTGTATGCTCCAGGGCATCACCCTCAGGTTCAGCCTCCTCCCAGACCAGTAGAGTTTCTGGAGCGGGTTTCCGGCACCCCTTGCCCTTCCTGGTTTTGGCAGGCACCTGGGCCATTCTTTCAGGCTCCAGGTCCTCCTGCTAGCCTCTTGGGTGGCCATGGACCGTGTGGTCAGGCACACTCACTCAGGCAATGCTAACATCTCAAGGTGTAACCATCTGTATAGATGTTCCTTCAGACACTTATTGTCAGATTTTAACCAATAATATGGACATCCCTGGTTTCACACAATTGGTCAATGAGCCAACACATGATACAGATAACATCCTTGACCTCCTGTTTACAACAGTGCCAGAACTCCAACTTCTTGAAGTCCATCAGCTATCCCAGTCAAACCACTTTCTGATCAAACTCTACATAAACAACTTGCAAGTACGGGGACCTAAGAGCTATTCTTGCATTGGTCCACCCTCCTCCTGGTGCAGCCTGAGCAGACTGCAGCCAGAGGCCTTCATTCGTCAACAATTCCAAAGATATCCGTGACCATCTGATTTCAAATTTAACTGAGGCCCTCCACTTCCTCACCTCCTCCTCAGTCAGCAACCTTTGCTTCTCAAAATCGAATGAAATCGAAACTTCCCTCTGATGGCACAGACTGCTGTGTCCGTGCCAGAGACTACAAATCTGCATCTATAAGAACAAACAGAATACTACCAATCCTGCATCTCTGAATATTCCAACTCTACCAAGGAACCTTTTTGCATTTTCAAGAAAATTGTTTTTGCTAGTGCACCTAATAACTTGCCAGATCCCTCCTCTGACTTTGCAATAACCGCATGTCATTCTTCACCAACAAATTTGACTGTCTGAGGGCCCGAATGATTCTTTCCATCAAACAAGTCCCAATACACTGCCATCCATATGCACTCACCTCTAGATATTGCTCCCTATGAGTTCAATGTCAGGAATATCCTGACCTCTTTAAAAAAAAAATGGCGTCTCCATTCTGTGACTTTACCACTACAAAAGTCACCAATTTTGATCTCCCTTTCATTAAATACCGATCACTACCAACCTTGTAAAAAGCTTCTTAGCAAACAGCTTAAACTCACAGTGCTTTAAACATGCCACTGTTACATCCATCCTAAAGAAACCTACAGCGGAACTGCAATCTTAGCCAAGTATAGAACTAGCTCAGGCCTCTGGTCATCTCATGCATTTTGTGATGCCGTATCCTTCAATGTTTTTACTTTAGGCGGATTTTTGTTGTGTATGAACATTTCAATAAACCAATGAACACTGCAGGGTTTATGTGACTTTCCATGAGTCATCACGAGGGTAACTTAAAACATAAATATGTCAAATTCCCCTTGTCCAACCTAGGGGTAAGGATAACGACGCAGACTGGCATTTCTAGAAAAATAGTCCACATTTTCTGATATTTCTTTTGATGACAGCACTTGCCTTCAGAGGGGGCGAGGGTGCAGCATAGCTCGATTTAACACAACACAGTTAATTCTGGATTGTGTAATAAAAGTGATAAATTTTTTAAGCATATTTAAATACAATAATATATTATACATACGTCTGTTTCTGTTTAAAGCTTAAAAACAGAGCTCCCTTGGCTAGATAATTGTTTCTTAAATATAATATTATGGAATAAACTGGTCTTAGATTTAGGGCCACAATGTTTTCTGGTATTGTCTACATAACGCTTAATATTACCCCAATGTCCCTGTGGATGTGTTCCATGGATGTGCTCATAATAACAATAATAGTAAATTCCATATGTCCCTGAAACGTTGACAAACTTCAAACTGATATTTCATCCAAAAAGAGAGACGAGAAAGAGCAGTGACACAAAACAACTTCATAAAAGTTGGGAGTAAACAACAGCTATTTCCCCCTTCTATTCTCTCACTAGTCCCCTGCTTTCCCTTTCTGTATCTTGCCTTCATGGTCCTCTTAGCTGTACAACTATCAAACATTTATTACATTCATCGATGACGTATTGTCTGTTTATGCATTTGATGTTAGAGAGCACCACATTTCGTTAAACTTTGTGTATTATAGAGCTTACCTAGTATATGCAAATTAAGACCTTCAAGCCTGGTTTGTGTTAAATAAAACTCGTAAAGAGAAATAAGCATGAGCTGGGTGTCAGTATGGAAGAAGGTGGATTTGGCCCACATTGTTCGAAAGAGTAGTCTTCTAACTCCATTATTTATTTAGTTAAATGTTTTATATAGCACAAACTGCATGTAGTTGAACTTTACAAAGAAGAGGAGTAGATGTGATCAATGATTATTTTACGTAGGTTTGGGTCAGGGTATAAAAATGACATACTCCATTTCTCACACTTAGGGCCAGATTCACTAAGCCCTTGCGCTGCCCTTGTGTCTCGCAAGACAACGCAAGGCAACTAAGCCATGCACAGCAACTTTGCATGGCTTAGTAAATCCAGGGTAACACAAGGTAGCCCAAATCGCTGTCTTGCATTTCTCTGCCTTGGAAAGGTGTCCCATGGGTAGAGCATAGGCGTTCCCATGCACCCACCCATAGGTTTTGGCATATTGCCAGAATTACAAAGACTTGTAAACCTGGGAATGTGTCAAAATGGTATGCCTTCCCAACATCATTATTTCTCCTTGTTATTTCCTCTTTCTACGAGTCATGCATTTTGCAGCACACGTAGAAAGGGGAAAATGCCTCAAAGGATTGCTTTTGTGCAGGAAGGTGTCCCTTCCTGCACAAAAACAATTCTTCCCGTAACACTGGCACCTTTGCACCTTGGCACAAGGGTGCCTGTGTTGGCGCTAAGCAGCACTCAGTGTGCCAGCACACAGAGAGAGCAGGAATGTGTTATATCTTCGTAGACATGACACATTCCTGCTCTGTTCCTGTCACATAGTGCAGCAAGCTGTCTTGCAGCGTGGCGTTGCATGATGTTTCGATAAATCTGGCCCTTAGTTTTTCATGTTTGGATGTTGAAAAAGCAGCCTACAACCAGTTGTATGTCTTAAGGTCTTGGCACACTGAGATAATGCTGAACTCATTTGCTGTAATGATAGATGGACATTTATTTATTTGCTGTCAGAATGTCCAAGGGTTCTATCTACTGGTTAAACATTACATGTTAAAAGGTTGATAATTTGGGGATTGTACATACAAAGGGAAGATGTGGGTCTGCAGGGCTCTCAAGTGCTATATATATGTAATGACTTTCCATTATGCAAGTTCTGAACACAATTAGGCTATCTTACATCCATGTGTGACTGTAAAGTAAAATGTGTAAAGCTTGATGGTTCACTGTCATGAAATCAGTTAAAAAGTCTAAGATGACAAACAGACAAGGGCATCCTTCATTTAAGATGTGTTGAAAAGTTTCTAACACCTTGATGATTGCTGTTTGGGTGCAGCAACAAGGGTGGATGTATGATCTATGGATGTCTGATAGAATATTGATTGCAAAAATATTGTGTGGACAAACTTTTGTGTCAAACATATCGAGGACCAAAATATGGACAAGGTAAGTGCAAATAGGTAAGTATAGATTTACTATTCTTAATTCCACATCTGCGTACCTTGATGATAATATATATATATATATATATATATATATATATATATATATATATATATATATGTATATATCTTCAAGGTGCATAGATGTTGAGTTAAGTATAGTAAAACTTTGCTTTCTCATGGAAACTTACCTTCATGATATGTTTGCCCTCAATATTCTTGACTCAATATTTTGTCCACCCAATATTTTTTCCTCAATAGATTGTCCAAACACCATCATCTATAGGCAAGAAGCTTGGTCTTTATAAGCTAACTGCTGAAGTGTTACATATCTATTACTAGAATTTTGTCATTCTACACGTGTTTTTTCTAGGACGGATATGATTTGTTCAATATCAGTGACCTCTTGCATCAAAGGAAATAGCAACAGAAGATACATGACTTTCAGAGATCAGTCAAGTCTGGGTATGCCCAGAAATGGGTCCCATGCTCACCTGGGCCGGACTGGCTACCGGGCATTTCTAAGTAAACAATGCAAACCAAATGGTTTTAAAATATACTTTAAAACCATTTGTTTTGCTTTCTTTATTTAGAAGTGCATACAGGTCCCCATCCACAAAATCAGCCCCCACCGCAGTGAAATCGGCCCCCAGCTTTGCAGCCCATCAAAACGCCTGGTAGCCAGTCCGGCCCTGATGCTCACTGTCTCACTGGAACCAAGCTGCACCTGGCTGATGAAACCATAATGAAGGCAAAACGGGTCCTGGGCTGCTTATGTTCCAGTTCAGGGAGGACCTGGCTTGGCAGTTCGGGCTGGACTGTTCCCATGAGGAGCAAGGTCATAACTCATTTGCATATGGCTGGGTCCAAACTGAGGTGGCATGGTGAGCAAAAGAACTATGGGTTGTAGTGCTACCCCAAGCTATTGCCAGTGGTTAGACTTATTGCAAGCAGCCTCCCATCACCTTTTGTGTGTTTCATATATATTTGTCTACCAAATGTCAGTATTTTAAAATGAGGCTATTTTAAAATATTTTCAAATTAGGGAACTGTTAAGTAGGTAAACGGAGTAAACTGGTGTGGCAAGGGGATGTTGTATTTATGCAATGTCTCACTCTCTTTAACTGTTTTTGCCCATTTAAAAATCCATTATGCCTCAAATTGCTAAAATCCTCTACCACTGTGCACATTTTTAACCCTCTGGTTTCATACCTGCATTAACATCTCATTGCAATGCACATTTACTTCAGCCTCATGCTAAGGAAAGTATCCTCTGTAGAAAATGCCTTTCGGTTTTTACAAATTTGATTCCATCAAAATGGCTATCACGAGTGCCATACTTTTGCCATAAATAAAGAATGTTAGCACTCTATTTGCTCATTAGACCTTTTTGGTGCAGTTGATCACTAGGGAGTTAACTGACAGGCTGCTGCTGGCGTTGAAAGTCCATGTTTCAGAGTGCATGTCAGAATGCCTTACTGGCATGGATGTGAAAGTATTTGAGAACTCTCAGAACATGTTTTCTATAGCAAAATGGACCCCCTCATTCTGGTCACTTTTAAAGGAAATGCTTTAGGTTTTATAGCTTTGACTTCTTATAGATGGCATACAGGTGTGCCAGTATTGTGTCATAAATATATAATGTAAGCTTTCACTGCAATGCATTTCAATGGGGACCATGTCTCCAGATCCTGTAATGGCTGCCACAACATGTTGTCCATGTTATTGCTAGCCCCTTGAAACCCCCCACATGCTTCTGGGAGTCAGGGTGTGTTCACCTTCATCATTTATGTTTTTTTGATGTATTTTCAGGAAGCAGGAACCATGTCCCTGAGGTCTGTAATGGCTGCCACAACATATTGTTCATAATGTGGTAGGCCAGTAAGGGCTGACAAATCCATTTTAAATTGGCCAGTAAGAGCATATCTGGACCCCAATAGTCCAGATATTCCAAAAATTTTAACTGCTTCATGTCCAACCCGAGCCCCTCTTTAAAAGATAAGTTCTTGAAGAGAGCGGAATGGATTTACACCAAATCACACAAAAAACACATTTTCTGGGTAAAGTTCTAACTTTTTGCCAAATTTGGTGTAATTCTGTTCAGCTATTGTTTCTGCATCAGAGAGTGAAGTTTACTATGGAAATTAACATGGGAAATCAAACTTTTGAGAACCCTCCCCCACTTTTTGGCCCCACTTGATGAATCAGCGCAAAAATGTCCATGAAGGAGCCGAAGTTAATGAACTTTTTGGGGGTGGGGAAATGTTCATGTAGATTTGCCAAACTGAGCCAAATTTATTAGTGAAACAAAAAACTCTCCTCCTATGCAAATTCTGACCTAACTATAACTGAACAGTAGCAAACGCCATTGTGTAGGTATATACAGGAGGTCAGGCCCTGCATCCAGCACCCTGCTGTGTACAGCAAAAATCTGCGCTCAGCTGGGAAGTTGGCTGACTATTGCCAAAAAAACAAGAAATTCATTGTAATAAGATCTCATCTTATGTTAAAAAAAGCCCTCTGGAATTCACTTAGCAAAACAAAAGTTAAAGTGATGTTATAGTGAGGTACTGAAATAACACAAAAACTAAGGTTTAAAGACAAAAAACCACTGAAATTACTGGTTATAGTTTACTGTTCTAACTTCACCTTTATAGTTTATTGAGCTAACAATAAAACATGCCCCCACAATGCACTGCTTATGACCTCATATACTAAATCACTCATGACATGCTAAATGACATAATTGATGACATTACTCATTCATTCAAAATTCTTTATTCGGACCGAACAAAAGTAGACCATAAAAGCACATAGTATCAAATAGAAATACACAATATAACAGTAGTATAAATCTGAGTTTACATTATCTTAAATACGAATAAAAATATGATTACAACAGTGCACTTTAGGTATCGGAGTTCACCATATGACCAGGATAAAAAAAGACACGAACTCTGGATATAAACACAGAACACTTGCACAAAAACACAATTATCAAGCAAAATAGCAGGACAAAACCTCTAATAGGGGCCGTCATTTGCTCCCAGCTGATATTAAGCCATTACTAATAACATGTCAAATGACATTATTGAGGATGTTACTGATGACATCACTGATGCAGAAGAACAGAAATAACGGTTGTTATTATTGTCGGACAAGCCAATCCTCACATTTGATTTAAAATGTTACAAAAAATGTAGTTCCTGTCTGTGGATTTCTGTATAAACCTGGTGGAATTTCAATTCTGTCAGAGTAATTGGAGCGATTATGGTAATTCCACGTTACTGTTTGACACAGAATCACTGAAAATTACGCAATCACTCCTCCTTGCATAATAAAGAGAAACTTTTGCGCTAAAAAATATTGCTAAATGCAGAATTACTCTTTTCATGAAATTCGAGAGTAATCTCGCAGAATTTTTAGGTAATTCCATGTGATTACGCCACACTGAATTACACAAGTTATGCTCACCCCTATAGCTGTTCATTTTTTTCACCATTAAAAACGAGTCGCTAATTCGAACTTAGGGCCATATTATCAAGAACGGGCGATAACATTACTGCCGCTAAGGCGGCTATAAGGGGCTTGATAATATGCCCTATAGAATTCCAATAGAAGCCCAGGTTCTGGTGTGAAGGACATCAAACCTGGGCTTCTATTGGAATTCTATAGGGCCTATTATCAAGCCCCTTATCGCCGCTTTAATGTTATCGCCCGTTCTTGATAATATGGCCCAAAACTTTTTACCTTAGCATGTCTCGATAGCGTTTGCCCCCACGGACTAAGTACAGAGACATTTTGGAACAAGAGACTGTTATGTCTCAGCCACGCGGCCAAAGGGTGAAGTATTTTTCCTGACTGTTAATTTAGGTCGCCATGTTAAAAAAATGCAAACTCGGGGGAAGAGAAAGAACGGTGGGGCATATTATCAAGCACGGGGTTAAAATTATCGCCCGTTTAGCGGCAGAAAACTGCCGCTAAAGCGGCAATAATGGGCTTGATAATATGCCCTGGAGAATCTCAATAGAAGCCCATGTTGACACCAGAACATGGGCTTCTATTGGAATTCTCAAGGGCATATTATCAAGCCCATTATCGCCGCTTTAGCGGCAGTTTTCTGCCGCTAAACCGGCGATAATTTTTAACGCCGTTCTTGATAATATGCCCCGGTGTGAGTAAACAGCATTTCACAAGAAATGCACTTGGTATCAACTCAATGTAAATCTCGAGCAGAACTGTCGACAGCAATAGCAGTTATTTATAGAAATAATGCATCTGGGCTTTAGGACTGCCATTCCCAGTGAACTGAACTGTGCATCTTTAAATAACTTCAAACACACATTACAGGATAGGACAGCCATGGGATATATACATGCGGAAAAAAACATTCGTTACATCACGGGAGAGGTAGGGTTTGTGTTTTATTCATGGCAGCCTGAGAAAATGGCTACGTGATTGACTTAAACCGAATCCCAGATGTGTATTTAAATCTGACCAGAGAATATTAATAAAGAGCTGGCCAAAACAACTTTATGTCCTTGTGTATGAGTTATTGATGATCTCAACGGATATCGGTTATAACAAGTAGCTTTTGTTTCTTTTCACTTCCGTTCGCAGGGCATTGTACAACAGCTAGGTGCAACAAAGGGAAACAGCATGTATGCCACATTTGCCGGAGGCTATGGGAGCACCACAGTCAAAATGTACTTTTGCCTCTGGCACCAATAATCATCAAACCACTGTTAAATACACCAGAAAAAGCCTCTAATTTAACAACGTGTGCGTCGATTCACATGTAAATCTGAAATCTGCAATCATGTAATTGCCTCAGGTTTACTTTGTAGTTGTTACTTAAAAGTACCCATTAAAGATTCCTTCAAGGGTTTCAGTATTTTCTCCAATCCCTATCCACCAAGGTTAGTGATAAAATGGACCCCGACGGTCTCAATTACAGCCACTGAACTGGAGTCCAGAAGCACACAAGGACAAACAAACATCACAGTTCAACGCCTAGCTCAAGGTTGATTTAGCCCAATAGGTTCTTATCACTAATGCGCTGACTTACAGGGCCGGACTGGCTACCGGGCGTTTTGGTGTGCTGCCAAGCTGGGGGCTGATTTCATTGATGGGGACCTGCGTGTGCTTAAAAAAAACCATTCGTTTTGCTTTTTTTATTTCGAAGCACACGCAGATCCCCATCAACGAAATCAGCCCCCACCGCAGTGAAATCAGCCCCCAGCTTGGCAGCACACCAAAACGCCCGGTAGCCAGTCCGGCCCTGCTGATTTATCCGAACCGTCAAAAGGGGCTATTTGCCCCAGGTGCCACACTTTTAAGTGACCCACTCTGCCACGCCTAAATCTATTTATAGAGCACTTGTACACAAAAAAAAAGTATCCTTAGCCTCCAAGAGGTGTCACCATAAAATCAGAGCGAGAACATGCATTTTGCTGTTGACTTGAGCCTCACTAAAGTGTCTGACAAGCCTAGTTGCTGTCACTTGCACAAATAAACAGTGAAGCAATAGGTATGTGCAGTAAGGGTTTTATTCCAGATTTGTAAAGCGCGACTTATCACCCCTAAGGTTATCCAGGGGCAGGGGCCTGTCTGGTAGATTAAGTGAGCTATTGCCCAGAGTTACAGGATGCTGAGCTGAGCTGCCGCCAGGTATCGAACCGTGAGCCCCGTGCTCTGGAGTAAGCCGCTATGGCCCCTGCACCACACCTCTCTCTCTCTGTGATAGTGCTTAGTGGTAAAGGGGATAAGGCTTTTTAGGGTTATTGGAATGTTAAGGGCAAAGGGTTTTTAGGGATCAGGGACAGGAAGAGGTAGAGGAAGGTAAGAGGTTTTTAGGTTTCTGGGGTAGGTACGACAAAAGGGAGGTAAGGGTTTTTGGGGTTCAGGGGCAGGAAGAGGTAAAAGGAGGTAAGGGGTTTTTAGGGGCAGAAAGAGGTAAAGGGAGGCAAGGGGTTTAAAAAAACGGGGTTTAGGAGGTTAACTCAAACAAAAAAGAAGAAAAAATGTTTTTAAGCTCCCCAAAGGAGGCAGGGCTTTACACCGAGAACAATGGACGTGTTCTGCTAGAGCTGTGGAGCGGTACCCACCTCTGCGACATGACTGTGACTGAACCGGTGTCCCCCAAGGGGCTTTCAAGTGAACCTACTGAGACCTACAGTGCAAAGGAACCCCATTCATGTGAGGGAAATCCCTTTTCTCCCCTTACTGCCCTTATCTTAGGTTCTGTTGAGGCACCTTTCTGTATAAGCGCCAGCTGCATTGCGGCTTTTCGACACCATGTTCGCGCATGTAGCTTAGAGTGAGCCGGTGCAGTCAGGATGCAATTTATAACTTATCCCCAGCATCGCTCAGATAAGTGGCTTTTACTGGTGGCCAGTGTTAACGAGTGGAATCAAGTTGAGGCCCAGTGGCTCCACTGCTAAGTCAGCACAACTGCTGAAGACAGGAGGTACAAGCAGAGGATGTCAGGGAAGAAGGCAGGAAGCAAGCAGAAAGTTATGGCGTTTGGGCACCAGCGAAACTCCATCTCCAACAAAGGAGGATCCCGCACCAGGGTAAACACTGGGGCTCGATATGAGCCATAGAAAGAGGACTCTTACCGGACCAAGATAGTGACCATTTTAAATGTATTTTCGTCCACTTCAAAATGTGGACTTTGTGGCCTTCAACAACAGCCTAGAAACGATGGAATCACAATGGGGAAGAAGATGGTTACTACACATACCTAAATCACCAAGTATACCTGACTACAGAATTCTACCAGGAGGCCAACCACAAATGGAAACAGTTCCTGGCACTCATACCCCAACTTCTAAAATGGGAGATTAGGTATGGACTGCAAGAGCCAAACAAAATGTTTATTACCATGGATGGGTGCACTACCATGTATGAAGAGACAGAGGACTTAGAGAGATTTCTGGACTCCCTTGGATCCATTGAGATTGATACAAAGACAAGTGCATGGAGCAGTATCCCGGCGAGAAAACGTCTTGCGATTCCAAAGGACTAAGTGTATCAGAAAGAACGAGAAAGAATTGAACGCATATCCCAAAATTGAATGGACGGAGACATGAAACAGAGCAAGGAGACACACCCGACAAAGATGAACAAATTTTGATCTCTGCTAAAAGATTAAATAGCCCGCCAAACTGGTGAATGGATAATAAGACTGCACATCACTTAAGAACTTCGGTGATCTGATAATGCCTTGACAAAAGGTGAAGTTCAATAATGTCATACGAATATGAATAGCTGCTACAGAAGGCAAATTTGGGGTGAACGCGTATGTAGAAACAGCAAACTTCAGTGGGGAAATAACATATCCAAAATAGGTATGCTTTATATAGATTCAACCGCTTGCCTGCTTGAACATACAGAGGGCATATTTATAAGGGGACTGTGTCATCGGAACATCACTTTTACCTAAGCTCCAGTGGTGCAATGCACTGCTCCATATTTACAAAGTGGCTTTAAGCCACTTTTTGTGGCTTGATGGCACTTTGTAAATATGGTACCCCTTCACGCAGTTTTCTGCGTGAAAGTGGCATGCAATGGGTGTTGCTGTGGGCATTTCACCGCAACACTCATTGCTATTTGATACTGCCCCATATTTACATGGATGTGTAAATCTGAGACAGCGCCAAAAACTAACACCATGAAAAAGCAGGCATTAGATTGGCGCAACTGGAAGATATACTTTCATTTCTCCTCACTTTTGCTTTTTCTATAGCAAATCGCCATTATTGATTGTTAATGTGCAGGAAGGGACACCTTCCTGCACATAAACAATCATCCCTGCAACACAGGTACCCTTTGCACAATAGCGCAAGGTTGTCTGTGTTGGTGCCAGGCAGCTATTTTTAGCGCCAGCACTAGGGGAAACAAAGGGGTGAACCGTATCCTTGCTGCACCATTTCCATCTCAATGTGCCCCATGGAGTGGGCATGGGGAGGTGTAGAAGAGGAGGTGTATATGTCGGGAACTGCCCACTGGCACATTTCAATTATTTACATGATACTAGATCTGGTTGAAAATTCAGTAGCTCATAGACTTCACTATATACTTTTCACAACATTAGGCACCCTGGTACCTAGGCTAAACAATTTAGTTAAATACAGAGAGTGGTGCACAAGACATCTGGTTAGCCACCATAACCATTTGATGACAGGTTAGCGAAGCACTAAAACTCAGCCTACTATAGTTTGAATAGTTGTTTTATTATTTCGCTAAAATACCAAGTGACAGCCTATCTCAGCCTTCGCCTTGGAGCTCCTTTTCCGGTCATACACATTATGCAGCTCATCTGCACTATCCTTATCATGCATATCCACACAAGATGTCCACCAAACCATTATCCATATTATCTCTCAATGTCTATGGCTTATCCCATTTTATTAAGAAGAAAAAAAGTACTGATATTTCTGCGACCTAAGCACCGGAATCCGGCTGAGATACTGGTAATACACTTAAGCACTTCAGAGAGCGAAACACTGAAACCTGATTGGGTGGGTAAAGTGATACATTCTTGCAAAACTACTCAGCCATCATAAACACAAACAACCCCTTTAGACCACTGAAAAAGGGGGAGAGGCTCTTATCCTCAAATACTTACCTACATATATCTTACGCATATGGATAGGTGATCTAGGTAGATATGTGCTCGCCAACTTGAAAATCCAAGATACCTCTGTTATTGTGGGATCAGTATATCCACCAGTCGGGTTTGAAATAGATTTTCCTTCTTGATATTTCAAGACTTCACGAATCTTTTGGCAAAATACAATCTGTCATAGTGTTGTGTAGTTCCTATATTACCTATACAGGATCTGCGCGTTTGGATAACATAAACTGTGGGTTTGGTGGCGGACTGATTCCGTGCACGACCCACCGGATACGTTAGCCTGTCTGTATTAGCTAGCTCACAGTGCCACTAGAGTCTCCTCTTATCGGGGAGAGAATAGTTCTTGGCAACCTCAGAACATGACAACCCTGATCCCTCAGAATCGTGGATACAATATACTACCTTTCGCTCAGTCACTCCTGCTCACTTAGTTTGTCTCAGAGAGTACACAGAATAAACAGGCTGGGCGTTTCCAATAAGTATTTATTGAACAGTTGTTATTCTAGTGTAGAATATATGAGCTGCAACAACCATTAGACAGTAGCAGAGATATATGATTAGCAATATTACAAAAGTAAAAAGGATGGTATAGTTCTACCATCTTGCAGAAATCATGAATATATACAAGTACATAAAACACATGATAAAAGTGCGTACTCCTACGTGCCTCCCTAACTAGATGTACCTAAATGTACCTAGCATCTATGTAGGTGTTATGCCAAGAATCCCTCTAGGATCTTGTCCACCCCATTACCTGAGAGTTTAGAGAATGTGGGACCCCGTCCAGGTCTCGAGTTGGACACCCCGCGAGGGATGTTAGACCACTGCTAGCTGGAGCGTCTGCATGCAGGAACCTCAGCGTCTCTGGTCAGTGTGTCAGCCGGGAAGTCACGGTCTCCTCTATCTTCCTAAGCAAGATGTGCTGTATATCTACCCATAGGTCTCCCCAGGGGTCCTACCTTGCTGTGTTACTGTGTCGGCCTAAAGGATGACGTTGGGCCTGAACTTTATACAGAGATATTATACAGGAGATGGTAATCCTACTGTTAGTCCTGCTGTGCTTCCAAGAAGCCTCATGCATAATGTATGAGAAATCGAACCAGTGAAAAATCGCGTGTACTGAATGCAGTGTCATATCTAGGTAAAGGTCAGTGCCTAAGAACTGTTATGTATGTAATGTAGGGAAGAATATAGGTGAAAGGTTGCAATGTTACCTCCGCCTATATAGGGTACCTATATGGAATATAACACCAACCCCTCTTCCGACTGGACAACATATGTAACCTATTACTGTACTGCTAGCCTAACTAGATAGCGGTACGCACAAAGTTTATAAAAACATCCCTTTAGCTAAAAATGTTTAAAAACTTCTAAAAATTTCTAAAAACGTAATAAATGTAGAAAGAAAATTTTTCAAGCCCTAGCTCTAAAAGTGTCCGTAATTATAGTCCGAACCACTATAAGCATTAAAAAGCCATGTATGCCCAAAAAATGAAAGGAATGTCAATTTTGTTTCATAGTTCCAAATTTGAGCTTGTTTTAGAAAAGGGCAAATTTCTCCCAGCACACAACGAGCCAAATGAGTCAAATGTTTATGTGTCCTGGCTGGTAGACGCAACATTTCCGTTGCTTGCATCCGCAGTAGACGGCCCCCGTAACACCTCACAGAGTATGTCAATTGAGCACAGATGATGTTCCACGCTGCCCACAGCCAGTGCTGGGGCAGCCTGTGCGCCGTTCAAAGCCTGGGTGTCAGTGGAGGAGCCGGTATTCAGACCAACAGGTGCAGTTACTACCTGCGGTGGCTCAAGGAATGCCGCCATCAACATTGGAATACACTGAGGACACTGCAGAACATGGGCCGTTATCGGGTCCAGTAACGCATTCACGTCCGGTTGCGCACATGATGGGAGTGTCAAACACAGGTCTAACACGCATTCTTCTCCGCAAAACAGGCATCAGAGGACTGGTAAGATTCAGTCCATCCAGACTGGTCAAAATGACAAGAACCAAGATGCACTTAGTTCTCTTAGGCGAGGTGTGCCCAGATGCTGTACCATACGGTCACGGTATTTACGCTCCAGGAGTGCTTTTTCCATCTCCTTGGTGACTGGGATGTCTATTGCGTAGCAAATATAAAACAATCAGGATACCTGCCACTAGGAACAGGATGAGCGGAAGTCCTCTAAAGATGCTTCCGAATACGGAGTGTATGAAGTTTGGTATAACTCCAAGTACCGTCTGAAAGGTGCTTATAAGTCCAGAACCTATGATCTTAAATAGGTGAACAATGCCTGTTGTATCAGACATGTTAAAGATACGATTGACTATTTCTGCGAAATGGAAAGGGCAGTTTGTATGAATTAGCGCCTGTATCTCTGCCGAAGACCTTGCGATCTGGAGATCAAAAGTCTCTTGAGTGGAGGTTAATGGCACAGACTTCTGTAGAAGCATGGCTTTCATTCTGCTTAGACTATCAAACCGTATTAAAGAAACATTAAGTGAAGGCCATAACGGCGCCTCCCTGACTGTATGTGTTGGTGGAAACAATACTTGCATACAACAAGTAACCCTGGAGCTCACGGTTACCAGATATGCGATGCCCGGGAGCATGCCACAGCAGCCTTGACTGTTCAGCATCAAGTAACTCCCATTTGAAAGCAGCCTGAAAGCTGGCGTAATCACCGCAGCTGGGGCACCCCTCAAATGACAGGACAGGTTTGCCACAGAACCATTACAAGCCCCGTGCAGCATTATATCCTGGCATATGTGTGATCCACTTAAAGCGTTCTCACAGTTTGTACCGCTTAGAAACACTTTTCGATCCCCACTCCGGCATCGAAATCTGTATGGTAATACCCATGATTCCTTGATGTATTCCTTACCCATTTCGTCATATCTGCCTACTTGCTTTTGTTCAAGGCACTATTGAAATTGAAAAGTAGTGACCGGTAGAGCTATGTGGCCATGGATTTGCCATTCTGTGGACGGTGATTCTGCCACTGTAAATGCTAATCTATCCAGTTTTTCAATACTCAGCATTGTATATTTAGCTCCCCTTTGTGCCATTTCTATCTGTTTATCTGTTAGATTGTATTCAGAAAACAGAGACGTACTGTTGATATAACGCCAAGGCACGTAGCCCGCACGCAAAGTTTGCAGCATCCAGCTTAGTATCATAATAGAATGTAACTGTGATTGCCCGTGTTGTAATATGGTCAAGCCTTGTTCTAGTATGTCTATCGCAGAAGATACAATGTTGCCTAAGGAATATATCCTGGAGGTCAATGTAGTTAACCCATTGTCTACCACTGCTAGAGATTTTTCTAGATTTATACGGTCTATCTCTCGTAGTCTCTCCGCGGCCTCTTGTTGTGATATTTTCCATATTTCATTATAGACAGCATAATAGAAACGTTTCTGACGTGGCTTCCTGGGACCCATTAAAAAATCCCTAAGATATACATCCTGTGACAGTAAGGATAAGTGTTGTTTCACCTGTGTGAGTGTTGAGGTTTTTAGCCAATCGAGGCACAACTTCCCAACACTGTAGGATGTCACTACCCCTGGATGTTGTCTTTGTACATAACGTGGATCTGGCCTATGGATAATAAACCCTTCGGTTTTACCCATGAATCTTGCCTGACAGCTATTAGTGTCTGTGGGCCAAATCAACCATTTTTTCCAATCGGGGTCTGATCTGTTGTATTGTATGATGTCATCTACTGTAATTTCTTCCTGTGATGTTATGTTGCCCTCGGTGTGTGATGGAGTTGTCAACCGAGGTGTGTTCAAGTCTTTGTTCTTGGCTAGTCCAAGGCAAGACGTCTGTTGCACTGGCTCGTTCAAAAACATGATTCGTTGAGGGATGAGGCATGCTCTAAACAGAGCTTCTGTCCCCTGTACCTGCCATTCCCTAGTACCCCAGACTGATTTTAGGTCTATGGTGTCTTTCCACAAGTCGAAACCTTGTTCGGACAACTGGGCAATAAAGGAAGCAGAGTAAATCTGTTTGGTGTTTGTCAACATATTTTTCTGTGCTGATGCTGGTGCAACCTTATAATAGTAAGAGGCTGGGTCAAACATTAAACCCTGAAAAATATAGAAATGTCTGTGTAAATGTTTTTGAACTACCTTTCGGTGGTGTTGGACAATGTTCCCACTGGTGGTATGTGAACACATTTCTAGGATTTTCAGATTTATGCAGAAAATGATGACTATAATTTTGATAACAATACATAGCCTCAAAATCTGACGTGTCCTCCAATGTTTCACTATTAGAAAATGCAGCAGATTTTTCCAAATCAGATAATATGTTATTAACAGTTTCAAAATCCCAATAATCGGAAAATGTACTTGAGGTTATGATATCACTTAACGAGATTTTAAATAAATGTGGAATTCTTACAATTTTGGTCGGACCAAATATATCGTAATCAACCTTGTCCCAAACTATACCATCAGGTATAGGAACTGCTGTAATGTTCACTGATGACAAGTCTCTTTGTTCTCGATGAGATGATTGGTGTGGTTTTAAAAGTAAGTTCACCTTTTGGGCAGCAGAGCTTTGTCGAAGGTATCTTCCATTAACAAGCATGCTAAAAACTATTACTAAGCCTACCCAGAAAAGAAAGAAAATATCCCGGTGATTACCCATAGTTCTACCCACGGTGACACCAGGTAAGTCTTTTTAAGAAAGTGCATAAAGTTTTTAACTTGCTGTTTGTGTGACTTTTTGGCTGGCATCGTTTCCAGTTCGCTTGGATCCAAAGAAAACATATCAAAGTTTATGAAGTAGCCAGAAGCAGTTCGATCAATTGTTGGTATTGCATCAGGATTTGTGGTTTGCTCTTGTCGAGGCATGTTGACGTAGACATCTGTATTTGGTCGAACAGCGAGTCGTCTTTCATTTTGAGTTTGATTTTGAATTTGAACTTCAGGTTCAAGAGGAACGAGTTCCATAGCATTGTTGCATGGTCCTTCATTCCGTGCAGGAGGTTCTTCGAACGTGATGAGTCTTTCCCTTTGAATTTCTTGGATTGTAGCGAGAGGAGGGCCTCTGCTACTTTGGAGTCCACATGGCCTACTGCTTAGTATCGGCCACATAGTGTGGTTTGATTAGGTCAATTGAGACAAATCTTTTCTCCTTTTTTCCGGCAAGAGGTTGTAGAAGTACAGTTCTTGTTCCTTCAATTGCTAAGACCGGTTCAGGTTTTCGGTATGATGGCCCAAATTATTTTTTGTCCGCTATTTTCTCTCTGACCAGATACCCGACTTTTGGGATCCAGACAGGTCTTGCCGTGACTGATTTGACTTCCCCAGTGGCGGTCTGCTTCAGATGGACATTACTTTATTGTGTCCTGGATTCATTTAGATCCTGTAAAACAGCCAAACGATCATGGATGTCAAAAGGTTTTTCATCCGCCGCTGTGTCTTCACAATCAAGATCAGGTACCCACATTCTTGTCCCAAATAGGACCTCATATGGAGTGAGACCCCCTAGAGAACTTCTTGGCATGTTGTTCAAAGCTCGCTGGACCCCATAAAGATGTTTTACCCAACTCTCACCCGTGCCTAATACTCTAGCTGTTAAAGAGTACTTTAAATCCCGTTTTTTTCTCTCCACTACCGAATTTCCCTCAGGAAGGTACGGAGATGAGTACTGCAATGCTACACCCAATCCTCGCATGGCCTCCTTGTAAGCCCGAGAGCTAAACGCAGGGCCCTGGTCAGAATGTAATGTGCCAATTGCGCATGTCCCTATGAAGATTTGCAAATCTTTTATAACAGTTTGAGCGTCAGCTGAGCGTTGGGGCCACACCCATAGGAATCTCGAGCAGGAATCCACTGCAACCATGATATACCTGTAAGCCCCATCTCTTTGTAAGGGGCCGCAGTGGTCCAAGTAAACACACACTAGTGGTTTGTCAGATATTAATAATGGTGTCTGTGCTGGACGTGTTACTGTGGAACCTTTCATCTGCTGACAGATGTCGCATTTCAAGACATAGGGGACGATTCCGATCTCTGCCGGTAGGGCACCGAATCGGATTCGGCTTTACCGGATCCGATTCGGACGCCCTGTTTCCGACCGATTCGAACACCCGTCCGCGCGAACAAGTAGGATGCGAGCGTACGCGAAATCCCCGACCGACTCGTTCCCGGTTCCGAACCGTTCCGACCGACTCATACGGACTTGACTCGCACCACGCAATGGAGACGTTCCCCGACCGGGCAAGTACGATGCGCACCTCGAACAGTCCGACCGACTCGTGCCGTCCGGCTCGAAAGAGCAGTCGGAGCCGGACTTCGGGGGTCTGTGTCGGACCCCCCTGTACGCGTAGCCACGCAAGTCGCACACAAGGGGACCCATGGGTCCCCACTACACATGCATGTACGGCACGAGTCGCACCAACGCGTACCCGCTGTAGGGGGCGCCCTTGTTCGCGATGCACTCATTGAGTCAATGGGAGCCCGTGTACGCGTCGTACGACCGGCTCCCATTGACTTCAATGGGAGTCCGACTGAATCGAGTCCGATAGCATGTGTCCGCATCGTACTCGTTCGGTCGGACTGCTAGAGTCCGGTTCGGTCGGATATCTCTCCGAATCCGACTCGGTCGGAGGGATTTCCGGCCCGAATCGGAATCGGCCCCATAGTCTTTAGTCTGCTTTGTTAACCCAGGCCACCAATAGCGTTGTTTCAACAATGAAACAGTCGCCGTAACTCCTGCATGTGCAGAACCTATCCCTTTGTGTGGTGCTAGAATTAAACCTAACCTACGATCCATGTTTGGAATTACTCTATCGCCCACTCCAGGAATCTGAGCAAATGGAATGTTATTGGCATCTAACTTGTAGGAGTACTTGAGTGGAAACTTCTTTGTTAGAGATTTGCTGTTTTTGCGTGAAGCAATGACAGCTACCATAATCTCACCGTCTATTCTCGTTTTAGAACGAGTGATTGCAGCTACGGAAGCCGTGCATACAGCCCCCTTTGCGGCTTCATCAGCCAATGAATTCCCTTCAACGTGAACGCCATCACGCTGATGACTCAGTGTATGTGTCACATGAGCCCTTGGTAGTTCGGTTTTCAACTCCACTACCTCTTCCCATAGCATTTTATGCTTAATTGTGCCACCTTTTGCATCTTTGAACCCGTTTTGAACCCAGTACTGCAAATATCATTGTAAGACTGCACACAGAAAAAGGAATCGCACACAATTAGTGTGGGGAATTCTCGATCTGTATTTACTAGTGCCAGTACCAGCGCTTTTAACTCTGCCAGCTGTGCCGTGCAGTCTCCTAGGGACTGCGTCTTTGTGCAACTCGGGTGGAACTTTCCACCCCGCATGCGACTTTTAACGATTGCACATGCTGCGCTATATTGTTGCTTACTTCCTATGGCCGGTTGAGCTGATCCGTCATTGTAAATTATATATTCAAACTGATCTAGAGGCTTTATTTCGTTTGGTAGAGGATATTCTTGTTCGTATTGCAGGAATGCTTGTGTCTTTAAAATTGGGTCGTACCTGTATTCTACATCTGTTGCAGTGAGAGAATTAGCCCATTGTATCCATCTCGGATGTAAAGCTTTAGCATTAGGAACGCTTGCCTTTGTCGCAGCCTCTAAGGCTGGAACCGGAGTTACTACTATTATTCGTTTCCCCATAGCCAGTGCTCTTTCTCTCACTACAGCAGTCTGTACTGCAGTCAGAATCTTTTCTGTAGATGCGAAGCGCATCTCAGCATTTGTGTACAAATATGATTTGTATGCAATTGGTACTGTCTCACCTTCATTATATGTTAGATAGGTGTACCCAGACTGACCCGCAACTATACGGATCACCAGGTTGCCTACGTTCACGCATGTCTGTAAGTGTTTGGAAGCTATCATGTCAGCTTGTAAGGAACGAAGTATATCTGTATGTTCCTGTGTCCATTGTTTTACTGAAAACTCAGGTTTTATTAAATCGTAGAAAGGTTTTACTCTTTCTGCGTAATTTAAAATGTATGTTCTACCAAAATTTAGGAATCCCAGAATTGACTGTACATTTTTCAATGATTTTGGAGGTTGGAGCAGCGCGCATTTCTCTAAAAAATTGGCTGCCAGGCTTTTTCCTTCACTTGAAAGCTCATATCCTAAAAACAGGACACTGAGGTGGGCAATTTTTGATTTTTTAAAGTTGAATTTGTAGCCCTCAGATGCAAATCCCCAAATTATGGTATTCACTCTGTTCAAGTGCTCCTCTAGGTCATCGTCCGTTAGATAAATATCATCCACGTAGGACAATGCCTCTTCATCCAAATTTTGAAGTAACTCTGTTACCCTGGCCGAAAACAACCCCGGGCTGTTCTTATACCCCTGGGGGAGATGACAAAATTGATGCTGGGTCCCTAGTGCTGAGAAGGCTGTTAGATGCCTGCTTTCAGGCGCGATATTTTGGCAGAAAAATCCATTAGATATCAAGTGTTGTTTTATATTTTTTCCGCACAATGTTATTCATTAATGCGGCACTATGTGCATTTTGGACTGCAAATGTCTTAGTGCAAGTGTTTAAATGTCTGTAATCTAAAACTAGACTATATGAATTGTCAGGTTTCATGACAGGAAACAAAGGATTGTTCATTGGTGAGGTGCAAGTTTCAATCACCCCTTGATATTCAAGTTGATCTAAGATTTCCCTGACCTGTTTTTTAGCTTCTTGCTTTATTGGATACTGCCTCTGTGCAGTCGGAGTATTTTTCAAAGGAATTATGTGGTGGGTTGAATCCTCAACCCATCCAACATGGTTTTTGTATAATGCCGGAGCCTGGGCTACCGCCCACTCCTGCGCATATGTGTGTTGCAAGTGCCTGGAAATATGGTCTGAGAAGGCCAGAAGAATTACTGTTTCTCCTTTAGGGCAATCCATGACGAATGCTGGTGGCCAATCTTGTTCAGCTAAGAAAATATCATAGCCAAACGTCAGGTTCTCCCAAAAGAGACCTCTCACTGTTCTACATTTGTCCCCCTCCATCTGGAGCACTATTTCATTTACTTTATGTGGGACACGTACCCTAGTATCAGGTGTTTCCACCGTGATATAATCATTCAAGTCTACTGTCACCAGAAATTCCATCAGGTTCTGGCGAGCTATTGTTATTTCTGCCGCACTGTCTAGCATCGTCAGAGCCCATTCCCCGTTCAGTAGTCAAGTCCTCAGAATTCTGGGCATGTCTGATCTTTAGACCTGCAACCTTCTTTTTTTTGAACTGTGGCATTTGCTTTGGTTTCTCTTCTTTTTTAGAAGTGTACTCTTGAGCGTGCTGCTTGTCTCTGGACTTTGTATGCTCTTCTTGCCTTTCTGACTGTCCTTCCCTCTCTGAGTTTTTTGATGAACCCTGAAAGGAATGAGAGGAACGTGTATCAGTATCCTGATACCTGTCAGGTTTCCTCATGTTATCCCTATTCCTAAGGTTGTACCTCTTTTCGAAGGGCTCCTGTGGAGGAGATCTACCCCTGGATTGAGATCTATTTCCATTAAAGTTTTGTTGTTTTTTATTGTCCCACTTCTTATTTGTTGAAGCAGGTGTCTGCTTAGTAGTGTCCTTTTCAGGACTGCCCGTCAGTTGTGGTTTTAAAGCTTTCCCACCCAAACTGTCTCTGCCATTATTCTGCATACGCAGTTTCAATTATTTTTGGTAGTTCGTGTTCTTGTTTTAAAGGACTGAACTCCCTTAGGTGTTGGCGGATAGCCACTGAAGCTGCTTCCCCCTTATTGTTAGCTAGTATTATGGCTGATACCTGGGCATAGTTACCTAGTAACTTCATCCCTAAGTTTAGGGCAGGCTCTGCTCCGTACTCATTTTGGATTTGTCTCAATACTTCTGGTACTACTGCTAATGACGGGATACCATGAGTTCTGGTATAAATGGCAGCAAAGACTGCACCCCAAGTGGTGCAATCCTCTACTTGTGGAGTTATCCCCATGTGCAAGCAGATTGTTAGCATTCTGTGTTTTTCATACGGGGTAGTAATCGGGAATACTGCCTCTAGCTGTGTTATTTTCTGAGCTACCCAGAATGGCATTTGTTCACGTTTTGTGGGCATTTTACCCATTACCGCGTGTAATGTTTGTGGTGTAATTTTAGTTGCTGTACCCTGAATTTGAGTTCCATTTGTTGCAACTATTGCTGGTTGGACTGTAAATGTCCTCATGATGAATTGCATCAAGTTCCTATAGATTTTAATTAAATCTTTATGTTGTATGAGTAAGTCTCCTGGTGGCATTGTGTCAATGTCAGGATGTGGTGTGTAGGCTGCTAATATCGGCCATGTTGCCCCTTCTCCTCTGAGCGGGCCGAGTCTTACTCTTCTTCTTATGTGGGGTAGGGCGCCTTTAAACCAGTATAAATGTTCCTGGTACGTGAGCGGAACCTCTATATCCTCGAACGGATAATATTCCGCTGGTGCATCTCCTTCCGTGTAGGAGTGAAATGTTTTTGTTCTTGCATTTGCTGCTGGGAATGTAACCCACAAATAAAATACCTCTGTTTTGTTTGATTCGTGTGCCTCAATCACAAAAACTACTACGCCACTCCTAGATGATAAACCATTCTCTCCCAGTCTCAGGGTGACTGCATTTCTAAAATTTGGTGCAATTTGTATTGCGTCTGTATTTTCCTTGTCTGTGAGGGGCAGTTCTTGTTGCAGTGGGTCTAATTCTTGGTTAGTCATTGTTCTTAGTACACTAAATAACTTCTCAAGGGAACAAAGATACAGTGTTATGCACACTTTTAGGAACAATCTGTCCTTCAAGCTTGATTAACCAACAGCCAATAAATAGGATTTCTCGCCTACTCAGCTGTGGCGGAGTTTGTTCCCACCCACTCCAGACGTCTCTGGTGTTTTGTGAGTAGGGGTCTCTGAGAATAGCACAACTGAACTACTCAGATTCTACAGTTAAATAAGTACCCAACCAACGTTGGCGGCGCCATGTCGTGTAGTTCTTATATTACCTATACAGGATCTGCGTGTTTGGATAACATATACTGTGGGTTTGGTGGTGGACTGATTCCATGCACCCCCACTGGATACGTTAGCCTGTCTGTATTAGCAAGCTCACAGTGCCACTAGAGTCTCCTCTTATCGGGGAGAGAATAGTTCTTGGCAACCTCAGAACATGACAACCCTGATCCCTCAGAATCGTGGAAACAATATACTACCTTTCGCTCAGTCACTCTTGCTCACTTAGTTTGTCTCAGGGAGATACACAGAATAAACAGACTGGGCGTTTCAATAAGTATTTATTGAACAGTTGTTATTCTAGTGTAGAATATATGAGCTGCAACAACCGTTAGACAGTAGCAGAGATATATGATTAGCAATATTACAAAAGTAAAAAGGATGGTATAGTTCCACCATCTTGCAGAAATCTTGAATATATACAACTACATAAAACACATGATAAAAGTGCGTACTCCTACGATGCCTCCCTAACTAGATGTACCTAAATGTACCTAGCACCTATGTAGGTGTTATGCCAAGAATCCCCCTAGGATCTAGTCCACCCCATTACCTGAGAGTTTAGAGAATGTGGGACCCCATCCTGGTCTCGAGTTGGACAACCCGCGAGGGATGTTAGACCACTGCTAGCTGGAGCGTCTGCATGCAGGAACCTCAGCGTCTCTGGTCAGTGTGTCAGCCGGGAAGTCACGGTCTCCTATATCTTCCTAAGCAAGATGTGCTGTATATATACCCATAGGTCTCCCCAGGGGTGTTACTGTGTCGGCCTAAAGGATGACATTGGACCTGAACTTTATACAGAGATATTATGCAGGAGATGGTAATCCTACTGTTAGTCCTGCTGTGCTTCCAAGAAGCATTATGCATAATGTATGAGAATCGAACCAGGGAAAAATCTGCGTTCTGAATGCAGTGTCATATCTAAGTAAAAGGTCAGTGACTAAGAACCGTTATGTATGTAATGTAGGGAAGAATATAGGTGAAAGGTTGCAATGTTACCTGCGCCTATATAGGGTACCTGTATGGAATATAATAATAGGGAGAGACTGGATTACTGTGCTAGACCCACTACCTGACCGTTTGGGCAGCACAAATAGTAAGCAGACATGGGAAGGGAAGATATTTCCCCATAACCATAAAGGACCAATCCTTTTTAGACTCCTGGGTGGTGTTGCATCCTGAGTAACAGGACTGAACTTTTACATTGAGGATGAATGGCACACGGTCAAAGCTTGACTTTTTTTTTTTACACTCTAAGCCACTCACTAGATGACTCATGGCCCCATATGTCACACTAAACTGTGCTTCAGAACACAACATAATAGGGATTAGTTATTGCATAGGGGCCCTGACTCCCCCATGGAGTACTTGGCGAATAAATGTTGACAAATACAGAGAACCGACAGCAAAGAGAACTTGCATTCCTTTTTAAAGACACATCTCCATCTTAATGAAGTCTCAGTCACCTCAACCGAGGCTCTATGGGCCCACAGTAAGTTGTATGTTTGCAGAGAGATGGTGAGGGAATCTGCAACTACTGAACGGAAAACATGGCAGAAAGGCAACAATTAGAAAAGGAAATACAACACTTGACAACACATAATAATAAACACCCATAAGCAGAATTATTGAGGAAACTTATCCAATCCAAACATAAACTTAATAGGGCATATACCACACAGGCAGAACCATGCTTTTCAAAATAAGACAACAGTACTACGAAAGAGGCAAGAAAGTATGGTGCTGACTAGCCGCGCAATTTAGACAACAGGAAGCTACTAAAACAATGCCAGCACTCACAAATGACAAGGGCTAATAATCACTCATCAATTCCTTTGGCATCACAGGGAAATTCACGACTTTCTACAATGATCTTTATCATTCTACCTTACAGGACTCAGTAGCCGCTATGGAAGTCTTCCTGAAACCTCTCTCCTTACTGTGTATTCAAGATGAGGACAGAGTGTAGTTAACTGAGGATATCACGGAAGAAGAAATTATCCAGGAGATTAACAGCATGGCCTCTCACAAAGCACCTTGGGAACATGGCTACCTATAGAATACTATAAAATCAACAAAGACTTAGTAACCCTACTATTAAATAGAATGTACAAGGAATTTGGAGGGAGAGGAGCCCTCTGATATGGCCACGCGGCCCGTTCTCCTTTTAATATATATGTACGGCCCTGTAACTTACATAGTGGCCCGGGGGGGATGGCGTTCCCAGGACCTTTTAAAGGGTCAGGGAGGGGGGGATGCCCCAGTGCTCCGGTGCCCCCCATCTCCTTTTAATAAATATGTACGGCCCTGGGGGCTGAGGTCCCCCGGGCCATAATAGATTTTAGGCCCCACTCCCCTTTAAAATAAAAAAAATGGCCCTGGGGGATGGGGTCCCCAGGGCCTAATACGGCTTGGGAGGGGGCTACTCAACTGTATGCCACTCTACTCTACGTCACCCCACTCTATGCTGTTCCACTCCACTATATGTCACTCTACACCACTCCACTCTATGGTATTCAACTCCACACCACTCCCTCTATACCACTCCACTCTAAGCCACTCCATTCTACACCACTCCACTCTATGCTACTCTACTCTACACCACTAACCTCTATTCCACTCCACTCTACACTATCCACTCTATGCCACTGGACTCTGCCACTCTACGCCACTCCACTCTACCATGTTCCACTTGATGTCACTCCACTCTTCATCTCTCCACTCTATGCTATTCCACTCTCTGCCACTCCACTTTACACCACTCTACTCTACTCAGCTGCACTATATGCCACCCTGTTTTACACCACTACACTGCAGACGCCATTTCACTTTAAGCTATTGTACTCTAAGCTATTCCAATCTACACTATTCAATCTACACTATTCAACTCTACGCTACTCCACTCTTTGCTAGTCCACTCTACGCCACTCCAGGCGACTTCCCTTTATGCTATTCTACTTTACGGCAGTCCACTCTGCACCACTCGCCTCTATGCCACTCAACTCTACGCTATTCATCTGTATGCCACTCCATTCTGCACCACTGTAGTGTATGCCACTCCACTCTAAGCAACTCCACTCTATGCCACTCGACTGTACTCCATTCTATGCTGCTCCACTCTACAGTATTCCACGCTACGCCACTCTACCTTATGCTATTCCACCCTATGCCACTCCACTCTACTTGTGCAGCAGGTACTGTGGGGTTACCAAGGTACCAGCGAAATATTTGAAAATATCTCAAAACACACAATGTGGGTTGAGGGTCTGATGGGAGGGTTGGCTGCATGTGGGGGGGGTTGAACTTGAACACAGGGCCTCACCTGAGGTTAAAAAGCCCCCGCAATTCATTGTAAAAAAAGAAAGATGAAAGTGACATCATAGTTAGGTATAGTATGGAAGGAACTCATTTTGTATCATCACCACCCAAAGTTTTGGAAGGATGCTACTGTTTTTTCGACTTTATTGCACTGGGCCCTGCTGTCTAGGCCTTAGTGCAAGTGTTCTGACCCCCAAAGATTATGTACAATTGACTAATACCTGATTGGCTTATTTCACTTACCTTTAAGTTCCTTGTTTATGGTTCAAGAGGCACCCTGGGCTGAAAAGTTAAATGTCACTAGTGGACTGCAGCACTTAATTGTGCCACTACTGCAGTGATAAAGTGAGAATGTGATTCTAAGCCTGCCATTGCAGGCTAGATGGGCAGCTTTAAAAACTGGCAACTAGACATGGTAAAATAAACCTATTCACAAGGTTGAATCCTTCCTTTTAATATTAATAAGCCACCCCTAGAGAAGGCCTTGATAGACCCACCAGGCAGGGTGCTTAATATTAAAGAGAAGGGCATGTCCCTTTTGTGTTTAACATGCCCTGACAGTAAAAACATGAAATTTCCGATTTCACTCTAGCAAAGCCTGTGGTCTCATTCGCTAACATGGAGTTCACTAGCCACAGTGCTAAGTGCTAACTTCCATTTGGGTTGGTTGCATTAAACTTGACTTATTGTTGAGATCGGCTTTAGGGTAACTTTTAATAGACAGGTGACTTTAGAAGTTTACCACTTTGTTTGCCAAACCTCAGGGATCCTTTCTGTCTATCTGTAGCAGTTGTCATCGAGACATGCTCCGTCCCTGCTAGGAAGGGTGAAGTACACCCCAGGAACAGGAATAAAGAGAATTGCTGAAGGGAGGAGGTGTGACCTCCTTCAACAGGATGACTACTGGGTGGTGGTCACAGATGGCCCATCTTCAAAGAGACAGTGAAGCAGATGGTGATCACACCTTCAACTGCCCACACCTTGGAGTAGGCAGAAAGGCTGACATCTTCTCCAGTGGAGATAAATCCTGCTGCAGAACCAGTTTTCAGTAGGAGTGGCTAAGTAAGCTGGATACATCCCAAGGGTGTACCAAAGGCTCATCACAGGGGAAGAAGGCTTGTGCCAACTTGGATTTGGGTAGAGAGGGGGTTCCCTGGAATTGTGGTGGCCATATCCCTAGGAAGTGATGTAAATTGGGAAGGGTTGCCTTGTAGGAAATTATTGCCCCATTGGCTAGTGAGTCCACCCCTCCCACAAACATGCATTAGCCTTTAAAAGTGACGGTCATGTGGCGATAGGGGCTTGTAAATATGCCCCAGAGTTTGTCATCTGTGAAGGCTCCAACTATAAGGGCAAACTAAGCAACACTACCACCAATGCAGTGGGAAGCAGGTCCATCGCAGGTGGAATAGGGATTAGCTTTAGTCAAATCTCAGATGTCATTATTCTTTTCAATGTTTTAAATTATATCACATGTCGCCATGTGGTCGAGTTATGGAGTAGTAGTATGGTACTGCATTCTATTCTACTTCAGCATTGAAGTAGTGCTTCCTATCTATTACAACAAAAAACAAAGTGGTCCTAACAGAAAAAATTGGTTTACAACATAAAGTACCCACAAATGTGAAACACACAAGAATTGAATTCACTGTTTTTATGAATTGATAAATGTATTCAATACATAGGTTCCAAAATTGATAATGGTAGAATTTCAATATTAATGTATACAGTTCCTGATAGGAGGCAGTTGCTCTGTAGTAGATCAAAGTGAGTGAAAGGTAAAGGGCTTGTCAATTAAATAAGGAAAATGAAAAAGGGGTAAAAGTAAAAGGCAGTAGTTACAATATTTACAATTTACCTTTACTTTGCATTACAGACTGGGTGGAGAACAAGCCCAGGCCCCCAGTCCCCGTCTGAGCGCCGATCCATGGTGCTCAGACCAATTATGACGCTGCATTGCAGCATTGTGATTGGCTCAAGGGAGCCTGGATGTGCTTCCTGTTTGGGACTTAGGCCCGATGCGGAGGAGAGACGACCCGGGAAAGACGCGGCAGGAAGTAAGTGTATTTTTAAAAAAAATCTTTTTTAAACCCCCACCCCAGATCAGTGCTGGCCATCACTGTATGGGGCACAATATGTCCGAGTTATGAGTACACCAATACGATTGCGAGAAAAGCTATGTGTGTCTTTTTGAAATGCATGGCACAAAGACAAGTAGGAGAAATACCTTCATATACATAGACACATAGATACATAGGACTAAGGTGCCAAACACTATGCAAAATATAATTTGAGTGATTTTTCCCAACAATAATTGGTGATGGTGTTCCAGTCCAGAGAGGACCTGGCTTGGCAGCTTGGGCTGGACTTTTCCCATGGGGAACAGGGTCAAGACTGATTTGCATATGGCTGGGTCTAAACTAGAATGGCATGGGGTGCAAAAAATCGAAAATGAGAGCATGTCATTGTGAATGGTCTACATAAATCGCGTTGATACCTTAAAAAACCTGAGTAGTAGGGATCCCTTACTGGTCTTGATGAAAACCTAATGACCCTTTTGGGCATAGTTGAATAGGCTGAAACATGTAGACCTTGAATCTAGATCCATGAGGAACTAATGGCCTCCATCAGTGTCTAACCTGTTTTTATCCTTACCAATTGACCCCATTAATAAATTTGAACCAATTTACAATAGGGGTATTCTGCTAGGTTATTTTAGAGTCATTAAATACCACAGTCCTGAATCAATATCTCAAAGTGCTCTCTTTGATCACAAGGTCAATCCTGCATAGATGTATTCTCAATTGAGGTGAGGACCCAATGATGATAATTGCCACCAAGGTTTGTTGGGTGGATGAGAGTGTTTTTCAAAAAGACTACCATATTTCTGTATTAGGGTACATATATCTCAACTGCAACAAAAAGAAGAGCAAGTTTCCCTTTGTTTTTTGTTTGTGGGCTTTCTCTTTATTTGATTTTTCAGCATGCTCAATTACTTCCTCTCCCACAGTATGGTGTTACAATGATTGTATGAAGTCATCAGTGTTGTCATCAATGACGTCATTTGGGCTGTTATCAGGTATGTCATCAAGGTTTGCCATTTAACATGTCATGAGTGATGTAATATAGGAGAGGTCATAGGTAGTTCAAGGCAGGGCACAAATTATAGTTAGTTCACTGAATTATAACTAGTGAATTTCTGTAGTTTTTTGTTTATTAAAACATTAGTTTTTTTATCCTATTTCTACACCAAACTATAACATCACTTTAATCTTTGTTTTTTTCAGTGAATTTACCGGGGTTTTTTAACGTGAGCTACGATCTTATTACCATACCTTAAAGAGAATGGATTATTATGTGGTGTGGTTATGAGACCTCACTATGTAATATTGTCACAATCTTTATCAGGTCGAGTTAGGTTTCTTTAATAAAACCCTTAATTCACTCCTGTGCAGTTGTAGCACAGAGAGCACAGGATTAATCAAAGAAACAAGTGTAAAGCATTTAGTAGTACCAAAACAGTCAATAGATCAGAGACACAACACAATGTAACCACAAAACCAATTCATAAAAAATAGACTGTATATTTATTGTAAAATATATACCAAAAAGGCAACAATCTATCAACAGAAACTAGAGATATGATTGTTAGAAAGTGAGTACATCACTGCAGTTCACACTTCAGAAATGCACTACATCATTCTAAGCGGGTTAACAGATCTTAGCGAAGTGGATAGTATGTTATCTTCCTCACACTTGGACAGCCACACCGGGTTGGGGGCCAGTCAAATGCCCATATAGGCCCACAAAGACAGTGGCCTGTCAGGTCCAGCAGTCTCAGGGTATTTTCTGAAGTTTTATCTTGTACCACGGCCCAGCCAAGAAGTGGTCCTAATGTTGGGAATGCAGAATGTTGAAGCTGCTGAAGATTCAGAAGATGCTGTGGATGTTGAAGAGATGCAGTGAGTTTTCCTGGGTCCAGCCTGGTATCAACGAGCGGTAGGGGTCCTCTCCATCTTCAGGACTTGATCTCCCACAGTGCTGCAAGGGGGTCCAGTGCAGGTCCAGTCACCACTGGTCAACTGGTCTCCCAGTTACAGCAGGTCCAGCAGTCCACCTCAACTTCAGCTAGGGGTCCATTGGACTTGGGGCACCTCCAGAAGGTCAGCATTTTGTCACCCAGCAGGCACTTCATCATTCAATGATGGACAGGCATTTCTGGGCATCTGGGGTCTCAAGGAGTACAGTATTCTTTAGGTCTTGGTGGTCCTGAAGCTTAAAGGGAGGATAGCTACCTAGCCCTTGTAGCCACTTCTTCCATCCTGGCATGAGTGGAGCTCTTTTCTACAAGTGGGTACAGCAGATACAGTCTGTTTTGAGGGTAGCCGTGTAGTCCTTCTTCTGTCTTCTTTACAGTCCAGTAGTGATATGAGGACTGTGTGTCTGGGGTACCACTTTTATGCCAATATTTGGCATCTGTATAAAACTAGAGTAACAATCCAAAACAATGCGGTTTTTCAAGTTGGTAATCTGACGCTATGTACTCCGATTGTGGAACATACAGTTTGGTGGATAATCTCCACTACATGGTGCCATTTATATTGAGATTGGCACACCTACTTCCAATTGTCTTTTTGAACATACTATCTTCATGGTTAGAGCAATCCATCGTCGATATTGGACATTTTCTTTGATTGGCTTCATTGTTTTGGATTGCTACTCTAGTTCCATACAGATGCCAAATATTGGCACACTTATTGAAAAGTGCCTTCTGACATTTGGTGCACTAAATTAGATCCGAATAGATGATTTACATTTCTATTGCCCTGAAGAAGTCCAATGTTTTAATGGACGAAATGCGTTGGCTGATGGTTTTTGGAAATTTACAACAAATAAAGGAAGAGAAAAATATATGGATTGTATAGAAACTGTCAATTACAAACAAGAGTTGTATCTGATTATGAAACGTTGACGCTCTCTTTCACTCACATGTTTGCCCTCTTTTAGTGGTGCAGCTCCGACTGTGTTTGGGTGCCACTTTTAAAGACATTCCTGTGGAGATAGGGGCTTCCCCTTATTTACTAGACTGCATTAAGCCACGTAACGTGTCTTAGTGCCGCCTTGTAAATTAGGCACCCTTTCATGCTGTAATAAGCATGAAAGGGGACGGCAATGGGTGTTGCGGTGGGTGTTCCGCCGCAACACCCATTGATTTTGACGCTGCCCCGTATTTACAAGGGTGGCGTAAATATGGGGCAGCCCCAAAATTAAGACCAGGGAAGACCTGGTCTTGACATGGCGAAACGAGGAGATATGTTTAATTTCTCCTCTTTTTTGCTGTTTCTATGTGTGCTGCAGAAGAAAACAGCAAAACGCCATGAATGATTGTTCATGTGCAGGAAGGTGTACCTTCCTACACATAAACAACCCTTCCCCTCAATGCAGGCACCCTTGCACTATGGTGCAAGGGGGCCTGCGTTGGCGCTAGGCATCTGAATTTAGCACCAGCGCAGGGAGAAATTCAGGGGTGCACCGTATTATTGTAAATACGGTGCATCCCTGTATTTATAAAGGGACGGAGCGTGGAGTTAGCTATTTTGGAGCTAATACGTGCACCACCACTTTTGTTGTAAATATGCCCCTCTGTGTTAACGCTTCTGTCACCGTATTCCTCATCTGGACTCCACTCCTATGGCATTCCTCTGCTCCCCTCACCAACTCCACTGCACCTGTACTCTCTATTCGCCTGTGACTCCACCCTCTAGGCCCTCTGCTTGATTCTTGGACCAAATGTGTGCTCTGTAAATTTCCAAATTATGATTGCATTTAAGTGTCTGGAAACTGCTGAAATATTCCGCCCACAATGTATGGTTCTGTGATAGATTTCTATAGTTTATCCTTTGGGCTGACACGGGGGAGGCACCAATGAAAATGGAGGTATTTGCTGTTATTTATTGTTCTGGTAGTTCTGTTTAAAGCGATACAGCAACTAGTATTATTGCAAAGGTAGGTCTTAACGAATGTGAAAACAAAATGATACCATTTTTAGCTGAACAAAATGGAATATTTTCACTCACAGAAAGAAAGGCCTCCTTCCGGTGTGAGCAAAGAGATATCCGCGTGCCTACACAGCTCCAAAAACATACGAATGCGATTTTATTTAATTTGGAACACTTCCAAGAAACAGGGAGCCGTAGAGCGGCTTCTGAATCAGCAGTAACACAGAGTCCCATTAAAGTGACAAAGGCTAAAGCAATTAGATTTAAACTCGATGAAATAGTTGCAGCATCCATTTACTAAATCATACCGAAGTAATCTAACATACTTTATGCGTTTGCAACTGCAGGTGCCCTCTGCACCAGCCCGGCGCTCTGTGCCGCCACGAGACTTGTAACTGTGCATACACGCAATGCATTAGGGTCTTAAGAGACTGCTCATCTCCTCTGTCAAATCTCTCTCTGGCATAATTTTTCAGCGGCAGGTAAATAGAGGGGAAATGAGACACAGGGAACGGGACACGTTTGTTCTACAGCTACCCGGCTGCCTGTCATGTTACAGCGCAAAGAATAGGTCCCATCAGAGACATTGGGATTGCGTTGCATCCTTTAAATACGGCGCCGAGCTGTCTTCAAACAGCCCTCAGCTCGGGCTAATGTGCAGGAGAGAGTTTCTAGGAATAAGCATGTAAGTCAATCCGGTCTGACGAGCAATGTATAGCTGGGTACCACAAAAACATATATCACACAAGAAACTACACTGGTAAGATGTCTGATTCCTACGGGAGTTAAAGGCACACTGTGCCGGTAACCTATGTGCTGTTGGGCATCTCAAAAAAATGTATGTACTGTCCTCACACACCACCTGGTGTCATGCTTCATCAGCAGTCCTCGCTCTTTAAAAACCGCGTTTGATAAAGAGCGGGCCTACACCTGGAGACAGGGAGGCACTTCTACAACTAAGTGGGGGTCCGTGCTAAGAAAGTGAATGAGTGATGTTAAAAATTGATGCAAATACTACATGAAACTTTAATTACGCAGGATTGGCTCAATATTAAAACTAGTGAAGGGGACTTGGGGGATTAGTGCCCAATCCCCATCAGTGTCGCCAACATGTTTCTGCCTCTGTGGCCAGGAGGGTCCAAGTCATTCATCAGGACGTGGGAGAATGGGCTCCTATCTAGTCTCTAGGAGACTAAGATGAATCCACTGTAGGTAGGTTGACCTTTGTCAGACTCTACTGTAAAACTCCAGAAACCTGTAAAAATAAAGGTATATCACAGTATAAGGAAAGGGGTTTAAACTTACACTGGAAAGGGAAGAATCAGACTGTATACAGGCATATAGTACATTGAAATGCGTGTAGTTGTGAGCACTCATGTCACTGCAAACGTGGTGCTCAAGAATAACAACAGTTGTGAGGCCAGCTCACAAACTTACCCCCGGGAAGAGGTAGAAATGTCCCATGGGAAGGGAGGAATTGAGGGACCCCTGTAGTCACACTCTAGAAGACCAAGTTTGAGAGAGAACAAAGCAATTAATGATCAATGTGTACGCATGCGTTTGGCATAGCACTTCAACACAGCCATTCATTTAACAAGCAAAGGAGGCTAGCTCCAGGCTTCCTATTCAGGCATACATGCAACATCTTACTACTTCAAGGTGCGTCCCTCGCGATGCTCCTATGGTCCGTCCTTGTTGCTTCCCCGCTGGTAACTGGCTGGGGCAGTGAGTGCAGCTTAAATAGGCGTTCGGAACTGTATTTCCGTTGTTAATGAATGGGCGGGTGTCTCCCGATTGAAAAATTGGCCGCAGCCGTGTGATTTCGTCACTTCAGTGCCGGATGACGCGGCTGCTAGTTAACGCGCTTCCGTGGTCACAAAAATGTGCCTGAGCCCCGAGTCAGAGATGCGGGACAGAAATTAAAAACCCGCGAGCGCTGGTGTGGTGATGCGTACTTCCAAAGAGGGAGTCAGAGGTGTTTCGTGCTCCCCACGTGCTCGGTGGAAATAAGTCCCGGGCGTCCTTTGCGCCTGCGCAGCACGAGGGACATTTCAACTAGGGATTTCGTTGAAGAGATGGATCGTAAATGTGAAGTATCAGAATACTGTGAGGCTACATGGTAATGAAACTTTAGTTAAAGCATTGATGGTGTTTAGGCATCAAATTACTGTGAAGCTACATGGTGATGGAACTATAGTTAAAGCATCGCTGTGTAGCTATCTGCTGGGGACATATTTAAGGAGCGCAACAAAACAGTGCAAGGGAAAATGATGTTGAAAAGCACAAAGAGTGCTTGCCGCTATAGGTGCAATGCCAGGTTCTAAAGGTACATGGCCAGCAGGCCGTTAGCGGGACATGTACATGTTATGTCGTGCTTTTTGCTAGTTTTAATATTGAGCCAATCCTGCGCAATTAAAGTTTCATGTAGTATTTGCATCAATTTTTAACATCACTCACTCACGTTCTTAGCACAGGCCCCCACTTAATTTTATTTCTTTGTGACTCATTGTATCCTTTGTGATCCAGATTTTTGCCCTGGCTGGCTGTTGTTTTCTTGTGATCCTTCATCTTCAAGTATATATATATATATATATATATATATATATATATATATATATATATATATATATATATATATATATATATATATATATATATATCTACTATGCAATAGCCAGTAGATAGTTATAGTTAGGACCTATTTTCCATAGGAAATCCGCAACATTCTATTCCCAATAACTTTGGCGCCAATTGACGAATCTTCACTAAATTTTCAAAACTCGTGGGGCGCTCCGGTCCACTCCTATCCTGAAAGTCTCGGGGTGATTTGTCAAGTGGGGGACGAGAAAAAAGGGGGGTCCCAAAACGTGTTTTCCCCATGCAATTTTCCATAGGAACCTTTAGTCGCAGCTACAGCCCGAACTGCTGAACGGAATTACACCAAATTTGGCAAAAAGGTAGCCCTTGGTTCAGAGTCATGCCTTTTGGTTAAATGGTGTAAATCCGTTCAGTAGTTCCTGAGAAAATCAAAAGTAAAATCACATATATATCTATAGCCAGCGGAGGGTCCGCACACCCTCCCGATCACAGGCTGTATGCTAATTGGCTGTAAACACTCCAAACCAGGAAGTGTTGGCAGCCATCTTGTTCCTCGGTAGAACCGAGGCACAGAAACAAGTGCTAAAATGCAAAAAGGGGGCAGGGTAGAAACACCCTGACCCCTAGGCCTGCTTAGGGGTCCCACAAGGACCCCAGGGAAAAAGCATTTAATAAAAAAAAATTGGCGGGATGCGCGCAGGGTGCGCGGATCCGCCGTGAAAAAAAACGAGCGCGGGCTCCCGCTTCTTTGATTGGCCCCGGGGGCCAAGTCCCGGGGGCATCGGGGGTTAATTGAAAAATTGGGTGGGGGGCCTCTAAGGCCCCCTAAGCCCCGAGGACCGCCACCCCCAGGGCTTTGAATTAAAAATGGTGCGGGAGGGTACTGGGCCCTCCCGCAGCCCCAGGGACCGCCACCCCCCGGGGCTTCTTTTTTTTAAATTAAATTACCTGTGTGGGGGCTCGAGGCCCCCACACGCCCCAGGGACCGCCACCTCCCGGGGCACTAAGAATTTAAATGTGGGAGTCCGTTTCGTGACCCCCGAGCTCCGGGGACCACCACCTCCCGGGTCTTTGAACATGTTGGGAGGGGGCCGCGCGGCCCCCCTCCTGGAGCCTGTGATGGCCCTGGGGACCACCACCCCCCAGGGCCGGCTCCTGCAGTGTCCCGGGGTGCCCACCCCGGGACACTGTAGTTTGCTATGGCAGGGCGGGAGCCTCGCGGCTCCCGTCCTGTCATAGCAAACTTGCTTTGAATTTTGGAAGAGAGAGCAGGAAACCTGCTCTCTTCCAAAATTCAAAGCAAATTGCTTTTCCACACGGGAGCTGCATCTTAGCAGCTCCCCATGTGGAAAAGCAATGCCGGCTCCCGAGGGACGCGGGGAGCCGGCGGGACCGTGGGGGGATTGGGGACCCCCACAGTCCCCAACGGAGGGGCTGGCCCCGGGGATGGGGTCCCCGGGGCCATAAGTGGCCTGAGGAGGGGGCAACGCAGCCCCCTCCAAAACAATAAAAAAAAAAGGCCATGCCCTGGGGATGGGGTCCCCGGGGCCGATTAAGGCCTTGGGAGGGGGCCACGCGGCCCCCTTCCAAATTTAAAAAAAATAAAAATAGGGGGCAGGCCCTGGGGGATGGGGTCCCCAGGGCCAATAAATTAGAAAAAGAAGGGGGCCACAGAGTCCCCTTCTTAAAAAAACAAAAACAGACACGGCATCGCGCCGGAGGATACGCCCCTTCTTGCAGCTTGCATGCTTTTCCCAACCCTCCCTTAACCATCTTTACTTTGATTTTATCCCCCACTCACTGTTATTTATTTATTTGAAAAGTTTTATAAAGCGCGAACAAGACCCAACCGGGTATCAGAGCGCTGTACAAAGAGGAAAGCTGACGTATACGTACAGAGATAATATAAATACACTTACAAAAAAGCAAGTGAACAAACAGGTAACAGCCCACCTAGATGAGGCCGAGCAGTTTCATCATCGACTTACTTCAAAGACAAATGAGATACGTTTTAAACCTCCAGTAGAAATGATTGTCAAGCACTAGTTTCAAGCAAAAAGTGAAAGTAAATCGTTAAGCATACAATAAAACACCCAAGCACACTCAATAAGGCAACATGAGAGGAACCTGAGGCATAAAATAAATGAGGGCACTAGGGGAAGAGTAGGTAGACGATGAACAGACAGTAAACAGCCCACCCAGATGAGGCCGAAACAGTTTCATCATCGCCTTACTTCAAAGACAGATGAGATACATTTTAAACCCCAAGTAAAAATGATTGTCAAGCATGAGTTACAAACATAAAGTGAAAGTAAATTGTCATATATTTCAACACAAAGTAAAAAAGCTTGTCGGAGATGTATGGTAATTGAGTAGCAAATGACATGGAGGCTATTGCTGATGCAGTTCTTCCAATAGTAGCCATTTGACCTGTTTTTGAATGAGGCAGTCGAAGGGTTGGCTCTGATCTCCGTCGGTAGGGCATTCCAAATTCTTGGAGCCAGCCCTGAGAAGGTGCGATTGTAAGTTCTTTTTTATTGAATTTCGCTGGTTTCAGTAGTAGGGTATTGGAGCTTCTTAAATTTCTTCTGGCTCCGGAAAGCTCAAGTTTTTTGCCAGGTAAACAGGGCTATTGAAATGTATAGCTTTATGTGTCAGGCAGGCTATCTTGAAACGGATCCTAGCTTCAATGGGGAGCCAGTTAAGCTGGATTAAGTCAGGTGTGATATGATCATGCTTTCTTGAGCCCATGATTAGTCTAGCAGAGGCGTTCAGAGTAGCTCTTAGCGGCGTTAACCTAGATTTAGGAAGACCAGCTAGGGTTACCAATCCATATTCTACTCGTGAGATAACGAAGGATTGGACTGCTGATTGCATGTCTTCGGGAGGTAGGAACGGTTTGATTTTCCTAAGAGTGTTGAGCTGATGGTTGGCACTCTTAATGGTTGCACTGATGTGACCTTGCATGTTTAGAAATTTGTCTAGGGTGACCCCTAAAGAGCAGGCGGAGTCCACCAAATGCGGTGTGCAGTTGAGTGCTGAGATTCTTTTGATCCAGTTTTGCGTGGGAGCCTCGTGGTTGCGTGGGGAAATCAGGAGAAATTCCGTTTTGAGAGAATTAAGTAATAGGTGGTTATGTGTTAGCCATTGTTGAGTTTTTTGAAGCGCTACATTAAGAGTTTTAATGTCATCTGGAGAGGAGATCTTCAAATACAGTTGAGTGTCATCCGCGTACAGGTGGTACTGAATGTTTGAGTCATTTAGAATGGCAGTTAGAGGTTCCATGCATAGGTTGAAGAGCGTGGGCGAAAGTGCAGAACCTTGAGGCACCCCAATAGAGACTGAAGTGCTTGTCACGTCCCCGGACCCACAAATACACAGGACACCGGTAAGGGATTCGGTTACTTTATTCTTGTCGTCTTCACGAGCTGGCTGTGCACACCTCCGCCTCTGGTCCCCTTCCCCTCTCTACTGTCCTCCCCACACCCCTGACCGGATGTGGTGTCCGGTTCCCTCCTGACCCCTCTGTCCATGGCAGGGTCCTAGTGCCCTTCCCAGGTCACTACATCTCCCCCTTTGGTCACAAAGAAATGACGAGCACGTCAAACCCATAGATCAGTAGATGGTCATAGATGCAAGCCTGTCAGCTGACGTGCCGGTGTGCTTTCGCCCGTTACATTTCCTCTATTAGTCTTTTGGGCCACCTGCATGCTCTTCTTGAGCCGGTCTCCATTTGTTGCTCTTCCGCTGGTCCTTGCTCCTGTCCGTTGCTCTCCGACCCTTTTTGTTCTGCTGTTTCCTCATCTTGGTCCTCTTCATGTTTCTCCTTCAGTCCTTTGAAGTGTGAGATATTCCGTGTGATCCTCTGGTGTTCTGACTCCGCCATGATCATTGGGCCCTTCACTTTCGTTACTGTCAGCCTGTCTTTGGAGAACATGCTGTCAGATTTCCTCTGCTGTCGTTGACGCACTATCACTGTGTCCCCTTCCTTCAGGTGTGACGGGATGGCGTGTCGCCTGGCATCTGCGTAGTCTTTCATCTTCCCTTTCGCCTCTCTGTCCTTAGCTGCAATGCTGCTGTTTTCTGGTGCCATCATTGCTTCTACTTGCGGTAGTCTCGTCCTGCATGTCCTTCCCAGTACTAGCGCTGCCGGGCATCTTCCTGTGGTGCTATGGGGCGTGTTTCTGTAGTCACGTAGCATCTGACACAGAGCTTGGCCGAGCGATATCTGCACCAGCTTTGCTCTTTGAACTACCTTTTTGATGCTCCCCATGAACCTCTCCACCATTCCATTCGCCTGCGGCCACAGCGGAGTTATCTTCCTGTGGTTTACTCCTAGGTAGACCATGAATCTGCGGAACTCTTCTCCTGAGAACGGAGGACCATTGTCTGTTTTCAGTGTTTCTGGTGAGCCCCAGGCTGCAAAGATGTCATCCAATATTGGTAGTGTTGCTGTTGCTGATGTTGATGACACCTGTCGCACTATAGGAAATCGCGAGTACTCATCCATGACTACCAACAGATAATGGCCTGTGTCCAGCGGCCCAAAGAAATCAGCTGCTAGTGTTGTCCACACCGCTCTTGGCAGTTCGGACATCTGTAGTGGTTCATGCTTGGCTGGTGAGCCCATCACCTGACAGAGGTGACATGTCATGATGGTGTTTTCCACCATGCGGTCCAGGCCAGGGAACCATACTTTCTCTCTTAGCAGTTTCTTCGTTGCTACCATGCCTCTGTGTGATTCATGAGCCAGATTGACCAGTTGCCGCCTGAGTGAATTCGGGATCACTATTCTGGTCCCTCACATCATTATTCCTGTGTCTGTCTCAGACAGCTCTTCATGTATCTTCTTTAGAGCCAATACTTCTTCCTTGCATACTCCTTCTCCCCATGTGCAGTTATTGTTGACGTGCCTCCATCTCTGCCTTCTCATTGTCTCCATGGCCAGTTGCAGCGTTGCATCGTCCTTAGTCTCCTTTGCTAGCTCCGATAGTGTTATAGGTGCCGGGGTGTTTTGCTTTAGTATGAAATTTAGGTACTCTTCTGCCATTGATGTCATCGTCTGTGCCTGCGGCAGCGGGTGTCTCGACATGTAGTCTGCCGGGTTGTGTTCCTTCCCTGGCTTGTGTACAATCGTGAAGTCGTAGTCCATCAGCCTTATGCCCCTCGCTCAATCCTGGGTGGCATTTTGGCGGCCGGGCTGCCATAGATCGTTACCAGTGCCTGGTGGTCAGTTATGATGGTGAATGACTTCCCGTAGAGGAACATGTGGTAGTGTTCACACGCCCAGACCACTGCTAGGCTTTCCTTTTCTGGTTGCGAGTATGCCTTCTCAATGTCTGTTAAGCTTTTGCTGGCATATGCGACGAATTTTCTTGGTGAGTCTCTCCCTGGCAGGTGTTGTGCTAGTATTGCCCCTAGTCCTACTGGGCTGGCATCTACAGTCAGTTCAGTGCACAGGTGCGGGTCAAAGTAAGCGAGATGTTCCACAGTCATCACCGCTTTTCTGATGTCCTCGAATGCCTTGTCGATTTCCTGGGACCAGACGAACTTCTGCCCTTGTCTGGTCAGTTCTCTTAGCGGTGTGCTCACGTGGCAAAATCCTGTATGTATCGAGCACAGTAGCTGGCAAGTCCTAGAAACGATCTCACTTCTGCAACATCCGTTGGAGGGTTTGCGTTCTTCAGCGTTTCTACTTTGCTGGGGTCTGGCCTCATCCCGTGCTTGGAGAAGATGTGTCCGAAGAACACCAATTCCCCTCTCCCCAGCTCGCATTTGTCTCCATTCAGCGTCAGGCCCGCTTGCTCCAGCTGTGAACACACTTGACGCAGAGCGGTGTCATGTTCTTTGTCTGTTTTGCCAAATACCAAAATGTCATCACTATAGTTGAGGCTGTTCTGTACCGGCCTTATCACCTGCCTTATTGTCTCCTGGAATATCTCCACTGCCGATGATATTCCGAAGCTCAGTCGCTTGTATCTGAACAGACCCAGGTGTGTGGAGAATGTCGTGATGTACCGGGACTGGTGATCTAGCTCTAATTGATGGTACCCTTTGCACAGGTCCAGCTTCGTTAATCGGCAGGCCCCAGTGAGACAGCTGATCATGTCGTTGAGGTGTGGCCCCGGGTGACGTTCCCTTGCGATTGCGGTGTTTGGGATCCTCATGTCTACACAGATGCGGATCTTTGAGGTGTCCTTCTTTGGAACTGCCACAATCGGAGATACCCACGGTGTTGGCCCTTCAGCATGTTCAATGATGTCTTGTGCCAGTAAGCTAGTTATCTCTTCCTCAACTTGTGGTTGTAGGTTGATCGGTACTCGTCTATGATGTTGGGCCACCGGCTTAATTGACTCATTGATATGTAAAGTTATCTGTTTTCCTTTTAGCTTGCCGAGACCCTTCAGTATGGCTGGGTATTCTTGTAGAATGTTCTCCGTTTCTTCCATGTGGTATGTCATTGCTAGTAGCCCCATCACCTGTGCCGTCACGTTGCTTAGCAGGCATGGTGCTGGGATATCACCCTTGAGCACGTGTACTTCTTCTTGGTAGGACTTGCCTTTGTATGTTAGAGTTTCCATGAATTTTCCCATGTTTTCTACTGGTCTTCTGGAGCCCCACGTGAACACATCCACGGTCGACGGTGATAGCTGTGGTTTCAATTTCATTTTCTCGTATTCTGAGCTGCACATGATGTTGCATGTGGCTCCGCTGTCAAGCACGAACTTTGCTTGGTGGTTCCCCACATCAATGTTTATAGTGGCGGTTTTCTTTATTTGCTGCTTCTCCACGAGATGAATGTGCTCTGTTGTTTCTCCTCCTTGGGTGCGTCTGACATTAGATATAGTCTCTCTACTCTCACAGGTGCTGCCGTCTCTTCGGACTCGTCAGAGGAACTGCGATTTGCCATTTCCATGTATCGTGCATACCTGTTGCTGGTCATCCGTGGTTTCATTGTTCTGCCTCTCTCGCTTCTGAATTGTCTGGTCATGCACGTGCTTGAAAAATGATTGTCTCTATTACCCTTCCTGCACTTCTGGCCCATTGCTGGGCAGGCACCAACATGTGGGAAGTCGAGGCCACATCGGTAGCATGTTTGGTCGCACTTCTTTGTTGGGACTGGCGCCTGGAACTCTTTCTTTTTGAAATTCCCAGTGACGCGATATGCTGACGCCACTCTCTTCTCCTTTCCCGTCTCCATCTGTTTGGCCTGCGCTGTGGCCCGTGCCTCCATGCGAGCCATTGTCAATATCTTTTCCAGCGTCGTTGGTTCCTTCAGGATGCGTGTTCGGAACTCCACTGATTGACAACCTTCGATAATACGTAATCTTATTGCTTGCTCATTGTCGAATTTGTCAAATTCGCAATACGCGACCAGTTTCCTCAGTCTCGTCGCGAAATCGTCTAAGCTCTCTTCCCCTTGCTGGCATGCAGTGTTAAACGTGTACCTCTCAAAATCGACATTTTGTTGAGGGTCAAATTTCTGTGTGAGACACTTTATCACTCCCTTGTAATTCGCTGTTTGATCGTCGGGGAAAGTTAACAGTAGATCTTCTATTTCGTCCCCTGCTAGATTCAGAAGTAGGTGCAGTTGTTTGCTGTCCGGGACGTCCGTGGCGCTCATGTAGCGCTCAAATTTTCTGATCCACCTTTCCCACCTGATGCCTGCTTGCTGCTCCGATAGGCTAAATGGTAGAGGCATGCGGAAAATTGCTTGCGTGCTCTGCTTCTCCTCATTGTCGCTCATTTTCTCCCCTGTCCTTTTTTTTTTCTTTAATTCTTTATTTCCCCTTTGGTTCCACTGTGTTCTGCTTTTATTTCACTGTCTTTCCTTTCCTTTTTGTCTGTTTTCTTCTTTTTCTGCCTTTTCCTATTGGTTTCAGTTGCCGCCTGACTTCAAAATGGCCGTCGCGCTGTTCTTTGCTCCTATTGGCCTATTTTGCCTGACTTCAAAATGGCTGCCGTAGTCTCACGAGGTTTCTATCTTCTGAGCGTTGCCTGACCTTCCAAAATGGCCGCCCCTTGTTCCTCGCTCCTGATTGGTCCAACCTGCCTGTTTCTAAGATGGCCGCCCTGCTCTCGCGATAGTTCCTTTGAACTTCGCGCGTCTCTCTGCTATTTGGGCTGCAGGCACGATCTCTTGCAGGCGCTCGTTTGCGCTTGTCCCTGTTTGGCGCTTTCTTTATTTTCGGGCACTTCAGTTTCTTACCGCTTTCTCTGGCGGTCGGATGTATTCCCACGTCACGGACCAGGGTGGGCTCCTGGCTCCGTCGTTCAGCCTCTCCTACACACGTCGTCGGTCCCTCACGCAGCGGTGGTCGCCAGATGAGGATCCCACTCTCGTCGCCAGTTGTCACGTCCCCGGACCCACAAATACACAGGACACCGGTAAGGGATTCGGTTACTTTATTCTTGTGTCGTCGTCACGAGCTGGCTGTGCACCTCCGCCTCTGGTCCCCTTCCCCTCTCTACTGTCCTCCCCACACCCCTGACCGGATGTGGTGTCCGGTTCCCTCCTGACCCCTCTGTCCATGGCAGGGTCCTAGTGCCCTTCCCAGGTCACTACATCGCTGGCCGCCAAAGATTGGTTGACTTTGATTCTTTGTGTTCGGTTATGCAGGAAAGAGGAGAACCAATTTAGGACAGGGCTCGATAGCCCCATCCTGTATTGAAGAAGATTAATCAGGTTATCATGTTTGATAGTGTCAAAAGCAGAGGACAAGTCCAGCAGGATTAGCAGACAGGGTGTATCTTGGTCCAGAGCTCTCAATGCATCATCAACAATGTGAGTTAGCGCTGTTTCTGTGCTATGACCTGATCTAAAGCCTGATTGATGTTGGTCTAGGAGCTGAAATTTCTCAATGTGGTCGCAGAGCTGTGTGTGAACAGATTTCTCAAGCAATTTCGCTAAAGACATGATGTTGGTGATCGGCCGGAAGTTACTGGGATCTGTTAGGTCTGCATTGGGCTTCTTGGGGATGGGTGTGACTTGCCCCATTTTAAGGCAGTCTGGAATCCTCCCCTGTAAGAGAGATTGTTGGATGATCCTGGACCAGAGAGGCAGAACTGCCAAGTTGAGGTATTTGAGCAGTTTGGCGGGGAGTGGGTCCTTGTAATGGTTGGAAGGTTTCAGAGAAGCCAGGGAAAGTGACAGCTCTTCCAAGTCAGGAGTTCTGAAGGTATTCCAGCAGGCATTGTTTTTGGGTGTGTAGTCTGTGAGGTAAAGCGGGGCACATACTGCCGTGTGAGCAGGCAAACCCTCGGAACTCATAGACAGCAAATTCTCAGCGGCTCGTTGCAGTTCCCGCTCAATACTTCTTGACTTTTCAGCGAAGTGCGCTGAGAAGTCCTCCTCACTGGGACCCGCGATTTTGATTGCTGGAATAGGATTAGCCTGTTGTTTGATGATATCAAACAGTTTCCTGGGACGGTTTTTAGCGCTGTCAAGCTGATCTCTGAAATGTTCTGATTTAGCGCTGCGAATGTGTTTGTTGTAAGAGCTTCTCATCTTTCTTAACTGTTTGAGGCTAGAAGTGGAGGGGGCATTTCTCCAACGTCTCTCAGAGAGCCTCAGATTGCGACGTTGGGCATTAAGGGTACCACTGAACCAAGGTTTGGATTGTTTGCAGGGAATCCTTTTAAGTAGCATCGGGGCTGAATAGTCGAGAATATTAGACATTGTGTTGAAGTAATGATCCGTCAACTCTTCCAAATTATTCATGGTAGTTGGAGGGTCAAGCAGATTCTGGAACCTGGAAAGGTTAGAGATGTTGATATCTCTCAGATTACGAGACAATTGCTTGTTTTTGAGTGGTTGCCCTTGTCTAAGCAATACCTTCTCCTGAATGCGAAAGGAGATTTGGAGATGATCCAACCAATCACATGGTACTATGTCATCTAGCTGGATAATGTGCTCTCTAGCTATGATGAGGTCACTGTTGCTTCCTCGAACCCGCTCCTCCTTTCCTTGCTTTCCAACTCTTCTGGGCAGTTACATTTTTTTTAAGTTGCATTTTTTAGGAGGATGTGGCAGCTGCCATTTGATGCTAGGCAGTCAGCTACAAGAAAAGAACTTTTGCGCACTTACAATTTCATTTTCTTATTTACTTATTGATTTAAATGGTGTTGACCATCTTATATCTGTCAATTAAAAATACAAAAATGGTGCCAGCATCATTCTGTAGGCACTATTCATGCACGAGCATACATCATAATGCATGTGCACTCCTACAAAATGGCACAACCAGCAACAGCGGCCACATTATTGCACCTTATTTTCTTTTATTGGCTGATGCGTCACAGCAGCAGCAAGAAGCATTGGCAAAGCGAGTATTTCTACAAGGCGAGACATTTTGGTTTGCTAATGCTAGTTGTTTATTCTAGATGCTATTTGTTCCATTTTCATGGCAGATTATGATACTGATATGAAACCATTTTTAGGTCGAGCCTGGGCAGCGCCTGCGCTGCTCTGTGAGGCATGCTGTACTCAGGTATGGACTTGGAGCTCCGCCCACTCTCTGCCCATCTTTTCAATTGGCTCCTGTTACTGTCCTTTCTAAATGGTTGCTACTGATTCATTAATAGGCTTGTTAGTCCCTCCTTAGTAATGCCTTGTCTGCATTTGTAACCTCCCATAAGGACTGGAGCTTTTTCTTGTGTGGTTACACAGTATGTTTATTTAGTCTGTGAAAACTATTTTCTTTAATTATTTTTTCCTACTCCAGACACGACGTGCTTTCCTGCAACAGTCGCGTGCCTTTCGTTCTTTATTTTTCCACCCCGGTCCACTTTTAATAGAGTGGCTGTGCACCTTTCTTTCTTTATTTTTCCAGCTCGGTCTGCTTTGAATTGAGCGGCCACGTTCCTTTCATTATTTATTAAATGCTTTATATTTTTTTTTAAAGTGCCCCAATGCTGCGCTTTCACTTTAATATCAGCCAGGTACCTTTCTTTACACGAGCCGCGTCGAAAGATATGGGTGTGGCCAACATTAAAGTGAAAATGCGGCATGGGGCGCTTTTACAAAAAAATATTTGTTTGTCAACTTGACAAAAAAAACATTTGTTTGTCAACTTGACATACAAATGCTTTTTTTTTGGTAAAAGGACCCCATGCCCCGCTTTCATTTTGATGTCAGCCACGCCAATTTCTTTAGACGCGTCTCATCTAAGGAAAGGGGCGCGGCCGACATTAAAGTGAAAGCGCTGCATGGGTGCTTTGACAAACAGGCATTTGTAATGCAATATGGCTCACATTTACGAGAGTATCATAAATGTGAGACCTATTGCATTGCAAATGCTTGTCTTGGATTAAGTAAGATGTGCTTGCAAAAGGGAGAATACTTGAAGATAGCTCACAATTCAATTTTATTGAGATTACAAAACATACATGAGCCAGAGAATTTGAGCTTGGAGAAAATTTACTAACACATTGACTTGGATTGTAATTTGATTTGGTGGCCTGACTTCAGTTGAGGATTGTTTTATTAATCTCCAGGACAGGATTATGCTAATGCACATATCAGGGAGCATTCTTGAATATACTACTAATTTCTGGAATCAATATTCCTAATGGCTGCCAGTGATATAGATGTTTATATTCACTTTGCCATTTTAGTGGTGGATTACTGCAGTGAGTGCTAAATGACCTAATATGGAAGTGAACTGCCCCTAAACATTGCAGAGTTAATTCACGTAGCACCAATCACAGCTAGAAATGTATGATGCTATTTACGTATGGGCATAATCATTATTTTAGTTTAATGTACCCTACCCCGTTAGATGATATCCTTCGGGTATTGGTTGCTTGATAGTACCAAGTATACGTATTGCACTTGTTCATGCATTTTTGGTAAGGCGAGGGCAGTTATGTTCAATGTTTTGTACTTAAGACTAGCTCACTTACAATGTTAGGAGTATGAGAGTTTTAGCCCATGTCTACATGTGTAGGCTGTATACCCTTCTGTGTGCCCGCACTGAAGGGTTGATTATACAGCCTCTTCATTTTATCTATGTAATATGGCATATCAGGTTGGCAGCCGCGGCCTGTGCAGATAAGAGTGGTGAGGCAGTGGGGCCGGGTGGGGGGATTTCGACAAGCGATGAAAGGGAAAATTAAATAAATAATTAATTTCCCCTCGTCATCTGTCGAAATCCCCCCCACCCTGCCCCACCACCCCACCGCTCTTACATGGATGGGCCGCTGCTGCATGGTGGCCCCTAGAGACTATTGTCTTGCTATTGTCTTCATCTTCCAAGCTGCAGCTCATGTGCCAGTCTATTGCTCACCCCTTTTTTTAAGGCAAATGCGAGCATTTAAAAATTGTCAGTTTTTTTCCCATATGACTGGCGAATGATCTTAACGCCCATTAACATAACGTGTCAAATGTAACTCGCTCAGCCAAACAAAGCATCTTGAATGTTTCCTCTATTCTACTTTTATTTGCCTGTATTTTAGGTTAGGGGCAGGTACACGAAGCAGACAGTTGGCATGTTTATTTGCCTGTGACGTATTCATATTAGGAGGAAATTTCTAGGAGGCATAGGGGCTTATTTACAAGCCCCTTGAATCACCGGCGCCTCACTTTTTATGACGCTGCGGCAGTGCAGAGTGCAGACCTATATCTACGAGGCCACGCAAAGCCACTTTGCATGGCTTTTCATGAACTCGTAGATATGGTGTAGGGCAACACAGCACAAGTCACTGTGTTGCCTTGCACTGCATCAGGGAGGTTGTTCCATGGGTGTTGCAGTGCGTTTTCCCATGCAACACCCATGATTTTTTACACATTCCCAGAATTACAAGGATCTGGAAACCTGGGAATGCTTCAAAACTGTACACCTCCCCAGAGGAGGCATAACGAGGAGAAATATATATATATCCTCGTTTTTTACTCTTTCTATGTGTGCTGCATTCTACAGCACACATAGAAAGAGTAAATAGCCTCCATTGATTGTTTTAATCCTGTCAACAACACAGACACCCTTGCACTGTGGTGCAAGGGTGCTTGCATAGGCACTAGGCACCAAACGGTGCGCCGTTGCAGACAGAAAGGACAGGAATGCATCATATCTTGTAAATACGGTGCATTCCTGCCCTTTCGAATTGGCGTAGGGCAGCGCAGCAAAAAGACTCGAGATGCTGCCGTATGCCAGTTCATTGTAATGAGGCCACTATTGCTCAAATGTTGTAGGACGACGTTAACAGTTGTTAATTGTACTTCAGCTTGACCCATAATTACTATGCAGGCAAATAACACCTTCTGCACAGAAATGTTTACATTGTTAGCAACCTGAACAAACTGCAATGGCACTTAATTAATATGCAGCAGGTTTGCTGAAAAAGAAGCTTGTTAAAGATAGTGACTGGATTTACACAACATCTTGGGAAGCTCTGAACAGGCACTTTGTTCTCTTACTCTCCCACTATTTCTAAAATATGTAGCCTATCTTTGTGTCTGATATTTAGATGAGTGGTGTGATCACAGCCACTGACCCAAAAGCCCTTTTTAGGTCTCGCCTAGGCAGCGCGCATGCGCTGTCTCTCCGAGACATCAAGTAATCTGTATGCTATGTGAAACTCCGCCTATTGCCCGGTAATTTCTCCTGCCGCTTGCCATTTGTTTAACGTTGGCATGGCTCCTGTTATCTGGCTTTTTACTGGCTGTTGATCCAATGCTGACTTCCGTTTAGTCCGGAAGCAGCAGCACCTAACTACTGTTTTCGTCCGCTTTTCCTTTATTATGTGTGTTTGAGGGGAACTTTCTTTTACATACGTACTTCCATAGATAATGAGCACGGAGCTCGTCACGAGCGCCGCGCTGTTTATCATACATATTCAGCACGGCGCTCGTCATGAGTGCCGCGCTGTTAACTGTTTGTTTGTTTTTTCCACCCCTACGCCGGGCTGAAATAGCTCCTTGTTTTGCTTCCAGCATTTGACTTTTAGCAATCCCTCTTTACCCTGTTGCTTTCCTCCCCTTTAGCCGTCTCCACTTCCTGCCTCCCATCCCCTTCGTTCCACGCTGTCTCGCTTACCCTGTCACCTCTTCTTTTCATTATCCTGCTCACTAAAGGTCTAATATTACGCACTGGTAACTGCAGCGCCGCTCGGAAAAAGACAGCTCGCCACCCCACTGTCTGCCCACTGACCCGTAAACCGCACACACCAATTTCAAGAGATCAAGAGAGCTTTGAACTACCTCTGATAAAAAAACATGTTCCATTTCAGAAACCAAAAGCGGTCCTTCCCCAGGGCTGGGCCTGGCGCTGCGGCTGTTATATAAACCCCAGCGACTGAAAACAAGCTCGGCCGGGGCCGGGTTATTTTTCGAACGCGCCGCTTGGATGCCCTCCACCGAAACAGGCACAATCTAGCCAGACGCCATCGAGATGAAATCCTGCCGCGCGCTCAATTTTTAATCATGAACGTACGAGTGGCTGCCAGAGCTGAAATGTTTGGTCCTATGTAAGAGAGTTGTGAGGGAAGAGCCCTGCGTAGTGATGGAAAGCGTTCTCGCGCCGTTTATTTCTTCAAAGAGCAAGCTCTTGCTCTCCATCTTAAATATATTATTTTATAAAGATGGATGGGGTCGTTTGAAAAGCCGGAGTTTTAGTCTTGAAAAAAAAGAGGTTGTTTTGGATAAAGCTCATATTTTTTTACATCATCACCACGATACGGTTGCTTGCTTAACACAACAAAATTTATTGCTAAGCACAAATGCTTTTAAAATGGTAAGTACATTGATGATGTATTTTGCGTTGCGCCGGCACAACATTTTAGTAAATGAAGACCTCAATTTCATCTTTAGATTCCACGACCCCTAAATAAATCCACCTCCCCCCTGTTGACTGGAATCTGACGCCCTTCCCATTTCCTAAAGATTTACAGTGTTCAGCCTTTTACATGTTCGATGAATAATGGCCCTCTGCCAGGTTCAAATGTACCCGTTTTCTCCTAGCGACGTACTGGGCCACTGGGGAGCCTTCTGCACTTTGACCATGGTTGCCTATATTAACTCAGTTTCCATGATCATTTTTGACCATCATACTATTTATCTCCTGCCTAGTTTTCCTGCTGCACGTGACACCTCTCCCATTACACCTTGCATTAATATTTTTCAAAAGGACTGTGGCACAGTCCAGTCTTGCTAGTCACTGCTGGAGAAGTTGCTTCTGTGCCTGCTCTCTTCTATGGCTGTTCATGTATCCGCTCATTAATTTTTATCCTTTCTGACTGTCCTCCTGGCTGTATTTGTTGGAAGGGAGGAGCTCTCGTTATAAAGTAACCAGGCACAGTGCAAGGAATTACATTGCTCCAGCAAAACAGATTTTTTCCAGCTCGAGTGCTCCCCCTGCACCGAAAAACACATTTTTAAAACGTTTTTTCAGTAATGTGACTGCGTGTGGCGACCCTGAAACTAACTACTCTTTGTTGAGGGTGAGTCAAAGTTAATAAGGAACAGAATGAGCGAAGTTGACAGAAAAAGTGAAGTGAGAGACAATGAGTGAATGAATGAGAAGTGAGAAAGAGAAGCTGTGTATAAAGGCTTAGCACTAAATATGGATTGCCACTTTTTTCCACTAATAGACTTATGCAAAGTTCACAGCTTCACAACTTTGTGAAGTTGGAAAGTTCATACATTTTGCGCAACTTAGTCATAGGAATATTTCCTGTAAAAAGAAGTTTTAGATGAAGAATTTCCGTGTTCTTTTTTTATTGCAAATTTTCTTCGAAAAGATTTGTGGGGATTTCTCCTGGACATATTGTTGAATTTTTAATTCATTTTTTTTTAAAACCACCAGGTTCACAATGTTTAATGAAAGATTTCACAAAGTGGCTGAAAGCAAAGTTACTCATCTTTGAACACCCCAGCATTAAACCACTGTGCAAGAACAAAACTTACTGCATAGCTGATACAAACACAAGCACGTGTTCACCTTTTTAGGTCTCGCCTAGGCAGCGCGCATGTGCTGTCTCTCCGAGACATCAAGTAATGAGTAGTGAGCTATTGACATTGCAAATAACAATGCCTTTTATTTTTGTTTTTATAACAAAAATAAAATGCATTGTCATTTACAATGCCAATAGCTTCAATTTGCATAAATGCGAGACCTATTGCATTGCAAATGCTTGTTTAACAGTTACTTGTGTTTATAAGAATGATGTGTATATTGCTGAAAGAGGGCTAACATAGGGGCCTATTACGATGGCGGTCGGAAAACCTCCCCGACCGCCATGGCAGCGGGAAAAGACCGCCTGCATGGACCGCGACATCACCACCGGTCGAATTACGATGACCCGCGTTCGAAATCCGACCGCGGCGGGCTGATCGCGGGCCTTAACATTGCGGCGGTTGCTGCTGCCCGCAGCACCGCCGCGATGCCGAAAGGAGCATGTCCTGCATTTCCCTGCACTCTGCCACCTGGTACAGGGAAATGTAGGGGGGGACATGGGTACCCCCCCCAGTGCACCCCCCAACACATTGGGGGCCCACAGCGGGCCCCCGGAAGACAATCTCTGCATGCCTTACCATGGCGGTTTGACCGCTGAGGAAAGGCTGGCTACCGCCGGCATCATAATGCTGCCGGCGGAGTCTGCTCTGCACCGCCACCATTATCCAGGTCCTGCTCTGTCCGCCAGGCAGGAGTGCGGATGGCAACCGGCAGAAAAGCGGCGGTCGGAATTTCCCACCACCGCGGTCACCACCTCCATCCTAATTTGACCGGCGGTTTTCTTGGTTGTGATCGCGGGCGGATGTCCACCGCCGGTCCGGCTGGCGGCACCGCCGGCCCAGCGGTGGACATCCGACCGCCATCGTAATAGACCCCATAGTTCGGAAAATAAAATGACTGAGGGTGCTTAGAGAGAAAGGTTAAATATTGCAGTTTGTAATATGCAAATTCAATGTAATGCTAATATAATTCACCACTAAAACAAGCAAAGACACAACTACTTATGAGGAAAAAAGCTTTGTGATGCCGCCAGTCCTGTTTACTTGACCTAGCCTGTTGTTGACTGTAACAGTCAACCGCCAGGTGCTTCTTTTATCACTCATAGCTGCCAAGTTTCCCAGGTGCCTGACTTGCTGCTCTACTCCAGGTCTTTGAATTGTGGGACACACAGTCTTGCTTTATTATGAAATAAATAAGACTAAAAGTCCCAGAATTCAAAGACAAAAACCTGGACTGGAGCAGTACATCGCGCATGGACCTTGGAATCAGCAGCGGCCGGCACAGGTAAGCACGGTGGGGCCGGCCAGGGCGTGGCAGGGGAAAGTCAACGGACAACAGAATAGGTATTATTTATTTGAATATACCTATTCCGTCGCCTGTCGACCTCCCCCACCTCCCACCCCGCCCCGCCCTGCTGCCCCACCGTCCCACCGCGTTTACCTGTGCCGGCCGACGCTGCTTGGAATCTTGGCAGGTTGACCTCATGCATACATAATTTGCCACCTACTTCATATGTAAGTCCCCTGCGTAGCCTCTAAAGTGCGGGGGTGAGGAGAATCACCCAGTGGCAACTTACTTATCAATAAGCATTTGCAAGTCAATGAGTTGGTCACCCTCATCATATTTTAGGGGGCCGTCACCACATTTTGCAATGAAGCACATGATTCTCGTTACACTTCCCCCGTTCCATGTACACTGCTGTTACTGAAGCCTACCTTCTGTGATCCGTTCTCTTGTCATAAGATCGGAAATATTTAGTTATTTAGTTATTTATATGTTTGTTTCTTTACTCATGGACATGCCTTTGTTTTCTTGGGCTCTTCATCCTGCACGCAGTCTGCGGTATGAAATACTACACGGTTTGTTCTTTGAACTTCCTTGTTGTCATTAGAATGATGCAGTCAGGAGGCCTGTAATTCTTCTGCCTGTCCCTTTACCGCCTGCGGTAATGTTAACGTGAGATGCAAGCTTCATTCTTGCATTCACAACACAATTGCAAAATGTGAAAATGTGAACTCTGAGCATATTTCCCTCTTTGCCATACTTAGCAGATATGTACATTTATCAATATTTGCCTTCTGACTGGAGAAGGAATATTTCAGAGTCAAAACAAGGTCCAGAATGTAAACAAGTCCCGTTCCAGTAATTGCCAGCCACAATATGTATTTCTTAGTTTGACAGTTCCATAGTTCTGGATCCTGAGGCATCTTTCTTTAGTATTGTTTCATGTAGGTCAACAGACAATGCGCGATGCATTCCCTATCGTTCACGGTTGATGGGCAGAGATAAACAGGAGAACTCTTTGCAGCAGGCATCTGCTGATTGAAAAACTGAAGCTCTTAGGGAAAAAGTGCAGCATTTTTTCCTGAATAAAGGCGACATTATTATGCCTTATGGGGCCGTCTGATATTGAAGTTACTAAACCATTTTGTAGGTTTGTGTTTCATACAGCACTGTTACATTGCACATTGATACTTTTATATACATATTGTATTGCACCTATGCATTTGTATATGTGTGTGTGTTGATGGAGCAGAGAAAATAAAAATGTTTAACCCCTAACAAATTTTATAAATAATTAATAAAATGTTCGTTTAAATGTATTAATCAACACTGTACGTGAGGGAAGGGTAACACGCAAGTATATGGGCTGAATAATCTATTAACGTATGTCTGTGTGTCTAATTATAACATAAGAATAATTGCGTACTAAATTAATAATAAATGCATGATTTGTGCTTCATAGAATATAAACGTGTCGTTGCAAAAACAATAGTGATGGTAAGTAAGGAACAGCTTAAATGTTGCTTTCTGCTAGGTAATAACTAATTGGGGTACGTAGATGACGGGAGGGAAACGAAAAGGCTATGTTTCTCTCTTTAATTATGTTTTGTTTATTTCAAAATAGTGCTTCTAAGTATAAACGAGTGGCGATATAAAATGGCTGCCGGTTAGTGAAGTGCGCATGTGCGGGGAAACGTGTGACAAGGGAGAAAAAGTTGGAGAAAAGCTAACCACGTGATGATGCTGAGAGGCTAGGATGCAAGAATGGTCAAGGCTGATGTGACCTAATTGAACTGATAGTGTGCCGTGGTGATCAGCAAGGAACCGTGGGAAACCGTTTTAAGAGAAAGGAGCAATGCCTGCAGAGTTCTCGAATGTATCGAAAGAAGTTACAAATGTACTGATCGAAGCAGATGGAAACATGTCTTGAACTGTGAGAAAGGAAATTATCATATACATTCCAAAGAACAAGTTGGATCCGGGAGAACTTGATTAAGAATGAATAGATGAAATGAATGGACCAATGAAAGAAAAGCGCGTTATTAATGTTGCAATAATTAGTTAGCAAAGTTAGAATTAGGGTATAAGAGGGCCTACTCTTAGTGGGAGGGGGTCACAGTCAGAGTTGGAGAGTCGCAGTCAGAGTCGGTGTTGGAGTTGGTGGCTTCCAGTGCTTGGTGGTCCAGATTGATCCATTTACTGAGCGGGAGATGCTGAAAGACTGTTAGATGAGACGGGTTGCAGGTAGCTGATGTTGACGAGCTGAAGTTTCTGTTGCTGTCTTATTTTTCCAGTTGAGTATGAGAATCAAGATATTTTTAATTCGTAAACTTAGGTTAGAAATCCTTAGGCTAAATTAGGGAAGATAGGCAGGTAATTAGGGTTTTGCTTCATGACAAAATTTCCTTTCTGCAATAAAATTGATTTTGCTTAATAAATATTTGAATTAATAATGAATGAATAATTGAATAAAAAGTCTAAATTCTTTCTCATGCTTTTAAAATTATATAAAATTTAAGATTCTTAATCAAACGACTCAGTGGTTATTTTTCTAAATGATTGTGACACTAGTAATTGGTTATTGTGATTTAGCTCGTCTTAATCACTATAAATTAATTTCTTACTAGATGATCCATCGACAAAACAATGAGCAGGAATATCTTAAGAAATAACTAAGAAAGAGATAGGTTAAGGTAATAAGGTATCCCGGCTCTTTCCAGCGGTACATAAATGGTGTTTTCCATTTAATTCTCATGCTTCTCCTAGGAGTATAGAATTTCGTAAAGGTGTAAAGGAAATCCAGGTGTGTGTGTGTGTGTGTGATAGGCGATGTTTATGGGCCCCATCGTCATGTGGATGTGAGAAAATATAAGTCGCCCCTGGATGACCGATAAGTGACCTAGGAGGAAAATAGTTTTTATTGTACGCGCTGCATCAGATTTCTTGGTAGCAGAGGATGGTTTCTATAGATTAGTTTAGTGATTATTGATTATTGATTATTTTTAATGACTAACACTATATGTTGAGTCGTGTTATGTTATATGTGAGTTTTCACGCTTCTGGGATGTAGGAAGTGGAACACGTGTGGCAAGAGAAGTCACATGGAATTTGGTACATGGTCTGAATTCATTTTGGTAATAACACAGGTTGTGTTATGTTAGGGATTTTCTGTACAAAAGGTGTGTAACTGAGATAGCAAATCACGTTTTCTTGTGAAACTTTGGCCTTAATTCTCAGGAGCCTAGTCTCCACATGTGTCTTATCCCCAGAGAAACGAGTTAATTGTTTGCTTGAAAGAAGGGTAAGGTAGAGGGAAGTGTTACTTTATCGGCGAGAGTTAATAATTCTGTGGTAGGGTAGAGGTAAGCGCTGCCTACTGGATATACAGGATTCTTGTGTAAAAGGACAAAGCTGTCACTTTTGTTTAGTGAATCAGACTATGGAATTGTTTTAATTGTTGTAACTAACGAAGAAACAGTGAAAAGAAAATTTGGCGATAATTTTTGTAAAGGAGGGGTAAAAGAGCAGGAGTGACATCGACAGTGCCGCGCTAGGATTGGATAGTGTGCTAGTCACGTGAACAAAGAGTCAAGAGTGACGTAGAAAAGTGCCGCGCTAGGATTTGGTTGGTCCACGGACGAAGGGAATCGTCCTGATTGGTGCGTTAGTGTGAGTCGCGCTGTAATTGGTTGAAGTTCCGTACACGGAACAGTGCTGGTTTAAAGAGAAAAACCAATCGAAAACATGCCGTATTACGAGTATGAAAGGGAGAGAACGTCATGGACTACAAAATAAAGAATTTCTTTAAGAAAGACAAGAAGGTTGTGACTAGAGAGGGACAAGTTATTCCTCCGCCGAAATCAGCAGCTTCACATATGATGCTGAAATATGGATATCATACATGCATATGGTTGGAAAATTGGGCAAAGTATACGAAGAATGATGGTGCATTAGCTTTCCCTGAGAATGGTTCATTTAGTGTAGCGGTTTTGCGAAATTTGCGAGAAAAGATGACAAATCTAGAACCTAGACCTAGACCGACACAGTTTGAAGCATTGACGGAATGGGAGGATGAGATGTATGAGCGAGAGAGATTCAGAGGTTTAAGAGATCATGAGTTTATGCCTGTAAGAATGTGGGGAATAAATCATGAGGATAGAATAAAACGATGGAGATGTGCTAACAAGACAGGAGGTTTGTTTCCGGCTTTTACAGTTCAAATTTAATTTATTGCATGATTAATTAAAATCTTACAATTCAAAAAATCACCAATACACAATCATTAAAACATGTCTACACAAGCACAGTCATAAAAATACATTAAATAGACAAATTCAATTCATCGATTATAATTCAATTATTACAAATATTAAAATAGCAATTATTTACAGATATAAGTTCTTTACATTTGTGCAATATCTCATGTGCAAATGCTCTCTAACTACCAGTGACTTCCATTCCTGTTAGGCTTGAGTCATTGACTTCCAACTTCTCTTTTACAAGGGTCAAAAATTTAGTAAAATTTGCAATCATTACTATATCCATAGGCTTAAAACACGCTAACATAGCTTGTCTGCATGATTGGATCCCTCTTTCATTAAAACAGATCTTTAAAAGCCTCTTTCTTTCAACCTTCAATGATGTACATATGCAAACCAAATGTATAATATTTTCTTCCCATTGGTTACATAATCTACAGGGGATTGGCTTAGTTGGTCTCAGCCAAGGCTTTGTGTGCATTAGCCCCGGCAGGTTGCCAAATCTTGCAGACATAGATAAGTTCTTTGTTTGTATAGTCCACGGAATTTCTAGATATGGTTGCACTTTGATGGTCGTATATTCGTTCACAATCATCCAGGCATGAGACCTTTTAATGAATAACTCTTTATCCTTTAAAAGTGATAATTGTTTTGTTAATCTATTTATTAATTTTTTAAAAGATAATGGTGTTATTGACATCTCCCAAATCTCGTGTGCAGACAATTCCTCCAGTGCTGTTTGAAGGTATGTATAAAATCGGGAAGTTTGATTCTGTTGCAATTCTTGCCAGAGTAGACAGCTCATTGGATTAAAATTATTGGTTTTAATTTGTTTCCATACCTTTACGTAGTGGCCCATCCTCACAACTTGCTGATTAAAAAACGAATTCCAGTCGGATCTGGGCCGGTGATGCATTAACCGGAAGTCGGAACAAGCTTTTAAACGTTTTTGTTATAGCATTGTTCAAAAGTGCAAAGTCCGTACCGCAAAGAGCTTCACTTCCATAGGTGAGACTGGGCATTAGTTTCGCTTTTATAACCTTTAATAATGGAGCATAAGTTGGACCACCCAAAGAGCTATGTAATGAACGAAAAGCCATAATCAAGCTGTTACTTCTTTTTATCAACTCTGTTTTATGCTGAGAAAATGAGCCCTTCTCGTCAAACCATAAGCCCAAATATTTGTAATGTTTTACTTGTTCAAGCTGCCGACTTTGTAAGTACCATTTATGGTTACTGTGACTCAATGCCCTATTGCAGACTGACATTACTTTTGTTTTTGTTTCATTTATTACCATCTTATTCTTAATTGAATACGTTGATATTTTATTTATAAGTCGCTGCAACCCTATCTTTGTCTGACTGAGCAAAATAACATCGTCGGCATACAATAAATTTGAAATTTGTTTGTTTGCCAGTTTCGGAGAATGAGCCAACTCGTTATCCAGTTCGTTATCCAGTTCTTCCGTAAGGTCAGATAAAAATAGATTAAATAAATACGGTGCTAATACGCATCCTTGCTTTAAACCCTGAGTTGTATCTATTCTTCTTGATAGTCGTGAGCCCTTACCTAACCGAACCCTTGTCCAAGTCTCGGTATATAATAATTGGATTGCTTTTAAAAGGCCAGCGTTTATACCATAATTTTCCAATTTCCTCCATAAAATTTGCCTATCTACGCAGTCAAAAGCTGATTTAAAATCAATAAAACATACATATAACGGTTGTTTTTTCACTTTATATTTTTCTATTAACATTCCGAGTATTAATATATTCGTTGTCGTGCCTTGTCCTTGTAAAAAACCTGATTGGTTTGGAGGAATTAAATGCTTTTCCACTGCCCATTCTGTTAGTTCTTTCAAAAGAACTGATGCAAAGACCTTAGCTTCGATATCTTGCAATGTTATTAATCTATAATTAGCGGGTTGTGACCACTCCCCGCTTTTATAAATAGGTGAGATTATGGAACCCCTCCAGGAGGCCGGGATGGTTAACGTTTGCACCGCTTGATTAAATACTAATGTTAAGTACCTGGCCCACAGTGGAGCATTCTCTTTAAAGAAGGCAGCTGGAATCCCATTTGGACCAGGGGCGCCGTCAGATCTCTGTTTCTTTATGAGTTTACCTACTTGACTTTCCGTAATAGATATGTCAGTGTTCTCATTATCCTCTGACTTTCTCAAGTTATTTATGCCGGGTCTCAAATCCATACTTATGTTGGAATTTAGATGCGAATGAAGAAAGTTCACCCAATCTGACTCAGGAATAACAGAGGATATAATTACTCTACTAGATCTACTTAAGCTGTTAATTAAAGACCAGAATTCCCTTGCATTATTCTTTTTACTGGTATATAATGCCTTAGCCCAAAGTGCTTGTTTTGTTTGCATTTTTTCATTCCAAATTCGTTTTCTTACTTCTACATTTATTTTCTTTAGTTTATCTCTATAGATTTGATTCACAGGGTGTTTCTTAGCCAATCTTAACATTTTATTACGCTCTTTTTAATAAATGACTTTCCAAAGACAGTTTAACCAGCGCCATTGATTTTTTATCATTCCACTTTTTATTACCAACTTTTTGTTTCTGGCTTAAAACTAATTTATTTGTAAAAGGGACCATTTTTCGATAGCGCTAGAACCATCTCCATCAAAAGTAATTTCAACCATATCTTTCGATGTTGCTATGATTGATTCTTTAGTGAATTCAGTCCAATAAAGTTTCTTATAATTTACCGTATTTATATCTCCCAGAAGAGTCATATATTCTCCATGCCTTGCACAGTTTAAATTTAACTCTATTATTTGTTGATTATGGTCACTTCCATGTGCTTCACCGATCTGATAGGTTAAAATCTTTTGAAAGAAGTCTAACGAGGCTATCGTGTAGTCTATTCGCGACTTGTTACCCAAAGCTTGATATGTCCAGGCAGGTGGACTGTCTTGCAGAAAACGTCCGTTTAGCACCCTTAGACCTAAGAATTCCAGATTTTTTAGACAATTTTTCCCAATTTTCCTTTCTTTTCACTCCTGGAATCCAATGTATAGCAGGGACTTGGGATTTCCCATAAATAGTTCTGTTGTTGTATTTCTTCATCTCTCATATAAGACCATAACATATTCATATTAAAGTCACCCGTAATGATGACCTCAGGTTGCGTGTCCTTTTCCAGGAGCTGGAGTATCGTAGTTGACAAACTGCTAACCATTGCTTTTCTTGAACTGCAATCCGGATGTATATATACATTTATTAACAAGAGTGTTTTATTTATCCATTTATCTTTATATCGTAGTTTTACTATCAAACAGTCAAATGAATTTTGTATTTCCTCCTCACTTCCCATTTTTAATTCTGTTGAAATAAAAGTAGCCAAGCCTCCACAAGATCTACCATATTTACTTGTTTTTGTGGCGGCCATATAGTATCCCTTAAAGCCTTCTAATATAAAAGGATCAGTTGCCCAAGTCTCTTGTAAGCAGATTATTTGATAGTCTTTCGAACTTTGGGTTAGTTTTTCATTTTGTAATTTTGATTGGATTCCTTTTATATTCCAGGAGCATAATCGTATTGCACCACTTAAGTTTGTTATTTCCTTCTTGGAATTATCATTTATAAGCCGTCAATCCTCCCTTGCTCCATGCAGTGCTGTCGTTAACCAACCTAGTTGTAACTCGTCCCTTAGTTCTCTTTTGTTCTCTGTAAAGAATTTTGATGTTTGCCCCGTGTTTGTTCCTATTGGATTTTTTAATATTGAGTATGCCTGGTTATTCTCCAACCCCTTCCGATGTTTAGTTGTTTTATTTGGAGAAATTAACGGACTTGGATACGGGGGTTGGAGCGGTCTCATAACTTTTATTCCCCAAGCCAAAAAAGGTCATATTCTTGTATAATAAGATCTACAGGGTTAGTTGAGGACCAGGTTACCAGAGTCGATTCATGATTGCTGCTTTCACTTACTAAAAATTCAATTGATTCAATATCTGTACTTCTAATTCTTTCTAACGCCGGTATTGCTTTACACAATCTCAGAATATTACCCCGGTTCAGGATATCATTGTTACCCCTGGATTTATATTCAGGTTTAAAAATCAGTTGAACTCCTCCCTCCTTTTCAACTTGTTTTATTATTTTGCTTTTTTTCAGTGAATTACAGCAATTTGATAGCTCCTGCTCCTTTGGTTCAAGTATATGTTTCAATTGCAGCTCAGTCCCTAAAGGATGTTTTAATGATTGACTAACCTGAGATATTGTCTTCGACGTATTAAGGATTTTTATTCTCTCTATTTCCCAATCTCGTGTTATCTTACTGTCCTTCTGATTTTTTATCTTGCCTATAATATCTTCAGTTAATGTAGATTGGTCAGATTTTGTTTTTGTCAATTCGTTATGAGGAAGATCACTTCTCACTTTTGTATTTGTCTCCTTAGCTTTTATGCTATCCTTGTGATGTTGTTTACTTTCTAAGTCGTCCTGTTTTTTTTGATCTACTGGGACTTTAATGGTTTTATTAATTGCATCTGAAAAGTTTTTATTAAACAAAGGATAGAGGGGTTTTGTTACTTCTATAACTTTGTCTACTTGTTTCAAAATTGTCCCTTTTGGGTTCTCTATTCTGTTCCCTACCTTTGTTAACTCAATCTCAGGAGAAGGTACGGTTATTTTAGCTTTTATAACTTTGTTCCTTGCTTTCCGTTGTTTTTTTTTCTGTCTTTTTGATAATTGGTATTCATGTGGTGTTTCTGATTGTATTGTTTGTGAGGTGAATGAAATTCTCCCAGTTTGAGCTTAATTTTTTTCTTCCGTCAAATCCTTACTACTTTCCTCATTTATGATTTTGTTAATCTTTATTTTTTCCGATACGCTCCCATTTTTGTTTCCAGGGGTAAATAAATTTCCTCTTAAGTCTTCGATTATTGTATTTAATACTTCCGGAATTGTGGCCAATTTGTTAATCAGTGGAGCACAACTACAGTCTGTGTGTGAGGATATTGGTTGTGACTGAGCTCTTATTACCAGATTATTTAGCATTGCTATTTTATGATCAATACCCGCTACTGAGGATGCCATGGTGCTAAGAAGGTCTACCTGCACCTCCATTTTGTTGGACTGATAAGTCAGAGCTTCTAGTATTAATTGAGAGGTTCTAAAGAACAGATCCCATATTGATCCCGAGTCCCAATTGGCCGAACAGTGTGCATCCTGAATTTGGTTATTTACAGAAAAGTGTTGATTTTTGGGTTCTCCATCTTTATTTCCTAAATCAATAAATTCTAACTTATTATTACGTTCATCTTTTTGATAAGGTGTACTCCATCGCTGCAGATTATCCGATTTCATAGTGTAATCATCCATATTATTTTGAGATCTATTACTCTGTTTGAAATTCTCCTGAACCGAATTTTGCTCTACATCCTTTGCAATTGGCATAATGTCAGTTTGAAGGAGATTCGATAAATTCATGTTGTCTTTTATTGCTTTTCGGCTATCTTCCCCTTTTTTAAATTGTCTTGTTGACACTGGTTTGGCTGCACCAGATTCATTAGGTCACCTGTTATAGTAGCTTTTATTACATTTACCTGTACTTCAATTGGTAGTGGTGCCCTTGTTATTGAAAGGTGTTGGAAATCTCCGCACTGTATTCTTGTGTCACTTTGTTCATCTTGTTGCAAATGACCTGTTAGAGGAATTGTTAACATCTCTAGATCAGTTATTTGCCCCCATTGGTTGTCAGGCTCTTCATTTGTTTTTATCGTTACCTCCCTTTCGTACTGGTCAACCTCCCGTATATCTTGCTTTTGGGATATTGCACTGGATTCATTCACTGGCTTAATTGGGGTTTGTAGTCCTCTTGAATCAGTTTGCAATGTTAACATTGCACCCGTTGGGTCCTTCATAAAATCAAGCTTTGTCAGGAGCTTTGTTTTCCCAAAAACATGTATCATAGCTGTTTTTGACGACTGGCTTTCCCTGCTTGTTTTATTTTCATTTTATTTAGAATTGCTGTAGATTGAAGTTTTTTTTCCTTCTAATAGGGGAAATGGTGGTCGCTCCTTTCCCGACCTCATACTTCCCACTTAGTTATACAGATGTTTATACAAGTGTAAGATCTACTTTGTACGCGCCGAGCAACAACAGCACAGCCTCACTCCGTATACAGACCCCAACCGGGTGTTGTTTCCGCCAGTAAAGCACAGGCAGCCCTTACAGCAGCTGGTCACAGTTCACTAATCACAGTGACAACCGCCTCGGCTTTTCCCAACAGCCTCCCAACCCTCAGCACTCAATACACTGCTTCTGAGTTTATAGCAATCTATAGCAGTCTGGTTGCTGATAAAGGCGCAATCTCCTATTTCAGACAAAAAGCAGCTCAATTTCTAATTACTGAGCATGCATAATCACGTGCTTCTCAAAGCCTCACCGCTTACAGTTGCGGCTACAATTATAGCCATTCTTTGTTCACTATAGGTGTCACTGTAGGTGTCACAAGGGCTGTGGGAACTCCAGTACTCTAGTACTACGGGCCTCAATACTCTGCTCAGGCGGGGCACTCGTCGCTCCACCGCGCCTACACCAGCTCCAGGTGCTACAGCCGAGGAAAATAAAAAATAAAAACTCCGCGCAGCACCAGTCTCCAAGTCTCAGCGCTCAGAGCTGCTCCGACCGCCGCCGTGCAGGATTGCCTTAACCCGGTATTGGATTCAATTCAGCCCACGGCTGCTCCTCCGTGTCACCGGGGGCTGGTAGTCCCCCTCGGCGACTCAATGGGCCGACCACGCCTGGCCCCAGAGAGCCAGAGAGCCTACAGGAGCCGCGTGAGCCCAAAAGAAATAATGCAGCAGACGCGGCAGGCTGGCAAACGGAGGGTCGGCAAGACAACTGTACCACGTCCTCCTCGGGCCGTAAAACCCTGAAGGATAAGAGGGGTTGGGGGGCAGAGAGCAGGGCACACTGGCAGACTGCAAGCTGTGCCCAACCTAGTTAGGCCGCTCTCCGCAGTGTTGCTGGGCACTACACTCAGCGGCCGCCACTAGTGACGGCCGCGCTCTCTGCCCTCTGCTCACCTCTGTTTGTGGCCCTCCTCAATATCCAATATCCGATATCCACAGAGCCCAGGAGTCGCTAGGACCTCACTCGTGCCTGTTATTTTGTGCCTGCTGCCGCCACCAACCGCAACGAAGAAACGAAAGCGGGGAACCAGTCCACCCCGGAGCCACAACTAGGCAGCTTTTTTTCCAATGGTCTCTCGGCGATTTCACGAGAGTGGTGGCAGCGTCTTTTCCGCGGCGTTCTCAACAGCGTTCTCAGCCGTTCGCAGCCACTCTGTTCCACACACACGATCCTCGGCGCTTCAAAAAACAAAACACGGACTGGAATCCACAATCCACTTTACGCTTCAAGCTTCCGGCTTTTACAGTTGAGGAAGAGACTAAGAGAAAACGTACTGAGAAAAAGAAACATATGGAGAGGGAGAAATATATGCATGAGAGTGAAACAGATGATGAATTGCTGGAATATATTTTAAATAGAAATCCACCTCCGTATCAGCAGAGTTCTACAGTGGTGACGCCAAATGCGCCGCTAATAGAGACTGTGCGAAATAAAAGTCCGGTAAAAAGAATTGAAATAAATAGGTCACAAGATCAAATAAGAACTTCACAAAATGAAGGAATAGAAAGTGACAATGCAAGCGAATTAGCAAGGACAACAAAAGAACTTACTGAGAAAATTAGGGAATTAACGAAAAACATGGAAGCTGTGACTGTACCTGTAACAATAGGTCCAGTAATACCAGTTTTTGAGAATCAGAAAATTGATGAACGGTCATTAGTGATTCCTATGAGTTCACAATTTCAGAGAGAAAAGGAAAGGATGGAACCAAGTGCAAGTACAAGTAATTTGGCTAGTACTTACAGACCAAGTCCACCTACAAATTTGACTGTGAATGAGTGTAATGGTAGGAAAAATGCATATGGTAACAGAATCTGCAACAGAGACTCCAGAAAAGAGTGGTAATTGGATAGAACTAAATAATATACCCATAGGTCCGACTCCTGATGAGTTAAATGAGTGGAAGAAGGCATTTAAAATGAAAGAACCAGAAGAAAAACCATTAGATGTAATTTGGTTAAAAATTGACATGGAAGAATTAATTCTAGGAACGATTGGTACAGAAAAGATAAAATATTACCAGGATGATGAAATAATGTTTCTGTGCAAAAGTATTACATGGAGAGCCAAGAATTTACATGACAAACTAGAAGAGGTAGCCAGTGAAATTGGAATAGATTTTGCGAAAGTGAAAACATTGCAGAAACCCTACAGAGTAGACTTTTGTGAAAAAGATATTGAAAACTTGAACACGGCAGGAAGGCTGACACAGATAAAAGAGTTAATTGTGTTACTGAGAAAATGGGGTGATGTGGACAGATGGAAAGTTAGATGGACGAAAAAGAATGAGAAAACTACAGACAAAGCTTCTTTGGCTTTTATGATAACTGAAAAAGAACCTGTTGCAAGAGAATACCCTATGAGAGAAACTCCAGGTGGTAGTTATGTGCATGTTCCCTGGACTAGGCAGGATATACTGTCATTTACAAATGAATTTCCGAAGCTGAGAGAAAACCAGTTGAATGGTACCGACAAGTAGAAAGGTTTGTGAAGGTTTCGAAAGTATTATGGATAGATTTAGATGGATTATTTGACATAGTGGTACCAACTGATTTGTGGTCAGAGTGTAAAATTACAGTTGATTGGCCAACTACAGAATATCCAAGAGATCCTAAGACAGGAGCTCCAGGTCCTGAGGTGATGAGGAAGTACGATAAGGTGATTACCTTTTTGAAAAATAAGATTCCTCCTAAAGAAACAGATTGGGTGAAAATTGATAGAACTACACAGGAAAGTAAGGAGTCTGTACATGCATATTATGAAAGGTTGTTGTTGGTTTTCAAGCAGTATAGTGGATATGAGGAATTGAGTGAAAAAGATATGAGTCATTTCGTATACAGATTTGTGTTCGGGTTGAAACCAGAGATTACTGAAATGATTAAACAGCATATGATTAATTGGCAGAATGGCACGGTAGATGAGGTACTGAGGTATGCTAAGTATTGCAGTGATGATATTGAGAGTAGACAGCGTAAATTGAAAGAGAAGGCAATGTGGGCACAGGTGAAAGTGGCAGAAAAACAAGAAACTCAATTGGATAATAATAGTGGGAATGAAACAGGACAGAATAAATCGCGACCTAACATAGGTAAAGGGAAAGGTCAAGTGAGTCTAGAGGAGGCAAAGAAGAAATGGCCCTGTCATAATTGCGGAAAATTAGGGCATTGGAGAAACGAGTGTAAGTTCCCACCTAAACTTAATCCGGAAAATCAATCATTAACTCCACAGGTGCAGAATGAGGTAGTTGTTCAACAAGGTCAGGTGCCACAACCACCACTTCCCAACACTGTTAACCAGCAAAGATACAGTACAGAAACAGGATTCTACGGAGGAGAGCAGGTAACACAGTTGCCGTGAGCAGCTAACATTTCTCAGTATTGGTTGCGACAGAGTGAGGATGAGGCGGATGAAAGTACATGACGGTGCCTAGGAGAGGGAAAAGAGTGCGTACTTGGCGCAACTCTAGAGGTAGATCAGTCTGGTCCCTTTGTGGATGGAGAAGTGAATCGTGCAAATGTAACATTCCTTGTCGATACTGGAGCTACCCGTTCTACTGTTAGATCAGTGGAAATTCCAAACCTTCCTCTCTCAGGTGAATACATCCAAGTAGTAGGAGTAGCAAATCAGCAGATTAAAACACCACTTACTGAATTAGTGGAAGTAAAAATTGGTTCTTTTAGCAAAATGCATCGATTTGTAGTGTGCGATTGTAGTCCTGTAAATCTTTTAGGTCGTGACCTTTTGTGCAAAATGAATTGCACAATTTATTGTACACCAGATGGAATTGGATTTCAGACCCCAGATGAAGATGTATTGTATAAAGTAACTTTGATGAATCAGGAACCTGAAATGAATGGTTTGTTTCCTGCATTTGATGCAGAAAAACTTCCAGAAGAACTAAAAATTGCAGTAAAAGAAAATGTGTGGGATTTTACAGGAGAAGATATTGGATTAATGAAAGAAGTTGATCCCGTAAAAGTAACAGTAAAAGAAGGAACAACTTACCCAAATACGCCACAGTATAAATTAACTCCAGAAATAATTGAAGGAATAACTCCTGTAATAAATAAAATGATCAAACAGGGAATTCTAAAAGAAATAATGAGCAGTCCATGTAATTCACCTATTATGGGACTGAAAAAGCCAAACGGAACATATAGAATAGTACAGGATTTGAGAAAGATCAACAAAATAGTTGTACCTTGTTGTCCAATAGTGCCAAACCCTGCAGTAATTCTATACCAAATTCCACACGAAGCTGAGTGGTACACGGTGATAGATTTGTGTCACGCATTTTTCTCTATTCCTTTGCATCCAGATAGCCAGCCATTATTTGCGTTCCGGTTCGGAGAGCGTATTTTGGCATGGTGCCGAATTCCTCAGGGGTATACAGAAAGCCCCTCGATCTTTAATCAGATTTTAAAGAAGTCTTTGGAAGATTTGAAAATGCCAGAAAAGTCAGTGATGGTGCAGTATATCGATGACCGGTTGGTGGCATCGAAAACAAAAGAAGCATGTGTAAGTGATACAATTGCTTTACTGAACCATCTAGAGAAAAGAGGACATAAAGTGTCCCCTTCAAAATTGCAATTTTGCCAAAAAGAAGTTCAATATTTAGGGCATAAAATTGAGAAAGGAGTGCGAAAGATAGCGACAGAAAGAGTAAAAATGATTCAAGGAATGAGAGCACCAATGACGCAAAGAGAGGTAAGAATGTTTCTGGGAATGGTTGGATATTGCCGACAATGGATAAGTGGTTTCTCCTTGATTGCTAAACCATTACAAAAACTGACCAAGAAGGATGTAAGAGACCCTTTTGAGTTAAATAACGAAGAAATGAAATCTTTCAAAGAGTTGAAAAAGAAATTGTGTGAGGCCCCTGCTTTAGGAATGCCTGATTATGAAAAGGATTTTGAATTGTACTGCAGTGAAAGAGATGGATGTGCCTTTTCAGTGCTGGTACAAAAACATGGAACAATGAAGAGACCAATTGCTTATTTTTCAGCTGTTTTAGACCCTATAGCAAAAGCATTGCCTGGATGTCTGAAAGCTGTTGCTGCTACTTGTGTAAGTTTGGAACAAAGTGAAGGTATAGTGATGGGGTATCCACTGAGAGTATATGTTCCCCACTCAGTAGAGATTTTGTTGACAAGAACAAAAACACAGTACATGACACATAGTCGGCTGACTAAGTACGAAAAAGTAATCTTGAGTGCAGAAAATGTGACCATAGATAGATGTATGAATGTGAATCCTTCAACATCATTGCCAGATGAAGAGAGTATAATTGAACAAGATGAAGTAGATCATGATTGTCTGAATGTGCTGGAATATTGCACAAAACCAAGAGCTGACATAAAAGATGAGCCTTTAAAGGAATCGGATTATGTCATGTTTGTGGATGGCTCATGCTTGAGAACGAAAGAAGGAGTTTTAAGCGCAGCTTACGCAGTGTGCACAGTGGCAACTGTGATGGAAGCGTCTTGTCTGAAAGGAATAAGGTCTGCCCAAGTTGCGGAACTGATTGCTTTGATTCAAGCATGTAAGTTGGGAAGAAATGTGCGAGTTACGATTGTGACCGATAGCCAGTATGGTTTCGGTATCGTGCATGACTTCGGTCAGATTTGGTCACAAAGAGGTTTCTTGACGTCTGCAGGAACACCAATCAGAAATGGAGATTTTGTTAAGAAACTGCTTGAGGCGATACAGCTGCCTAAGCAGATAGCTGTAGTGAAATGCAAGGCACATAAGAAAAATGAAGATTACATAGCTGTTGGTAATAACTATGCGGATGAGATAGCCAGATATTGTGCGGAGAACATGGTATCCCTAAACAAGAATAGAGAAAGGGAGCATATCTCTTCTCCTTTGCTTTTTACTAACACTGTCGAGACATGGGATGAGGTGAGACAGTTACAGGAAGCTGCAAATGATGAGGAAAAAGATTACTGGATAAAAGCAGGATGTAGAAGACAAGAAAACAATGGTGTGTGGGTTTATAGAGATGAAAGACCAGTTATGCCTGATAGCATGATTGCAGACATGGCACGGATGTACCATGGACAAGCTCATATTGGGAGAGATGCAATGATCAGACTTTTTAGACAAACCTGGTATAACCCAAAATTCAGAGCCATAGCTGAAAGTCTTTGTCAAAGATGTCTTATTTGTCAACAGTTTAATCCAGGAAGAAAGACAATAGTGAGTCTAGGAACAATAGGACGAGAAGGAGGTCCATTCACTAGAATGCAATTAGACTTCATCGAAATGCCCCCTTGTAACAGACTAAAATATGTTCTAGTGGTCGTCTGTTTGTTTTCTCGTTGGGTGGAGGCATACCCCACTAGAAGGAATGATGGAACAACGGTAGCAAAACTTATGCTGCGAGAGTTCATTCCAAGGTATGGTTTTCCAGTCACGGTTGAGACAGATAGAGGAACACATTTTCAAAATGAGTTGATTCAATTGATTTGTGAAGCATTGAGTATTAAACAAAAACTACATTGTGCATACAGACCAGAGGCTTCTGGGGTAGTAGAGCAAATTAATGGAACAATTAAGAACAGATTAGGAAAAATGTGTCAAGCTACAGGACTCAAATGGCCAGATGCACTGCCCCTTGTTCTGATGACCATCAGAAGCATTCCTGAAAAGAAAACTCTACTTAGTCCTCATGAGGTGATCATGGGACGAGCAATGAGACAAGCACAAGTACCTGTCAACAAGTTATTGACTATAACTGATGATCTAGTACTGGATTATTGCAAAGGACTGGCTGATGTGGTGCGTTCTGTGTTTCATCAGGTTGGACTGGATGCGACCACTCTTGAAAGAAAACCAGCCCACGACTTGAATCCAGGAGACTGGGTCCGCATAAAAATCCACAGGAGAAGAAACTGTCTAGTTCCTCGCTGGGACGAGCCACGACAGGTAATCCTAGTGACAACAACTGCAGTCAAGTGTGCAGGAGTGAAGAACTGGGTCCATGCCAGCCACACAATCAGAGTTCAAGAACCTACAGATCGACATGTGAGTCGACGTCTGGAAGTGTGGGATAAGAGTTTAGCGACTGGGACAACAGGAATAAGAGAAAGGGTGCCAGAACTTGAAGATCGACCTGAAAGTCAACATCTGGAAACCCCAACTGCAAGCACCTCTAGAGAGGAAGAGGAAGAAGAAGAAGAAGGAAGAATTTCAGAAATTCCAGAACCTGAAGATCGACCTGTAAGTCGACATCTGGAAATATCTGACACGAGTTCAGGATCTGATGATTCAGTTGCAAACTGTGAAGAATTTCGAAGGAGAACTTGGGGATATAAACCAATTAGAGAAGAGAATGAACAAGAAAATGATCTAGATGAGCAACCAAGTACAAGTTATGGTGGAAATCCTTAGAAGGTAATATTAATAGACAAAGTAGGGAAAGAGACAAATAAAAAGTTAGAAAATCGAGAAGAACCCCGAGGAGCAGTAGGGACAGATAGTGAAACAAAAGAACAGGGAAATTTAGAAGTAGAGAGTGAGGAAAATACCAATTCGGAAGAACACTGAGGAGGGACAGTAATAAGGGAACACAAGAAGGGGAAAACAGATCCACCAGTAAGAGAAGATGAGATCATAAGCTTCAAAATAAGAGACAATTGTGAAAAGGTTGAAACAGAATCTGAAGAAAGTGGAGAAGAAGAGAAAACAAAAACTGAATCAAGAAAAAGAAACTGGAAATCAGAAAGAGGAGAAAAAGAAGGTGAAGCCAAAAGGCCAAGAAAAGGAGATAATTGGCCCAGCAACTATATAAGAAAATTGAGATATAGAATAATTAGAAGTGCTGAACAGGTGAATGAAATAACAAGTCAAAAGGAACAAGAAAAGCCAAGTGGAAAACGACTGCAAAAGTCTAAAAGAACAAAGAAAGTGAATTCGAAGTACAAGTCACCTGAGTGGCTGTACATTGCTCTAACGGATTACAAAGAAGAAGGAAACACTCACGAGAACCGGAGACTAAGAAACCGAATGGGTAAAGGTGAGATGCAACAAACCTGAAGTGAAGACTTAAAGTGCTTCTGCCGGATGTGACAATTTTACTGGATATGACAAATCACCGGATGTGACAACGAAAGAATTCTGGAGAGAATTAAAAGAAAGTACTAAGCAAAGGCTTTTGAAAGCAGAGTGGCATCTAAGTCATTTCTGAGGTGTAGTGACTTAGGGGCATATTATCTAAAAAGTGCGCTAAACATCGCAAAGCGTGTTTAGCGAGCACTTTTTTATCGCCGGCTATCGTCGGAATAATTTGCCATGCTAACGCTGTATTAGCGACATTTAGCGCTATGGCGATAATTATTCCAGCCATAGCGGTGTTTTCCATGAAACATCGCTGGTTTGCCAGCGATGTTTCATGGAAAACGGCGATAACCTTGCTGATACGACCCTGTGGTCGTATCAGCATAATCCACCCCCCCATGTTAGATATGGCTAACACCTGCTAATTGCAGGTGTTAAATAAATGGCGATGACCCCGGTTAGCGCGACTTTTCACTTCGCTAACTGGGGCCATGGCCACCTTACTAATAGGCGATAGGCCTGTTAGCGGGTGTTTCCCAGGTTTGTTCGTCGGGAACGCCCACTTTGCATGTCATTAGCAAAAAATATCTCTGACATGCAAAGCGGTAAAAACACGGGCGCTAATGCCCGAAAACTGTCTCTAACTGCTGTTAGAGACAGTTTGCTGATATGGCGATAAGAATATCGCCGCTTTAGCGGCAAAAAGTGCCGCTAAAGAGGCGATAGTGCCCTTGCTAATATGCCCCACAATTTTCTGAAACTTAACAAAAAGATAAAAGTAAAATGGAAAATACTAGAGATAGAAGAGATAAATGTGAGTTTGTAAAAAGATGGTGTAAAATGTGCTGCTTTTGTACAGGTTTATTATTGACAGTATGGATAGTTTTAGCAATCACAATTCCTATTAGTTTAGCTGTAATAGAAGCAAAGAATGATACTAAACCAGAAAAAGAAACTAATATTAAAGAACCAGTTATTTTAAGAAGTAGTGCAGAATTACATAAGGATAAGTCAGTAACAGACTTTTCTAAAAATGTTTTTACAAAATTGTTGTACGAATATGTAGAGACAATGGATGTGAGAGATTGTTATGTTTGTATGCAGTTGCCTGCATCAGTGTCAGAAGGTGTGACTTATCATCACCTACCTCTAACTTATGGAATAACCTGTAGTGTCATAGCAAGTTTATTTTATAAAACAGGTAGATTAGAGTTTTATTATACTGATATAGATAAGATTTTTGCAAATGTTCCTGTAGTTCCAGAACTTAACAAAGTAAAACAAGCAAGGGTTTTAGGAGAATTCTTTTTAGAGCATAGAAAATTAACATTAGAAGAAATAGCTAAAAACAACCTTACCTGTGAGCTAAAGAAAGAAGAAAAGGTATTTTTAGAAATGGTCGAAGAAAGAAGAATGAAATTTCAAAGAGAAGCAATAAAAGAGGAAGGAACACATCTGTGGACATTTGAGGAAGGAAATCATGAAGGGAAAAAGATAAATGCAGCAATGACATTAGATTGGCCGCAAACAGGAAAGTTGTGTATTAGAAGAAATAAGACAGTCTATGACAATTACTTTGTAGGTTCCAGTATCTGCCATGACAATTATCAAATTTTGGGAGGTTGGGGATTCAAAGGTGGAAAAGATCCAATATTTCCAGGTATCTATTATATTTGTGGGAATAGAGCTTATTACAGGTTACCGGACCATTGGTATGGAACTTGCTATGTAGGCCTGGTCTTTCCAAAAATCTTTCATATGGACCGAGAAGAAAAAGGAACATACAAGATGATTAATAGCTTTACACGTAGAAAGAGGGAAAGTTTTTCAGAAATTGTAGGTGATATTTTTGGAGCATTAATACCAGCAGTGGGAATATCTTTGAATGCATTTAAAATTCGGAAGTTATCCACAGTAGTAGATCGTTTGTCTACAGATACTGCGGGAGGGTTCTTGATGGTAAATACCGAAATGGTTGCCATGAGAGCTATGGTGATGCAAAATCGGCTTGCCCTTGATATTCTTTTGGCAAAAGAGGGTGGAGTCTGTGGAATGCTGAAAGTCCAACATTGTTGCACTTACATTCCTGATAAAAGTGAAAATATACAAAAGTATATTACAAATATTACAAATTTGCACAAAGAACTAGTTCCACTGGAGGTTGAAAGTGTCTTGGGAAAACTTGGTAGAGGGTTTTCTTCCGTAGCAAATTGGTTAACAAGAATGAGTAGACTAATGATAGGGAAAGTTATAATAATAGCAACTGTAGCAATATTGTTAGCCATGGTGTTGAAAATTGTAATAACGTGTATAAAAAGAAAAGTAAGACAAAATAAGATAAAAAGAAATAACAGAATAATGAAAGAGAGAGAGAGAGAAATGGGTGAAATTGAGTTAGAGAAAATGAAAGAAAGCATGTATAAAGAGACAAGAAGACAAGATGAAATGGAAACAGATGTGTAACTAACAAAAAGCAAAAGGATGAAAGACATATGCTGCCTGGAAAAGAAGTATAACTTGGGTTTTATGTGGTGATTTAAAAATCACCAAAGGGGGGAGTTGATGGAGCAGAGAAAATAAAAAAATGTTAACCCCTAACAAATTTTATAAATAATTAATAAAATGTTCGTTTAAATGTATTAATCAACACTGTACGTGAGGGAAGGGTAACACGCAAGTATATGGGCTGAATAATCTATTAACGTATGTCTGTGTGTCTAATTATAACATAAGAATAATTGCGTACTAAATTAATAATAAATGCATGATTTGTGCTTCATAGAATATAAACGTGTCGTTGCAAAAACAATAGTGATGGTAAGTAAGGAACAGCTTAAATGTTGCTTTCTGCTAGGTAATAACTAATTGGGGTACGTAGATGACGGGAGGGAAACGAAAAGGCATGTTTCTCTATTTTAATTATGTTTTGTTTATTTCAAAATAGTGCTTCTAAGTATAAACGAGTGGCGATATAAAATGGCTGCCGGTTAGTGAAGTGCGCATGTGCGGGGAAACGCGTGACAAGGGAGAAAAAGTTGGAGAAAAGCTAACCACGTGATGATGCTGAGAGGCTAGGATGCAAGAATGGTCAAGGCTGATGTGACCTAATTGAACTGATAGTGTGCCGTGGTGATCAGCAAGGAACCGTGGGAAACCGTTTTAAGAGAAAGGACAATGCCTGCAGAGTTCTCGAATGTATCGAAAGAAGTTACAAATGTACTGATCGAAGCGGATGGAAACATGTCTTGAACTGTGAGAAAGGAAATGATCATATACATTCCAAAGAACAAGTTGGATCCGGGAGAACTTGATTAAGAATGAATAGATGAAATGAATGGACCAATGAAAGAAAAGCGCGTTATTAATGTTGCAATAATTAGTTAGCAAAGTTAGAATTAGGGTATAAGAGGGCCTACTCTTAGTGGGAGGGGTCACAGTCAGAGTTGGAGAGTCGCAGTCAGAGTCGGTGTTGGAGTTGGTGGCTTCCAGTGCTTGGTGGTCCAGATTGATCCATTTACTGAGCGGGAGATGCTGAAAGACTGTTAGATGAGACGGGTTGCAGGTAGCTGATGCTGACGAGCTGAAGTTTCTGTTGCTGTCTTATTTTTCCAGTTGAGTATGAGAATCAAGATATTTTTAATTCGTAAACTTAGGTTAGAAATCCTTAGGCTAAATTAGGGAAGATAGGCAGGTAATTAGGGTTTTGCTTCATGACAAAATTTCCTTTCTGCAATAAAATTGATTTTGCTTAATAAATATTTGAATTAATAATGAATGAATAATTGAATAAAAAGTCTAAATTCTTTCTCATGCTTTTAAAATTATATAAAATTTAAGATTCTTAATCAAACGACTCAGTGGTTATTTTTCTAAATGATTGTGACACTAGTAATTGGTTATTGTGATTTAGCTGGTCTTAATCACTATAAATTAATTTCTTACTAGATGATCCATCGACAAAACAATGAGCAGGAATATCTTAAGAAATAACTAAGAAAGAGATAGGTTAAGGTAATAAGGTATCCCGGCTCTTTCCAGCGGTACATAAATGGTGTTTTCCATTTAGTTCTCATGCTTCTCCTAGGAGTATAGAATTTTGTAAAGGTGTAAAGGAAATCCAGGTGTGTGTGTGTGTGTGTGATAGGCGATGTTTATGGGCCCCATCGTCATGTGGATGTGAGAAAATATAAGTCGCCCCTGGATGACCGATAAGTGACCTAGGAGGAAAATAGTTTTTATTGTACGTGCTGCATCAGTGTCCATTCCACTGCAGCCTCTCGGCACTGGGGCATGGCCATGCAACAAGCACCCCCAGCCCTCGGGGCTCTTCGATCAGCCGCTCTGCTCACTGTGCGCAGCCTTTGGCCAGCACAATGGCACTGTGCATTTAAAAAAAAAAAGAAATTGCAGACCGGGACTTTGGTATGCAGATGTGCACCCCCAAATGTCAATTTACAGATGCACAAACAAACAGACAGATTTGTGAATCCAGTGATAACAAGCATTGGCAAAGCCATTAGCTCTGGCCTCATCAAGAGTGTAATTTCTTTTTATTTTTTTGCCAAACATATGCAATATGCAAAAAGCAGACAGAGAAATAAAAGAAAGAGTAGTGACCCAGCAGCCCAACATATCAGCCCTGACATTGACGTGCACTCTTTTTCAGGTGGCTGTGAAGCTGTGATCGGGAAAATGCCATAAGTCACAGTGCAAGAAGTCCAATGCATGAAGTGTTCTGATCCTTTGTCCCAGTCTGTGTAGTGTGGTGAGTCAAAGAAAATGTAAATGGCAGTTGATCAGACCAGTGGATTTCTGAAAAACTTGATTCTGGTGAAACAGCTAAAGCTGTCTCTATGGCAGCCTAGAAATACCAGAAAATTGGCTTTTTAATTATTTGGGGCAGTATTTGTCTTTCTGGGATGACCACTGCCTCCACATCATCTTTGGTGTTAAGGAATTCTTCTGGAACTGCCCAGATATTTTTTTTTATCAGAGTTCAGGTTTCATTGTCTTAATTCCTCTGCATCAAAATTTTTCAGATGCAGCCAGCCAAGCAAATGGCTGGCTGCGTCAGTTCCGAGAATCCACATTGGACCAAGAAAAAAACTTTTGACACATCCAATAAGATTTCTTTCTTTTTTATTTGAAATATTTAATTGTTCAAGTTGACAGACAGCTGTCAGGATATCTATTTTTCCCTGTTTTGACCCCTTATATTTGACCTTTTATCCACATTTTCACTGAGCTAAACTAGAATTATAAGGTGCCTCAAGGCCTTTCACCTGATTCCAGTATTGTGAATGCCTGTCCTTAGGTTTTCGATGTAGCTGTGATATAATTTGCCCTCTGTAAACTAATGTTGAGATCAGGTCTTTTGGAACCCCTGCTACAACCTTTGACCGGTTTATTGGATCTTCATTAAACCGACCAAGATCTGTTGTAAAAGTTAGGAAATTGTTGTGCAGCTTTGTCAAGTGCAAAAAAAGTTAATAAAGATTTGAAAAATGTCAGTCTTTTGGAAAGTGGAATGCAATTACAACTACGGTGGCAATATTAATTAATCTGTAAAAGTGGAAATACACCTGTAACATGTTTATTATGGTGCAATCAGTAGGAAAAAAAGAGTTAAAACAGGGCAATGTTTATTGAAAAAGTAAGCACTGTCATGGTCAAAAAATCATTAGCTGAAGTAATGAAAATCAGGCTGAGACTAGCTCTCCCATTGGATGAAATTTCATGAGAATAATATTATTGTCAGGTTGAGATAATGGGCCTGATTTAGAACTTGTTGGATGGGATACTTTGTCACAAACATGACGGCTATCCCGTGCGCGTATTACAAGTGCATTAAATACTACAGTACTTGTAATATTGTGGACGGGATATCCGTCACGTTTGTGATGTAGTAACCCATCCGCCAAGATCTAAATCAGGCCTTAAGTGTGCTATTGGTTCTTATTGTACCTGAACAACAGATTCCAAGTGGTCCTGCTTCAAGTTCCCAGTTCAAGGTCATTCTAGGAACGTGCACCACTCACCAAAGGTTTAATCAAATTTAATTTACATCGAACCACAGGGAGACCTCTTTGCAAACAACGATGTTAGGATCCATCAGAAGGAATCAGCACGCAGATGACACTCAGCCCTTACTAGGTTTACCTTAGGTAATGAGAGCACCCAGCAGAGGGAAATGAATGCTAGTATTCCAGCTGGGATGTTTTAGGCCAACTGAAACTCAAAGTTTTAAAGACAGAGTTCATGTTAATCACCTACACCATGCATCAAGAAAAACTACTGGGCTGGCTATCGACAATGGCCATTGGTGGTTTCAAACTCATCAACAGCACTACATGCCTGAGCTCCACAGATAGACCACACTGTGAAAAAGGTTAAAACATCTTAGCTTTAACTCTTGCAACTCCAAAAAGGCATTTCTATATAAATTGGACTTCAGAATCGGCCTCCATCCCTTGGTCTGGTCTTATTTTAAGGGAGAGGTTAATCACTGGTGTCCTCAAATGAATGCAGATCAGAACCCTTGAGAAGCCTCCTGCATTCCATAGCCTAGCCAAGCAATTAAATGAACATATTTTGAGAGACTCTCCTACACCCTCAGAGAGCTCCACTGGCTCTGTCTACTAACTTACATCATCTTCAAAGTCTGCGCCATCACCTTGTGTCCTATAAACTGGTGCATGTCATACCAGGAAAGCAAAATCAAAATATTCATGTGGCAAAGCATGATCTGCTTCCGTTACACTGCTATACTTGAGACTACAAAATGCAGGAAGATGAAGACAAGATCTCATGTTTTCTAATATGCATTGTAGTTCTGAAATTCCATTCATATCTCTTGCCCAGCTTCTCAAAGAATTTGAACTTCCATTACATCTAGTGATATCTCATCCTTCTGCAATTCTCCCTGCATGATGGAATACACCTCAAGAGACACTCTTAAAATGAGGTTCTTCTCAATTTTATAATTTATCATCTCTGCCTTCTAATTTGTATGAACACTTTGGCATCCCTTCCTTAACCACATCATATACTATGAGCATTGAATCTTTGCATTGTAGTCAGATCTCAACGCATACCTACACACATGAATAATGGGAGAATCCTGAAGTAGTGAAGACGTTGGTGGTATCAATAACTAAGTTAGGAATGAGGTTAGATCAAATCTGATGTGTATTTCACAGCAACTGAGGCATTTTAAGAACATTTGCCTTGTTGACTTTGATGGACAGTAGTGTGATGGCTTGTTTTATCAAAAGTGTAATGGTGAAAAGCAGGAGGTTTTGCTAACTCGGAGCTGGACTTTTAACTGTGTTAAATCTGGTTATAAAAGTCATACTGATGATCAAGAATAGTGCTATTGAAGGTTGGTTGGTGGTTTTGGTACATTAAATGTTGCGGCCTGGAAGTTCTCCATTGCCTGGAGTAGGTCTCATGACTAGTTTATGATATAATAGCTTGGATGTTGTGGTGCAAGGAATAAAGCATTGTAGTAAATTGTTTGGGCTAGTTTTCCTGTGGCTTTGTTATCGCAATGTATAGTCAAGCTTTTGGTAGTATAGTGTGTGGCCCTGAAGTCTGATATGATCCTGATAAGTTGTCCATGTGGCAGATGTAAAATATTATCTACTGTTATTATGTTGATATTTAAAATGCTGATGGTTAGGTAAGGATGATTTCATTTATTTTTATTATTTATCTTTTGAGTATTCAAAATGTAGACAATAAACAGATCAAAACCCACAATTGAGCCAATAAACACCACCAGAGATCTTATTACATAAGCTTAGAAAAATCCACACACAGAGCAAAGGCCCATCAATCATGTGAATCCAGCAGTAGAAGCAATTGACAGTACAGTCAGATGTCTACTGACATTGTGTTAGTGTTTGTCTGCTACACTATCCCCCTGCAACCATATTCGGATATCATTACCACATTACCTTAGAGATATAGTCAGGGACGTCACAAGCAGTGTGATAACATTTAGATCACTATGCAGTGGAGTCCATATATGTTAACGGTATGTTATGTCGATTTTCATTGCTCACTTATCACCCAAGAGGGTACACAGGCACTTGGGCAGATGTGTGGTCCCCAAGGTGCTTATACAAACAGCCATGCCTTCAGCTTCTTAGGGAACTCGATAATTAAGGAGGAGGTTCTGATGTGTTGAGGGATTTTATTCCATGTCCAAGCTCAGGCCGGTTGGCAGAAGGCTTAATTGTGTAGTAATACTCCAAATTTTCATTGCAGTAAATTAAGGCTAGTAACTGTTAGACCTGTCAGCCTTAGGGTGGTCTTCCCCCAAACATTTTGCCATACTCCTTCATTTTTGCTGATTTTGTTTTTATTGGCCTTAGGACTCTTCATACTTTACCACTACTAACAAGTGCCATAGTGCTAGTGCTCTCTCCTTTAAACATGGTGAAACTGGCTGACACACAACTGGCACAATAAATTTACTTGAAAAACCGTAGTAAAGTAGTACTATCTGTACCCAGGGCCTGTAAGTTAAATGCTACTAGCAGGTGTGCAGCACTGGTTGTGCCACCCACTTAGGTATCTGTTTAAACAGATCTCCTTTCTGCCATTGTAGCCTGTGTGGGCAGTTTTAAACTGCCATTTCGACCTGGCAAAATAAGCCCTTTGCCAGGACTACAAAATAAACCCTTTGCCAGGACTAAACTGTCCTTTTCAATACATTTAAGTCACCCCAGGGTAGTCCCTAAACTGCCCAGAGAGCAGGGTGCATTGTATTTAAAAAACTGGACATGTACCTTTAAGTTTTATTTGTCCTGGTAGCTACTCAAATGGCTACCTCTCCCATGAGATACGTTTGGGTTACCCTAGCACATTTAATAAGTGCTAACTTTCAATTGGGAGCAAGTAGAAATGTTGAATTTGCTGTCTAAAGAATTGTAATTTAAAACCTTTGTTAATGGTACAGTCTGATTTTAAGTCACAATTCGGAAAATGCTACTTTTAGAAAGTTGGCATTTTTTTGTCCAAACCATTTGGTGCCTGCAGCCTCCATCCTGGGTCACATGTCTAGGTGTAGCTGGCAGTTTGTCTTTGTCTATTACACCCAGACATTGAAACAAAGGAGAATAGGTGTTGGCAGGATGGGCTATCTCTAACATGATAGAGGGAGGAGCTTTCACCTACCACACTTCCACATCATAAAGGCTCTGCCCAGCACACTCACAAAGGGTTTTGACACTAGTCTTATATGACCCCCAGAAAAGCTGGGGCCAGGGCAGAGTGTCAGAAAATTAAAAGCACCTCTCAGGGTGGAAGCCTCCAGAAGTTTCTCCTACTTCAAAGTGGGCTCCAGGTATAAGTAGTGGACCCTCAGAACCAAGACTCAGAAGGACTGCTGTCCTGCTGCCTGAGTGAAAAGGACTGGACCTGTATCTTGACCCCAGCACCACCACCTTTGTCCAGGGGATAGTTGGCTGGCCTCCTGATCAGAGCAACAGAGACAGAAAATACTCCACCATTGAAACCAGCACCAAGACTCTACTTGCTGTGAGTTTTGCTCTCCAAGTAGTACTACCCTACTCCTGGACCCTTGAAAGTGGGCCTGAAGGTGCTCTGCAAGCCCAGCTGTGTTCCTGTGGGCAGAACCAACACAGCGCGATGCATCTCCTCGCAGCTCCACTTCAGAACCGCGGCTGCCTGACGTATCGCTGTTGCAGAACCTTGCATCACAGCCCGCAGCTTCCTCTGAACCGCCGTTGCGCAATGCATCCCCTACGCAGGCCTTCACATTGCAAGCCCTTTCTCAACAGCACCCTTGACAACTAAGCAGGACTTCGCATCGCAGCCCCGCAACTGCTTCAGAACCACTGCTGTGCGACACAACCAGGATTTAAAATACTTTGTTCAGAGGGCACAACCCAATAACTACAGTTGATGCTTTGTACTTTTAGGCACTATTTTCACTTAAAATGTTGAAGTTGCATAGTCCAGTTCTACTGATTGGATTTTTGCCATTTTTGTCTCAAATAATTTATTCAACTTTACACTATTTTTTTAAATTGAAGTGGGATTTTTCTTGTATTGTATTTTCACTTTATTACTTTCACGTGCTGCATATATATTTTACACATTGACTCTAAGTTAAGCCTGACTGCTTTGTGCCAAGCTACCAGAGGGTTGAGTACAGGTTCATTTGGGGTTTGCTTGCGACTTCACCCTGACAAGGACTGAAGTTGCTGCTTGAGGAGGGTTTGAACCCCCTCAACTAGTAACCCAATTTCCTACAGTGACCAATTATTAACCATCGGTAAACGGTTCCTGGCCTACACACATGCCACTGTTCACTTGGCCAACAGGAACACCACAGAAGCCAGGCGTCTAATTCTCTTAGGGAGAGTGAACATGAAGCCCAGCAGCACCAGCACTGCAATGGCCGCATATCCACCATCCATCTCCCCATCTCTTAAGCAGTGCAGGGGTACTATACAATTGGTGGAAAAGCTTTAAATAGAGTAAACCCAATCTGTTATTAGAGGAGACAGCTGCAGTTTGTGCACCTCAGTACAACCATAGTTATTCAGATAGGGTGGTTTGAAGATCTGATTGCCATTTCTCTTTGGTACACGGGATTGTGAGAGGAGTTTCAGTTGATACTGATTTACGAAGCTTAGTAATGATCTGTTCATTGTTGGTTAGCTGAAGGAGTAACATAAATGTTTTACACGGCTTTGGCCCTTATGGAAAGGAGGGAAATACTACCCTCCGCAGTGCCCATAGCCTGTAATAAAGTAACTTATCCATAGCTGTACAGTCATGTCTACTCTTGATATGAGATATTCTATAAAAATTGCCTTCCAGAAAATAGATCAGCCAGTCCAGCTGTGGTCCTGTGGGCAGAACCGACACAGCATGATGCATCTCCTTGCAGCTACAATTCAGAACGACCGCTGCCCGACGTATCCCTGATGCAGGACCTTACATCATAGCCCCCAGCTACCGCTGAACAGCTGCTGCGCAACACATCCTCTACGCAGGTCTTGCATCATAAGCCCTTCCATAATGGATATAAGCTTCTACAGCAGGGCAAGACCAAGCAAGGAGCATAAAGGTCACATTGGGGCTCTGCACTTCAAGCAGATTGATTAATTCACCTGGCCCATCTCTTAAGCAGTGCAGGGGTACTATACATTTGGTGGTAACATTTTAAATGGAGTCATCTCAATCTGTTACTAGAGTAGACCGCAGCTGTTTGTGCACCCCAGTACAACCATACGTATTCCGAAAGGGTGGTTTGAAGATCTGATTGCCATTTCTCTCTGGTACAAGAGATCCTGAGAGGAGTTTCAGTTGGTACTGATTTATAAAGCTTAGTAATGATCTGTTTATTGGTGGTTATGGTAAGGAGTAATAAAAATGTTTTACACCGCTTTGGTTCTTGCAGAAAGGAGGGAAATACTACCCTCCATAGTGCCCATAGCCTATAATAAAGTAACTTATCCATGAGGATAACCAATAAAATTGCCTTCTGGATATAGATCACCCAGCGTTGTTACCCCCCCTTTTTAAATCTACTGCATTTGCTCTATTCTTGGTGAGTGTGTATGGCGAGTAGTGTATCATGGGTTACATTTGTCTATATAGTATAGGACAGGTATTTCTCCTACAGATTTTATTTCATGCCCATTGCTTAACTCTACTTAGCTAACCTCTGAGCCACTACGAGAAGCACAGTACAGGAGCTAATTATATGAGCCGTTTAGGGAGGCAGATGCAACCGATGGAATTCAAATTGAGCCTGAGGACAAATATAGCTCAAAATCAGGCATCTCAAGGCCTCACTGCGCGTAAGGCAGAGTGAAAATATCCCATTTAAGCCTTGGTGTGGACAACTGCCCACACCATTTCAATCATGTATGAGTGATGGGGGGAAAAAAGCAGTCGCTCTGCAGATGGTTCTGCAGTTTGTATGTGTAAGGCGGATGCACCACTAGGCCGCTTAGCAGACCCTCCATTCCTGCGACGCCATCCACACCCTGTAAAGTCTAAAATCAGAGTATAAGGATATTGTTGGAGTTCCAATGACTTCGCCTCTCATCTCGGTCAGACAGGACACATGGAAAGGTTCATTTAGCATGGGTTGTGAATGATTGTAAGGCCCAGGCCAAGGAGCCTCACAGTGTTCGGCACTCAGGTATGGATGATTTTAGAGGTAATATTTCAGAATGATTTTATGTTAACAGAGAAAAGTTTGATCATGGGTTGATGTTATGGTTTGCTGTGAATGGAGAGCCAGAGTTGTTAGAGAAAGTGGTAGGTCTAGATCATGCATCGAGAGATAGTTTTCATTTTGTTCCCCCTTAAATAATGAGGTAAATGCAGTTTTCCTTATGGTAATATGAGTCTCCAGACAGTCTTTTGCTCCTCCCATCAGTTCTGCTGTGTATATTTCAGCATGTATTGCACCCTTCTGCATATTCCTGCATTTCCTTCTTTTAGTCTGAACAATCAGTAAACTTGGAGGAAGGTGCAGATAATGTAGACAGTGTTGGAAGAATGACTGAGGAGTTACAGGGGAGGTTGATCTGAGGTAGGGATCCATTGAATAGGATGTGGGTTGCCTTGCAGGTTTGACTCTAGTGACAGGAGGAATGACCTTAATGGAGGAAATTGTAAAGTCACCGGTGTGTAGGTCGCACAGTTGGGAGGCCTGTTATGGTGCATCCATGAGATTCGAGCAGGCTGTGGAGCAAAAACATTGCAGTAGTAAGGGCAAGCGAATGGAGATGGACTGGTCTCAGGCATCCTTTACTTCTCTGGGGATTCCTGGAGAACAATTGGCCTGGTTGAACACCTAGAGCTCTCTGAGACAAGCCATCATCCCCTTGATTCCTGCACTGGTCTTGTGATGCAAACTGGATTGGTGAACAATAGTGTAGAGAGTCTCCAGATACATTGGGTGTTAACAACAGAGCACATCAGACCGAGTACACTTACAACACTGCTGGTTATCACTGAGCTTACAACACTACCAGTCATAAAAGTAAACAATCACATTCAACATAGGAACACTTCAGTCAGAGCAATGTGCATATATCCAATGCCAAATAAATTTACATCATTCATCTCACAATACCTGGCCATACCTAAAAAAAATGTGTCCCTTCAAAGGTAACACATACCACACTACACCAACACCCCAGAGAAAAATTTATGTAAATGGTTATTGTGGACCCCTACAAGACAGTAAACTCTCAGTTACTTCATACACACTTTTTAATATTCCTAACCAAGTCCACTTATCAAACCATAATATGACTAAACATGTACACAAAATATTAACTGCACAGACTGTGACCAAATCCTCGAGACCTGGGCATGACATGTTCCTGAACCCGATAGTGCTATAAGGCCATACTAATAGCTGTATAGAACTATATATATTTTTGTTAACACATAAAATAACATAACATAACTTAGCATAACATAACATAATGTAACTTAACATAACATAAGATAACTAGGCCTAGGTGTAAAATTTCAAAACGCTCGCAGAGTTTGCAGAGTTTTTCAGAACTCCACGCTTATGCAGAGTGGAGTTTTTTCTCACTTGCGCGGAGGGTGAGCGAGGGAAATCTTACTCCAGACCAGCTTCTGGTGAGATTTCTCAACGTGGGTGGTCGTGGATGGCCACGACCACTTGAGTTGAGAAACCTTCCGTTGGATTTGAGTTCACGTGGAACATCTACTTGAGTGGCAGAAAGATGCAGCGTCCTCTTACGCTGCACATGTTTGCTGTTCATGCTGATTTTCCAGCACGGGGCAAACACCAGGGTTAAAAATCTTCGTGGCCTAGCGCACTCCACTGTTACGGAAACCCGCATAGCACGGCATAGTTTTTGGCTCACTTCGCGGAGTTCTGCTTCACCCAGGCCTAAACATAACATCAGAAGTATGATAGTATTTCATTTTAATTCAGGGAAATGTTGTGGCATCCATCTGGAAGATGGGCGCCCTAAGATTTAGTTCATACCTTAGCTTGTGATTGCATCTTAATGAATGATAGCTGATAAATCTATGAAAGGTTAATGAATTTACAAATGGAATGTGCTTTTGGATATATTTTAAAGCAAAAGAAGACAAAGGCACTTTTGATAGCCGTGATATGTCCAACCAACTAATTGCTACATAGTTAAAGGGAGACAGAAATAGCATGCACATAACCTAATGTGATTTCACTTCACTGAACTCTGATGAATTATTGTCTTTTTGGCAAGACCGCCATGAAAAAGCTGTCAGAAACTGAATTTGGGGGCCACAACCTGTATTCACTGTCACTGAGGCCATCATTTGGGGGCCCCAAAATGTAAAGTGGCCCTAGGGGTGCATGTAGTGCACCCATGCACCTCCATGGCCTGCGTGCCATGCACTACATGGTGCATGGCACACGGTCAATGAATGTGCAGGAAGTGCTCCTTTTCACAGCGGCTTGTGCTGCTGTCCTTTTCCTAGGCAGCAGCACAAGCCGCAGTGAAAGGAGCACTTTGCAACTGCCGGACCGGCGGTCACATCGTAATGCGGGGGTTGGACTGTCACCTGCTTGTCGGGTGGTTTCCTGACCGCTGCGGTCCAAACACCTGTTATCTTAATCATACCCTCAATCTTTGCACTTACACCTACTTGCTTTATAATCAGGTCATAGTTTCTAAGTACAATTTTTTTTTCTTCATTTGAATTGTTTTAATCATGGTTGATTGGCATTATAGATTGTTTTATTTGGTATTGTTTTATTTTCCTTCATTTTCTTTATAGAAATGTTTGCAATTTTTTTTTTTTTTTTTTTTAATAACCATAATTTGTTTGGTGTGTTGATTGGTTTGTTTGGCTTTTTGGGTTATAGTGTGTTATTAGTTACTATATATTTTATTTATAAGCATTACTATGTTTAATAAAACAAATAATTTTTTATTTTAGTATGTTAATGTATATTTATTTTTAGTTGTTTAGTTCCATAGAGCTTTTGGAAAGAGTAGTGTTAAAAATATTTGTTTATTTTTTTAATAATTATTCATTTTGTTACTGATTAATACTATGCAGACTTTTTTTGTTGTGCTTTATATGTGTGAAGGCTTTTCTAATTAAAGGTGATTCAAGAAAGTTTGTGAAAGTTTTATACCATGACCCCTCCAGAAATGGTGGAGGGTCCCACAGGGATCCCGCTGAAATCTATAAGCCTTTCTTTTATTTTGCCACGGATCCGAGAATCTGCGTTAAAAGAAAACAAAAAGATGGGCAGCTCCTGTTCATCTTTTTCATTAAGCTTCTGGGTGGGCCAAATCCTGTTGGCATTTTAAATATTAATGTGGGGGGTGCCATTGTGGCACCACCCACGCCCCTGGGACCGCCACCTCCCAGGGGTTAACCAAGTAAACTGAAGTGGGGGAGGGCCTCCCCCGGTCTTTCTGCAAAATAAATGTGGGTAACCGCGGGGCCTACCACAGCCCTGGGAACCACCACCTACTTGGGGCTTCAAATCTCAATAATAGGAGGGCACTAAGATCCCCCGAGCCCCAGGGACCGCCACCTGCCCGGGGCTTAAAATATAATGTAGGAGGAGGTTTTTTGCGGACCCAGGGGACCACCACCTCCCGGGGGTTTATCTGCTCAGCTGAGGCAGATCTCGCTTCCCACTTCAGTCTCTGAAAAGAGTGAACAGGGCTTTCTGAAAAAGCACGATTGAACTACTCAGATTTTAACTGTTAATATAAGAACCAAACCAATATTGGCCCCTCTCCTGGAGCTCTAGATGGCCCTGGGGACTGCTACCCTCAGGACATTGCAGCTTGCTATGGCTTGGTGGGAGCACCACTTCATCGAGAGGAATGCTCTTAATTGTTGAATGCGGATCAGAATTGCTTTTACACACAGGAAGCTGCATGTCAGCAGCTCCTTGTAAGTCCTACACAGTGGGATTCCTGAGACCTGGTCGGAGGCCATGACCCCATTCTCCACCACTCTACAAGCGTGACTACTACTTAAAAAACCATAGAAATTCACAGAAAAAACCAAAGGTTACAGGGATGTTGTAATTAGAAGTTAGCATTTAAAAAAACATAAAAATTCCCTGAAAAAACAAATGTAACAGGGACATTATAGTTAGGAAATGGAATAAAAAATTCCTTAGCAATTCTCTGAAAAAAACAAAGGTTAAAGGGACGTAATAGTTAGGCTTACATTTTACTCTCATAGAACCAGTGAAATTCAGCAGTTATAGTTACCGGAGCTAACTATAACTTATGCCCCCGCTATGCACTGCTTATGACCTCACATATCACATCACTCATGACATGGTCAGTGACATCACTGAGGACATTACTAATGACATATCAAAAGACAAGAGTGTAAGTATTTTGTAAGCATTTATGGCTGATAAAATGATACTAATGTATAACAAAAGTTAAAATTGAATACTAGTTGCAGTTGTACTAAGTGATACTACCTTTAACATATATAACATGAATGGTAGTGAAACTGTATTTATCCTTGGGTGTATTGGTGTTAGTAGTTGTATTGTTGTATAAGTGGGTGTGTGAATTGCTGTGTAGGCAAGTAAGATGGTGTTTGAATGGCTGCCTGAGTGAGTGAGTGGATGGATGTGAGAGTGACTCTATAGAGGAGTAAATAGGTGTATGAGTACTGGAATAAATCTGTGAATGGGTATATTAGCTGTTGTATGGATGTGTTAGTTGACATACAAGAGGTTGTATGGGGGTGTGAGTATGTGTATGATTTCATCCAGTTTATGTGAGCGTTTTTTAAATGTAACTCAATGTCAAACATATATACGAAGGTATGTGGCTGTGGGAGTGCCTGTATGGGTGTGTGAGTGGGTGTATAAGTGGTGAGTAGAAGAGTGAGTGGGTATGTGAGAGATACATGAGGGAGTGTGTGTGTGAGTTTCTGCATGAATGAGTGAGTGCCTGAGTGAGTATCTGTATGAGTGAGCAAGTGGGTGTGTAAGTGACTGTAATATTGAATGAGAGTGTGAATGAGTAATTGTATTGGTGAGTGTGTGGGTGTATCAGTGTCTGTAAATGATGAATGAGAGGTTAAATGAGTTGCTGAATGGGTGACTGAGAAGTTATATAGGTGTATGTATGGGAGAGTGAGAGGGTTTATGACTGGCTATATGAGTGTACAAAATGTGTGTGTAAGTGGGTCTATGGGTGAGTAAGTGGGTGTGTGAGTTGTATGGGTGAGTGAAAGAGTGTGTGAGTGACAGTATGGCTGAGTAAGTGATTGTAAGAGAGGAGATGTATTGGAGAGTGTTTGTGACAGTAACTTTAAAGGTGAGTAGTGCATGTGTTACTATATGTATGAGTAAGTGTATGGGTTTAGGAGAAACTGTATGAGTAAGTGAGTAGTTGTGTGAGTGAGGATATGGGGAAGTGTATAGGTGTGTGAGTAGCTGCATGGGTAACTGATTCAGTATGTGAGTGCCTGTATGGATGTGTGAGTGGATGTATAAGTGTCTGTATGTTGGTATTACTGGATATATAAATGCGTGCATTCATTAGTCAGTATGTGGATAAGTGGCTGTATATGTATAAGTGGTTGCAATAGTGGCTGTGTGGTTGAGTTGATGTGTGAATGGCTGTATGGATGAATGAGTATGATTATGAGTGATTTATGCATTTTTGAATGGGTGTGTCATTGGTTGTATGACAGTGGAAGTGGGTGTATAAGATGCTGTTTGGTTTAGTAGTCGATGTGTGAGTAGATCTGTGGATGATGTCATCAATGATGTAATTTGAGATGTCATGAGTGATGTAATTTGAGATGTCATTAGTGATGTCATCAGTGATGTCACTGGCCATGTCATGAGTGATGTAATATGTGAGGTCATAAGCAGCGCATTGCGGGAGTGTAAATTATAGTTAGCTCTGGTAACTCTAACTGCTGAATTTTACTGTTTTTGTGCGAGTAAAATCTAAGCCTAGCTATACTGTCCCTTTAATCTTTGGTTTTTTCAGTGAATTTCTAAGGTTTGTCAAATTCTATTTCCGAACTATAACAGCCGTGCAACCTTTGGTTGTTAAGTTGTCTGTGTGTAGCATAGTAAAGCATTACAGTTTTGTTTGTTATGGTTATGGCTTGGGAATGTGTTTACTACATTTCTTTTACACGACAGATGAAGACTTCTATCTATAAAGGCAAATGTTATGTGCATCCCTGTTGTTTTAAATTTAATTTTAAGAGGAATTCGTTGAGGTTTTAAAACATTTTTTTATTCTTTTACCTAAATTCCTTTTACAATTCATTTTTTGCTATGCACATTTTCTTTTTCTCGTGCTTTGAAAGATTATTTCCAGTACATTGATTATATTTTGTCTTGAAAGGATTTTTTGGCTCTAATTGCAAAGTTTTGGATTTTGGTTGACATCGCAAATTAACATGATGTCTGTTGTGGAGTATTTCTGAAAACACCTACTGCTACAAGATTTTGAGTATTAAATTATGTATTATTTGTGTGTACAATGTTTGAAATGTGTTATTCATTTTATGATTTGTTGTAATATTTAATGTTTATTTGCAGTGTAGTTCGTGCATTGATAAATGCTGTGATCTAATGGTGATTTTTTAATTGATTTTTCTGAAAAGTGGTATAGTTGTTGAATATGTTGCGCTTCAAATTACATAGTAATCCTTAAATTTCGATTTTTAATTGAATGGTTCTTTAACATAGTTTTGGGATTTTTTTATTATGTTTTATGTTACTTATTCAATATTTATTACAAAATAAATATTTGTTATTTAATGATTATGCTATATTTTTTAGGTCTCGCCTACGCAGCGCGCATGCGGTGCTTAGGAGAGACCTTTAGCTATCGGCACAGCTTTGGGGGCAAAAACGTGCACGCGTTGCATTGCTTGCAATGGCAACGCGTGCACGTCTGGCGATTCCCTTGCGGGAGCGCGCGGCGCCATATGGTGGCGCCATATGGTCACAATCATCGCGCCTTGCTGCACGCTCCCGCAAAGGAATCGCGCAGGCCCCCTCCCGCCGCGCGAGGCGCGCGCTTGTTTACTTTTTAGTGGTGAGCTAAACAGCAAGTAAGCGTGGAGAGTGACAGGGGGCTTAACCAGTGGCAATCCGGGCTGCTTCAAGAACCCGCCGGGCAGGGTTGGCATATGGGCATATCAGCAACGAAGCTAGCTCCCTAATGCCAATGCTTCCTCTAACTTACACACTACCACGCCAGGCACGTTATGCCTCTGGGCTGCTTCCCTATTGCTGCCCCGCTATTGATACAGGACGGCTCCTTGGGAAGCGCTCAGTTACACATAATACCGGAACTAATTCATTAAGGAAGTACATGTACAATAACAACTCCCCCCATATAGTGTCCTAGGCCACAGCCTCAGTTTATCTGTGCGAAAGGTCGTAGTGGGCACCTACGGTACGTAATGGACACATGTATCCTGGTGCTTAGATCTGCTCTGGGTTCTATAACAGATTCATGCTCACTGTTTCAATCTACAGCTGCGTCCAACTCGGTGTAAAAATAACGTACTTAATTTATGCACTAGTGTCATGTTGTTGTTCTGTCGCCATTTGTATAGCGCCCAGTGCGCTACTATTTGCTGCACACTGCACAGCTTGGATGGCTTTCCAAAGTCTCCTAAGTTCAGTTACCTTTTTATGATTACAGAGGCCTAGGGCGTGTTTCTATAGCTGCTTATGTGTACATTGTGCATTATATAATTGCTACACGTGTACCTATCACTTGCTGTCTGCAGTATTACTGCCACTATATGCAGATCTCGGCTTCTGAGCGCTACTGCTCTCCTCCTTGCACTTCTTTGCTCCTTTTTATTACATACCATCTAAAGTCCTCTCTTCAGCAGTTTTACTATAACAAGGATCAATAATAGCATCATGGAAGCTAAATGAGCGTCTGTAGCCTAGTAACAGGGCTGAAACTAAACTAGGAAGTGAGGAGCTACAACCCTCCTGCCGGGTCTATTGCAGGCGCCTTCTTTTTCTTGCTATGCTCCCTGCGTCTGGGACTTAACCCGTGTGTGCTGTGTTTTTTTAAAATTGCCCCATATAACTGGCGTTGTTGTGTGCACTTTTCCTCTCCTTTAGTGGTGCTCCGTGTCTAGGACTATAGCCATGTGTGCTGTTTTCTGGGGCACTAAACAGGGTGTCTAGCAATGCTATGTGCACCGTGTCTCCTCTCCAGGGCCCCCTATGTGTGGGACTGTAGCCATATACTTTATGTTTCTTGTGCAGTATACTGTGTCTGGGAGTAGTGTGTTCGCATCTTTTTCACCTCCAGTGCCCCTGTGTCTGGCACTGCTGTGTGCACCTGGTCTCTGTTTGTGTGTACTTTGCTTTTCTTTTAGTATACTCTGTGTAACATTGGTGTGTTTACGTTTTGTAAACTACATCACATAAAAGACACAAAGGCTTTTTACAGCTTTAACAAGTGGACCTATTGGACATAGGCGAAGCATTGCGGAGTTATACATATTCTCCTTGGCACATTACATCATCGCTCTCACTAGTAACGGGTGTCGGGTGCCGTGAACCACTGCTTACTTCTAAGCACTCCTTCTCTCTCCTCCTGTTGTTTTGTAAAGGGCCTGTCCTAAATCCGGGGCCGGGGGTACTGGGGTGCAGCGGAAGTGTTCCTCGTGCATTCACAAATTTTACTGGAAGCATTATTCTAGCAAGCTTAGCATCTCTCTTCGGCTGTGCTCTGCAGGTGTTTTACCTCCATTTGCGAACTGTCCAATAATATATTAGGCCTAACAAGCTTGCTCTAAGCCAGAGGCAAAAAAGTGGTGTTTAACATAACAAGCTCTGTGCCCTGAGGGATACCACTCATTCGAGTGGCACTACTTCAAACATAACAAGCTCTGCATATGTTAATTTAGATTTTATTGGTAAAATTGGTGTAGCTTTAATATTTAGTGTTTTAAATATTGCGGCCTTAGTGTGTAATACTTCCGTTATTGCGGAGTATTTAAATGTAGTTTTTACTAGCATAGTTGTTGCAAAGCAGGTAATCAAGGATAGCATATCAGTTTGTGTTAAAAAATAAAAATTACTTTTTTCTGGGGAAGCAAACTAACATCGAAAACAACAGATGTTACCTTGCTCAAGCGATAAACATCCTTTTAATTCACAGACACGGTTTGGTTGTTTTTTTAAGTCTTTTTACTGCTGGGTTATATGGCTAGTTACTGGCAACACACTGAATTAGTAAGTCACGTGGAGGCAATATTGATAACGATCTGGTGTGCCCTCTGTTTACACTGTTGTTCAGATTTACTTCACGCTATTTAGTTTGCTGATATCTCTGTTTTCTTACATACAAACCGCGTGCGCATTATAACCACTTTCTATGTCCTTTTTTAGTGTGTTTTGTTACTTTATATTATTCCTTTAGATGTTATCTCCCTCGACTTACATGCAAAGCAAGTGCCTGTCACAAACAGGCTGTCTAGCTTGGTTTTAGTTTCTTGCCTTGCAAGCCTCCTTTCTTGACTTTTATGGCTGACATCTAACAGCCCACTGTAAATTAGTAAGTCATATGGCCGCTATATTGATAACGATCTTGTCTGCATTCTCTTTGTTGTGTTCTATGCATTCACTTCACACTATTTGTGTTCCTACCATTTCTGTCTACTTAGGTGCGAAGTGAGTACGCATTACAAACACTTTGTCTGGCCTCTCTTTAGTCTGTTGTCTGCCTTCCTTTCTCATTTTTAGGTCTCGCCTACGCATGCGTTGCATAGGAGAGACCTTTAGCGATCGGCACAGCTTTGGGGGCAAAAACGTGCACGCGTTGCATTGCTTGCACGTCTGGCGATTCCCTTGCGGGAGCGCGCGGCGCCATATGGTGGCGCCATATGGTCACAATCATCGCGCCTTGCTGCACGCTCCCGCAAGGGAATCGCGCAGGCCCGCTCCCGCCGCGCGAGGCGCGCACTTGTGCTGGTTTATCAAGAACAGGCACCTCGTTTGCAAATAATGTCCATGCCCTGCCCCTCTGTGCGTATTGAAGAGAGAGCGAGGCTAGGGTCCGAATACTGCCTGGGTCCAGGGCCCTTAATGTAAACAACTACCAAAATTAATGCGAGGAAAGCGAGTACCGAAAACACAAATATACAGCTGGAAGCCGTCCCTTTAATCTTCCTTTCCGATTAACTCAGAGAAGCAGCAAATGACTGGCTAATTGGGAGGCATTTTTAGGGCGCGCTGAAAGACGGGCTGGATCTCTGACTACAACCCCCCAAGCAGGGACACCTTAAGGGCATCCTGCATTTAGTTTGCTTTGCTTGACATGTTTATGGAAGTTTAGCAAAACATAAGTAGTTACATCAAAGGCCACTTTTGAGACTTTCCACTCGCTTGTGGCGCTGTTAGTTTAAAACTCCTACATTCCACCTATCTCCCCTCGTCATCCCCCTCTCTCTTTCTCTCGCTCTAGTTTCATGGGGCCCCCCTCACACACACATACCACTGCTTTTGGTGTCCCTGCACATTAGTTCCCCCCAGGTTGCCGTTTCAGGCCTCTTGTGCTAACGCAGCCCCCGTGTCGTCCGCAGGCTACCCTCAAGTACATGTGCACGATTCCTTCAACAACTGCCCTCCATTTCAAACTTCCTGCAGATAGCCAAGCACAGCCCTGTCTCGCATTTGGGTTTTTTACACTTACGCACAGGCTGGGACCTCCCTTCTTTAGGGGCCAGCACTAGCAGCAGTAGAACAGCAGCCTGCCATTTTTTTAACAAGCGCCTAGCCTTGCTTCGGAATGGCCTCTAAGGCACTCTGCTCGGGCCACTTCTATATGTGCCGGGGGCTGCAGGGACTCCCGCTCAGCAGCTGATGCTCACCCTCTCTCCCGCCCCAACTCTGTGGAGGCAACTTCTTTACCGTCAAGCTCTGGCTGTAAGGCTCCATCTTTTTTTTTTAAATCAAGGACAGGCACCCCTCATGCAAATAATGTCCTTGCCCCGTCCCTCTGTGCGTATTGAAGAGTGAGCGAGGCTAGGGTCCGAGTACTGCCTGGGTCCAGGGCCCTTAAAGTAAACAACTACCAAAATTAATGCGAGGAAAGCGAGTACCGAAAATATATATAAATATATATATATATATATATATTTTTTTTTTTTATCTGGAAGCCGTCCCTTTAATCTTCCTTTCCGATGAACTCCGAGAAGCAGCAAATGACCGGCTAATTGTGAGGCATTTTTAGGGCGCGCTGAAAGACGGGCTGGATCTCTGACTGCAACTCCCCCCCCCAAGCGGGGACACCTTAAGGGCATCCTGCATGCAATAGCATTTCTCAAACAGCTTTATGATAGCAGCATAAAGAATGTTATAGCTCTGTTAACTTGCATCGAGGTACTTGTCTTTGTGCTTTAAAGTGCCTTACAATGTGTCCATAAATGTTTACTAATGCAAGCATATATTTCTAAATCTGAGTATTCGAACTAGTATGTAGCAGTTGTATAGCTCTTCAATTCCTGGCTCCACAACACCCAGAAAAATGTGCTGCGTGGCTAAACACTTATAAGGTCCCAAAGGCGAGACCTATTGGCTATGCCAATGCTTGTTTTATATTGGCTTGATGATTTATTTTATATTAGAGAGTGTGTATGGAGTATAGGCAATGTAGGGATGTCAATTAGGTGTACACATTATCATTTTTGTATATTGTATAATGCATGTGTTTTATCACCTTGTATAGTTTTGTTTTTACTGTTTGCGGAAGGGATTTATCGATTTGTTGTTCTTGGAAGCTGTATTCTTCTGTATAATTTTAAATAATTGATATGATGATGATGCTTGACTATGGATGCATGAAATGAGCTGTGCCAGACCTCAGCTGCATTGTTTGTTTTAAATTGTTTGTTTAGGAAAAAGTCATATACATTCCTCCTCTCCATGTGAAATCTGCCTTTGGGCAGTGCACCAGGTGGCCGACCAAGGTGACCTCAAAAGAATCAAGGTGTAGAACTAACTTTTCTACATTTACTTTGTAGAATGTGGAGTCAATTGATAAGTTGTAATATATGGGAAAAATGTACCACTTGGAAAGGAATATGTGCTCTGCATGACAACGATTCACTTTGAATGAAAAAGAGAGAAAAAGTCATAACAGAAGTTATTGGATGATCGGAAGCTTACTACAATATTTGTTGTAATAGTGCGAGACTGATCAACAAAAATAAAATAAAAGTTAATGTAGGCAAATGAAAAATTGGAAAAATATGTTCTATACAATCAGCTTCTTTGGGTATAGTAATTTTCATCAATTGCAAAGGCATAAAGGTGACAGACAAACTCAAATAAGTAAAGTATGTAATAAAAAAATTGGATCTTGGAAAAAGTGACAAACAATACATGGGGGCTTATTTACAAGTCCATTGCGCCTCCGGTGCGTCACTTTTATTGACACACCAGCAACGCAACGGGCTTCCCCATATTTACAAGGCCATGTAAAGTCACCCTTCGTGACTTTTCATGGTCTTGTAAATATGTTTCCCTTTCACATATAATTCTGCGTAAAAGGGACATTCCATGGGTGTTGCTGTGGGTGTTCCCATGCAACATCCATGGAACTTGATGCATTTCCAGATTTACAACATTTTGTAAGCCTGGGAATGCGTCAGAATCCCACACACATACTATTATTTCTCCTCATTTTTTCCTCTTTCTATGTGTGCAAGATGAAAATGCCTTTAATTATTGTTTTTGTGCAGGAAGGTGTCTCTTCCTGCAAAAAAAAATCATCTCTGCAACGCAGGCACCCTTGCAACATGACGCAAGGGTGTCTGCATTGGCGCATGGCTGCTGTTTGTGTGCTGGTGCAGGGAAGAAGGACAGGAATGCACTGTATTTTGTAGATATGACGCATTTCTGCCCTTTTATTTTGACGCACAGCAGTGCAGCAGGAAGGCTTGCTGCACTGCTGTGTGTCAAAATATTGTAAATGAGGCACATGATATTGTAAATGAGGCACATGATATATTTTGCATGGGTCTTAACCTCTAATAAAACATGTACGATCCGTGTATAGCAAATGCTTTTACCTGGAACAGAAATACAGGCCCCTATCGATCATATCTTCTCAAACTAGGCATTATATCTCTGAAGGGAACAGTCGGACACTGTGTCCTCACTTTATGCACAGGACTACACCTATTCGTCTCATTGAAATGTGGTAGAAAGGTATAAATTGGCCTCATAACATGGCCAGAAGAATATGTCCCCCTCCTGATTTTAGGTGTCAAAAAGAGATTTGTAAAATTAAACCAATTTTTATAAGTATCTCTACAGACACGTCCACTTAAAAAAAGGAAATAAGTGAAAATAGAGATAATGGTGTGGTTTCCCTTACTTCCTCCTCCTAAGGGTATCAAGTGGGCAAAATCTTTTGTTGAACACAGCTAAAGCAATAAGATTATAATTCAAGTGTGTAGTGTACCTGATTTAGCACAAAATACCCAGCCCCTTTTCAAATACTAACTACCTTGCTTTGTAGAGGAAGATATTTCTTAGCCTATTTTTCACTAGTGCTATATAATTTTTTTTAAATGGCCACCTTCATGTGTCAAGCAGCAGTGTCAGGCGAGGAGTGAATCCATCTGACAGCTGGCTCAGGCGCATAAAGGGTTTTGTACTAGCCATCAGAGAATTTGTACAGAGTTGCCAAAGTTCTATTCCCTGACTTCAGGAGTTGGATAAATGTCAGTGCCTCCATTAATGATGTGCTGCAGCGTTACACATGCAAATATGTCTAGGTGCTTTAGGCTTACGCCCTGCAGTCCCTGGCGCTGTATGTCAATGAGGTAGTCACCTCACTCTTTCCCATCTCATTACAGTGTATTGTGGGGTCAGAAATCTCACTGACCAAACACCATCCTGTAACAAGATTGGAAAGGGAGAAAGATAGACACTGAGTTGAGGGTAAGAGTAAGTGAAAGAGAGTGTGAGTAAGAGTGACAGTGAGTGAGAGAAAGTGAGAGAGACTGTTAGAATGAATGAAAGGTGAGGGAATGCGTGGGTATGAGTAAAACTGAGTGTGAATTGGTGATTGAATGTTAGTGAGCATGAGTGAGAGTGTTTGTGAATGAGAGTGAGTGAGTGGGGGTAGGGAAATGAATGGGGATGAGTGAGTGAAACTGAATGAAAACAAGTGAGTCATAGTGAGTGAGTATAAATGGGAAATTGAGTCTACTTTCATTATTACACCCCCCCTCTCTCAAAGATCATCACCTGCCACTGGGGCGGACTAGCTAAATTAATTACATCCACTGATAATTATTTAGACCACATTCCCCTTCACCATTTATGCTCACTGGACCACTCCAGATACCACCTTATTTAAATCACGCTTGGTTCTGCCCCAAAAGAATGTTAGGTTGCAATATAATGAGGGTTTTTTTTGTAATGCGGTTTGCTAAGTGGACATGTTTCATATTCTCATTTTAGTGGAGGGTTTATTGGTATGACAAAAGGTGGGTTGAGGCACACATGCTTAAATATATCTCAAGAGGAATGAAAGGGGATTATGATCCATCTAATTAATTAAAAAAAGGTAGAGAATACTAGACATGTGGAAATCTCTATTATGTTTGCACTGCAAATATGAGTACGAAAGCAGAATTAAGCAGTAAAATACAAATTTTCAAGAGGAAACTTCCCTCGCTAGAATATTGTTTATCATAAACTTATCCATGAAGGTGTAAAAAAGGATTAAGACTTGGGAAGTGAAACAACAACCCAGAAGAGAAAAATCATGTCTCTAGAAAAAACTCGTGAACGCTAGCTTTGAAAAAAATTAATTTGATATTTTAAATAAGCAAATATTTCTTTTTTAGGGCGGAAGGGTAACTTAGCAAGGTTCAGAGAGGGGCTTCATAAACTTCTCTTATTTTTCTGGCAGTCTCTTACTTGAAAAATTCTATCAGTGCATAGAGCAAGCAACATTTTTAAAAAATGCGGCGTGTAGATGTCTTCCTGTTTTTAATGATGGTATTTAATGATGGTTTTGTGTTCTTTACTGATCCCCCTCCAAAAGACAATGGAGTTTAAATAATTAAAATGCTTCTATTTGTGCATTTTCATATCACTTTCACTAGCGTTTTTTCTAATCCCAAAAATGCAAAGCATTTTTATATCTCTTCTCCTTCATGGCTCCTTTGTCTGGTCACTGTCAAAAGCCTACCCTGTATCATTTCACTGTAAACAGACATGAGGAAGATCAATCATCGCCTATTAACAAGAGGGTGCTAACATGCATTGGCGCATGTTAGCACCCTTTACTCGACGTCTCCCTTTGCATCTCTAATGAGATGCAAAGTGGGCGTCACTGGGCAGTACAACCTTGTAAATATCGCTGATGTGCACATCGCAATATTTACAAGGCTGTCAACGCATTTTAGCAGATGTTAGTTTTGGGCGAAAACCGCTGTTTTCGCTGAAAACTAACGTCTGCTAAAATGCAGACTTAGGCATACCTATTATGGGGGTGGATTGTGCTGATACGACCACAGGGTCGTATCAGCAAAGGATCATCGCCGTTTGCAGGAACATCGCTGGAAAACCAGCGATGTTCCCTGCAAACGGCGATTTCCCCTGCTTATCGCTGGTAATTATATCGCCCTGGGGAAAAGCGTTGTAGATACGCGCTACCAGGGCGATATAATCAAGCGATAGACGGCGATAAGTAGAAAAGCGCTAAGCGCGCTTTGCGTTGACTTATCGCCGTCCTCGTAGATATGCCCCAATGGAGTTTAAATAATTAAAATGCTTCTATTTGTGCATTTTCATATCACTTTCACTAGCGTTTTTTCTAATCCCAAAAATGCAAAGCATTTTTATATCTCTTCTCCTTCATGGCTCCTTTGTCTGGTCACTGTCAAAAGCCTACCCTGTATCATTTCACTGTAAACAGACATGTTGCAGATACCTAACCGGTTGTCAGCAGAAGATAACAGCAAACTCTTCAAAGAAAGTGGTAGTCAACGACAGACCACCCCATTGCTCCCAAAGCCGATGGAATCTGAAGAATGAGGCAGGAGAAATTATTTTATCGTTCACAACATGAATTGGATGTTTTGATGCAGTTTTTGCTTAACGATATTAACGATATTGCTTTTACTAAACTATAGTGAATCTTTGACAACCCCGTCCAATTATATGTGGGGTAGACAGATCATTAACCAATTGTTTGAAAATTTGGAGAGTAGGACACCAGAAAAATCATGCCAATATATGCTATAGGTTACTCTCCCTTTCTCTCTCTCTCTTTATCCCCTCCCACAAATTTACACGTCCACACATGCACCCACACACACACACCATATTTTCGATATTCATGCTTACTCACAAATTCCTTACATAAGGTAGGAAAAAACCGACAAATGTGGACTATAAACTGGGATGTCAATCTGCAGGAGAACGGTTATGGCAACAATAAAAGCAACACTTTCTTTCGCGTATTTCTTGACCTGTAAAATAATTTTACAGTCGCATAATTTCCTCCCCATATACCTTTAAAAATAACTTAATTGAGCTCAAGAAAAAAATAGAATCACAGTTTTTCGTTTTCTGGAACAATATATGTTATTTCTCACTAAAGATGCTACTGTTTTCGCATGGAGGGATGACTAACATGGACACAAAAATATATGAATGGGTCTCATTGTTTGTGATAGTGAAGATGAAAGGAAGAAAAACATAAAGATGGAAATTGAGATGAAGAAACTAGTAACATACATAGTGGCATATTCTCAAGGACTTATCGCCGAGTTAGCAGCACTTTATCGCAGCAAAAGTGGCAATAGATGGGGGGCGGAGCTTGCCCGGCTGGAAGATGGCCGCGTTTCCCTAGCGCTCCGCTCATCACCGCCAATATCCTTCATGATCCGGTCATAAATCCGCCGCGACCGCAACCACAATACCGACATCTTCTGCCCGAGTGCCCGCGAATCCGGAGGGGTAACCAGATCACTGCTGACAGCGTCGTCTTCGCGCACTGCGGGAACTCAGCGGCTGCGACGTGGTGCGGCCTTTGATCCACGGCCTAAAGTTTGGCGACGGCCGGCCCTCCTGACACCTGGGCCGGCCCCTGCTGTGCGGCGCTGGATGCTGCGCACCCGCCCTGTGCCTGCCGCTTCTGCTACTGATGCGTGGACTCTGGGACCTGATTTGCTGTGTGGCCGGATCGGGCTTCCCTGAGGCTGTCTGCTGCAATCCCGGGCGGCCTGGAGCCCGGCCTGCTGGGGCCCCCTCGCTGACGCCTGGCGCTGCCGCGCCGCGTTGCTGACTGTGCCTGCCCTTCTTCTTGTGGCACAGCCATTTTGACCCTTGGCTTGGTGAGGACTCCGGCGGGCGCGTGCTGCCTGAATCTGCTGCGAGGTGCTGCCTCCTGATCGCTGCCTAATTGGATCCCTCAGCCTCCTAGTCCCTTTGGCTCGTGGCGCCCGGTGACACTGTTGTGGGTGCCATTCCCTCCTGCTGTGACGAGACCTGCTGGCGTGCGCTGGTGAGTGGGGCCATACCGTCTGGTAATACGGCGCTTCCCTACTCTGTTTTGCGCTTACCTGCTCCTCCTCTCGCCAGCATAGGGAAAGTTGATCGCACCCAGCCCAAACTACACTTTGAACAGCGCAAATCCCGCCGTAACGAGGAGGGGGCGGGCGGAACAGATGGGCCCCCCCCTGAGACTGATGCCCCCAACGACGATCCTGTGGGGGATATCAAACAGATTATTGCGTCCATGCAGCGAGGCCTCACTGCCATAGACTCTAAGATAGACATGCTGGCATATAGAATGGATCGGGTCTCTGAGCGTGTTGATAAACATGCTGAACGCCTGGATATGGCGGAGCGCTGTATCACTGAGATAGAGGAGACCTAGACTGATGCGGGGGATGTACGTAAGCGAATGGAGCGTGCTCTCGCGACCCTACAGGACAAGACGGAGGACCTGGAGGCCCGGTCACGTCGCTGCAACTTACGCATTACCGGCCTGGCGGAGTCCACTGCGATAGGGAACATGGAGCAGTATGTAGAGCGCCTGCTGACCTCTCTTTTGGGCGCTGATACTTTTTCTTCCCTGTTCGTCGTAGAGAGGGCACACCGCTCCCTCGGGCCTCGGCCCCAACCTGGCGCCCCTCCCCGGCCCATCATTGCAAAACATTTAAATTATCGAGACAGGGACGCTGCATTGCGTAAAGCACGTGAACTTGGTTCCTTGAGATACGAGGGTTCGGACATCTCCCTCTTCCCTGATTTCACCTTAAAAGTGCAGGAGGCACGGCGACAATTCACCACACTGAAACGCAAACTGCGAGACCGCCACATTGAATACGCCATGCTATACCCTGCACGTCTGAAGGTCCTCTTTGATGGGAAGCCCAAGGTTTACTCTGACCCACAATCCCTGCAGGCAGCCGTCCGAGATTGGGAGAGGGCCAACAAACGCTCGAGCAGTCCACAGGCCTCTTCCTCACAGAACACCGCTAGTGGGCCCCTGGATGATAATGACTGAGGGACCTGTGGTGTCTTCTTTGTATGCTATATATGCCTGCCTGTATTCCTGTTACCGGTGTGGCCATATGTTAAACCGTTCCCTGCTGGTCCGTTGTTGGCCCTGCTATTTGTCTGGTCCCCTTAGTGCACTTCTGTTGATGCGGGGTACCCCTTTCCCCAGGTGTGTAGCTGTCTTTATTGCCTTCCTGGCTTCCCGGGGTGCGCGACCGGGCTACTACCCGGCTTCACTGTAACTTTCTCTATTACTGATTGCCTGGGCCCTCTTGGGCGAAGTTGTTCTGGTTAATCGCTATTGCTTTAGGAGTGCTTCTTTGTGGTAACGGTGGGTTCGCCAACTGCAGGCGGTATTTCAGTGGTGGGTTTGCTCAGTTTGTGTGGCTGGGCAACATCCGCCTCCACTGCGTTAACCGCTGATTTAGTTTCTAATGGGTTGGGGATCTCAGGGTGGATGGGTGGGCTTGCCTTCTGTTTGGGTAGCCTTATCGTGTTGTTTGGGTGGGTCGAAGCTTGCCTTTGCAAAGTTGGGGCTTGCAAGGCGTGGGTGGGGGGTGGCAAATGTTTGTGGATTGGTTTTCCTTGTTCTTTTTTTTGTTATCGGATTGCTGAATCTACTATTCTGAATGTGGTGGGTATGTATCTCTTTCCTTCTCCCCTTGCTTTATGGAGTATGTGATTGACTGGTGTCTGCATGATCGTCCTCGCACTTGATGCAGTGATAGTTGCGCCTCCCCTTGCTGGCATCTGGGTTCAATATGAGTAACCATCATACTAGGCCCCAATCCTCTGATAGTTTGACCCTTGTGACGTCGAATGTTCGAGGTCTCAATGACCAACGCAAGTTGCGGAAGGTTCTAGCTTATTTAAAGCGTAAGGAGGTTGATGTGGCGCTGCTCCAGGAGACGCACCTGCCCCCTGCTTTACCTCCCATGCTAGGGGTGTCTTGACCTGGCTTAACCCTAGGGCGGGTTTCAAAATAACACCTTTAGTCACAGATTCTGCGGGTAGATTCGTCATCGCCCACTGTCACAGCCCACGATGGGGGTTCCTTGTGGTCAACTCCTATGGTCCTAATTATGATGACCCCGGGTTCTATCATTCCCTTTTTGATTTAATTAAGGAACATCGTGCTTTGCCGATTTTCTGGGTGGGTGACTTTAATTGTGTAATGGATACGACACTGGATCGCTCTAAGGGCCCCAATCGCCCGCTCTCTGCGGCGGCGAAGGCGGTGCAGGATATTGCCCTGCAGCTTCAGGTTACAGATGTCTGGCGCTCTCGTTCTGCGACTGACGGGGGTACACACATTACTCAGCACAGTATGATATTCATACGCGTATTGATTACTGGTTCCTCTCGCAATCATTATTGCCTATGGTGTTGAATTGCCCAGTCTTAGCTCGTTCTTTCTCTGATCACTCCCCGATTATGGTTACGGTCCCTCCCCGCACTCCACCCCCGTTCTTGTGGCGGGTCCCGCCCTATGCACTGCTGGACTCTGTTTTTCATTCCGAGCTGCGTGAAGCTATTTCTGGGTTCTTCGAGATAAATGTGGGGTCGGTCGACTCCTTTGCAACAGTGTGGGAAGCCTTTAAGGTTTTCATTAGGGGCATTGCTATTAGTAAACATGCGGGAGTACTTAGTGCTATTCGCGATCGGATTGCGTTGCTAGAGACTCGGCTCGTCGATATAGAGTCCCGTCTGCTTCACTTGGATGACCCTGAGTTGCGAGACCTGCTTAAGACCACGCTGGCAGAATTCCATGAGGCAGCGGATAGCGAGGTCAAGCACATGGGCAAATATGCGACTGCTAGAGCTTATGGTGAGACTGACCGGCCTGGCTCAGTCCTGGCGGCACTGGCCCGCCGGCGGCTGGACACACGTGATGCTGTCGAGGTGGAGAGTGATGACGGGCTGATCGCGACGCAACCTACTGACATTAATATGCAATTCCTATCTTACTATCAGGAGCTCTACAGCTCCAAACTTTCCCCCAGTGATGCCGTCATTACTAACTACTTGGAATGTATACAGCTCCCCTGGCTCCAAAATTGGCACAGGGAGCTTTTGATTCGGCCCATTGAAGCGGCGGAGGTTCGTGTTGCTCTGGGTTCGATGCGCGAGGGCAGTGCACCTGGGCTCGACGGTCTCACAGTCTCTTTTTATAAAGCCTTCAGCGAGCTCCTCATTCCACATCTAATTACTACGTTCCACGACATGGCTGCGAATGGCATTATGCCCCCATCTATGCGCGAGGCATTAATTATTACTCTTTTGAAGCCCAACAAGGACCCCCGTAGATGCCCCTCTTATCGTCCGCTCTCCTTGATCAACGTGGATACTAAGCTCTACGCGAAGGTCCTTGCTAACCGTCTCTCTCTGTCCTCCCACGGTTAATTGGTCCTGAACAGGCTGGGTTCATCCCGAGTCGCACGCTCACACAAAATCTCCGCACGGTTTTTGGAGCGCTGCAGCATGTTCGCCCGGAGGTCAAAGCTGCCACGCTCTTCCTCGACACCGAAAAGGCTTTCGATTCCATTGAATGGAAATTCATGTATGCGGTGTTGCGTCGCATTGGGGTCGGAGCGGAATTCCTACAAATGGTTACGGTGTTATACAACTCCCCAATGGCTCGGGTCCGCACGGGTGATATGGTTTCTGCCCCCTTTTCAATCTGTCGTGGCACAAGGCAGGGCTGCCCGTTGTCCCCGCTCCTGTATGCGGTGGCGGTCGAGCCGTTGTTGCGTGCACTGCGTGAATATACAGCCACAGAGGGCTTCACTTTCCGCATTATGACCTCATTGTCTCGGCCTATGCAGACGACACACTTCTCTACATTAGGGACCCTGTGACTCACCTATCCCCTGTGATAAGGGAGGTATTACGCTTCTGGGGGTTATCCGGCCTAAAGATCAATTGGGATAAATCCATTTTGTTCCCGCTGACTCCTGCCACGGTTCAGTTTCCACTTGAGTTTCCGCTCCGGTGGACTACTGAACCGGTGCGATACCTGGGCATCCAGATTCACTCTGACGCCGACGAGGTGCTTAGGGCCAATTATGGTACACTACTAGAGAAGATAGGGGAAGACGTGGACAGATGGATACGACTCCCATTGTCTCTGGCTGGCAGAGTCTCTTTAATGAAAATGGTTGTTCTACCTCGCTTACTTTTTTTGTTTTTAAATATACCAATCGTGGTCCCTCCACAGTTGTTTCGTGAACTGCGGTCCCTGTTGATCAAACTGGCGTGGGCTGGTAAAACCCCATGAGTTGCCTTTGATACGCTCATGCTTCCGTATGCCGCTGGAGGTCTTAATGCCCCGAATTTCGAATTGTATTATGGAGCTGCGCAAGCTTCTCATGCCCATAGCTGGGTGCATGGACCTCAAGACTTGCCTCACCTTCACATCGAAAAGGTTGTCGCTGCCCCCCACTCATTGCCTCGTCTTTTAACACAGGCCCCTATCAGACGGAGTGGCGTTTTAGACTCTATCAATTCCGTAGTACACGCTTGGGGTGCGCTTCTGAGGCTATATGAGGGGGCGCAATTATATTCGCTCCGTATGCATATCGAATGGTGCCAGTGGTTTGCACTTAGCTCTGATAGGGGTACCCTGGATTCTCTTCACACACTACGTATACGTCAAATGGGCGATCTATTTTGTCATGGACGATTGGGCACTTGGGAGAAGCTGGCGGGCACAGACAGAGTACACTCAGCCCTCACTAAGTTTCACTTTTTCCGTACTAGGCATGCTTTGCGGGCAGTGTTGGGGGATGACTTGCAGGAACCCTTGGTAATTCCCCCTCTGACAGCTTTACTGGGTGCTCAGTCCCCGGGTAAGATCGTTTCCAAGCTCTATACTCTGGCTCAAAGCGAGAGGGTGTCTTCACGAAGCGTCGTCCGGCAAGCTTGGCAATCGGATATAGGATCTCCCATCACAGACGACACCTGGTTTTATTGTTGCGAGGTCACTCGTAGGATATCCCTAAACGGCCGCCACCGTATTGTTCACTTTAAATTTCTAAACAGAGTTTATTATTCCCCTTCACGACTCTTTAGGTATGGTTTGAGGGAAACCGACAATTGTGAGAGATGCTATGCCCCACAAGCAGATTTTTTCCACCTAGCATGGCAATGCCCGTCAGTGTTCCATTATTGGGAATTAATTTTCCAGAAGCTCAACGATATTTGAGGTCTCTCCCTGGTTCCGGATCCCTTGCTAGCGCTTCTTGGTTACACCAAACCTCTTAAGAAAGCAGCACGCAAATTGGTGGCAATGGGTCTCCTACTTGCAAAGCGTCGACTAGCGATGCGATGGTTGAGAGGTCCGGTGCCTACAGTAGCGGAGTGGGAGCGTGACATGGCGTACTGTAACACCCAATCCGATGTGTACAACGAATTGCTCCCCCCTTGTAATCGACCAAAGAGTTTTTGGGGTATGTTTTCGCAATATTGTGCTGATTGTCGCGCTACCTTAGAGGTCCCTGAGGACTGAGTGGTGTCTGTATGTATTCCTTAAGTCTTTAACGGATTGTTCTGCAAGTGCAGTCATCCAGGTTCTCTCTGACGACCCACCTCCGTCTTGATTGCAGCTCCTGGTTTCACCCTGGCCTTGCCAGAATACATCTCTGTAGCAGTTTTGGTTATGTGATTAATATGCTATATGCGCCTTCACTGTCACTACATTCCATGGCCCTATGCTCCATGTTGTTACCCTCGACATAATCTTGCTTT